>CM053595.1:173635855-173706166 GCA_028646575.1 Pseudocheirus occidentalis
ATTCCCTGGATCCTCTTCCCTGGACCCACCTCCCTCCTGAATCTGCCAGACAATGACCTAGATTCAGGAGCTGAAAGCTGCCAGGCCCTCATCCAGTCCTCAGAGATGAACAGCTCCCAGGTCCTTGTCCAGTCCTCAGGGCAATCCCTGGCACACACTGAAGTCCACAGGGTTCAGCACACCTCAAACCCTTCAGGACTTCTCTTGCTTGGAAGTCAAGGATCAGCCAGGCCACCAACAAACAAAGTCCCATTCTGTTTATGTCTTCAGTCAGCTTCACTGAGGAGCCAAATCCAAAATCTCCCTTGTCTAGCTAAAATTCTGCCTTATATACAGCATTGGCCTTTTTCCAAGTCAACATGGGAATGTCTCAACCAATAACCTCCTCCCAAGTCAACAGAGGAGTGTCTCAGCCAATAGCCTTTTTCCAAGTCAACAGGGGAATTTACATCTTTTCACCAATGGACAGAATTCTATACTTAGCCCTAAGTTACTAGGTGCTACTTAGCCCTAAATATCTGATCTACTTAGCCCTAAGTATCTGATCTACTTACCCCTAAGTATCTGATATACTTAGCCCTAAGTATCTGATATACTTAGCCCTAAGTATCTGATATACTTAGCCTTAAATATCTAATAAATTGATTACTATTACAATATAAGCACTGGCCTCCTGTCTCAGCCAATAGCCTTCTTCCAAGTCAATAGGGGAGTTCATACCTTCTCAGCAATGGACAGAGTTCACACCTTCCATATTTAGCCCTAAGTTACTAAGTGCTAAGTATATGATAAGCTGATTACTATTTCAGGGATTTATGTGCTTATTTTCCAAAAGCCTTTTCAACATTTGTCATTTTACTTTTTTATTGTCTTTGTCAGTCTGATGGTGTGTTGAATGCCATAATTTAATTAGCATTTCTGTAATGATTAATCAACTGGAACATTTTTTCATATGACTGTAAACTGTTAGGATTTCATTTCTTGAAAATTGCCTTTTCATATTTTTGACCATTTACTAAATGAGGAAGTGATTCATACTTTTACTTAAGGTGAATGATGAGCAAAATTTCTAGGTAGACATTTATTTATTTATTTGGTAAAAAAATTGTTGGGGAAACTGGAAGGCAGTATGGCAAAAGTTGATCATAGACCATTATTTTGCACTATTTACAAAGATAAGATCAAAATGGATATATGACCCAGATATAGAGAGATGTTACAAGAAAATGTGAAGAATACGGAATGTATTAACTACTAGATTTATACATAGCTAAATAGTTTATGAATAAACAAGAGATAGAGACCGGAATGAGGTATAAAATTGATAATTTTAATTACATTAAATTAAAAGATTTTTATAAATAAAATAAGTGTAGCAAATTTCAAAAGAAAACCAGAAAATTAGTGGGGGGGGTTTATAGACAGTTTCTCAGATAAAGGTCTCATCTCAAATATAAAAAGAAGTTTTTCAAATCTATAAGAATATTAATAATTTCCCAATTCAAAAGTTGTCAAAGGATGTGAACAGGCAGTCTTACAATGAAGAAATCCAAAATATGTATAGCCACATAAAAAATGCTTCAAATTTTTTTATCAAAGAAATACAAATTAAAACTACCTTAAGTTATCATTTTACAACTACCAAACTGCCAAAAAAAATTATTGAAGAGGAAATTAAAAATGTTGGAAGGGGATGTCAAAAATTTCAGGAAAGTTCTGTCTCACTTGGGTAAAAGGGAGTTCAGGCCAACCTTGAGGGTGTCCTGGCAGGCCATTAGGAGGGTTCTTAGACATAGAATAGATGAACAACAGTGGGCAAGTCATGCAAACTGAGGGAGGGAAAGGGGAGACAGTATTGGAGTTGAAGGCAGACATAGGAGGGGGAAAGGGAAAGAAAAAAGGGTGATAGAAGGGAGGACAGATTAAGAAAGGTGGTGGTCAGAAGCAAAACTCTGGTGAGAAGGAACAGGGTGAAAGGAGAGAATAAAGTATAAATGGGAGGTAGATTCCTTTTGGGGGGACAAAGAGGATGAAAAAATAGAACCAGAAGAAGACAACAAAGTCAAAACTCCTGCATCAAAAGCCTCCAAGAAAAAAATGAACTAGTTGAAGCAATGGAGGAACTGAAGAAGAATTTTGAAAATCACGTAAGAGAAGTAGAGAAAAAAATAGGAAAGAGAAATGAGAATGATGCAAGAAAATCATGAAAAGCAAGTTAACAGCCCAACTGAAGAAAATAACACCTTAAAAAAGAGACTGACTCAAATGGTAAAAGAGGTCCAAAAAGCCAATGAGAAAAATGCCTTAAAAAGCATACCTGGTCAAATAATTTCAAAAACTCACTGAAGAGAATAATTTCTTCAAAATTAGACTGGAGCAAATGGAAGCTAATGACATTATGAGAAATCAAGATACTATAAAACAGATCCAAACAAATGAAGAAACAGAAGGCAATGAGAAATATTTAATTGGAAAAACAACTGATCTAGAAAATAGATCCAGGAGAAATAATTTAAAAATTATTGGAGTACTTGAAAGCCATGACCAAAAAAAGAGCCTAGATATCATTTTTCAAGAAATTCTCAAGGAAAATTGCCCTGATATTCTAGAATGAGAGGGCAAAATGGAAATGGAAAGAATTCACCAATCATCTCTTGAAAAAGATCCCCAAAAGAAAACTCCTAGTAATAATCCAGCCAAATTCCAGAGTTCCCAGGTCAAGGAGAGAATAATAGTATCAGTTAGGAAGAAACAATTTGAGTATTGTGGAAACACCATAAGGATAACACAAGATCTAGCAGCTTTTACATTAAGGGATTAAAGTGTTTGGAATATGATATTCTGGATTTCAAAGGAGCTAGGATTAAAACCAAGAATTACACCCCCACCCCCCGAAAACTGAATATAATACTTCAGCAGGAAGTAAGGATATTCAATGAAATAGAGGACTTTCAAGTATCCTTGTTGAAAAAAACAGAGCTGAACAGAAAATTTGACTTCCAAATGCAAGAAGCAAGAGAAGCATGAGAAGGTAAACAGGAAAAAGAAGTCATAAGGAACTTACTAAAGATGAGCTACTTACATTCCTACATGGAAAAATGATCATTGTAACTCATGAGACTTTTCTTAGTATGAGGATAGTGGAAGGAAATATATCTGTGTGTGTGTATACACATATATATGTGTATATACATTTATATATATATACATATATATGTATATATATGTATATATATATATATATATATATATGAGAATAGGAGGGTGTATGTATGTGTACATGCATACCTAGACAAATGGCACAGAATAAGTTGAATATGAAGGGATAATATCTAAAAAATACAATTAAGAGGTGAGAGAGGAATGTATTGGGAGGAGAAAGGGAGAGATAGAATAGGGTAAATTATGTCATATAAAAGAGGCAAAAGAAAACTGTTACAATGGAGGGGCAGTACAGAAAGGTGAAAGGGAATGAGTCAATCTTACTCTCGTTGGATTTGGTATAATGAGGGAATAACATACACATGAAAAGGTTTACATGAACTGATGCTGAGTGAAGTGAGCAGAAGCAGGAGAACCTTGTGCACAGCAGCAGCAGCATTGCATGTTGATTTACTATGCCAGTCCTAGCTCTTACCAACCATACACTGTGCCAACACAATTTTAAAAGACTTGTGATGGAAAATGTTAACGATATCCAAAGAAAGAACTATGGAGTCTGAATGTAGATCAAAGCATATTATTTTCACTTTTATGGTTTTCTTTCTTTATCATGTTTTTTTCTTTTTGTTCTACTCCTTTCATCTTATAAATAATGTGCAAATATGTTTAACGTGATGGCATATGTGTAGCCTGTATTAGATTGCTTGCTGTCTTGGGAAGGAGGGAGAAAAGGGAAGGAGAAAGAAAGAAAAACTGTAACTAATAATCTTATGATAATGAATGTTGGAAACTATCTTTTCATGTAATTGGACAAATACTATTAAAGAATAAAATATGATTCCAGTGTAGAAAAAAAGTGATTTCAGCCACTTCTGCATAATACCCTATTTAGCTTTGATTTCTTCATATAAAAACTGCCTGTTAATTTCCTTTAACCATTTTTGAACTTGTGTTCTTATAAATTTAACTCAGTTCTCTATATATTTGAGGCCTTAATCAGAAACGCATTCTGTTAATATTGTTTCCCAACTTTCGGCTTTCCTTCTAATCTTCATTGCATTTGTTTTGTATGTGCAAAAGCTTTTAAATTTCATTATAATCAAATTATCTATTTTACATTTTCTAATGCTCTCCATCTCTTGTTTGGTGGTGAAGTTATAATCCACTTACCTTTTCATTCAATAATTTGAATGCCATGACCCCTGGTTTATTAAGTGTTTGGTATTGGTATTATTTCATTGTCTTTGGCACCTTTTATCAATAGGTAGCTTCCTTCCTTATGTCTTTTTTTTTACTTGACTCATGCATTATGGAGTTTTTTAAAATTATATTTATTTATTTACTTTTAGTTTGCAAGTTTCAGTTCCACAATCCTTGAGTTTCAAATTTTCTCTCTCCCCCCCCCCCACCATGGTGGCATTCAGTCAAGTACAGCATCTGCAAATACTTTCACATTGGACATTTGTCTGGTTGTATAGAAGGTTGTAACCAATGGAGTGAACAACAGGAAAAAAGAAAAAAAACCAAACATGGAAAAGAACGCTAGCATGTCGATTGCTTCAGTCTCCATTTAAACTCTGTTCTTTCTAGATCTTTCTCTGAATGTAGATTTCTCCTACCATCCTGGGACTTGTAGAGTTGTCTTATAACTGTGCATTGGTGAGAAGAGTCCAGTTTATCAAAGTTGGTCATCACACATACGATTGGTCTGTGATTGTGTACAAACATTTCCTGGTTCTGCTCTTCTCACTTAGCATCAGTTTGTATAAGACTCTCCACTTGAATATGAAGATCATCTCCTCCCCATTTCTTATATTCCATTATGTATTCCATTACATTCATATACCACAACTTGTTTAGCCATTTCCGCAATTGATGGGCATCCCCTTAATTTCCAGTTTTTTGCCACCACAAAGTGAGCTGCAATGAATATTTTTGTACATATGGGTCTTCCTCCCACTTCTATGATCTCTTCAGGATACAATCCCAGAAGTGGTATTACAAGGGTTCCTAATCTCTTTTAATTTGGTCTATTTTTACTTTAATTGTCTAAGATCAGGATTGCTACCATAGCTTTTTTTTTTTTAAATTTTGGCTGAAGCATAATTGATTCTGCTCCAGCCCCTTACTTTTACTCTATGTGTGGCTCTCTGCTCCAAGTGTGTTTCTTGTAAAGAACATATTGTAGGATTGTGAATTTTATCCACTCTACTATGTGTTTCCAGTTTATGGGAGAGTTTATTTTATTCACATTGACAGTTATGACTACTAACTATATTTTCCAACATCCTATTTTTCCTCTCATTTATCTTCTCTCTTCTTTCACCCTTTCCTTCCTTAATAGTCTACCACTTACCCCCTTCTGCCCACTCTTCTGTCACCCCCCCACTTAATCTTCTCCTTCCTACTTTCCTACAGGGCAAGACAGATTTCTATAGTCAACTGGTTGTATTGTATATAGTATTCCCTATTTGAGCCAATACTGTTAAGAGTAAGGTTCAAGCAATGTCCATTGCCTTGCTTCCCATTTTCCCCTCCACTCTAATAAGATTTTTTTGGTTCCTCTTCCTATGAAATAATTTGCCCCATTATACCACTCCCTTCTTTCTGCTCCCAGTGTACTCCTCTTTACCATCCCTTGTTTTTTCTTTCAGTTTCTCTTATTCACCTTATACCCATACCCTCTGTCTATGTATATTCTTTCTAACTATACTATTAATTGTATAGTTTTTAAGACTTACAAATATCATCTTCCCATATAGGGATATAAAACTTCTATTTTACTGAATGGTCATTTCTCCATTCCCCCCAAGTACTGTATTAATTTAGCTTGAAAACTGATTCTTGGTTGTTTTCCTAGCTCCTTTGCCTTCCAGAATTTCATGTTCCATTCTTTAATGTTGCCACTGCTAAGTCCTGTGTAATACTGATTATGGCTCCCTGATATTTGAATTGTTCTTTCTGTCCACTTGCAGTATTTTTTTCCTTGACCTGATGATCTAACCATTTTGGACAGCAATCTAGAGTTATGCTCAAATGGTTATTCAATTACCTATACCCTTTGATCAAGCAATATCACTACTAGATCTATTTCCAAAGATGAATAGGGAAAAAGCAAGAGAACCAATATGTTCTAAAATATTTATAGTAGCTCTCTTTATGGTGACAACAAACTAGAAATCCCACATTTGTCAATTAGGGAATAGCTCAAGAAGTTGTGGTATGATTGTAATAGAACACTACTGTACTATAAGAAATGATAAGCTCAATGATCTTAGATACATGTGGATGGACTTACCTGAAATAATGAAGAGCAAAATGAGCAGAACCAAAGGAATATTATGTACAGTAACAGTCATATTGTTTTAAGAACATCTATGAGTGATTAAGTCATTTTGACTATTATAACTATCTAAGTAAACTACAAAGAGCATATGAAGGAATATATCTGTATCTGTATCCAGAGCAAATCAGCAACACTTCATAAATAGAAGCATATTATATATGTGTGTTTGCACATGTGTATGTATATGTATGTGTATATATATATATATTTGTATATGTATATATATACATACATATTTGTGTCTAATGGCAACCGTCTTTGGGGTGGGAAGGAAAAGGGAAAAAGGAGAAATTTACAGGATACCTTTATTATATACTGAAAATGAATAGCAAATTATACATAAAATAACGGAAAAATATCTCTGGAAGGTATTATTATCCCTTTTTGCAGATGAGAAAACTGAGACTGGTGGAGGTTAAATGACTCACTTAGACTCATATGGTTAACAAGTGTCTAAGGTCAAATTTGAACTCATTTCTTTACTCTAGACTGTATCACCTAACCACTTTTGCAAAAAGAAAGTTTTGTACTAGACCAAAGGTTTTCTGATATGTGACTCTCTCTATACTTCCTGCTCAGATTCTGAATTTGACTTAGTGTCTGCAGGCCTGGAAAATTGGCGCTTCTGAATGGCATGGGGACAAAAGGAGCAAGAAACAAAAAAAGGGCAATCCCTGACAGCTACTAGAACATGACTTGCTTTGTCCAAAGTGTGACAGGATTTTAAATAATAATCAACAAATCCATAAAGATGTATTAAATACCTACCATGTGCCAGACATTGTGCTATATTTTCAGGATAGAAAGACAAAACTGAAAGAATTCTTGTACTTGATGAACTTATATTCTATTAGGATGAACATCATATACATAAAATATTATTGTTCAGTATTTTTCCCTTGTGTCTGACTCTTTGTCATGCCATTTGGGGTTTTCTTGTCAAAGATACTAGAGTGGTATGCCATTGCTTTCTCTAGCTCATTTTTCAGATGAGGAAATGGAGGCAAACAGGGTTAAATGACTTGTTCAAGGTCACAAAGTTAGTAAGTGTCTAAGGCCAGATTTAAACTCAGGAAGATGTCTTCCTGACTCCAGGCCTGGCATTTTATCCATTGTGCCACATATAGATAGATAGACAGACAGACAGACAGACAGATAGATAGATAGATAGATAGATAGAGATGGTTATAGAGATAGAGATATATATGCACACACATACATATGTACAGATATATACACACATACACATATATTTGCATATATACATATACATATATATTATGTACTCAAATTAAAAACAAACAACTAAGACTTTCATTTATACAATTTCATTTATACACTCCAGATTTCAGCATTTAATAGATATTCTATAGAGTTTTCCAATAGCAGGCAAATTTTGGACAGCTAATAGAAATGGACGAGAAGCTGGGCCCAAAAGGAGAATAGGATGGATAGTTCTTGGGAAACTTAAAAGTATTTTTTAATCAGCCCAAGTCTCCCTTAACTCAAAATCCCATCTTTTTAGTAAAAACATTTTGAGCCTTAGAACACCATTTCCTCTGAAGACCTAACGTTGAGCATAATGGAAGGGAGAATTGTGAGTATGGGAAGGCTACAATATATCATAACAAATAACTAGAAGAAGAACAGGAAAATAGGGTGTCATCAAGGAATTATATGACAGAAAGAAAAGATGGGCTTGGTTACATCACAAAATTCAGGAGTCCTCAAGCTCTTTGTGTATGTGCTATATGTTGGCATTCTGGTGAAGCCAGATCCCATTTCAGAATAATGCTTTTACATGTGTAAAATAAAGTATATAGGATTACAAAGGAAACAAGTTACACCGAGGTATAATTTTAAAAATCTATTTTCCAGACTAAAAAGAAAACAAATTCAAGGACCTTATTTTCTGTGGGCTCTTCTGTGGAAAGACCAGAGTTATTCTCTAGTACCCTTCTAAGTACTATGATAAATTAAGCAAATTGTTCAGTATGTTTCATGGACAAAGTATGGCAAATTCTGGGGTGGACATGGATGAGAGGCGCATGTAATGGTCAGGCATGGATGCATTGCAATGTACCTTGGACTGAACACCTGACTTGATGAAATCACCTAATCTAATTAGGCATTTGAGTTTGATGTTTCTAAACTTCTTTCCTCAAAGTAATCTTGTGAGTTAGCTACTGCAGCAATTATTATTCCCAATTTACAAACGAGATGACCGAGGCTCAGGAAAGTCAAAAGATTTGCTCCAGATGTCACTCCTGGTAAGTGACAGAGCCAAAACGTAAACTCAGCTTCCCAACTTTAAAATCTAGTGCATCTTCTCCTATCACACTACACTCCTTCAACATTTCAACAAACATCGATTTAGTACCTACTATGTGCAAGGTACTGCTACGTTCTAATTTTTAAATACCTGAAGATACTTTTCATTGTGAATAGGACACAAAGACCTGGGTTCAAATACCACCTTGGATATATATTAACTCTCTCTATGTATATTAACTTTATGTCACCTCATTTCCCTGTGCCTCAGTTTTCTCATATTTAAAATGAAAGGGGCCCTTCACCCTCCAGAGCCAACATGGGTCGCGTTCGGACCAAGACCGTGAAGAAGGGGGCGCGAATCATCATTGAGAAGTACTACACCCGCCTGGGCAACGACTTCCACACCAACAAGCGCATGTGCGAGGAGATCGCCATCATCCCTAGCAAGAAGCTCCACAACAAGATCGCAGGATATGTCACTCATCTGATGAAGCGGATCCAGAGAGGCCCTGTGAGAGGTATCTCCATCAAACTATAGGAAGAAGAAAGAGAAAGGAGGGATAACTATGTCCCTGAGATCTCTGCTTTGGATCAGGAAATCATTGAAGTAGACCCTGATACTAAAGAAATGTTGAAACTCCTGGAATTTGGCAGTTTGTCCAACCTGCAAGTTACCCAGCCCACAGTTGGAATGAACTTCAAAACACCAAGAGGAGCTGTTTAATATTTACTTTTGCCTTCTTTCCAATAAACTTGGGAACTCCCCCCCCCAAAATAAAATAAAATAAAATGAAAGGGGTAGGGCTCAATTTCTATCATGAAAGCTATGATGCTATGATTCTCTTCTATTTGGTATCAGCAATTTAAATTCAATCACACTTAATATCTTGCATCACAAAAAGGAGAAATATCATAATGACACCCCCTCTGAACACACATGAAGACCTAGCTTAGACTCAAGTCATCTAGTGTTGATTAAGTTGTGCCAGATGCAAGCTGTCATAATGACCCTATTAGCCTTTTTCAGTCTGAGTCTCTCAACTGTGTGTACTCTTCACAGGTGATGTTTTCCTCTCTTTTTAGCTTCTCACTAGCCCAGGCTTAAGGGAATAAATATCTTATCAACCCCATCTTGGGCTATTTTTGCTTCACCAGCTGCGTGGGCATGAATAATGTGGCCAGCTGCATGTGGACAATGTACACCAACAATGTGTCTATGAACACAAGGGCTTCTGAACAATGTGAATGACTCCATTTAGAGCCTTAGAATCAGCAGATGGGACACTGACGAGCATTACGGAAATGCCGTCTGCTTGAGGAGAGAGGCAGGGTGAATTTTTATCCTTAATATAGCAGGAGACTGGAACAATGAATGATACTGGACTGGATTGACTTTCACAGTTGGGAACTTTTTCAAGTTTTGCCATGAAGTTGGTGAAAATCAGAAAATCTTTAAACAAAAAACAGGCAGTCATGCACTCTGGCTCCACAACATCTTTCATAGCTTTCCCCTTCTGTTCTATTCTATTACCCCATACCTCAGGATGGATTTTCACATATGACCTTGTGGAAGATACTTCACCCTACTTAGTCTCAATTTCTACATCTATAAAATAGGGAAATTGGAACAGATGGCCTTTCAGGTCTAAATAAGGTCTAAATAAGCTTCCCATTACATCTCCTAGAGGGCAGGGACTTTCCTCACCCCCACTTTTCTTTTTTATCCACAGTGGTTAGCAAAGTGTCTGGAACATAGGAACTGCTTAGTAAATGCTTGTTGACTTAATTTGATTTTTGCTTGGAGTATTGTAAGATTCTCCTTAAACTTTTTATCGCTTCTCTCTCCAGTACATTTACCAGAAAGGTCACAAAATCTGCCACAAATAGTCTGCCTAAAGCATGTTATTATCTTGCTCAAAAATAGTAAATTTGATTCTAGGATAAATTCTTCAACATAGCATTTAAGACCCTTCATAATTGAGCATCTACTAGAGTCTTTTCTTATTTTCATTACTTTCCCCCAAATACACTGTTTTATCCAAACTGTATTACTAGCTGCACTACAAACCCAAATCTTCCAGCTTTATACACTCACATAAGTCATTCCCAAAGTCTTGAATACAGTCCTTCCTCATCTGCATCTGTAAGATCCCTTACCTTTTTTTGAGGTTACCAAAGCTTAGTTACCATTATTTCCATGAAGTCTTTAGTGATCCTCTTGACATGCAGTGATCTTGACCTTTGTCTTGCTACTCAACTTTGATGACTGAAGGAGAAGCTGATGATTTCACCCAACTCTGCTGATTTACATCCAATTCAAATTCAATTCAAGATGTCACCCTTATGGTGCCAGTGGTCCTCTTTGGGAACAAAGGATGAACAACAACAAGAGTTCTTCTATACCAAAAAGGACACTTCCCACACAATATATGGCAAAGACATGATCCACAAGGATCTTAATTAGATAAATTCTTAGCTCACAAGTTCATTTCCAAACTTCTTACCTTTGTACAAAAGTATTCACCACATACGTACACACACATACATTCTTTCAAATGCTATAACCAACCAGGTTCTCAATCTACTCAACTCTTAAGATTTCTTCCTCTGCTACTCATTTGTTTTACATAGGGATCATTACACTCCTTATCTCCTCACTGAAAATTGTTCAATGATTAAGAATTTTGAAATTACTTTTTTTGATCATAAACCCCTATCATTCCATCTACTGGAATGTATTACTCTATTATTGATTCTCATGTCTTTTATTCTGTTCACCCATAAATACTTTGCCAGGATAACACCATAGCCCCAGCTAAACTCTTTTTCCTTCTTAATCTCTTCCCCTTAATGAATCAGCTCAACTCTATTATACCCCCTACTCTTGATTCCCTTGTTTCGTTTTCCTATTGACTTGTTTAACTTGAAAAAATTGAACCTTGTGTTATTTCTACCACCCACCTCCATCCCTCCTCCTCATTTACACCTGAACAGAGGTAGGATTCAAGCAACCATGCTGACCAGGCCTATTACAAATATGAGCTATCTAATCTAGATATCTTATCTCAACTGGACCTTCAGTGCACCAAGGCAATCTTTTTTACTCCTCCCATATTGTTTCTCTATCCCACTTCCAATAGAGCTACTATATTTTATATTTTCTCCTTAAACTAACAGCACTGACTCTCCCCACTCAGAAGTACTTTTACTTGCTTTTTATAGAGAATATAAAAGCTGCTCTCCATAAGATCCTCCCCACTTTTGATAGCATATTGATATTATGTCCCACTAGTTTTTCCTTTCATTCAGTTTCTGACAAAGATAATTTCTTTTATTGATGAACTATAAGCTCTCTACTTCTACCCTTAATACTGTGTTTTCTAGAAGATTAATTTTATTATAATCTCCTCCCCATTCTCTATTTATACACTAGTTCCTTCCCTGTTGCCTACCTTCTACAAATTCGTGCAAGCTCCTACACCCATCCTTACAAAACTTCATTTTATCCTAACATCTCTGATAGCTATTACTTTATAACACTTCCTTATTTCTGAAACTTTTAGGGGGAAAACCCAGCTATACCACTAGACCATTTATCTCCTTGCGTTCTTTTCTAAATTTTCCTCAAAATGGCTTCCAATCCTGTGATTCAATTGAAACTGCTCTCTCCAAACTTACTAATGATTTCTCAATTGCCAAATCCAATAACCTTTTCTCATTCCTTATCTTTTGTGATCCATATGTAGCATCTAACACTGTTGACCTTCATAGATACTATCTTTTCTTTTTTTTCTTGACTCTGTTCTCTTTTGTTTTTCTTACAACTTTTAAGTTCATGCTTTCTCAATCTTGCTTGTTATATTAAAATATTTATGTTATTTAATTGTGGATGTACCCCAAGGTTCTGTCCTGTGGCCTCTTCTCCTTTCTATTGCTATTCTATTACTTTGGTGATCTCACAAGGTCCAATGAGTTAAATTATTATCTCACTGTAGTATATAGCAAGAGCCTATACTATAGGAACCTGTTCAAAGAAGTGTTTTGGTGGCTCAGCTTTAAATGGGAACACCAATCAGAGAAAGAAAACAAAGTAAGTTATAACGGTTCTTTTGGAAGAAGGGAACAAACATTTAAGTGTCTACTATGTGCCAGGCATTGTGATAAGCACTTTACAAACATTATTTCACTTTTTCCTCACAATAACTCTGTGAGGTAGGTGCTTTTATTGTCTCTATTTTATGGTTGAAGAAATGGAGAGAGAGTTTTAGTGACTTGCTCAGACCCACCCAGCTAGTGCCTGAGGTTGCATATGAACTCAGAAATACCTCACTCTAGACCCAGTGCTCTATCCACTATGCCACCTAGCTGCCTAGAGCATTGGAAGTATGACAGAAGATTGGGGGTAGACTCATTTCAAAGAAAGATAGTTTTCTCATTGTTGTGCTCCAATATACTTCTCACCCTAAAAGATCACTTCCTGTCTGTTAACTTTCTCACCCTAGAATATTCCTCTGCCCCTTGGTCAGTTCCTCCCCAAACCTCCATTTTAAGGAAGGCTCCAGGTTAGTCATATTCATATTTTCATTCCTCTCTTGACTCTCCATTATCTCCAAATATATTTCTCCATTATTTCCCCAGAAGTCTTCTTTACCTGGAAAATATCTATATCCTGCAGCCTTCTCATCCAAAAAGATCTTTCTATGTTTTTGGTTAACTCCACCCATTGGTAGATTTCTCCCAGAACTTTCATTTTAAGGAAATTCCCAGGCCAATCATGTTCTTCCATTACTTTTCCCTTGAATCCAATCTTGATTCTCTGGACTCTGCCATGAACTTATGGGGGGGTACCTTCCCTTCCCCCACAATCTCCTTTTCATCTCATTCTATATGTTGTCTTCACCATTAGTATGTAAGCTCCTTGAGAGAAAGGATTATTTTTCTTTCTTTATATTCTGATATCTTAGTATAGTGCCTTACACATGGTGTGTGCAAGTTTGATATACACACATGTCACAGACATGAGAGAGAGATGGAGAGAATCCCAGTAGGTATCACAAACACAGTTTTCCCAAAAAGGAATTTTGGTTTCTCTGAAACTGTCACATTTACAACTTTGCCTATTGCTATGTGGGATACTATCTTATTAATTACCCAGATTTTAAAACTTATCATCTTTAACTCTTTACTTTCACTCAAATGACATATTAAATCAGTATTCATTTCTCACTATTTTTATCTTAATAACTCTCACATGGTCCTGTTCTTCCTAATTTTATATAAATATATGCACACACAGTGTACATGCATATATGTATATACATGTATGTGCGTGTGTATACACACATGCTATGTATGTATTGCACATATACACACATGCACACATACAGGCGTGTGTATACATATACATGCATATATGCCTATATAAATACACATACATACACACATATACATACCATCTTTATTCAGACCTACTTGCACAGTCAACAAAGTGTCAGGCAGACATATTCCTGGGATCAATCTGGCCTCAAAAATTTACTAGTTGTGTGACCCTGGGAAGTCACCTTAAACCTGTTTATCTCAGTTTCTCTTCTGTAAAATGAGCTAAAGAAGGAAGTGGCAAAACACTCCTGTATCTTTACCAACAAAAAACTAATGAGGTCATGAAGAGATGTGACTGAAATGACCAAACAAGAACTACAGCAAAACCTCAGTTTTCCAAGGCTATTGCAATAGCATCTGACTTGGTTTTCCTCACTCATGTATCTCCCCATTTCAATTCCCTATTCACACAGAAACCAAGGGGATCTTCCTAAAGACTAGGTCCAACTAAATCTCACTTCTACTCAGTAATTTCCAGTGGCTCCCCATGACCTCAAAGATCAAATTGAAAGCCTCTGCTTGGGATTTAAATATTTTCAGAACCTGATGCTTTCTTAACTTTCCAGTCTTTTTACACATTCCTTACCTACACACACTTTAATCTATTCATACTGCCCTAGTCATTGTTTTCCATATGATATTCCATCTCTCATCCCTGTAGTTTTGCATTTTCTGACACTGTCTTCACATGCCTGGAATGATCTCCTTTCATGGCTCCACTTCTTGGAATAACAGATTTCCTACAAGAATCCACTTTCACCATCTCCTTTGTAGCAGCTCTATTCTGATTCCCTGAAGGTGGTAGCGCTTTCCTCGCCACAGGTCGTTTATGTCTGTTTTGTTTGTGTCTTCTTTATAAGTTCTCTCCCCCATTAGACACTACACTTCTTGAGAATAAGTACCTTTTTTTCCTTTAACTTGTAGCTTTGCATTTTTGATACTTAGTACAAAGCTTAGGACATAGAAAGTAGATAATAAATCCTCACTAATTGATTGGCAAGGGACAATTTTGTAAATTTTAAAGGCCTAGAGAAATCTAAGTTCTTATGGTTTCAAACAGTTGTTCTGTATCAGGCATTGTATCTGGTAAAGTGTAAGGTCAAGGATTCACACATTCATAGGGTCTGAACTTTTATTTGTCTACTTAAGTGTTGAAATATATATATTTGGTAGATTATTTAAATCTTTAGAACAAAAAATATACTCTAACTTACTTTATTTGTCCATTAAAAAATCATCATGCCCAAAAAAATAAAATTTATAGTTACCTGGTAGCTAAACTTCTGGTAATGAAGCTCTTCAATGTTAGGAGGTCAGTTCTTCAGATAGAAGACATATAGCATGCTACATAGCTACACTGAAAATTTCTTCCAGTTTGGTAGGACCTTGCAAAGCTTACACTCCATCAAGGTTGCCTATAAGTATAGATAGAAAGACAGGTGGATAGAGACAGAAAGACACACACATACACAGACACAGAGAGATACAGAGACAGAGAGATGGAGATAGTTGTAGATCAATAGATACCATTACAGAATGTAGATGTAACTATAGATATAGACATGCACATATGTTTATTATATACAAACACATGTATACATACATGAACACATGCACATATATGTGTATACATATAAATGTGTGCTCTGTGTATATCACATATATATGTATGGTGTGTGTGTGCGTATGGCAGATTTTGGAGTATGGAATAGAGAAAAAGATTATAGGTAGAGAGATCAACTAGGAGGTCATTGAAAAAATGCAAGTAATATTAATGTGTATTAAATGACAAGGGCTATATTTTATGTATATAGAGAGAGGCAATTTACTTAAGTAGATACAGAATACTATCATAGTGTTTTAAGGCCTATACAAATAATATTTCACTTGCCTGACTAAGTTATACTAAAAAATCTTCCTGGTTGCATTGTGTGTGTAAACTGACTAACATACAACATATTAGATACTTATCCTAGGGCTTAGAAGACCTGAAGAAAGGAAGGAATTGGCATGTTGTTCTAGAAGAAAACTAACATGAACTTGTTAGCCTTCATGAAAATATAAGCTTTCCTCTTTCCTCTTCTCTTATGTGTCTAAATATAGAGAACTCTCTGTCCTGATTCCAGGAGATAAGGGATATAATATAATGATTAATTCATCATAAGAGTAATTTTATACACCATTCAATGACATAGCTATGTATATCCTTGTAGAGTTCTGGATCTGTGGGCCTCTCAAGCCAGAGTCTTGTCTCTTCTTCTTCCAAGAGCCATATGTCAGCCATCTGCAACTAGACATTGGAGACATAAACAACATTATAGATGGTGACAATTTTCTCTAATTTGTTGACAATAAAATAGACATTATCTAAAGTTTTTTATCATAATTTACACATATGTGCATATGTCTATGTATACACATTATTTCATAATATACACATATATGCATATGTCTAGTGACATATGTATACTGCATATGTTTACATAGATATATACACATCTGTATACATGTATATTTATGTATATGAATGTTTGTATGTGTTGTGTGTATATGTGTACCTGTGTCAATACCAATAATGTTAAGTTTCTCATATCTTAAAAAGTCAAATTAATTTTAATTATATGTCATAAATATCAAGCAAAAACAATCAGTCAGTATGAAAGTGTATTCTATGTGCCAGGCAATATACTAGAGACTGAGGATATAAATACAAAAATCTGACAGTCTCTGCCTTGAAGAGGTCTAGGGTCTTCCAGAGAATTATGATATGTGCATAGATGAGTGAATATAGGAGCTACACTAACTAAATAAGTGAATGAATAGAGAGAGAGAGAGAGAGAGAGAGAGAGACAGAGACAGAGACAGAGACAGAGAGACAGAGAGACAGAGACAGAGACAGAGACAGAGAGACAGAGAGAGAGACAGAGAGAGAGAGGTGGGGTAGGAGAGAAATAACGATATGAAGAATTGGAGAAAGCCTTTTGAGGGAAGAAACACTTGAGCTGAGCTCTGAATTGAACATTAGGTTCTAAAAAGGAGAAGTGAGAGGAAAGTTTCTAGACATGTGGATAGCTCAAGCAATGATACAGAGGCAAGAATGAAATACCATGCAAAAGGAGCAACAAATGGGTCAGATTAGGCTATGGATAGAATATGGTAGTGGGAGGACTCTTAATAAGTCTTGAAAGATAGAATAGAACCAGATTGAAATTTGTTTTAAATGCCAAACCCAGTAGTTTATATTTTATCCTAAAGCAATGGCCAGTCATAGAGAACAGAGGGTTGAAGTCTTTTTCTGAGTATTTTCTTCATTTCACTGTTATTCAGACATAGTGATTAGTTAACTATAAAGAAAGATAGTATTGTTCAAAAGACTCACATTTACTTACTCATCTCAGTACATTAGAATGTTCTTCGTTGACTATTAGCCTGGCATGACTCAGAATCAGCTGCAATGAGTCATCAAGTTCAGAATAAAGAATGACACATAAATCATTTAGTTTTCTAATCCTCTGTAAGTTCTACATAGTGAGGAATAGAAAGAAGCATGTCTCTATATTACTTAGTGAAATATTCCAAAAGGATTACATTAAACTATCAAAATACATCTTAAAGGAATGGTGGAAACCATCTTCCAGAGCCTTACTTTTTGACTTTGTAAAGGTGCTAGATAAGATCTAGGCATGTAGAAAAGTTAGTCTAAATGGAAAGGTCCTTAAGGAAATAAATTGTATTTATTTAACTCCCTATGTGATCATTTGACAAAGCATATAACATCTTATGGTCACAGATTTTTTACCTTTAAGATTTCTCCTATCCATTCTAACCCTAAAATACTATTCTTTTGTGATTCTGTTACAGACATTCTGTGATCTGTGGGCCTCCTACTCCAATAGTTCATCTTATAGGAGTATGATTTATTGAAGGCTCAATCAGCATGTCCTAAGCTGGCATAGATTTAGCCATATTGAAAAAGCTTTGAGCATAGCCCTAGTAGCACACTGTTGTACCAAGACCAGCCTAAGTAAGTACAGAGGTTGGTCATGACCAGTAATTGGTATTATTAATGATGTGATGAATTCTTTGGCCACAATAATCTATGAAACAAAGGAAAACATAAAATTGCCCTCAAATCTATGTCTTTCTCTTCTGCTTTGTTGATGACTTGAAGACCAGAAGACCTGAGTTCAAATCTAACCTCAGACACATATTAGTTTTGTGACCCTGAGCAAGTTACTTAATCTCTATTTCCTCAGTTTCCTTAACTGTAGAATAGGGATAATAATGTCATTTACCTCTGAACAGGTTTGTGAGAATCAAATGAGATAACAATAAAACATTTTTCAAATCTTTAAGAGCTATATGAGTGGTAGTTTTGGTATTCTATCTATAAGAAATATGAACAAAAGGAAGAAAGAATACAAAGATTCATAGTTTTTAGATTAGTTATAAATTTTATTATATGTTGGCCCTCTAAATATGAAACTGATGATAAATCTAGAACCAGAATGGACCTTAGTGACCATCAAATCCACCCCACTCATTTTACAGATGAAGAAACTAAAGCTCAGATGGTTTAAGTAACTCATCTAAGGTCCTACATAGTAATAAGCAGGTGAGCCAAGATTTGAACAGTCCATCCATATACCTAACTCTTTCATGTCTATAAGATCTTTAATAGAATGGCATTATCACACATGTAACAAGAATATACAAGGGTATACCCTTGATGAAAATATGAATACCAAACCAACAAACTTTCTTGGACAATGTTTTATTGTAGAACATGTCATTAAAGTGACATGCTTTCGGAAGTGTAGAAAACAAAATACTTTGCTCTGCTTACGATTTATCGGTAACACTTCATTTTATATACCAAAATACTAGCCATTTTCTATCTACAACTTTATCCTGTTGCCTGGATTTATTTCCAGCCCTATTAGACATTATTCTCCATCTTCTACTCTGAGATCAAGCTAAACTAGCTTTCTCTCTGATGCTCACTCCAGTCATTTCATCTCTCATGCCAGTGTCTTTGCACTGTCATGTCCCAAATGCCTAAAACATATTCCTTCCTTACCTCCAGCTCATGGAATCTCTTTCTTCATTCAAGATAAAGCACTAATAGCACAGCACAAACATCTTCTGCATGAAATCTTTTCTGATGCTCCCAACTACTAAATTCCTCTTTTGGTGGTCCAGGTCTCTCAAAACTCTAAAAATGGATCCCCAAGTTAAAAGTTAAAGTCCTTTGTGAGAATATTCCCCCCTGCCACTATAATCTCCCCAGACTAGGGATTCTCCATTTTCTCCCTCTTTTTCAATATTTCAGATTTCACCTTCTTCTATTCCCATAATCTTGTTCCCCCTCTTTGAGTTATTTTCCTATTTTGTGTGTGATAAAGACTTCACGTGATTTCTTAATGCATTATGTTACTGTGTGAAAGTCACACCAAAAATCCATTTATTGCTTTATAGTACTTCCTCTGATAATTTTAAGTTAAGTGAAACAATCTGATATAGAGACTGTCTAATGGCACATATTCTTCTATGCTATTACTTTAATACTTCTTTTGGTGTTAAAATTACTTAACAGAGAAATACATTTTAATAGCAATCATGTTGAGTCAACATTTATATTTGTATTTGTTTTCTCAGTACATAATATAAGACCTAGTACATAATAGATCTTTAACAAATGCTTGTTTAATTCATTGATTGAAGTCATTGGTCTGATTATGAGGTCCATAATCTTTTATTGTTTTCATTTATGTGATTGTTGTCTTTATGTATATTATTTGGATTCTACTTGCTTCTCTGCAGTTCATAAGGAACTTCCCTCTAAATTCCTCTAACTTGATAAATCTTATGACTCCATGGAGTTACATTGATTTTATATTTAACAACATGCTTAGCTATTTCCTCTCTTTCCATTTTCCTCTGTTGTTTACTGCTAGGAAAAAGAAGACAATCAAGAACATTTTAGTTCATATAGGAACTTTCTGTCATTTACCTACTTGGTGACTATGGCCAATAGTGGGATGATTGAATCATAAAGTCAACTACTGGTGGGAATTAAGATATGAAATCCAGTAAATTTTTCTCACATAGCACTATGATATTAACCATCTTTCTATCCTAAGACATTTCCTTCCTATACAACTCCTCTCCATTTGAATATTGATAGTAGAAAAGAGATTTCTTCTATCCATTAGGAGTATTATAATAAGTAAGTAGTTCTACTTGAAGATCAAAGTATTTTGGCTTTAGAATGTGAACCACATTTTAAAGAATAATTTTGTGATATTTTCCTTGTTCAAGATAAAAATCTTATGCATGTTACCCTGAATTGCCACAGAGCAGGAAGATGCCTAAGGGTATGAGAGGACTGTGCCACTAAATTATTGAATTTAGAATAACCTTAATAAAAACTGTTTCTGGCACATATACCTCAATCAGTCAATCAATAAGCATTTCTTAAGTGCCTCCTCTGTGACAGTCACTGTGCTAAGCACTGGGAATTTTAAAAGAGCCAAAAGACAATCTCTGCTCTAAAGGAGTTTACAATCTAATGGGAGAGATAATGTGTGTTTGTGTGTGTGTGTGTGTGTGTGTGTGTGTGTGTGTGTAAAGCTATATACAGGATAAATAGAAAATACTTAAAAGAGAGAAAATACTGAAATTAAGAGATGATGAGTTAGGAAAAGTTTCCTGTAGAAGGTAGGATTTTAGTTGGGAGGTTGGAGTGGAGGAGGAAAAATGTTCTAGGTATGGAGGACTGCCAGAGAAAATGTTCAGAGCCAAGAATTAGTGTCTTGTTCTCAGAACACCCAGGAGGCTAGTATCACCAGATCAAAGAGTATGTGTTAGGGAGTAAGGTCTAAGAAGACTGGAAGTTAGGAGGGAGATATGTTATGAAGGGCTTTGAATGCCAGGTAAGGCATTTATGTTTGTTCCTAGATATATTCAGAAACCACTAGAGTTTGTTAAATGAAGGGGGTGGTGTGGCATTACCCTGAATTTTTAGAAAATAACTTTAGCAGTTAAATGAAGAAGGGTTTGTAGTGAGGAGTTCTGTGAGGCAGGCAGATCAACCTGCATTGCAATAATTTAGGTAAGAGGCGATGATGTCACTCACTAGAGTGGTGGTTACAATGTTAGAGGAGAGAAGGGAACATATTCGGGAGATGTTGCAAAGACAAAATTGGCAGGCCATGGGAACAACTTGGATATGGGAAAAGATAGTGAGGATTCAAGGATGACTCCTAGGTTGTGAGCTTGAGGGATTGGGAGGATAGTGTTGCCTTCTATAGGAACAGGGAAGGTATGAGTGTGGAGGAAGATATAGGGGAAAGAATGAGGGGGGATTTTTTGGACATGTTAAGTGTAAGATGTTTATCAGAGTCCAGTTCAAGATATCTTAAAGGCAGTTGGAGATACAAGACTGAAGATCAGTAGAGAGATTAGAACCAGAAAAGTAAATTTAAGAATCATCAGAATAGAGGTGGCAATTAAAGGTCACCAATATGCAACAGTATGAAGGGAGAAGTAAAGAGGGCCAGGATAGAACTCTAAGGAACAGTTATAAAGTGCCTTTTAAACTCAGATTCTGATGACAAAGAGAAGCAGACATTGGTCCAGAATCACTTCTCTTCCAAATATTTTCATGGCAAATTAACTAGTGGTAGGAAATATTTAAATCATTTTAAGAGACTCCCAGGGTAGATCCCAGTTAGTGAAGGAGAAGAAGCACCACTGGTGAGTTCTTACAACATTTTCCTTGAAACAACTTTAAAATAACACCTTAAATTGAATTCTGGATCAGCAGAAACAATAAAATAATGGAGTGAGACATTCCTCCAACCAAGACAGCTTATGAGGTCTGAAGGAGATATCTTTGACATGTAATTTGAGTTAACCTCTAGACAATTTGGATCCAACACCAAGGATGAGATTTGATGGTGGCAATAGTAACAGCAGCAGCTTTGGGAGCTCTCAAACCAGACACATTAAGAGTATTGAGCAACTGGTCAGAAAGAGATTATCCAGGACCCCTGTGCTAGCACTGGGCACAGTAATGGATATCATTGGGCCATACCATTGCCTGTACCTATTTCCAGGTCACACTTTAAGGTCAAAGAGGAGCACTTTCAGTCATTGTGCCTTTTAGGAAGATGTAGATTCCTTGCTCTTTCCTCTCTTAATTAGGTCACTTTTTGCTTTTACTTTGTCTGAGATCATAATTGTTATGTCTTCCTTTTTTTAAATTCAGGTAACAAATGATAGATACTGCTTTGTGCCTTATGTTAACTCTATGCATATCTCCTTGTTTCTAATGTGTTTCTTGAAAACAATATGTGGTTGGATTCTGGTTTATAATCCATTCTGCTTTCTACTTCCTTTTTTATTGGGGAATGCAATGTATTCTATTCATAATTTATGAATACCAACTATGCATTTCCCTTCATCCTGTTTTCTTATGTTTTTCTTTCCTCTGGGAAAATTATAGAAAGTTTCTCTGATAAAGGCCTCCTTTCTCAAGCATATAAGCAACTGAGTCTAATTCATACAAATAAGAGCCATTCACACTTGAAAAATGGTTAAATGATAGGAACAGCAATTTTCAGAAGAAATCAAAGTTACCAATAATTGCATTAAAAATGCTTTAAACCATTACTTATTTGAGCAATGCAAATTAAAAGAACTCTGAGATATGATCCTACACCTAAAGGATTATCTAGAAAAGATAGCCAAAAAATGAAATGACAAATCTTGGAGGGGATATGGAAAATTATGAACCTAATACACTCTTGCTGGAATTATGAACCAGCCCAACGATTCTAGAGTACAATTTTGAAGGTGTGTCAAACTGTACACAGTTTTTGACACAGCAAAACTACTATAAGATTTGTACTCTAAGAGGTAATCTTGTATATGTGGGGTTTTTTCTAAATTTTTAACATTGCTAAAATGGAAATACATTTTGTATAAATTCACATATATAGTTAATATCATATTATAGACCTTCTCAAGTGGGTGAGAAAAGGTTTGGAGGGAAAGAGAATTTAGAATTTTAATCTTTTTCAAATGAATTTTTAAAAATAAATATAATTGAGAAATAAATGAGATAAATTATTCTAAAGTATTAGAGGAAATTTCTTTAGAATCAAACTTCCCAATCCTTGCTAACTCTTGATTAGGCTCATACAATATGACCATTTGAGGGAAAGGTCAAATCTATAAACAGATAGTGAGAAGTATTTTGGTGTATTTTTTCATGTTTGAGCTTACAACTACCTTGGGTGTTGTATATAGTAAATTTTCCATATACTCTCTTCAGTATTAGGGAGATAATCATGCCTGTGACTAGGGGAACATGTAGTGATAAGGAGCTTAATTATTTCCAACAATCTGTAGGCCAGGAGCTCTGAAGCATCCATGCAGTGGCTACTGCACCTTCATCACTTCTCACCCCAGGGGCAGGGGCTGTACATACTCTCGCATCCCCCTCTCCCCCAGTTCCAACTGAGTTCCACACTGACCTTTTATTTTATCTTTGGCATTTATGGGTTGATAATTCTAGAAACTGCCATTACTGCTGGTGATCCCCTCTCTTGAAGTCTGCTCCAGCTGCTGATGGAAGGGTCTATGCTGGAGCTAAAACCATGGCTCAGGCAGGGCTGGGCTGTGCTCCAGATGGACCCTTCCTGTAGGCCTGCCAGGGCTTCATTCAGTGGGAGATTTGTTTCTCTCTGCAACTTTGTGGGATATGTAGCTCAAAAATTTGTTTAGAGTCATATTTTATAGATATTTGAGGCGGTTATGGGGGGAACTCATGGTTTTCCTGCTGCTATGCCACCATCTTGGCTCCCAGAAATTGCTCTTTAGGAAAATGTGGGAAAAGCCCAGAACAGAGGATAAGGTCCCAGGAACTGATTAAAGGTGGACTTAACTCTTGTCTATTTAGAATCATAGCTTCCTTCCCCTTCTGAACTGTTGGGTTTAATGAACCACCTAAGAGTAATAGCTCCTTTTCTATATTAATCAGAGAATAAATCTTTTCAATCATTGAGGGGAGTAATTAAGGAAATAACTGAGTTCCATTTGAAAAGTAAGTGGCAATTGCTTTAGGTTTTCAAGTTAATCCAAAACTGTTTTTTTTATAATTTTGTGAAATTTTCCTTGTTCAGCATTCCTATAAATTGTATCTTGGATTGTTTTGACATAAGCATAATCTCCAAGGATACAGAGGAGTAGGTATTTGAATAATTCTTTCTCTAGGATAGAATGACTAAAAGGTAGAAAAACATTAAATTTATTTCAAAATATTTCTTGAAGAATTGTTTCTAAAATGAAGCATGATATTAATATTTTTATTTCTTCAACAGTTAATAGTTGTCTTGTGTTTGTTGAAAACTCATTGTTTTGTCTATTTAAATCTAGATCTTCTATAGTTAATCTATTTTATTTTGCAAACTTAAATTTCTCTATTTTTTTAAACAACGATGACATGATTTTTAAGTTCCTACTTTCTATAAGAAATTGCTGGAAAATAATTAATAATATAGCATTTTTTTAGCATCTACTTTTTCCAGGCATTAAGGTAAGTGCTTTGAAAATATTATCTCATCTCTGATCAAAATTTATAATGATAGAAGTCATTTCCCATTTGATAAATGGTCAAAGAATGTGAACAGGTAGGTTTCAGATGAAGTAATCAAAAGTATCTATAGCTGTATGAAAAAATGGTCTAAATCACTATTGGTCAGAGAAATTCAAATTTAAACAACTCTGAACTATTTTCTCACACCTATAAAATTGGCTTATATGACTGAAAAGAAAATGACAAATATTTGAGTCGACATGGGAAAATTGGTACACTAATACACTGTTTGGTGGAACTGAAGACTGATTCAACCATTCTGAAAACTAGTTAGCACTGTTCCTAAGGGATTATATAGCTGTATACTCTTTGAACCAGTAATTTCACTATTAAATCTGTGACAGAAACATTTTTAAAAAGGAAAAGGACATAAATATACCAATATATATATATATATATATATATATATATATATATCAGATCTTTCTATGGTGTCAAAGAATTGGAAATTGAATAATGGCTAAACAAGTTGTGGTATATTTTTATCATGGAATACTATTGTGCTATAAGATAGAACAAGAAGGATGCTTTTAAAAAACCTGGGAAGACTTATACGAATTGATAAAAAGTGAAGTGAGGAAAAATAGAAGAATAACACACACAGTAACTGCAATATTGTATGATGATCAACTTTGAATACGTACATATATATTACATACAATATATATAATGTATTCATCTACAGAGGTAAAACTGATTGCATATAAATGTAGATCTAACCATAATTTGTGGGGTTTTTACTTTATTTTGTGTTTTTTAATATATTTTCTTCAGCAACTTGGTTAATATGGAATATGTTTTGCATAACTGCACATGTGTAACCCATACCAAATTGCTTCCCTTCTCAATAGTGTAAGAGAGAAAGAAGACAGGATTTAGAACTAAAATTTTTGAAAACCCAAATACTAAAAAACATTTTACATGGAGTTATAAATAATATAATATTTAAAATTAAATATTATATCCTTTGATCTTTACAGAAATCCTGGGAGACAGGTAATGGTAATGATTCCTATTGTTTTTCTCCTTTTTCCCCTTTATTTTTCCTTTTCTCTCTTCCCAATAAATAGTGTTATTATATTGCCAATATAATCTCTGATAATTTAAGTAATAGAATACTAAATCTACAGGTTCATATAAGTAGATCAATAATTTAATTATTTTGTTTTACCCCCCAAATGAGTGCTAAATGCTTCTTTAGACATTATTTTTTCTGGTAACAATATTTTGTATTTGAACTCATATAAACATTTTATTCTGTGATGGCTTAATTTCTATATATTTGTATTTTTAAAACATTTTAATAGAATTTCCTTTTATGTAACTATTTACTAGTTTTTGTTAGTACCTTACTGAAATACTGATGACTTTTCTGATCTTTTTTGTCTTTCCTATTTTAATGACATTGTTAAAAGAATAAATTGGCTACTGTGATGATTCTCTAGAATTTTCTAAGTCAATTTTTGTATCCTCTGTAAATATGAACAATTAAAAGCACCACATTTGTTTAGATATTTTACTCCATTTTTTCTCTTACCTTATTTTGATAGCCAATATTTCTGCTTTTATACCAAGTAATAGTAGATAGAAGTCATATACTCACTTAACCATGCACTATTGGGAGAAGTTTCTAATGTACCTATTAAAAATAATAGTTCTTGCATTTAAATACATGTTTTCAATCAGATTAAAGAAGGGAATTCAGAAACTTGTTTCCTAGAGTTTGATGTAAATGTGCTGTATTTTGTCAAAGGTTTATTTCTTTTTTCCTATATCAAAGGATATAACTATATAGTTTTTAGAGATTTTGTAATTTTATGATGAATTTTGTTAATAGTTTTCCTAATTTCAAAACATCCTTATATTCCTGATATAAATTAAATTTAGTCACACTGAATAATTTAATGCCTCATATATTGCAATAACCTGATAAAATATACATTGGGGATGTACTTTATATTTTGCATATTCCTAATGATATGATCTATATTTTTCTTTCTCTGCTTTCTACATATATCTTTTATGATATATACCTAGTCTGAAGATCAAGACTATATTTGTTTCATAAAAGTGAAACATTTATTATTGAGAACAAAATATGGAGTAAAGGTGTCATTGATTTACTGAATTCAAAAAGTATCCTTAGTGTAATGGATAAAGAGTTTACTTTTAGAGTCAGAGAAAGTCAGGGTTCAAGTCCCACCTCTGATACAAAACAATTTCTGTGACCTTATCATTCAAACAAAACTGCTTCTTCCAAAGTTATCATGATCTCTTAATTGTCAAAATCAATGACCTTTTCTCAATCTTAATTCTCTTTGACCTTTCTGTAGACTTTTATGTTCTTGGTCACTTTCTCCTACTTGTTATTATCGTCCCTCTAGGTTTTGCAACACTACTTTCTTCTGGTTCTCTTCCTGCCTATCTAAATACTCTTCAGCCTCTTTTGCTGGATTTTCTTCAGCTCATATCCTCTAACCAGAGGTGTTTACCTTAGGGCTCTGTTCTGGGCTCTCTTTTCTTCTCTTCTTCCACTTACAACTTCATTTGGTGATCTCATTGCCTTCTATGGATTTAATTACTATCCACATGCAGACAATTCTCAGATATGCCTATCCTGTGCAAATTTCTTTGCTGTACTACAATCTCATATCTTTAACTACCTTTCAGACATCTCATACTGGTCTACAATCAACATCTTAAAATTAGCAAGTTCAAGAAAGAACTCATTATCTTTCTCCTTAACCCCACCCCCACCTCTTAATTTTTCTTTTTTTGTGAGGCCAGCAACACCATCCTCTCAGCTCCCCAGGCTCACAACATGGGTTTTACCCTTGACTTTCACTATTTCTTACCTCCATATCCAATCTGATGTTAAAGTCTGTTTATTTCTCATTTACAAAATTTCTCTAATACTCTCCATTCTCTTTTCTTTTAGCATCTACTTCTAGACACATCCAGCACTATAGTATGGGCCTTCATCAACTTGCATCTTGATATTATTGTGTCTACCCTGCCTGTTTCACATCTCTCCCCAATTCACCCTCCATTCAGTCAACAAAGTGATTTTTCTAAAGTTCAGGTCTGACCATTTCACTCCCCTACTCAATAAATTACAGTAGCTCTCTATTGCCTACAGGATCAAACACAAAATCCTTTGTTTGGCATTAAAATCCCTTCATACCATATGCCCATCCCACCTTGCCAGTCTTCTAGTATCTTACTCCGAACCATATAATCTTTGAACCATTGACATGGACCTTCTTGTTGTTTCATGAAGAAGATACTTCATCCCTTGTCTCCTGGAATTTTCTCTGGCTGATCCTTATCCCTGGAACACGTTTCCTCCTCATCTCCACCTACTGACTTCCCTCACTTCCTTTTGGTCCCCAACAAAATCTCATGTATAAGAAACTGTTCCAAGCCATTTTTAATTCTAGTGCCTTCTTGCTGATAACTACTTCCACTTTCTCCTGTACGTAGATTGTTTGTATGCAGTTGTTTGTCAGTTATTTCTCCCATTAGAATGAATTCCGTGAGTGCATGGATTATCTTTTGATTTTCCTTTGTATCCCTTGTGCTTTGCATAGTGTCTGGCACAGAGGTAGGTGTTTAATAAATGTTTATTGATTGAATGACTAACTAGCCCTATGCAAGTCAATTAACCTCTGAGAGATCCAGGCACCTGTGTAAGATTGTAAGCTTTGTAGAAGTCATTGACCTGAATTGGTATAGGACATTTCCTCATATATTTTGTTAGATTTGTCCATTACTGAATGAGAAATATTTAAAATGCCTATAATTGTTTTACTGCAGCAAGTTTTTTGTTTTAATTTGTTTTTCATTTAAGAACTTTTATGCTATATAATTTGGTGCATAAATAAGGTCTCTTCTAGTTTTAAATCTATAATCAATAAATAGATAAATGGTAGATAGATCAATGGACAGAAATAAAAAAAATGACAGATAGATGCTGGACACAGATTTTCACTCTTCATGATGTCTTTGAGCAAAATATAGATTGTATGTTTATCCCTGTCTACAATGCCCATTTTTACTGTTAGAAATCATTTCATAAAATTGTATGAAATATAATGAATTGTATTCTAGCCATTCATTTTCACTCTGTCCTTATGCTTTAATGTATTCTATGAATATCAAAATTGTTGGCTTTTGTTTTCTTATGCATTTTCCCATTCTCTTTCCTTTTATTGATTATTTAAATGCAATCACATTCTGCACCATAATTGTTGTCAATATTTTTCATCAAGGTTTTAATAAGTTTTTTCAAGTATGCATATATATGTATATATATATATATATATATGTATATATATATATATATATATATATATACATATATATGTTTTACTTATCTGTACCTCCTAGCACCTCCCACCCCAGTAAGCAATGACAACAAACAAACCTAAAAAAATACAATGCATACCTAAATAGTCTGGCCAAACAGATTCCAACATAGCAAAGTCTGAAAATGTATTTTTCTGTATTTTAGGTTTTTCACCTTTTTTGCCAGAAAGTGAATGGTTTATTTTATCTTTCCCTTTTTGGACTTTCCATTTATCATTACATTGATTAATGCTCTGAACTCTTTAAAAGATGTTTTTTCTCTATAATATTATTGTGTGGACTGTTTTGTTAATTCTGCTCCTATTTGTATCAGTTCATAAAGGTTTTCCCATTTTCTTCAGAAATTCTACATTTTATCCTTTATTATAGCACAGTAAAATTCTGTCACATTCAGTCTTTTTCTTTTTTCTGTCTTGTTAAAAATGTCCATTCCTTTCCTAGTTATAGGAGAGTAGTTACAGATGTCTCCTTAACTTTCCTCCTCCCTCATTATCTAAATTCGTAGTTCAAATAGCATTCATTTATGGTACCATTTTAAAGAAATATCAAGTTGATTTCTCCTCTTCCTTATTCCTTCCCTCTTCCAGGACACTCTGGTTCAGTTTCCTGGTCACAGACTTGAAACATTAATTTTCTCTTCTTATTCTATGACCTGAATATAATTTGAGACTTCTGGAAGATAAAAGTCTACCTTGTAAGCCTTTTAAAAATACTAATATGATTATGTATCTTTTTAATATCCCTGCTTTCATCTCCCTTCCTGTGTGAAATACACTCTACTAGAGTCACAAAATGAGAAATTTCTATTCCTGCAGGAATTTTAACAATATTATGATTTACATCGAGGGTCAGAGGTCTCAGACCAAAACCAGGCTGTCACACTCACCACTTGTAAACTTTAAAGTTTGTCACAGGATTCCTTCAAGTCTATGCCCCCTAATTGTCCTCTCTTCCTGGATGTCCTGAGGGCCTAGATTTCTTCTTTTTGGGGGGTATTTCTTGATTCAATGAAGGATGGCCCCAAAGCAACACTCTGAAAAACCAACTCTCACTAAATAGAATTCTGCAAAACTGAATTTAATCATCTATAAAAAGAAACTGACTTTCATTGAAATGGAATATGATGCATTATTCCTTCAAACAAAATCAGAGGTGAGCAGTGTATTTGAAATGCTACCTCATCATGCAATAAGGATATGAGAAAGGTAAACAAAAACATGAAAGGCTAAGCAACTGATTCATTGTATTAATATTCCTAAAACTAGGGAGACTACCTATTTTTAACCTTATTTTAAGATCCAAGAGGGAAGTAATACAGTATGCATGGATGAATTTCTAAAAGAACTGGGAGACTGTCAAAGAACTCAGGCCAAGTGAAAGAGGGAAAATTTATTAGCAATTTCTTCTTAAAATCTTGATTGATAGTTTTAGCAATTCATGATGCGGCAAAAAACCAAAAGAATTTCTTTCAATTAGTGAGATTGGGACAGCAGTGTGATCTAGAGAGACAAATCTGTCTGTCCTGGGCAAGACAGAACAGGAAACATTTTTTCCCCTCCAGTCTTAGCCCTTTACTAAAGGGCATTTTGATGGCTGGGAAGACCAGGGGTGAAAGGTAACCAGGGGGAAAAAGTAAAACAAATTCTGTCCATGGAATGGAAGTGCTTTGTGGAATTTAAAAGGCTGTCCTCAAAAGGTGGTAATGTGTTTCTTAGACGTCTTGCAAAAAATTCTCTTTAGTGAGAGACAGCAGTTAAGTGACTTGTCCTATATCATATAGTAAATAAGCATTTGACTAGGTTGTATTTGAGCTCAGGTCTTGCTAAATCTACCAGGACTTTATGTACTACTCCAAATATCTGCCAGATCAGATTAGATGATTACATAAGACTGGGTTTATGGAGGCCATTATGGCTGAAAATTTGTTCAAAATAGTTTATTGTAGGGGCAGGTAGGTGGCACAGTAAATAGAGCACTAAACTGAATCAATGGGTTGAGAGTCAGGAGGACCTGAATTCAAATCCAGGCTCAGATACTTGACACTAAACTAGTTGTGTGAACTTGGGCAAGTCATTTAACCCTAATTGCCTTGCCTTCCCCCATCCAACAAAAAAAGAGTAGTTTGTTCTTTTACCTCTATCTAAATACAGTCAAATTTTCCAACCAACATTTTTTAATGTGCTAATGTTATTCTAATGTCAAATGCCCCTAATCATTAATTCCATAAAGGACAGATACCTGTCCTGTCTACCCTAAAATTGTAATTAAATTCTCCCCAACAATTCAGCCATTTGTCTAAATACACCTCTCAACAGCTTTATCCCTACTTAAAGACTGTCCTGAAATTTGCAAAGCCCTAAAGACCATTCTGTATATCTCTTTTGATTTCATTATCTAACAAATGTCAAACACATAGCCTTGGAAAACTTATACCAAGCTACATTTAGAAACTAGAAGGCCTTTTTCAAACATTAGCATATTTCTCTAAAACTCACACTATAATAACTTTAGCAAAATGGAATAATATTTATACTCAATTTAACAAAGCTTCCTAATGCTTACACTGAAAATTATACCTAATTTAGAAAATATGACTGAAAAAGATGACTGATTTAGGGCAGCTAGGTGATGTAATGGATAGGGCACTGGGTCTACATTCAGGAGGACCTGAGTTTGAATCTGGCTTCAGACACTTGTTGTGTGACCCTAGGCAAAACTCTTAATCTCTCTTTGCCTCAGTTTTTTCATCCATAAAATGAGCTGAAGAAGGAAATGGAAAACTTTTCCAGTATCTTTACCAAGAAAATCCCGAAAGGGGCAGGTATGACTGAAACAACTGAAAAACAAATTATTAGCTATTAGCTGCTGCTATGATACTAAAACTGCAGATTGGATTTTTGGAACCAGATTCCCATCCCAACAACTATATTTACTTTCATTATGTATTATCATCAATTTTGTTTTAAAATATGAATTATTTTTGATTGTAAGCATAAAACTCATCAATAGTCAGAAACATTTAAACACATAATTCTATTTTCAAAGCATTATACTTGTTAATTTTCTTCTACTTTTTTTTTTTGCATTTTTGGAGGGCAGCTGGGGTTAAGTGACTTGCCCAAGGTCACACGGCTAATTTTCTTTTGTGTTAAGTGTCTGAGGCCGGATTTGAACTCAGGTCCTCCTGACTCCAGGGCTGGTGCTCTATTCACTGTGCCACCTAGCCGCCCTCTTCTACTTTCAATAAGCAGTAAAAGTAACCAAATTAAATAGTAGAAGAAACACACTGCTTACATTATTATCATGTTTGGACCTTTTCTGGTAGGTAATATGAAGTATAATTATTTTTCTCATTTCACAGATGGGGGAACTGAAACCTAGAGTTAGTAAGTGACTTACCTAAGACTGTGAAGCAATTTAACAGAACTGGGACTAAAATTCTGATCTTTTTACTCCTAGTCTGATGTTTTAGATTGCCCTAGTGCAAAAAATAGGATTAGATCCATATTTGGCAACATACACCACAACAAATTCCAAATAGATCAATAACCTGAATAGTAAAGCACACATCATAAAATTAAAACAAGATGGAATTACTATCAAAATTATTGAGTAGATGACATTTCTTATCTACTAATAAAAAAGATGGCAGGAAGCAAAATATTTGATTTTGTAAAAGTAAAAATACTTGACAACCTTTCAGATAACTGAAGACAGATAAATTGAAGACACCCCTCCCAAGTTTTCTTTTCTACAAGTTATATTTCCCTAGGTCCTTCAGTAGACCCTCAAATGGCATGATCTTGAGACTTGTCACTGCCTTGTGCATTATAGTCCCTGGTGTTCACTCTCCAAAACCCCAATAATGCTGACTGACTTGAATCTCAGAGGCGGCTACTAGTTCTTTCAGGCTTCTTGCAAGTAATCCTAAAGGATTCTATTACTGATGCTTATAAGCAGTATTTCCAACCCAATATCAACTGACAAGTTAATATCTCCCCAATATCAATTTACAAATTAATATAAATTAGTTTTTATAAAAAAGTATTTGCTGACAGGACATAGCAAGGCCTAAAGTACAAAAACATCAATCAAAACCAGGGTTGCACAATTCCCTCTAAACACTAACTCAATCCCTGGTAAGAATAGACTCAACTTTAAGGTATTTTCTTCAAAATATTCCACTCACCAAGTCCATTTCTAGGTATAGTCTAACTGAAGGATGTTACTCTAAACTAGACTGGTTCTTTAATGGGATGGCTATAGTTAATTGCTTGCCTGATGTGCAATTCCTCACTGGTTTTGTCTTCTGTGTCTATTACCAGATTTTATTACCGACTCTAGTTGCTGAACCTCTGAGGATTCTTAAGACCTTTTGGAAGTTACAGAGTCATATCTAGTCCATTCTGTTCACAGTACTCAGTCACTTTAGATTAGGAAAGAAGAAACACAACAGAGACAAAAGAAAAAGAGGTACTTAGGGTGCATAGACATATATCAGCCAGTTGGAAAGGGACCCCTTAGCCTGGAGGCTAATGGCAGTTTTTGACTTGTTTACTAGTGGTTAGGATTAACTCATGCATTCTAGCCTTTTGGATGTAAACTCAATAAAACAGTGTTCTGTCACATTCCACTAAATCAAAAGGCAATGGTCAGTCCATAAACATACATAAGGGACCTACTATGTCCCAGGAACTCTGCTAGGTACTGGGCATGCAAAGAATGACAAAAGACAATGCCTATCCTCAAAGAGTTCACAATCCTACAGAGGAAGACAACATATTAAAAGAAGCTGATGGGGGGTGGGGGCAGAGCCAAGATGGCAGATTAAAAACAGGACCTCTGCATGGCTCTAGCTCCTACCACCTCCAATATATGTAAAAAAATGGTTCAAAACAAATTTTAGGGCTACAGAACCCCAAAAGTGACAGAAAGAAGCAAATGTCCCACTGAAGGCAGCCCGCCAGGCCTATAGGAAAGGACTATCTGACTGGGTTAAGAGCTGAGCAAAGTCCCAAGTGAACCACATTGTTGTGGCCCCAACCAGTGGCTGCCAGAGCAGACTTCAGGAGAGCGAATCATTAGCAGCTGCAGCTGTTTCCAGACTTCCCAACCCATAAATGCCCAAAAGAAAGTAAAAGATCAGTGAGATCTCTGTTGGAACTGAGTGGAGAAGAGCATGGTCCAGCCCTTGCCAATGGGGTGAGAAGTGGCAGGCATGATGGCTGCAGTTGCTACCACCTGGCTACCTCCAGAGCTCCTGGCCTGCAGATAATAGGGGAAACAAGCAACCATTTAGAGGGTAATTGCTCTTACTTTAACATGCTTGGATCTGGATTGTGGTCTTAGGTAGTGGTTCTGGTGTATGTGGCCAGTGTGCAAGAGCTTGTGGGACTACAGAGAGGTTGCCCTCCTAATAGCTCCAGCAGCTGTGAAAACTCCAGCAATTTGGGACATAGCTCTCTACAATCTGGAAGCAGAGTTCTACTATGGCAAAGAGCTCAAAAGTCAAGTAATTGGGTGGCAATATGAGCAGGCAGAGAAAGCCCAAAGAGATCATAGAATTATTTTTTGAGAACAAAAAAGATCAAAGCATGGTAGGGGAGGAAGACATCAAAGTGAGAACTCCTGCATAAAAAAAGCTTCCAAGAAAAAAAAAAAACTGGTTCCAGGCCATGGAGGAGTTCAAGAAGGATGTTGAAAATCAAGTAAGAAAAGTGAAGGAAAAATGAGGAAGAGAAATGAGAATGATGCAAGAAAATCATGAAAAGTGACTCAACAGCTTGCTAAATGAGACCCCCAACAATACTGAAGAAAATAAAAGCTTAAAAAATAGACTAACCCAAAAGGCAGAAGAGGCCCAAAAAGGCAACGAGGAGAAAAATGCCTTAAAAAGCTGAATTTTCCAGATGGAAAAAAAATTTCAAAAACTCACTGAAGAGAATAATTTCTTCAAAATTAGATTGGAGCAAATAAAAGCTAATGGCTTTATGAGAAATCAAGATACTATAAAATAAATCCAAACAAAACAGATCCAGGAGAATTTTAAACTTATTGGACTACATGAAAGCCATGATCAAAAAAAGAACCTAGAAATCATCCTTCAAGAAATTCCCAAGGAAAATTTCCTGATACTCTAGTAGTAGAGGACAAAAGTAGAAACTGAAAGAATTAACTGATTGCCTCTTGAAAAAGATCCCAAAAAGAAAGCTACTAGAAATGCTATAGCCAAATTCCAGAGTTACTGGGTCAAGGAGAAAATGCTGTAAGCAGTCAGGTAGAAAAAAATTTGAGTATTGTAGAAACATAATCAAGGTAATACAAGACCTAGCAGCTTCTACATTAGGGGATAGAAGGGCTTGGAATATGATATTCCAAAGTTCAAAGGAGCTAGGATTAAAACCAAGAATCATCAAGACAGCAAAAACAGAGTATAATGCTTCAGGAAAAAATATGGACATTCCATGAAATAGAGGATTTTCAAGTGTTCTTGATGAAAAAAACAGAGCTGAACAGACAATTTGACATTCAAATAGAAGAAGCATGAAAAGCATGAGAAGGTAAACAAGAAAAAGAAATCATAAGGAACTTATTAAAATTGAACTATTTACATTTCTACATGGAAAAATTATCCTTGTAACTCATGAGACTTTTCTAAGTATGAGGCTAAAGGGAATATATGTGTGTGTATACATATATGCATATGTGTGTATACATATATAATGTATAGAGAAGCCAAGCACAAGCAGCTTTCCAGAAGGCTTCTGTGAAGATTTTTTCATTGGATAATACTATGATTACATACTTTAGTGAATACTCTATTCAATCATAACTCAACGTAAAATATTCACAGAAAATCAAGGTACAGCATTCACAATATTACAGTTTTCACAGAAAATCAAAATACAGCATTCACAACAACTTATCATTAATATGGCCACATACTTTTTTACCATAGTGGTCACATAGTTTGCAACAAAGAAAAATCATTTAGTAACTCAGTTATTCAATCATCCTTAAGGATGAGAAGGTAAACAGGAAAAAGAAGTCAAAAGGAACTTACTAAAGTTGAACTATTTACATTCCTACATGGAAAAATGATAATTGTAACTCATAAGGCTTTTCTTAGAATGAGGATAGGTGAAGGAAATGTATACATATATGTGTATCTATGTACATATAGGAGGATGTATGTGTATATAAATATATATATGTAAGTGTGGGCATTTGTATGTTCATGTATACATAGACAGAGGGCACAGGATGGGTTGAATATGAAGGGATGACATCTAAAAAATAAAATTGAGAGATGAGAGACAAATTTATTGGGATAAAAAGAAAGGGACAGATAGATTAAGATAAATTATATCATATAAAAGAAGGAAGAGAAAACTGTTACAATGGAGGGGAAGATCAGGGAGGTGAAAGGGAATGGGACAACCTTATTCTCATTGAATTTGACCTAAGGAAGGAATAACATATATACTCAATTGGGTATCTTACCCTATAGGAAAAAAGGAGGGAAGGAGATAAGAGTGGGGATGATAGAAGGGAGGGGAGATTGGGGGAGAGGGTAGTTAGAAGCAAACATTTTTGAAAAGGGATAAGGTCAAAGGAGAAAATAGAATAAGTGGGAGGCAGGATAGGATGGAGGAAAATATAGTTAGTCTTCCACAATATAACCACTATGGAAATTATTTGGGTAACCATACATGTACAATCTATATTGAATTGCTTATATTTCCAGTGGGGCTGGGTGAGGAAGGAAGAAGGTGAAAAAATCTGGAACTCAAAATTTAAAAAACAAATGTTTAAAAATAGTTTTTTTACATGCAAGTGGGAAATAAGATATACAGGTACTGGGGTATAGAAATACATCTTGCCCTTCTAGAAAGTAAGGGGGTAAAGGGAGAGGATATAAGAGAACAGATTGAGGGAAGGGGTATTCAGTAGGCTTGCTAATTTGGGGTAGGGTAGGAGAAAGACGTGGAGAGAAAAAATTATAACTCTATTTTTTAGAAATGAATATTGAAAACTAAAAATATGTAAATTAAAAAACAAATTAAATAGAAATAAATTTATTTTAATTAAAAAAAAACTCTATCTCAGTTCTCAATTCTCTCCAACAGCTCCTCTGCCCAAGAAATGCTGACTCTCCCTCTCTAGGACTTTTCCTTATATACAGTATTGCTCCTCCCTATTTAGTCCCTTCCTGTAACATCTGTAACAGGACTTCATACCTTCTGTTTCTTTAACAGAGGCTTAATTTGAACTAGTTGCTAAGTACCTTTTAGATTTCCAATACAAAGGGATCTTTGAATTTCATTACCATTACAGAGAGCTAGCTAGACAGCTAGCTAGATAGACAGATTAGAGTAAGTTATCTCATATAAAAGAGGCCAGAGAAAACTCTTAAGGAAGGAATAACACACACACTTAGGGTATCTTACCCTACATGAAAATAAGGGGAAAGGGGATAAGGGAAGAAATGATAAATGGAAAGGCAGATTCGAGGAGAGGGTAGTTAGAAACAACCATTTTTGAAAAGGGATAGGGTCAAAATAGAAAATAGAATAAGTGAGGGGGCAGGATAGGATGGAGGGAATTATAGTTAGTCTTTCACAATATAACTACTGTGGAAATGTTTTGTGTAACTATACATGTACAACCTATAGTGAACTGCCTATCTTCCCAGTGGGGGTGAGTTAGGAGAGAAGAAAGGGAGAAAATTTGAATTTTATATACAACTGGGAAATAAGATATTTAGGCATTATGGTATAGAAATCCATCTTGTCCTACTAGAAAGTTAGTGGAGGGAGGCAGTATGAAGGAGGATATAAAAGAGAACATAGTGGGGGAAAGGGCATTCAGTAAGCTTGCTATTTGGGGGTGGAGGTAAGGGAAAGATTCAGAGAAAAATGTGTAACTCAAAACCTTGTGGAAATGAATGTTAAAAACTAAAAATAAATTAATAAAGTGGGGAAAAATAGCAACTTCCCCCAAAAAAAGAAGCTGAAAAGGGAATGGTAGGTGAGTAGAAAAGCAAGAGAATATAGGAAAAGTATGACAAAGGAAGTGGGGTACAAAGAATACCAGAGGAGTGCCATTGGGAAATAATAACATGATGGCCTTGGGCACTCCCTTTAAAGGGAGAATCAAAGAAGAGCTCTACAATGGGTACACATTACTGTCTCCACCAAGAAAAAGTGGGAGGGGCATGAAAAACACTGAATGTGAGCAAAAGTGATTTTTAGGAGGTGTAAGTTTCAGGGTTGTTGTGTTCTTACACAATTAGTTTCTTGAAACCATGTTGAAGTCTAGTAGTACAAGTGGGTAAGAAATTATGGGATGACTACCTTGAGTGCCCCACTTAAATGGAATCAGAGAACAACTATACATGTTCTGGAGTAGAGAAAGAAAGGACCTTATAATACACATTTCTGGAATGAGGCTGACTAAGTTTCCATATGGATTGGAAGCAGCAGAAGAATATGAACTAAGGACTGGACACTCACTCTCCAGTGCTCCATTCCATCTGTTTGTCCCCCTCTGGACACTCTCCAGATTATCAGTGTCACACAGTAAGAAGGTGGTAGAGGAGATATCATAGACCATATATCATAAATCTAGAGCTGGAAGGGAACTTACTGACCATTAACTTCAATTCCCTTATTTTCCTGATGAAGAAACTGAAGCCCAATGAGGTGAAATGGCTTATCCAGAATTATATAGTTATTAAAGTAAAGATGAGATTTGAAACCACTTTCTAAATTCTCTCTTTTGGTGTAGGGTTAGAATGGTATTGAAAATGCACACTCTGCTTCTGGCCTAGCCAGCCTTGATTTTGTTATTGTTTGGTCATTCAGTCATGTTCTCCTTTTTGTCACCAAATTTGGGGTTTTTCTGGTAAAGGTACCATTTTCTTCTCCAACTCCTTTTACATATGAGGAAACTGAGGCAAATGGGGTTAAGTGACTTGCCTAGGGTCACATCACTAATGCATGTCTCATGCCAAATTTGAATTCAAGTTTTCCTGACTCCACGCCCAGTGCTCTATCCACTGTGCCACCAAGCTGCCTACATACCCAGCCTTGATTTACTGCCACAAAAAACAAACAAAAAAGACAAAAATAGTTTGGGAAGGCTAACCAGATACGTAAACAAAAGAGAATGATTTAAGTCACTCGGAAAAAATCTTCCTGCCCCAAATATCCTGCTCAAGCACACACCCTAGAATCAAAATCCCATTTTAAATTATTTTATTGCATTAAACATTACCTTATCTCTGCCATCCTCTTATAAAATGTAATTATTCTTAGAAGGGGTAGCCATTGTCACAAAACGCTTAATTCAGTTTCTTCCTATGATTAACTATTAATGCACAGGATTAATGTTTATTGATTTGTTGCATTACCTTACATAAACATTTCCTTGGAATGCTTAAGGAAGCACTGAGAGAATAGAGGAATGAATCTTGGAAAGTGGGGAAGGGGTACAAAAATTTTCTCATAGAGTATTTCAACTCTGTTAAGATTATAGAATTAGAACCAGAAGAAACCTCAGAGACCATTTAACATATATTCCTCATTATAGCAAAGAGGTAAAATAGGTTCTGGGAAGCTGAATTACTCCCTAAAGGTCATATACATGATAAATGTTGAGAGGTGGAATTTGAACCCAGAGTTTCTGACTATAGAATCAGTTGTTCATTCACTGTGTCACACTACCTCTGGGAATGTGGAATTCATTATGCACTTTACTATTCACTGCAGGAACATTTCCCCTGCCTCTTTGTCTACTAGTTACAACTCCATTTTTGAAGCTTTTCATTTTGCATGTGGATTGAATCTATCCAAAGATAGATTTGTATCAGTAAGGGATTCCATCTGAGGGCTGTTGTGTGTAGCTTTGAAACAGTTCTTCCACACTAGCTCATTGGAGGAAGCCCCTTGTTTTATCTCATTAGCACATGAGTCATACCTTCAAAACAGCCCACAGGAAAATTAAAAACTTAATTGTTCTTTTCATCTAACTAATGACCCAATAGAGGAGAGCAAATTAATAGCAACTGGTATGAAATTTTACTTAAAACTGAAGAGAAAAAAATGGGTTCTCACTAACCTAGCTAAAGGACAAAATAAACCAGTAGCCACAGGCAGCCTGTATTTTAGTTAGGGTAGCAGAAAGGGGTGGGGTTAGGGAGGAGGAATTCTCCACTCTATTCTACTTTGTTGTCTGGCAAAATATGCTTTCACACCATTCTGTGAAGAGCATGTCTAGGCAAGAAAACCATACATGCATCTGGATTCTACAATCCATGATCACATGCTTCACAAGTGGAAATTCCACTGAAATTTATGTTACTGATCTCTCCTTGAAAAACTATGACAAAATGTTGCCTGGAGAGCCCACAAGCAAATGCTCTTCAGCTGTTTGGACTGCTGCTTGGCTAATTCTCCACTGCTACCACTCAGGGTGGTCAGAATTTGTTTTAAAACATCATGTGTCTACCAGTCAAGGGTGGAGAACCTGTGGCCCAAGGCCACATTTGGCCATCTAGGTCCTTGGGTGCAGCCTTTTGCCTGAGTCTCAGTTTTACAGAACAAATCCTTTCATTAAGGGAATTTGTTCTGTGAAGTTTCAGTTTGGTCAAAAGGCTGTACTTGAGGGCCTAGAAGGTCATATCAAGGCCACAGGTTCTCCACCCTTGGATTTTAGCCCTTACCCTCTTGAGATATGATCATACTTCCTCTCTGATCTTCTCCATTCTAGTACCACATATACTTAATTAACCAAGGAAGCTTTGGGTTCAAGAGATGAGAGACCTGGGTTCTAATACAAGTCCAGAGACCTACTAGCTTAGCTATGTAACTCATGAAAAATCACTTAACTTTGCTAAAATCTCTTTTCCTCTCATAATTCAAATTTGCATAAAAATACTTATGCTCACCGATTCATAGGAATGTTGTGGAGGGAGTTTTGGGTTATCATTATTTGACTACAGTTGGATGGCATTTGTACTTCACTGCTATCCTCACAATAACAACATGAACAAGGGATACTCCAGGAAAATCAGATGAACCTGCTGTTAATTTATGTGAAGATGTGAATGGAAATTAAAGATGCAGAAGCTGTGGATGAGTTGATATCTGAAATCTTGGGGGGAATACCCACATCAGTGAAATCATAGTATCATACTGACTGATTCAATTTGATATAGGGGTCCTCATCATAGATTATTTTTTTATGGAGGGGGTAAGGCAAGGCAATTGAGGTTAAGTGACTTGCCCAAGGTCACACAGCTAGTTAGGTGTCAAGTGTCCAAGGCTGGATTGGAACTCAGGTCCTCTTGACTTCAGGGCTTTATTTTCTGCACCACCTAGTTACCCCAGCAGATCATTTTTAATTCACTGACCTAGTTCACATATATTCTAAGCTTTAGAAAAATATCAATGTTTTTCTCCTCAATCCTTTGGTATAAAATTTTTCCCCCAACCTGCTATGCTGGATGTATAGAAGATAAAAGTGTGGAGGAGAAGTGACCAAAGACAAAACTGTCAAGGAATCATAAGATCATTGAATCTTTAAGATCTGAGAAAGTACTTTAGAGTTTTAGGCCAAGTTTGGAAGACATAAGAAGTAAATCATGTTTCACCTTTGTTTACTCCATGTTGAACTTAGTTCTTAACCCATAATGGATGTTTTTTTAAATGTTTATTTAAGTGAATTGTTCTTGTTTCTAAATACTTGCTCCAGGTTGCTGCTGAATCATCAGGTTCCCCATCCCCCCAAACCAGCTTTGGTGTTGCCTTGTGCTAGATAAAGCCTATCATTACAGGTGAGGAAAGAAATTCTAACTAGGCTTCCAAATGTCACTGAAACTCAAATTCAGTAGCTTTTCTGGATTCTGCCCTCAATGACTCCTTGAAGCATCCTCTCCCTGCTGGTCAGATTTACTAAGCTCCTCCTTCTGTAAAGTATTCTCTGCTTATGTAAAGCCATATTTTGTATAAAATCACTAAGAGTTTTCACCATTTGGTTCCTTCTCCTCTCCCTTCCCTAGCTCTCCAGGCCACAGTGTCAGTGTTGTCATGCAATGTACATTGAATTTGACTAGAAGACCTGAACTTGGACACTGGCTCTGCATTTATGTGTTCTGGGTCCTTGAGCACCTCACTTAAGCTGTTGAGTTATGAAATTCTGTTGTATGGATTTAGGGAGGGAATAAACATGATTGTACTTTGTGAACCACTAAGCAGTATATGCACATGCAAGCTATTAGCAAGTCATTATTATTATCATTGCCACATTTCCTTGGTAAAAATATGTTTCAGTTGGACGTGCACATACAACTTTGGCACATCTATAAGTCCAATTACATTTTGATGACTCTTGGCCTCAGTTTGGCTGGGATATTTTAATCAATTAAAAAATTAAATGCTAAGGCATCTAATTAATTAATCCAAATAATTGAGATGGTGGGAAGATTTGTGTGAGTGAGCATACACATGCTTTTTCCACATAAAATATTTAAGGAAGTTTGAGTTTCCTAGCTATGAGAGTGGTGCTATTAAGACCCAAGTTAAAGTTCTGATTGTACATAGAATAATATTGTCTCATATTCATAGATAGAAGTTGAGGCTGGCCTAATCATATACGCAGTGGGATGGATTGATAATACATAAATGTCTTTCTGAAATATTACCAATACTGAAAAAAATCCAACAAAGGATAACAGCAATTGATTTGCATATAGTAACTTGTAGTTTACATGGTGTTTTAATATATTTCATTTGATTCTCAATTCTATGAACACATCTACAGAACATGGTCCAAATCATAGTGAGTCAGTGGCATCATCTTCCAATATGGGAGTGTGTGTGTGTGTATGTGTTTGTGTGTGTGTGTGTGTGTGTGGTGCTGGTTGCATGCAAAGTATTATATCCCATTGCATTATGAAATTACAGCCCTTATTTTCTTCAGGTTTGATCATGTCTCTCCAAATCCCCAATAAATATTGGTCACTCCCAATTATCTTCAGGATGAAATATAAAATCCTTTATTTGGCATGCAAAGCCTTTGACAGTCTTGTTCCTTCTTACCTTTCCATTTTTCTCTCTTCCATATACCTCATGATTCAGCTACGCTGGCCTTCTTGTTCTTTCTCATGCACAACATTAAGTCTTCTGACTTTTGCCATTTCATCGGCTGTCTCCCACACCTGCAATTATCTTGCTCTTCACTTCTACCTCTTCACCTCAACCTCATGGCATCCCTGTCTTCCTTCATGCCTCAGCTCAAATCCCACCTTCTTCAAGAAACTTTTCCCAATCTTCTTCCCTCCTCTCCCCCATCCTTACTGCTAGTGCCTTCCCTCTAAATTTACCTTCCTTTGACACTATATGGATTATATATGAGTTATATGTCTCTTTCATTAGAATGTGAGCTCCTTCAGAGAAGGGAAAGTATTTTAGTCTTTGTTTCCATCTCCATCACTTAGCATAGCATCTAGCATCTAGTAAGTGCTTTATAAATGTTTGCTAATTGACTGACTGTTGTTATTAGTACGTTAGGCATGTCCTCAAAAGATCACCAGAACTATTAGAATTTATGAGGAAATGAAAAATACCCATTCTATGCCTTCCTCCTTCTCAATATTTTTCTATGCCATTTAGTTGTCATTCATTTAACAAACTGGCCTCTTCATTATCTATTCCTGATATCCCAGTCTGATGTCAAGAAGTTAGCAAAGATTTTCATATCTGGAGGTGGGAAGGCAAAGCACAGAACCAAAATACTGATCATTGCATAGCATGATTCATGATTAAACCTTGTATAAATTATATGTTAATTTATGAAACTAGAGTAGTGCAAAAAAAGGTAAGTCATGACAGATAAAGAGGGAATGAATAGAAAGAGATTAGATGGAAGAATTTGGAGAGTATTTAGGTATACCCTTGAGGGCTCCTTGAAAAAGGTCTCCAGAGGGAAGAATAACAATAACTGGATGAGTGACCTTTTGTAAAGGAATCATTGTGCAAAAGCCTTAAACTAGCACTGGAGGCTCTCCATATTAGCTGACCCCTGAAGAAATAGGTGAAGGGAATGGGGTCATCCTTGGGAAATCTGAGTATAGGTGGGAATATAGAGATAGTAGCAGAGAGTTGAAAGCAAGAGACCTAACAATACTTAAAGGCCCATTCTCTTTATTTTGCCCAATCTTACAGCTACCAGGCCACATTCTGCCTTCCTATATATGTCGTGCCACCACCTCAGTTCCAGATTCTACCTTGAGAGTCAATGATCTTGGGCTTGGATTTATGAGTACTTACCTTACTGTGTCTTGTGTCAAGCCTGGCCACCATGTCATCGTAGCAGTTCCAGCTGCTAATTAGTTAGCTACTTTATTATTATAATCACTATTCACTCTGATTCCCCTACCACTTAACTATATATGCTGTCTTCCAATTTTAGAATGTAATTTCCTTGAGGACACACTTTCTACAAGAGGCCTTTTCCATCTCACTTCCAATCTCCCCAGTGCCTTCCCAATGAAATCAATTCCTACTTAACAATACATTTATCTTGCATGTACAAAACTATTTGTATGTATTCTCCCTCATTAGATCCTGAGCTCTTGTAGAGTAGGGATTGTCTTTTGTGTTTCTTTGTTTCTCTGAGGCTTGACACAGTTTCTGGCACATTGTAGGTATTTAATAAATGCTTATTGGCCTACTGCCTTCTATGTTTATCAGCAGGCCTGACTTAGCACAATACAATTTTGCCCGTAAATGTTTAACATGTACTTTATTATTCAATCATTAGGATTGTGAGTCAAAAATTCCCTTCAATTTCATAGAATCTCAGAGTTGGGAGGAATCTCCATGGATTATCCAAATGATCCAATATTTGGATGTTTGGGTAGCTCTCTTAAGGAAGTTGTTGCAGTTTTCCCTTATATAAAGTAAAAAGTCTCCCTTTAAAATTTCCTTCTATTATTTCTGTCTACCCCTTTGTGACTAAGCAGGATATTCTGATCCCTTCCCTACAAGAATGCTCTTCAAAATCCTGAAGACAGATACTGTATTGCACCCAACTCTTCCCCAAGCTAACATTTTTCAGTTATTTAAATGAATTCTCATATAACACAATGTCTAATCAGGCACTAAGCCTTCATTATGCTCCTACCATGTTCCAGTCACAGTGCTAAGTCCTAGGGATACAAAGAAAGGCAAAAGTCAATTCTTGACATTGATAGATATTACAGTCTTACCATGGGGTGACATGTATTATGTACAAAAAAATTATGTATGATGAGATATGTATGAAATGAACAGAAATAATAGAGGGAAGGTACTGAAATTAAGAGAGGTTTTGAATGGCTTCCTGTAGAAGACAGTGTTTTAACTGAGATTTGATGGAAGCTAGGAAAACCAAGAAGTAAAGATGAGAAGGGAGAATATTCCAGGTATGAGGGGTCAGCCAATCAAAATGTTGAGAGCTGAGAGAAGAAATTTTTTGTTTGAAGAGGAGCAAAGAGGTGAGTGTCATTGGAATTAATAGTATGTGAAGGAGCAAAAGGTGTAATAAGGTTGGAAAATGGAGGGTATACATAGATTATGAAGGCTTTGAATGCCAAACTGATTTTATGTTTAATTGTAGATGTGTGTGTTTATGTAGGTGGGGAGAAGGAGGAGACAGGGGAATGATCTGGTCTGACCTGTAGTTTAGAAAATTAATTTTGGCTGCTGAATGAAGAATGGTCTAGAGCAGAGAGAGACTTGTGCCAGGGAAAGCAATTAGCAGATAATGGCAATAGTCCAGGTGTGAGGTGATAGTTCCTGCACCAAAGAAGTAGCCATATCATAAGACAGAAAGAGGTATATTAATGAGATGTTACAAAGATGAAATCATCATTTTTTTTGCAACAAATTGATTATGAATGGTGAAAGGGAGAAGAAGTTGAGAATGACAACTATATTGGGAACCTGGAGAGTATAGGAGGATGGTAGTGCCCCTGAGAGTAATAGGGCAGTTTGGGAGATGGAGGGGTTTTAGGGAAAGATAACAAGTTGAGTTTTAGATTTGTTGAGTTTAAGATGTCTATGAGACATCCAATTACTTCTATTAGGGTGTTGGAGACGTGAGTGTAGAAGTCAGCAGGGAGGTTAATCCTAGGCAAGCAGATCTGAGAATCAAATTCTCTTCACTTTGGTTGCTTTCATCTAAATATTCTCAGACTTGTCCTCTTTTCCAAAATGTAGTGCCCTAAATTGAATACTGCTCTAGATAATATAATTATGGTAAATGACAGTGAGAATATCACATTTTTGGACACTATCCCTTAGATAAATATTGATTAATCATCCATTATGTACAAATCACTATGCTAAGTTTACTGTGATCAATCAATGTCCTTATGGAAGAGACCAAGTTTTCTCTGGTAGTTCAATAGAGTTGGTCAATGTCAGTAAAGAACATTCAAAAGGATTTAACTTAAACTCTTTCCTAGCATGAAGATACAGGGAGATGTGCAAAAGATCAATAAACAGAATGGGATATATTGAAGCAGTGACATTTGTCATTACCTTTCCTCAGATCTGGCTGTACTAGAGATGTTTAGAGCTGAGATAGTTGTGAAAAAAACCTTCCTCTTCCCATTTGCTTTCATGAGCTCAAGTTTCTAATAGTCCTCCTCTACATAACAAGCCTCATTTTCCCACTCTTCTCCAACATGCACCTTCCCCTCAGTTTAGATTAACCTCTTCTCTATTCCGAGGACATAAAATGCCCTTTCGGATATCCAAACCTTTTCTCACACTCTCCCCCCTTTGGGGATGCTCTTCCTCCTCCAGCACAATATATACATGCTTTAGAGCCCTAGACAAATCCTTATTACTGAGTGATGCCTTCTCTGATGGCCAAAGAACACATGATAAAGAAAGATGAATGCTTGTCCTGGAGTTAGAGCATCTGGACATTTATATTTCAATTTTGCAGTTGAGAAAAACTGATATAGACAGTGGTAAAGTGATTTGCCTAGGGTCACACAATTATTAAATATTTGAGGTGGATTTGAATCATTTCTTCCTAACTGTAAGTCCAAGCCTCTATCCATTGCATTTCTTAGATGTAATATTATAAACACTTAATAAATAAATTTATTATAATAACTAAATAATAATAAATGTATCTCTAAATCCATAAACTATCATCTGTCTTTCCATATCTATCTCTAAGTTTTCTCTCATCTCTCTATATCTATCTGTCTGTCCATCTACCTCTCTATCAGCTATCTATTTAGCTAGCTACCTCCATAGCTATCACATATGGTTGTGAACAATAAAATATTTTATAAGATAACAAGTATTACGAAGTGTCAGTTCTGGACTTGGAATCAGAAGACTTAAATTTTCTTTTGAACAGTAAAGGTGACCCAATGACTATAATTTGTGGGTAAGGAAGCTTTCTTTCTGGCATAAAGAACTTCTAGCCTATTACTGAAGAGAACAGGTCACCTTGTGACCTAGAATATTTTTATCAGTAGAGGTGTTGAAGTAAAGGCTGTAGAATTGCTTGTCAACAACATCACAGGGGATCTAGGTTTTAAGTTTCTATGGATTTTATGATCTGAAAATGTATTACTAAATGTCATAATGCAGATTTGCAGTCTTACCTTTGATTTCCATAGGTAGGGGACTAAGCCTATGAGAAAATAGAGATCTATCTTTTTTTGTCTCAAGGATTACACTATTTTGTCTTCACAGAACAACATGGCAGAAACTTATAAAAATGTTTCTTATGTGGCACTGAGGAAATGGTGACAATAGAAACCAAAATATAATTGTGACATACATATCAGTCAAATTACATCAATATTTTTAGCTAAAAACAATACAGAAATTTTTTATGTGTTATAGGATTTCCTTGGTTTTTTTTAATGAACAGTTTCCTAGGAATCATAGTGACAGATGCTGCCATTTTTAAATTAAATTTTGCAATTACTCCCAAAGGAAGGGTGATATAGCATCATAATAGAAGCTTGAAAGGAGACAATATATTACAATTAGTAAAAAATTATTTAAACCAAAACAAATCCACTTCCATTTAGGTGATCTTTTCTGCTAATAGTTAAAATTACAATAGAATAATTAGACATAGAAATATGTTTTAATGAAATAAGCTTAGATACCTGGATTTCAGTCTTGTATTCTAATAGCTGGCTTCTAAAGTCTACACTGTAATGAGTAATTTGTGGACAAACTAATTAGACTAATTTAATTGGGGTAGGGAAGGGAGGCCCTGAGACACTGCTATATTGTGAATGCTGATGTAAGAGGAAGATTACAATAGTTAATTCCTGATGTACTTTATTTAGAAAAAAGATAAATGAAACAGAAAGACCAGGAAGCAAACTCCAGATCTAAAGCTCTGAGTAGCACAGGCAAATTCCATGGGAAATATCCAAAATTAAAAAAAAAATGAGTCACAGACCTCAGTTTAGTGGCCTCCATGGGAGGAAAATTCAGATTATTTCTAAGACTTTGCTTCCATGGTAGAAGATGGGAGAGAGGGATTAGGTTAAGACCAAACCTGGAAAGAACTTTCATGTTTTAACTAATTATTCTTGTTACCTATATTCTAAATTCAGCTATGCTGCTAAAGAGTACAAGTTTTGTCAGCACCCTTTAAGTTTTGATGTCCTAGCAATAGCATTGCGGCAAATCCTTCTCTGCCTTCACTATTACATCTCTGATGTAACAATAGTGATCTTTAGTGTCCTGCTTACCTCATAGGGATACCTATAAGATAAAAGGAACTACTTATGAGTAAGTACTTGGAGAACAATTTGAAAAAAAATCTTCTAAGGCATTATTTTATTTTCAGAGGACAGCATAATATCCCACTACCAGCAATTTACTCAGCACTTTACTCTCAACTTCTCCATATAATTTTTCATATTATCTTCCTTTATTTAAAAGGGAACTAAGTCTCAGGAAAGTGACTTGACCAATATCACATGGGTATTAAGTATTAGAACCAGGATTAAAAGCTTTCCTCTTCATTCCAAGACCTGTGGGTTTTCTATTGGATTATGCTTCCCCATACTCATGGAAATGTTACTAATTGAGTGAATATAAAAGTACATTATGACTATAAGGGAAAAAAATCCTTGCTACCTATTGATACAATAAGTTGTTAAAATTCTGTAATGTCAGGTTAAGATTTGAATTCAGTTTATTTATACTATGGACAGTTTTGGCACTAATCTATTTTCACAAACTATATTCAGAGCTTATTTATTAAGTGGACATTTATCTACCTAACTAGATTCTAGATCAAATAATTATATCTGGTGGATAAAGATTTGTTCTACCAGTTACAGAGAGATTAAAAGTGATCACCATCACTAGAATACAAATTCCTTGAAGACTGCTATATTTTCTTTCTTTAGGGCTTTGTTTAATTTTGGTTTTAAACATTCACTTTCATAAAATGTTGATTTCCAAATTATTCTCCCTCCCTCCTTCCCTCTGCACACATCCCCAAGACAGTAAGCAATCTGATATAGGTTATACATGTGCACTCATATTAAAGATATTTCCACATTAATCATGTTGTGAAGAAGAATCAGAACAAAAAGGGAAAATCACAAGAAAGAAAACAAAAATGAAAATTCTATGCTTTTATATGCACTATGTTCTTTCTCTGGATGTGGTTAGCATTTTCCATCATGAGTCTTTTGGAATTGTCTTGGATTATTATGTTACTGAAAAGAGCTGAGTCTATCATAGTTGATTATAGTAGTGTTGCTGCTACTGTGTACAATGTTCTGCTGGTTCTGCTCACTTCACTCAACATGAGTTCATGTAAGTCTTTTCAGGTTTTTCTGAAATCTACCTGTTCATCATGTTTTATAGAACAATAGTATTCCATTACATTGATTAAATCATACCTTGCTCAACCATTCCCCAATTAATGGGGATCCCTTCACTTCTGAATTCTTTTTCAACAGAAAAAGAACTGCTAAAATATTTTTGTTCATGTGAATACTTTTATCTTTTGTATAATCTCTTTGGGATACAGACTTACTAGTGTTATTGCTGGTTCAAAGGGTATGTTTGGTTGCCCATTGGGCATAGTTCCTAATTGCTCCCCAGAATGGTTGGTTCATAATGGTTTATAACACCACCAACAAGACATTAGTGTCCTAATTTTTCCACATCTTTTCCAAATTTTATCATTTTCCTTTTCTGTCATATTAGTCAATCTGATAGGTATGAGGTGATACCTCAGTGTTGTTTTAATTTGTATTTCTCTAATCAATAGATATTTAGAGCATTTTTATAAGACTGTGAATGGCTTTAATTTATTTATCTGAAAACTGCCTGTTCACATTCTTTGGCCATTTATCAATTGGGCAATGGCTTATATTCTTAATAAATTTGACTTAGTTCTCTGTATTTGAAAAATAAGGCTTTTATCCGAAAAAAACTGGTTACAAAAATTATTTCCCATTCTTATGCTTTCCTTCTAATCTTAGTAGCATTGGTTTTGTTTGTGCAAAAAAACCTTTTAATTTAATGTAATCAAAATTATTCATTTTGCATTTCATTACATTCTGTCTCTTGTTTAGTCATAAATTCTTCCCTTCTTCATTAATCTGACCAGTAAACTATTTTTGCTCTCCTAATATGCTTTCAGTATCACCCTTTATATCTCAGTGACCTTATCTTGGTATATAGCGTGAGATGTTGGTCAATGTTTAGTTTCTGCCTTGCTATTTTCCATTTTTTCCCAGGAGCTTTTGTTAAATAGTGAGTTCTTTTTTCCAGAAGCTGGAGTCTTTTGGGTTTATTAAACAATAGTTTACTATTGTCATTTATTACTGTGTCTTTTGTACCTAATCTATTCTACTGATCCATCACTCTATTTCTTAGGCTGTACCAAATAGTTTGGATGATTGCCACTTTATATTTAGGTCTGGTCGAGTTAGGTCAACTTCCTTTGCATTTTGTCTTCATTAATTCCCTTGATATTCTTGATCTTTCTTCCAGATGAACTTTATTATTTTTTCTAGCTGTATAAAATAATTTTTGGTAGTTTCATTGTTATGGCAGTGAATAGGTAAATTAATTGAAGTAGAACTGTCATTTTTATTGTATTAGCACAGCCTACTCATGAGCAACTGATATTTTTCTAATTACTTAGATCTGACTTTATCTGTGTGAAAAGTGTTTTGTAATTGTATTCATGCAGTTCCTACATTTTTCCTCTAAGAATCTGGATCCTATACCACTTGGTGCATATATGTTTGGTGTTGGTATTACTTCATTGTCTATAATATAATTTAGCAAGATTAAGTTTTCTTTCTTGTCTCTTTTAATTAGATTTACTTTTGCTTTTCCTTTGTCTGAGATAGGATTGCTATTTCCATTTTGTTGTTCTTATTGCTTTGCTTTGTTTTGTTTTACTTCAGCTGAAACATAATAGATTCTACTACAGCCTTTTACTCTGTGTGCCTCTGTGCTTCAAATGTGCTTCTTGTAAACAACATATTGTAGGATTATGTTTTTTTTAATCCACTCTGATCTCTTCTTCTGTTTTATGGAAAAATTCATCCCATTCACATACCCAGTTACGATTATTAATTGTGTATTTCACTCATCCTATATTTTCACCTGCTTATATTTTTCTCTGTCCTTTCACCCTGTTCTTTCTCACAAGCATTCTGTTTTTGACCACCTCTTCCCTCAATCTGCCCTTCTATCAGCTTCCCCTCACTTTTCTTTCCTTCCCCCCCCCACTTCCCTACAGAATCAGATAAATTTCTAGGCTCTACTGAGTGTGTCTTTTATGCTTTCTTTGAGCAAAATATGATGAGGATAAGGTTCAAATAACGCTGACCCACGTTCCTTCTTTGCCACTACTGTAATAGGTCTTTTGTGCCTCTTTGTGTACTGTAATTAACCCAGTTCTGTGTCTGTCTTTTCTCCTAACTTGATACTATCCCTTTTTTCTACCCCTTAATATTTTTATATAATCACATCAAAATCAATATATACCCACACCATCTATCTATATATAACCCTTCTAACTGCCCTAATAGAGATATATTTCTTTTTTTATCAATTTTTTATTTACCTTTAGTTTAAAAGATTCAGTTCCAGAATCCCTTGAGTTTCACATTTTCTTCCCTCCCTCTTCGCGCCTCACCCCTGCCCATGGCGGCATGCAATCAAGTATAGGATCTGCAAATACTTTCACATTGGACATTAGTCTGGTTGTATAGAAGGGTCATAATTAATGGAGTGAACCATGGGAAAAAAGAAACAAATACAAACATGGAAAAGAACAATAGCATGTAGATTGCTTCAGTCTCCATTTAAAAACTCTGCTCTTTCTAGATCTTTCTCTGAATGTAGATATCTCCTCCCATCCTGAAACTTGTAAAGTTCTCTTATAACTGTGTGTTGCTGAGAAGAGTCCAGTTTATCAAGATTGGTCGTCACACATATGATGTGTCTGTGATTGTGTTCAAATTTTTCCTGGTTCTACTCTTCTCATTTAGCGTCAGTTTGTATAAGCCTCTCCATGTAAATATGAAGTCCATCTCCTCCCCATTTCTTATAGCATAATAGTATTCCATTACATTCATATACCACAACTTGTTTAGCCATTCCCCAATTGATGGGCATCCCCTTAATTTCCAGTTAATTTGCCACCACAAAGAGAGCTGCAATAAATATTTTTGTACATATGGGTCTTCAAAGATATATTTCTTAAGAGCTAAAAGTATCACCTTTCCTAATAGTAATGTAAACAGTTTGTAAAGTAAACCTTATTGGATTTGTAAGTAAACTTTATTGAACATGTCATTTTTTTTCTTTCCTGTTTACCTTTTTATGCTTCTCTTGAATCTTGTATTTGAAGATCAAATTTTCTGTTCAGCTCTGGTCTTTTCATTGGGAAATTTTGAAGGTCACTTATTTCACTGAATGTCCATATTTTCCCTGAATAATTATCCTCAATTATTCTGGGTAGTTGATTTTTGGTTATAGTGCAAGCTCTTTTGCCTTCTGTAATATGATTTCCAGATCCTCTGATCTTTTAATATAGAAGCTGCTAAGTCCTGTGTAAGCTTAACTATGGTTCTTTGACACTTGAATTGTTTAATTACGCTTGTTTGCAGTATTTTCTCCTTGACCTGATAATTCTGTAATTTGGCTACATTATACCCCAAACCCTGCCCTTCCCTCCATCATCCCACCTCTCATTCCCATGCCCCCTACTCTCCTGTGTGGCGTGATACCCAGTTTAGAGTTTATGTCATTCCTTCCCTAAGCCAAAATCAATGAGAGTAAATGAAAGTAAAGTTGTAAGTTATCCCTTGCCTCTTCTATATGGGATGATTAACCCAATTTTGTCTCTCCCTGTCTCCTCTCATTCTAGTCTTCTCCCACCTGAGAATTTCACCTTTTAAAAGTGTCATCCCTCAACTCCCAGCCTGCTGTGATGAGCCCCTCCTGCCGAGCTGCCTTCAGCAAGAGATGTGTTTTCCATATTTTTGTGAGTTTGAGAGCCCTAAAATTTGTTTAGAGTCATATTTTATAGGTATTTAGGGTGGCTGTATGGGAGCTGCGAAATTTTGCTCCTTCTACACTGCCATCTTGGCTCCCTCAATTTCACCTTTTAAAATACCATCCCTTCCTATTCAATTGATCCTGTGCTCTCTGCCTATGTATATATATATATATATATATATATATATATATATATATATATATATATATATATACACACACACACACACACACACACTTACATATGTGTTCATATGCATATATATACACTCCTATATAGACATATGTGTATGTATACATATATACATTTATATTCACCTATACTTTGAGAAAAGTTTCAGAAGTTACAATTATCATTGTTCCATTTTGGCATGTAAATAGTTCATCTTTGATAAGTTCCTTTTGATTTCTTTTCCATATTTACTTTCTCATTCTTCTTGTATTTGAATGTCAAATTTTTTTATTTTATTCTGATTTTTTTTTCATCAAGGATGTTTGAAAGTCCTCCACCTCATTGAATGACCATATTAACCTCTGAAATATTATACTTAATTTTGCTGGGCAGGTGATTCTTGGTTTTATTCCCAGCTCCTTTGATCTCCAGAATATCATATTCTAGGCCCTTTAATCCCTTAATATTGAAGCTGCTATATCCTGGGTTATTCTGATTGTGTTTCCACAGTATTCAAATTGTTTCTTCTTGGTAGCTTGCAATATTTTCTCCTTGATCTGGGAACTGCAGAATCTGGCTATAACATTCCTAGGGGTTTTCTTTTTGAGATCTTTTTCAAGAGGTAATCAGTGAATTCTTTCAAGTCCTATTTTGCCCTCTGGTTCTAAAATATCAGGGCAATTTTCCTTGAGAATGTCTTGAAGGATGCTTTATAGGCTCTCTTTTTGCTCATGGCTTTCAGGTAAACCAATAATTTTTAAATTGTCTCTCCTGGATCTATTTTCCAGGTCTGTGGTGTTTTCAAAGAGATATTTCACATTGCCTTCTATTTTTTTTCATTTGTTTGGATCTGTTTAATAGTATCTTGATTTCTCATAAAGCCTTCTGCTTCCATTTCCTCCACTCTGATTCTGAAGGAACAATTTTCTTCAGTGAGCTTTTGAGATTCTTTTTCCACCTGGTAAATTTGACTTTTTAAGGCATTTTTGTCCTCATTGGCTTTTTGGGCCTCTTTTGCCATTTGAGTTAATCTAATTTTAAGTTGTTATTGTCTTCACTCAGGTTGTTGACTCTCTTTTCATGATTTTCTTGCATCATTCTCATTTCTCTTCCCAATTTTACTCTACTTCCCTTATTTGGTTTTCAAAATTCTTCTTAAGCTCCACTATGGTTTGTAACCAATTTACCTTTTTCTTGGAAGCTTTTGATGCGGGAGTTCTGACTGTATTGTCTTCCTCCCATTCCATACTTTGATCCTTTTTGTCCCCAAAAAGGAATCTAGAGTTTGATTCCTGAGCTTGGTTTGCTTCCTTTGCCTGATCATGTTATCAGTCAATTATCTTGATTTTTCAGTCACAGTAGATCACTGCTTCCTGGGGAGGCAGGCGGGGAGTGGGGGAAGCACTTTGTACCAAATTGCTGGGGCTTTTGCTGCTGCTAGAGTTATTATAAGGCCTCTGTCTCTGCAGTCCCCATCAGCTTTGGCTCACTGGTCACACACCTCAGAACCACCACCCAAGACTATGATCCAGATCCTGGCAGGTTAATGCAAGAGAACTTACCCTCTGAATGATTGCTTGGCCCTCCTGCAATCTGCAGGCTGTGAGCTCTGAAGCAGCCACGTGGAGGTGGTGGCAGGGCCAAAGCTTCAGCTGTTTTCTTGCCCTGGGGTATGGCAGCTAGACCACTTCTCTCCCAAAAATTTAGCTGAGTTCTACTGACCTTTCACTTTGTCCTTAGTTCTTATGGGTTGATAATTCTGGAAACTGCCACAGGTGCTGGTGATCCACTCTCTGGAGTGCTCCAGCCATGCTTGTCCTGCTCACCCCAGGACCAAGCCGGGTTTCAGGCCCAGCTGATTTCAGCTCCCAGTGCTCTCCAATGAGCCCTTTCTGTTTGCCCACTGGGCTGCCACCAGCAGGAGATGAGTTTTCTGTAATTTTGTGGGTTCTGGAGCTCTAAAATTTGTTTAGAGTCATATTTTACAGGCATTTGAGGTGTTTGTAGGGGGAGCTGCACGGTTCTCCTGCTTCAATGCTGCCATCTTGACTCAGCCCCTCCTTATTGGATTTTTAAAATCCTCTATGAGCTCTTCCAAGAAGTCTTTTGGGGCTTCAGACCAATCATATTCCCCTTTCAGATTTTGCATGTAGACATTTTGATACTGTTGTCCTCTTTTTGGTTCATGTTGGAATCTTTTCTACAGCAGGACTCTTTTTTATTTCTTGCTCATTTTTAGCCCATTTCATGATTTTTAAAGTTGAACTCAGTTTCTAAGGCAGAGAGGCCACTGTTCCAAGATTCTTATACTGGGAGACAGGGGCCTTGTCACTGAATTTCTGCTCTACGACCTCAGGTGCTGGGGCTTGCTCATTTGGCTGGGGTGGCCTAGCCTAGCCATACCTGTTGTGCTCTGGTTTTAGGGGCTGGAAATTTGCTTTCTGTGCTGGAACTGGAGGCCTTGAAGTTGGCCTTCTGTGACACTGGCCCACCAAGCCAGAACCATGGGGGCTTGGTTGCTCATCTGTGCAATGCCTAAGAGTGTCTCACTGGCTTGCCTTTACAACAACTGTGCTGGGATACATCCCCTTCTATCTAAGTTTGACAGACCTTTCCTGAAATCTCTCCAATATATCTAAAGCTGGAAAACTGTTCCGTCTTTGTGTAGGTTCTGTTACTCCAGAACATGTTTAACTTTTTTTTCTGAAGGAAACTAGGGAGAACTCAAGTGACTTCCAGGCTTTTCTCTGACACTTTGGTTGCATCCCTTGACTGTTTTATTTTATTTCTTAGGTACCTAGTACAGTGCCTGGAATGGGGAAATAATTTTGAAGATGCCTCTTGAACTCAATTGAAAGATTATTCAGCAGCTCCTCATTGTACATGATAAATGAAAACTTTTCTCTTTTGCATTTAAATCCCTTCACAATGGCAAAAAACTGGAAATTAAGGAGATGCTCATCAATTGGGAAATGGCTAAACAAGTTGTGGTATCTGAATGTAATGGAATACTATTGTGCTATAGCAAGGAGATGGACTTCATATTTACCTGGAGAGGCTTATGCAAACTGATGCTAAGTGAGAAGATCAGAACCAGGAAATACTCGTATACAATCACAGACACATCGTATATGTGATGACCAACTTTGATAAACTAGACTCTTCTCAGCAACACACAGTTGTAAGACAATTCTACAAGTCTCAGGATGGGAGGAGATATCTACATTCAGAGAAAGACCTAGAAAGAACCGAGTTTAAATGGAGACTGAAGCAATTTACATGCTATCGTTCTTTCCCATGTTTGCATTTGTTTCTTTTTTTCCCATGGTTAACTCCCTTGGTTACGACCCTTCTATTCAACCAGACTAATGTCCAATGTGAAAGTATTTGCAGATCCTATACTTGATTGTATGATTCTATGGGTGGGGGGCGGGGAAAGAGGGAGGGAAGAAAATGTGAAACTCAAGGGATTCTGGAACTGAATCTTGTAAACTAGAAACAATAAACAAATCAATTCCAAAAACAAAACCCCTTCACAACTTGATTATGATCTACCTATCAATCAAAAAGTATTTATTAAGCATATATGATGTACTAGGCATTGTAGATTCAAAGGGAAAAAAATGAAGCAGTCTCTACTTTTAACGAGCTTCCTTTATATTGAGGGAGACAACGTATGTCTCTATAACTACGTACAGAATAAATATCAAAAGAACAAATACATATTGAATACAATTAAGTTAAGGAGAGGGGACACTAGCAGTGGAGGATTAGGAAAGGCTTACTGTGGAACTTAGAGAAGGAAATTGAAAAGCACTCCATTATCGCTCTCAAAAAGAGGTCATGAAGAGTAGGACATGACTGAAATGACTAAACAACAAGAGAACTTGGTGCTTGAACTGCATCTTGAATGAATGTAAGCATTGTATAAGGAAGAGGGAGGAAGAAGGTGCATTCCAGACATGAAATTCTAACCATCAACAACCATATGAACAATGTCCTAAGTCATCAATAATTTAGAGAAATGTGAATTTAAGCCGCTTTAAGTTTCTACCTCACACCCATGTGACTAGCAAAGGAAAATGACAAATATTGGAAGGGCTCAGGGAAAGTAAGCACACTATTACACTCCTTGATGAACTCATTAATTGATCAAGTCATTCTGAAAAGCAACTTAGACCTATGGTCAAAAAATTATTAGAATTCTAGTCCTGTAACTTGCTCCCTCCTCATTTAAAAATACTGGCTTCCCTGACTTGCTTCAACTTTCACCTAAAGTTCAATCTTCTGCAAGAACTTTTTCCTGTTCCTCCTTAATCTTTAGTGTTTCCTGCCATCAGACCACCTCCAATTTATCTTGCATTTATTTCTTATTGGCATATAGTTCTTTGCATAGTGTCTCCCCCATTAGACTAAGAGCCCCTTGAGATCAGGGATTGTTTTTTGTTGTTGTTTGCTTCCTTGTTGTTTTTCTTTGTATCCCCCATATTTATAAATTGTTTTGCAACTATAAATACTATCTGGCATACAGCAGGCACTTAATAAATTATTAACTTATTAAATTTTGTATACCCTTTATCTCATCTATAAAACTACTATGCTTAAATAAAAAAGAAACAAAGAAAATCGAAAAGGACCTATATATACAAATATATTTATAGTACTTCTTTTCATAGTAGTCAAAAATTGGAAATTAATGGACTCTCTTCCTATTGGGGAATGACTGGACAAATTATAATAAATGAATGCAATGGAATGTGTTATTCTTTGCGACACAATAAACTTAATTCTGTGTAAGCAATTGGCTTAGAGGACGTTCTACAATTTATTTTAAACTGCTCCTTGCATTTGAAACCACTCCAGAAGATACTTAATTTGGTACAATGATTAGGTTTATTGTTAGATTTTTGATGGAGTAGGCATGTGGGAGTGGAAGTGTCTGCCTTCTCTCCCACAGACATATGGAAAAGAAGTCCACCAATGATCTTTTCATTGACAAATTTTATGGCTGTTGTAGATTCTAATTCTCCTTGACCATTTTGTATTATTTGACACTGCTAACCACCTTCCGTAATAGATTCTCTCATTTTTCCTCTTTTCTTTTGTGGTTTTCCTCCTTCTTATCTGACTGTTTATTCTTAGACCCCTTTTGGAAAGATCTTCATCCATGTGATGAAGTACATTACAGTGAGTGTCAACTGGGCCCTCATATTTTCTCTCTGTACTTCATCATCTGTCAGTCTAGTCAACTTTCATGGGTTCAGTTATAATCTCTTCAAGGCAAAAAGGGAAGGAAGACATTGGGTGAAAACCAATTGCCACTATATGAAAATAGTGGTTAACAAAGCTTTGTTGTTATTCATAAAGAGATGAGGAGATATAAACAGAGTAATATAGGTGTTTGGCACGCATTGCCTCATCGTCCCATGAGTAGTCCATGAGTCGTGGCTAGGATGTGCACTCCAGTCAATAGCCAAAAGCTACTCAGGGCTTAAAGTTATACTGAGTTTTTAGACAAACAGCTGACATAGCACAATTAAGAAACTGCCCAATCACCACTGGGGTTAGGCAATGAAGTGCTGTGGGCCCCTGAGATGAGAATATTCTCTGGATTCTCTGATAAGAAATGAGAAACAAGAGGCAATGAGGCAGAAAACTTAATTCTAACTATGCCATAGCAAGCAAGATCAGGGGAAGGATGAGTAATACCAGGTCTCTTGGTCAGTTAAGCCTTAGAATGCATGCATCCTCAGCTATCCTAGGGGATGCAGCTGAAATAATGGAATCAATCATCTTTTCTAAAAACTATTTTATTTATTTCATTAAATGTTTCCCAGTTACATTTAAAACAATTTTTGAAAAATCTTTTAAAAATTTGAGTTCAAATTCTCTCCCTCCCTCCTATCCCTCTCCCTCCTTGAGAATACAAGCAATTTGATATTGATTAGATATGTTAAGTCATGCAAAAACATATTTCTACATTAGCTGTGTTGAATCAAATCAAGTTTTGCTGGTTCACAATGCAACTGATTCTCAGATTAATTTATTCAGTTTAGTCTCTCTTCTGAGCTCCAGTTCTGCATCATCAACTGCTTATTGAGCATTTCAAATTTGACATCCAATATGAATCTCTGACTGAACATCTGTAAAACACAATTCATTCACTCCTTCCAAATCCACTCCTCTTTTGAATTTCTCTATTACTTTCAAGGGAACTATCATCTTTCCAGAAGTATTGGTATATATCCTCAGCACCAGCCTCAGTCTCTCTCTCTTTCATTGACCTCATATAATCACTTGCCAAATCTTATCATTTCTTTCTTTATAGCCATTTTCTCCGGTTATAGAGCCATTATTCTGCTTCAGACCTTAATCACCTCTTGATTAGAATGTTACAACAGCCTACTAAGTGTCTTCCCTTCCTCAAATATGTCCCAATTTCTCACCTGTCCCTATCTTCCACCAGGATACCAAAATGATTAGAAGCTTATTGTAATATTCTAGTGAAGAAATGACTACTTCCACAAACTTCAGTCATACTGGCATTCTTTTTATTATTCATTCATGACACTCATCTCCTACCTCCATGCTTTTGCATTGGCTGTCTTGTATGCTTGGAGTACTATTTGTTTTACTGTTTTATTCACAGGATCTTTGGCTACCTTTTAAATTAACTTCAAGATCCACCTCATCTAGGAGGTTTTTTCTAATTTCCCAACTCCCATTACTCTACCCTCTAAAGCCAACTTTAATCTGCTCTGTATTTGTCTTGTACATACCAATCTATGTGTGCTATTTCCTTCATTAGAATGTAATTTCCTTGAGGGCTAGAATGTTTTTTTCCCTTTGTGTATCCAAAATTTAGCACAGTGCCTGGTAAGTAAGTGCTTGGTATAGTAAGTGCTTAATGATTGGTTGAACATATCAAATGTGCATCCTGAGCTACTGCTATGTTGCTTTGTATTGTATTTTACATTTTCTTTTAAGGACTTTTTTGATGACATAATTCTAAGCTTCTTAAAGGTATGAATCACATCTTCTGCTTCTTTATATTCCCAAAACTTGACTCAACTTTCATTTGAAGATTATCGGTAACTTTTGGAAGCTAGGTGGTATAGTGGATAGAGTATTAGGCCTGGAGTCAAGGAGCTATGAGTTCAAATCCAGCCTCAAACACTTATTTGCTGTATGGCCCTAGGAAAGTCACTTATTCTCAGTTTCTTCATCTTTAAAATGGAAATAATGAGTGCCTATCTCTCAGGGATTTTGTGAAGTTCAAAAGAGATAATAATTATGAAGTACTTAGAACAGTGCTTGGTATATAACAAACACCATATAAATGTTACCGTATTATTATTATTATCATCTTTAACATAATAAATGGAAGATGGGTTATTTCAAACAAGGTGATAGAAAAACTGCTTTTTGTGCAATAGAGAAATAGTGGACCTGTATCAGATTCATAATCATTGTGTTAAATGCTTCATAGTTACACATGAATTACTAGCTAAATACTTCACCAGTTTTGCTGAAAATGCAAGCCTGATTGTATCTCTCTTAAAGAAGCGAGAACACATTTTGATCAAAAGATAAATATATATATGTGTATATATATATAATATTCACAAATATAGAAAGCATTCATGTCTTACACTATACAAAACAATTTATAAATACTTAAAAGAAAGCAATAGACTGGTTCTGGAATATATGTTTTATAAACAAAAAAATGGTATATCAGAAAATCCCAGTAGTATAAAAAGGAACTCATTATTGAACCAGCTGCTGCAAAGCATTATATCATTTATATTACATTTTGAATCAGTTCTACATTCATGGCTTATTCATATATTATACACATATAAAAGACCCAAATGCAGTGAGCTCACCAGAGCTTCTGACGTGTTCATAAAAATGGTTCTTTATTGAAAACTACTAATACAATGATATTAAGAAAAACTGATGTGAGGTGAGCCATATTTCAGTATAAGAATTTAAGTCTGATATGATTCTGCCAAACCTTCTGCCCATTATCTTCTCTCCTGAATTGTCCTGGGTATTATTTGGCTTCTAGGCCAAAGAAGGATCGACAACAGAACAGTATTAATCCTTTGATTTATTTGGGTGATATATCACATGGCTCCACTGAAAAACATATAAAATAGATATCATGGAAACTTTCTAAACTTTCTCCAAGGAAATCAAAATGTCATAGGTTCTCTAAGTGAAAAATGTTTAGGAAAAGTAAAGACTAAAGACTTTGAACTTGAATTAAGAGGTCAAATGATTATGATGGGGTAATTATTGAGCTATTAATTTACGTTGAATCTTCGTGCTCCAAATTACTATAAAATTTATACTACTTTTCAGCTTAATTCTATACTTATGACTTATTAATATTTCACAAATATATAAAACAGATCCTAAACAATGATACAATAGCACAAATTGAACAAAGACAATACTTAGAAATATTTTGGGCTTCTCTAGATCAGACATATTAAGCATTGTCTTATCAAAGATAAAGTAAGTAGTGTCTATGTATATAAAGAGAATTTTTGTCCTTCATTCATGTTCTTGTATGACAAAAGCAAGATATATTAGAATAAATCGAAATGCTAATACCCTACCAAACAGAAATGCTTCAATGCAAATGGCATTGACCACTCAAGAGAGCAAATTACAAGTATGCATGAAACGGAATAGAAGCATGAACCCTGTTACTATATACCAGTTCCAAATCCTAACAAAATAAGAGATTGATTTTACTAGTTATAAGCTGCAGCATTCATTTAAAACTTTGTATTAAGCAAATGACTTGGTGCAAAGTATGCAAACACAAAAAATGATATACTCTTCAAACTCAAGGAGTTTATGTTCTATTAGAGGAGATGTACACAGAGAAATATTATAGAATAAATACAAAATGAATCCAGGGTAGTTAAAAAGGAGCCTTTTTATGATTTAAATGTTCTAGCAGTTGGGGATAATAAGAAAAAAAATCATATAAAAGCTAGTATGGAAGTTGTGTTTGGGGTTTCTGTGAGCCAGAGGTTTAAGGAGTGAGTGCATTACAGACATGGGGTACAGCTGGTGCCAAAATGTTCCATGGAATACTATGAATGAGAGAAGGTGTTATGGGAATCTGAAGATCTTCCCTGCCCTTAGGCCCTTTGATAGGCTTAAGTGGTTTTGAGAACCTTCCCTGATTTGAAAGTGTACTCTGCCCCACTAATAGGCTGAATGTGGTCACATGGACCTGTGGCAGGAAGCTTGTTATTCAGGAATGTCCACGCCTTATTACTTTGTGATTGGGCAGTGGGTCAAGAGGGCTGTGACATCTCTGATCCAGGAGAAGGCTACATATACTGCTGATGTGACATTTTGCTTTGGGGCTCCCTTTGGAAAGAGTTGTGTGATTTGGCCAGATGAGACTCTGGGCAGCCATTGAGACCCCTGCCTTTGAAAACCCAGATGTTGGTGCTTCCCTCTCTGGTAACTGACTAGGTATGGATGGTCAGATGGTTGGAAGCCCATCTGCTGATCTGTTTCTTTGTCTGCTTATAACTTCTGTTTGTATTCTCTGAAGTTCAGGGTCCTGACTTTCCCCCCTTAACTAGGTAAATGATATGTGTTTGATTGATTAAAGTGAGACTGTTAACCCATTTTGACTTGCTTTCCTTTAGAAAAGCAAATATTAGAACCTCTGTGAGTAGCCACCCTAGGTATGCTAGGGTGCTTGCTGATACAGAAGGCCAGTTTATGTAGAGCTTAAATTATGGAGAGGTGAGTAATGTATAATGAAATTGAAAGCTCTGGGTAAGATTGAAAGGAGCTTCAAAAACCAAATAGCAGAGTTTATATTTATCTTGGAGACAATAATAAGCCCCTTTAGATAGTGAGAGAGAGAGAGAGAAACAGAAGCTTGTATTGACATAGTCACTGAATCCCAAGTCATTGCCAGTCACCTTGACTTTTGTCTTGCCACTGGACTTCAATGACCCTAGAAGAGAAAGTGAGGCTAACTACTTTGTATCATTCTGCCTCACTTAAATACAATTTGAATGTGAGCCAAAAGACATCATCCATACCATTTCACCATTTTACATTTTATTACAGTGCTACTTAATTGTTTTATCATTTAAATATTTTACTGTTATTAGTTTACTATTCAACTATTTTGTTGTTACTATTTTAATATTTTACCTACGTCAAAGTCCTGTGGCAACAGGGAAGCCACAGATGCAAATACATTGGGAGTTTTAGTCACAACCCTGCACACAAGTGGCCCAGGCCATAGGCTTGTCTTCTCACTGGACTGAAGTAGCAGTGGGATTTGCAGTCCCCTTAGATATCTGAGCAGCCTTTGGTTAAGGATGACACTGCTCACCTTCTGGAATGGAGAAGAGGTTAGAGAAGTTGTCTTAAAATTGTCTGCTTCAGCTAACCATGTTTACCATGGCAAATGGGGATCACACATTGCAGTTGAAACACAAAAGAGTACAATAACTTTCTTTTTTTGTTTTGTTTTTAAGAATAATTCTTGTGGGTTTTTTGGATGGGGGAAAGCAAGGCAGTTGGGGTTAAGTGACTTGCCCAATGTCATACAGCTAGTTAAGTGTCAAGTGTCTGAGGCCAGATTTGAACTCAGGTTGTCCTGACTCCAGGGCCAGTGCTCTATTCACTGTACCACCTAGCTACCAAAAACTTTCATGAAGAGGATTCCACTCACCATTGCTATATGAAATGTGCACATGTTTATGGACAACATGAAATCCAGTAGACCTGAAAGAAAAACAACTCTTGTTGCTAGACAACTCAGCAGGCATCACATCCAAATAGTAACCCTGAGTGAAAGAAGGCTGCCATAGGGCTGGATATACATTTTTCTAAAGCCGATGCTGTGATGAGAAGTGCTGTGAAGCCGGCATAGGTTTTGCAATCATATCTAATATAACCAACAAGTTTTATGTCCCCATAAAAGGCATGAGCAGTAGACTCACAACAATGTGATTGCCACTTATAGGAAAGTACCAAGTTACCATGAGTGCATATGCTCCCACCAAAATCAACACTAATGAGATCAAGGAAAAAAAATATGAAGACCTGAAGATCCTCATCATCAATGTGCCAAAAGAAGATAACCTTGTAATTCTGAGTGACACCAGAGGAAGCATAGACTACTAGACATGATAGAGAGTCCTTGAGAGGAATGGAGTAAAAAACAAAAACAGTAAAGGCATTACTACTGAAGATTTGTGTGTTTTAGGACCCAACACTGTCTTCCATTTACCTAAATGTAATAAAACTTAATGGATGCATCCTTGTTTCCAACATTGACACTTAATGTACTATGTCATTGAAAGAAAAAGAAGCAGTCAGAATGTGAGGGTGGCAAAGGTGATATGTGGCACAGAGTGCTAAACAAATAAGACATTTTCTCTAAGCTAAACATTCAAATTTGACTATCAGAAGACTCAAGACCAACAAATTAGAGCAAGAACAGTTTATTGCTGACTTGGAGGGAAAGCTGAACCATTTATCTGACTGGCAACCGTCAGATAAAAAAAAAGGAGGCAACTTTCAAAGATTTAGTGAATTTGCTTATCTGGGCCAGAACACCTACAAATATCAGAATTGGTTTGATGAAAATGATGGGAAAATTCAGAAGCAGCAAAATGAAAAACAAGAACTCCACAATGTTTACCAGCAGGACAGTTCATCAGCCTTTAAGAAGGCAGCATTTAATCCCATCAAATTTAAAGGGCAAGCAAAGCTTAGAGAGACACATGAGTTTTAGGTGAGAAGGCAGATGAGGGACAGCTAGGTGGTACACTGAATAGAGCACCAACCTGGGAGTCAGAGGACCTGAGTTCAAATCTGACATCGGATTACTTAGAGAATATCATTATTATTGTATACCTGTTTCATGATGGTATGCTTGCAAGTGCTCTGGATAATAGATTATATTCTCATGCTTTCCTGGTCATCATGAGAGTGAAACAGAGTTGTGACTTGTTCCCATGCTTGATCTTTTCTGTGATATTGTCAGATTCCTTCACCAAGAATGAAAACAGCAATGGTAAATTATTTAATGTAAAAAGACTACAAGCCAAGATTTAAATGGAGGAAGCATTGGTGCATGTTTTCTTTTTTTGTTCATATATGATTGTGAACTCAATGCACCGTCTGAGACTAAGATTTCCTAAGAGTACATATTAATTCTCTGCCTTTTGTACTAATATTAGCCTAGTAATTAACATAAAGAAAACAGAAGCTTTCCAACAGCCAGCATTGCACTATCCATACCTAGAACCATCAGTTATAGAAAATGGAGAAATTTTGATTGCTGTGAATTACCTTGACAATGTACTTTTTAGGGATGTGCATATAGATGATGAACTTGACACATGCATTGCCAGTGCTAGATCAGTGTTTGTGAGGCTCTGAAGAAAAGTCTAGGAAGGATGAAATATTAGACTACCTACCAAATTGAAGGTGTATAGAGCCATTGTGGAGACTTCATCAGTGTATGCCCTTGAACTCTGACCAGTCTAAAAGCACCATGGCAGAAAATTTAATCCTTTCCATTGTCTTAGAAAAATTTTGAAGATTATCTTGCAAGATAAGTTACCAGAAACTGAGGTTCTTTCTTGATCTGAACTCTGAAGCATTCAAACAACTGCAAAGAGCATAACTCCAATGGTCTGGTCATGTTGTTCAAATACCAAACACTTTTTCCCAACTTATTGCCTATTTAATGGAGAACTTACACAAAGCAAGAACTCAAAGGATGTCAGAAGAAGCAATACAAGAACACTCACTGTCTCTTTGAAGAACTTTGGAATTGATTGTGAGACATGGGAGAAAATAGCACAGGACTGTCCAGCATGTTATGCCACCCACATCAAAGAAAACACTGTTCTGATGAGCAAAGCAGAATTTCAGTAGCTCAAAAGCAATGTGAGATGCCAAATTTATAGGCATCCACTTCCCAAATGTTCATATGGACTATTTGTGCCTGATTAGTACTAAGTGTAACCCTAAACCCTAACCTTTTGAGTTCATATTGGTTTAATGAACCATATGCAGACACATTTTATATTGATAACAACCTCATGACATCATTCTGTCCTCTTCAGTTATGAAGGAAAACAATGGACAAGCCCTGACATATGCCAAAGAGGGGGTTAAGGTGTCTTTACATAACTCTTCTTTAATGGTCATTATGATATCACAACAATCAGTTTTGCTTACAATTGTTACTCTTTCCATTTAGCTCATTGTAATCATTGTATATATTATTTTAATGATTCTACACTTTGCATCATTCTAAATGACTTTCCTTACTCTGTATTCATCGTGTTTATTGCTTCTTACAACACAATAATATTTCATTAGAAATATATAATATGATACAAGATATTGGTCTAAACCTATTTCTGTCAAACTACTTCCAATTTCCCACAGCAATTCTTATCAAATAGGGAGGTTTTTTGTGTCATTTATGTTTCATGATTAATTGAGCATTTAGATATTAAGTTCAATTGTTTCCTTTGTTTCTTCATTGTCTTCTCTGTTCAATTGTTTCTTCATTGTCTTCTCTGTTCCATTAATCTATGTGTATATATTTTAATCAATATAAAACTTTTAAAGATTGAGATTTCATATGTTTCAAGATTTAAAAGTGCTATTCCTACATCTTTTAATTATTTTCCTTTATATTCCAGTTCTTTTGTTCCTCAAATTAGCATAGTTACTTTGATATTCAGCAATACAAAGTGTCCTTTTGGTATAGAACTAAATCTATAAATTAACTTTCATACTATTATCATTTTCTATATTGGCATAACATGATTCTGAACATTCATTATTCTTCCAATTATTTAAGTTGTTAGTTTCCTTAGAAAGTGTTTTGTAATTATTATTATAGAAATATTGAATGGGCTTTTGCAAGATTGATTCCCAGATATTATATATATATAATTATTATATATTATATATAATATTATAATATTATAAATTATAATATTATATTATTATAATATATTATATATAGCTTTATTATGTGTTATATGTAATGTTATATATGATATATATGATATATATAACTTTATTATATATTATATATAATATTATATATATAAGATATTATATATATATATAACTTCTGGATTACCCTGAAGACAATAGGAGCTTTTGTCTTGTTCCTAAGGTTTCCAAATTGGGAGAGGGGGGGAAGGAATATCTGTTTGCTGCTTCCTTCTTAATGTTTTCAAGAAATCCAAGAAGAAAATGAGGCTAAGACAATGACCAACAGCACCTGAGGCTTTCCCAACACAAAAGACCAAATTGAAACTTCTAATTATCTGGCATAATCAGTTTATCTCGCTTTTACTCTGCCTAGATTCAATACTAAAATAGTTCTTTACTCTGACCTCTTCCACTCTCCCAATCTCAGTTATAATGAACCAAACATACTCTATTACCAAACAACAAACATATTCCTATGTCAACTATCTATTCCATCATTTCTATCTGGCTCAAATTTTCAGAAAAATTCCACCTTTCAAATATGCCCTCTGGAACACCTGTAACATAATTAACAAACTTACTTTCAGCCAAACTTTTCCTTTCCTACTCCTTTCAATTTTTTTTTGTTCCCGAAAGACCTGGCTTCCTCTTTATGCCTGTGTATTCCTGGGCTCCTTTCCTGTTTCTGAATCCTACCTTCCAAATTCTCCCTATACCCCAGACATGCAAAACCTCTTCTCCCCTGAGGTCAACTGAATTCAAATTTGTCACCCAATTCTATATTCTGGCAGCTGTTATTTATTAACTCCCATAATATTTTCCCTTTTTTTCCCAATGGGTTCAGTGTCCTTCTTCCAGTTTTTCTCTCCAAACCAAATCTTCTTCCTCCAAAATGTTAGGGAATAAGAAAAGAAAGTATTTGAGAATTTTCATAGTGTCAATAAAATTGCAGTCTGTAAAATACCACAAAATCAGTTGCCCTTCTAGACAGTAATAATAATAATAATTTAAAAAGAAGTAGCAAAAATATTATTTCCATTCAATGTCAATCGATCAATCAATCAATCAATCAATCAAGGTCTTCCTAAATATTTACTGTAGTATAGCAGAACTGCCCAGAATAAGCCAATACCAGGTCACCGAATTGTCAGAGTGGATTCTGGAGCTCTCAGTCCACAGATGGTAAGGGTGTCAGACAGCTAGTCAGAGGGAGGTAAACAGGGCTCCTTTGCTTGCATTCGTGTCAGTGTTCTCTCACCCTGTTGACAGGTCTGTTAAGGCCACTTTCCCTGACCACAACTCTGGCAGGGGCAGCCGGTTACCCACCTCAATTGAGAAGGTGCCCGCGTCCTCTCCAGTGCAGAGGAGTCAATGGCTCAAAGATGTAAACAGCGAAACTTTATTGAGTCCTCTCCATTGGGGGAGCTTAACAGCAGCATTTCAAGACCCATGACTGAACAAAGAAACGAACGAACACTGACTGCCCCAAAACCTGAGTCTTATATAACCCTCAGACACCTACTACACTACTACACGGGATAAAAGAAACAAGGTTTGGCTGCAAGGAGCAGAATATACCAAATGTGGGGGTGGGAAGTTGCAGTAACAATGGCTTCACCTGGCCCCAGGGTAAGGACACCCTATCTGGAAAGTCTGCATTCTACACCAGGAGAACTATAAGTACCACTGCTCCCCACAGCCTTTGAGAGGCCTGGAGAGTCCAGAGTGCCCCGAATTCCACGTGACCCAGACTTTTCCAGGGCCTCATCTCTCCCTATGCCTCATCCCAACCACCTACAACCTGCAACTATTTCCCAGACCCTCACACACTCGGTACAGGACTTGGCTGTATTCCTTTGTCACTGTCCCAGGGCAAGGAGAAGCATGAGCACACCAGAACTTGCTGCTGCAAGGGAATAGGGACCATGGTCACAGTTCCAGAGCAGAAAAAGAAGGCTTATGGGCACTCACAGATCAGAGCACAGGCCAGGAGAGAAATTAACACACCTCTCCTTAGATCATACCACATTAGAGAAAAAAAAAACTTACAATCCCCCAGAACTAGTTCTGCAAAGACCTGAAATTTGGGACAGTGTTCCCTGTACCCCCAAGAAGAGATCCCAACTTGAACATAAAATTAAAAGTTAAGAAAGAGTATGGAAAAATGAGCAAACAGCAACAAATACACCTGACCATAGAAAGTTACTGTTTTGATAGGGAAGATCAAAACACAAACCCAGAAGACAACATAGTAAAAAGTACTGCATCTAAAGCCTCAAAGAAAAAAAAAATTAAATTTGTCTTAGGCCCAAAAAGAATTCCTAGAAGA
>CM053595.1:173706266-173732839 GCA_028646575.1 Pseudocheirus occidentalis
GACTGGGAAAAAAGATCAAGAATACATAATTTAAAAATTATTTCACTATTTGAAAGACATGATTAAAAAACAGACTAAACTTCCTCTTTCAGTAAATTATTAAGGAAAATTGGCTGAATAAATATAAATTAAAAGAAACCATCAATCACCCCTTAAAAGCAATCCTCCCAAAATTCTCAGGAATATTATAGTCAAATTCCAGAGCTTCCAAGTCAAGGGGAAAATATTTCAAAAAGTCAGAAAAAAAGTTCAAATATCATGGTGACATAGTCAGACTTACACAAGATTTAATAGCTTCTACTTTAAAAGACTGGAGGACTTGGGATATGATATTCCAGAGGGTAAAGAAGCTAGGCTTACAACCAAGAATCACCTACCCAGCAAAACTGAGTATAACCCTTCAGGTGAGAAAAATGGGTATTTAATGAAATAAGAGATTTTCAAGTATTCCTGATGAAAAGACCAGAGCTGAATAGAAATTTTAATTTTCAAATGCAAGACTCAAGGGAAACATAAAAAGGTAAACAGGAAAGAAAAAAAAAGTAAGGGTTTCAATGAAGTTAAACTGTTTACATTCCTACATGGGAGGTTGATACTTATAACTTCTAAGAACTTTCCATTATTAGGGCAGTTGGAAGGAGTATACATAGACAGAAGGCACAAAAGTGAGTTGACTATGATGGGATGGAATCTAAAAAAAATTACACTCAGGGATAAGTGGGGAGAGGGAGAAGGTGGAAGAGAGAGGTAGAATTGGGTTAAATTAACTCATATAAAAGAGGTACAAAAGAGCTTTTATGGTGGAAAAGCAGGTGGGGGAAGTGGAAGAGAGCACTTGAACCTTCTATCAGAATTGACTCAAAAAAGGAATAACATAAATATTCAATTGAGTGCATAAATCTATCTTACTCTACAGGAAAGTAGGAAGAAAAGAGGATTAGAGAAGGGGGCAATGGGTGGAGCTGATAAAAGGGAGGTTGTATTTGGGCAGGTATGAAGGAAAATACTTTTGAGGATGGATAGAGTGAAAGGAGAAAGAATAAAATAAACAGGAGGAAAATAGGTTGGGGTGGGATATACAATTAGTAATTATAATTGTGGAAAAACAGCAAATTTCTCTGATAAAAACCTAATTTCTCAAATATTAATTCTTTAAAAATACTATGAACCAGGCACTGTCCTATTTGGGGACTAAAAAGAAAAAATAAAAACAAAATTTGTCCTCAATTGCTTATATCCTAAAGGGAGAAAATATACAAACCAGAACACACAAAACAAACAACAAATAGAGAGGTAATATTTGAGTGTACAGCACTAGGAAATGGAATCAGGAAAAGATTCCTGGAGGACCTAGTACTTGAGATGAATTTTTGATGAAGTCATTGAGGGTAGGATTAGAAGGCTGGGAGGTAGAAAGCTGATAGTTTTTCAATTAATACCAGCTGCTTCCTGGACTGTCCTTTATAACCTATTGACCACAGACACATCCATGCCAAATAAGTGTAAAACTGTGGCAGAATTATTTTCACAAAGATTTCTGACTTTTCCTCTGCAAGGTACAAGGTTGAAAAAGACAGTTACCTTCTTGTCCATTGGAAGAACTTGTTGATTTCCAAATATGAAATTATGGGCATGGGGATAACCAATGAAAATAAATGGAGAGAGGATACAGAAAGTAGTAGATACAGAATAGTCAATCAATAAATATTTAAGTGCCTACTATATGCCAGGCACTGCACTAAACACTGGGGATACAAGAAAAGGCCAAAAAAAAAAGAACCAGTACTAGCCCTCAAGGTCATGATCTAATGAGAGAGGTAATAAACAATTAAATCTATACAACATATACACATGATACAAGACTGAAGAGAGAAATTCCAGCTATTCAAGTTTAATGATGACATTAGTTTGTTGTTTATGGTTCCTTTAGGTATAATATAATTTTCTTTATTATATTTGTTCACATTGTTTTTTTTTATTTTAACTGTGATAGCATGATTACAACTCCTGCACTACTCACCTTCTCTTTCTCTCTCTCTCTCTCTCTCTCTCTCTCTCTCTCTCTCTCTCTCTCTCTCTCTCTCTCTCTCTCTCTCTCTCTTCCTCTCTCTCTCTCTCCATATATATATGTGTGTGTGTGTGTGTGTGTGTATGTATGTATATACATAAGAAGGTGCATACATATATATGCATATATGCATAAATATATAATATATAATCACATCTGGGGCATAGGAAAATGTTATTTTATGTCAATTTCTTCTTATGGAGGGTACATTTTCAGTCATGTGTATGTGTGAATTATCAATGATTAGTAACACTTATTAGCTGTCCAAACTCTCTAAGTAATAATTAGTGACTCAACAATCGTTTATTAAGCACTTACTATATAAGCACTAGGCAAGAAATGTCCAGAAACAGATAGTTTTTGTCCTCAGAGAGTTTGCATTTTAATGGGTGAGGACAACATATAAAAGGGAGAATTCTGTGACTTATTTGACAGAAGACAAATTTCAGCTGTTATCATTATCCTTAAAATATCATTTTTTGCCATTTGGCCAAATAGTTCTAGACTTCTCTTTAAAAGAAATACCTAAGAATAACACAATTATTTGTTAAAATGAAAACCCTAAAATAAGGTGGGAATTTGGGGAATGGCTGTTTGTGAAAGGGACGAGTTATATAAAACACTTCAGTCACAATTCACAGTTTCATATTTTCACTATAATAAAAAATAGGCACTTGCAGAACTGGTTCAAAGTTTCAAAATACCAAATATACTTTATTCCTCTCTGCAAGTGTTTGGAAGTTAAATGTGCTTGAATAAAATGAAGTAAATTTCTATTATGACAAATGTACACTAGGACACACACAAACACAGATCAGGAAAGACAGCTTTCCCAAATCTGCAGGGTAAAAAGACTATAAAGGGTTGATTTCCATAAACACGGATGGCTTCTCTTTGCTTCAGGAGATATAAGTGAAGCTATAAGAAATACATTTTTAAAATGTGTATAAAGATTCCTTGAAGAAAAGGAAAATAATGCCCTTTATGTAGTTTATTTTTCTGTACCGTCTATAATTTTTTTTCTCTCACACTACCTTATTGTTAAATTTCTAATTAAATTAAAATGTTAAATTATCACTAAGAAAGTGCATACTAAAGATATGGTCTTTTATGAGACTTCCTTCAGTGTATCAAGTTCTCTAATAATCTTATCAAAAGTTATTTTACCAATGTGTAGGCAAGCTTTGGGTTATTAAGCATCATTCATAGTAAAGTGTAAACAAGTTAAAAACTAGCTTTAAGATTATTTGATATCTTCTCATATTGATAGCATTTCTCTTTTGATTCATTCCAGACTTTTTTATTGATGTTTCATACTCTCTTATAGGATTTCAGAAAAATACTGTTTTCCATTAGGCATAGGTTCACTTTCCTTTTTTCTTATATTTGTTGAGAGAATTTTGTAATCTCTTTAAGTCTTTAAGATTGGTTAGTATTCACTTGATCTTTTAGTTTTAGTACCTTTTCTGTTGATATATATGACTGCAATTTAGGACTTTAATTAGTTTTTCTTCCTTTTGAAATCTTTGGTACTTCCTATCATATAACAACATCACTGCCTTTCTGATTCCTCCCGTTTAACATTGGATTAATCCCCTGTGTTGAACTGAAATGTTTTTTTTTAACCTTCTCCCACACTGAGAATATGCATTTCACTGACTTGAGTCCTTACCCTAAGTAGCTTCTTTGGGAACCATATTGGTTGCGGCTTGGTTTCAGACCCCTTTCCTTCGTGTGTGGCACAGTCATGTACACTAGTGCAGTTCTTTGTAATCTTCTCTCTCTCATGTTTTTCTATTCTCTGTTTGGATGAATCAGTGTCTGCTTCTTTTTTCAGGGCTGGGGGATGGTGGAGAGGATGCTCTGGACAGAGACCCTACAGTCATTAAATCTTTGTGGGGTTTAGGCGATGTGTTGGGGTGTGTGGGTGGGTGTCTGTCTGTGTCTGTGTCTGTGTGTGTAGGTAGGTAAGCAGATAGGTGAGTAGGTAGGTAGAATGTAAAACACCTTGAAAAGTGGACTGCTTTTACAAAAGTTTTTATAGCAGCTCTTACTGTGGTAGCAAAGAATTAGAAACTGAGGGAATATCCAGCAATCAGAGAATGGCTGAACAAGTTGTAGCATATGAATGTAATGGATTACTTTTGTTCCATAAGAAATGATGAGCGGGCAGATTAAAAAAAAACCTTGAAAGATTTACATGAACTGATGGTGAGTAAAGTGAGCAGAACCAGAAGAACATTGTACACAGTAATACCAACTTTGAGCAATGAACAACTTCGATAGACTTAACTCTTCTCAGCAATCCAATGATCTAACACAATTCCAAAAGAATGATAGAAAAGTGATCCACATGCAGAGAAAGAACTATGGAGTTTGAATGTAGATCAAAGCATACTATTTCCTCTCTTTTTTGTTTTCTTTTTCTTTTTCACAGTTTGTCTCTTTTGTTCTGATTCTTCTTTCACAACAGGACAAATGCAAAAATATGTTTAATATACTTGTACCTGTATAGTCTATATTAGATCCCATGCTATTGTGTTGAAGAGGGAGGGGAGGGAAGGGGGAAATTTAGAACTCAAAAACTTATAAAAATAAATGATAAAAAGTTTAAAATAATTATTTAAAAAAGAAATTAGGGACTACTTATTTCTTTCACTTTATACTTAGGACTACCTATAACAAATAGTAGATATTCAATAAATATTACTTGTTTGAGGGAAATCCAATGATATAGTTAAGAAAGATTGCTAGCTCAAGAATCAAAAGACATGGGTTCAAATACCATTTTACATAATTGCTACTTCTTTTACCCTGGGCAAGTCACATAACTTCCTTGAGCCTCAGTTTCCTTATTTGTAAAATGAGAATTTTGAACTGAATGAGAAGCATAATCTTCTAAATCTCTGATCCCATAAATAGAGCACACACTGGAAATGAAGGCCATTGTTCCAGGAGTCAGAACAGAGGATGGGCAACTAGTTGGAGCAATTGATAAAGTGTTGATGTGGCAGTCAAGAAAACCTAGCTTTTAATTCTTCCCCAGACATTGACTAGCAATATGATTCTGGGCAAGTTACCTTACCTCTCCTGGTTTAGTTTCTTCCTTTGTAAAATTTGTTGTTGTTCAGTCATTTCAGTTCATGACCCCATTTGGGCCTTTCCAAACAAAAACACAGTGGAGTGGTTTGCCACTTCTTCTCTAGCTCCTTTTACAGATGAGGACTTGAGGCATTTAGAGTTAAGGGGCTTGCACAGGGTTCAATAACTGGTAAGAGTCTGAGGTTGAATTTAAATTCAGAAGGAAGAGTCTTCACGACTCCAGGCTTGCAATCTATCCACTGAGCAAACCACCTGCCCCACCCTATAAAATGGGGGTATAATAGCACCTGTCTCCCAGCATTGCGTGAGGACCAAATGAGATGATATATGCAAAATGTTTCACAAACTTTAAAGAGCTATAAGAATGGGTCCCCATAATAGTGTAAGCAGGGTATGTTTGTACATCCTGGGACTTCATGGCCATCTTCCTTCTGTTGTGCTTTTTTCCCAGCTTTCCTGTTGCATAGAAATGAGGGCAAGCAGGTCTAAACTGTATTCCAAGTAGAAATAGGGTATTGTAAATGATGGCAATAAGAAGACAGAAATATCTCTTCTGGGGAACCTGAAAGAGTCTAACAATACATAAGCCATTTTCTCAAGCCAGGGGGGCCTCATACTACAACACTTATTAATTAGCTAGTGTACAGGAACCTACAAATAGCTCACCAGGAGTTAGTTGCAAGTGTTTTTAGATGTAAAATAAGATCAGGGTAGAAAGGATTTTTCCACACTAAGCAATATGCTCTGTAATTAGTACAAATGAGTTAAAACTTGGACATATCCTGGAAGCTTTCCATTGACTGAGTGATTAATGAGCTGTTTGTAGAACTTCATAACCAGTTACACACCTCCAAGTCACATATATTTCAACCCTCAGTTTGTAAGACAGTCAAAACATTGAAAGAAAGACACTGTAATGTTCACATATGTCAGACCCATGCTGGTAATTTAAGCCATAAAAACTGTAAAAAAGGCCTTTGGGGAATTTCTCTCATTGCCTATAGATCTGACATTTAAACTAAAGGGCAATGGCAACTTAACAAATTTCTTCCTGCTTCTTTAAGGTTGAGTAAGACATTCATTTTCAAAAACCTTCTATCCTTCTCTTGGCTAATGTCATTAGCCAAAGCAGACAGCTTCAGACAAAAAAAAAAAAAAAGCTTGCTGGTCAAATGTACGATAAGCAAGTTATCTATAAAACTCAAGAAGCAAATTATTTGCTTCCTTTCCCTAACAAAAGAAAACCAGATGAAAATACGGCATGTTAAAAGAATTTGGTGAGATAGGCTTTACCAAATGTACTTAAGAATATGGGCATATGTTAACTGCATATTGTAATTAGAAGCAGGTCATTTCATATGCGTGTATATACATGTGTGCATATACATACATACACATAAGTGTGTATACATGTATATATATGTGTGTGTGTGTATATATGTATACATACATATATATGTAATGTATTCATGGTAAAATCCATAAATAGACTGACTATAAGGGAACATATGTTACTATTATTTAATGCAATAATATAATTGAGAGGTGGTATGGCTTAGTAGATAGAGGGCTGGCTTAAGACTCTGAAGAACATGGATTCAAGTTTTGCCTTAGATATATATTGGCTGTATGACCATGGATTAAGTGACCAAGTCTTGTAAACTCTAACTACCCCCATGGAGCTCTCTTTGACTATAAGTTATGGAGAAGAAGCCAATTGTTATCAATAGAATGAGTTTCTATACTAAAAGTTCTCCTCTCTGATGAAATGATAGGTCTGGGTCAATAATAATAGTAACTCATGCTTATATAGTTCTTATATAAAACACTTTAAATAAATTGTCTTATTTGATTATAACAATTCTGTGAAGGGAATGATGCATTATACTCTCAGTTTTATGGATAACAGTATTGATTCTCAGAAAGGCTGATTTCCCTGAAGTTATGCTTGTAATACGAAATAGTGAAACAGTGCTAGACTGGATCAGAAGGTGTTGGAAGTAGTTTTTCTAAAACTAGATTTGATATTGGGAAGGACTACCATGTCACTGGAGAGTAAAGAAAAGGAGTTTACTATGCCCTAAAACATTAAGGACATGAAAGAAGTATATGGTAAATCATTTATTTGAATTCTTCATTTGTTTTGCATTGATTGTGAAAATGCTACTTGTGATTGTAACCTTTAAATAATGTAATATAATTGATCACTGACTTGCCACCACTACCACCAGCACTAACAATGACAACAAAAGACACACCTTTTTCCAAACAGCTTGGCATTGTGCACAAAATGATTTTATAGTCAGAAGACCTGGGCTCAATTCCTGACTCTCTTACTTTCTCCTAGTGTCAATTGGGCAAACCAACTCTCCCTTCCAGTACTAATTTCCTCCTCTTTAAAATGAGTGTGTATTCACAAAATCAGTGAATTTTGAGAATTTGAAAAGACCTAGGGAATCAATCATCCCATTGCTGGCTAAGAATCCATTCTATGAGATATATGGAGATATATGTATGTGTATATGTGCGTATGTGTATATATGTGTATATGTACATATGAATATAAATAATGCATACATAGATACAGTGACCATCTATCTAGGTTTTGTCTGAAGACTTCTAAGGATGTATTATCCATCACCTCCAAAAGATCCTGTTACATTTTTGGACAGCACAAAGATCTTCCTCACATCAAGCTTAAACTTACTCTTTTACTTACTGCTCCTGGTTTGACTTGACCCTCCTGGGAAAAAGAACCAAGCCTAATTTTTCTTCTACCTAATAGTACTGCAAATATTTGGCAATACCCTCCCCCAAGCCTCTAGTCTTCTTTTTTCAGTCTAAATGTCCCTAGTTACTTAAACCTTCCTATATATGGAATGAGCTTTAGTCTCTTCACCATCCTAGTTGCCCACCTTCATATATCCTCTGCCTTGTCATGTCTTTCTGAAACTGGTGATCAGAAGTGCACACAAAAATTCAGATAAAATCTGAAGGAGGCAAGGTATAGTGGGGCTGTCAGCTCCTTATTCTTGGTGCCTTTCTTTATGTGACACAATCATAGAATCTTAAAAGTTTTGAAGGAAGACAGATATCATCTGAAACAACCAATTTTTGAACAAGGATTCTATCTGTAACATACCCAACAGTTATCAAATTTTGCTTAAAGACTTTCAGTGATGAGCAAGTCCCAACTAAAGACTCATATTCTCTTGAGAAACCTTTTCTAATATAAGAGCCTTCCATCTACTTATTATCTCTAATTTTATAAATACATACATATATAATATAGATGCATATATACATATGTGTTATTTGTACATATTTGTTTTCATGTTGTCTCCCCCATTAGGCTGTGAGCTCCTTGACAGTACTCTTTCCTCTTTTTATCAGCAGTACTTGGCAGAGTGCTTTCAAATGTGCCTTTAAAAATGTTTCAATAACTCTTTATTCTCTTTTCTTCCTCCCCTCCAGTTATTTCCACTATCCACAAAATGAATAATTCTGTTTTTAACAGTTTTAATTAATAAAAAAAATTCCCTGTGGCAATGATAAATTTATGTCTTTGCAATTTTCCATCAGTTGCTACCAATTCTTCCTTTGTCCAAATAGAATAAATCTATTCCTTCTCCCACTTTCAACCCTTCAAATACTTGAATACTTGTATTAAATCCATACCAATCTTCTTTATGTTCAGGCTAAATACTCAAATTTTCTTTGACCAGTCTTCATATGACATTATCTTGAACTCCTTCAACATTCTTATTGCCCTCCTTGGTATTTTAACATGTATCAAAATGTTGTCTGATGAGATCAGAGTATAGTAGAACCAGAACTTTCCTTATCCTGGACATTATGTTCCTTGAATATAGACTTAGATTGCATTAGCTATCTTGGTTTCTATATCAAACTTGTGGTACACTAAAATTCCCAGGTTACTTTCAGATAAATTGATGTCCAAATATGATTTGCCCATGTTGTACTTTTGGATTTGGATGTTTTAACTCAAATATAAAATATTATATTTCTCCCTTTGAATTATTATCATTAATTTTTAGATTCTAACCAGTCAATACCTTTTCAGATTCTGACACTAAAATCTGTCACTATCTGTTTTTCTTTCTCTCTTATTCTCTCCTCTATATGGAGAACTTATATACTTTAGTCAATTAAGTTTAAGACAATGACAGTGATACTACCTAATCCAGGGATGGAGAACCTGTGGCTTCGAAGCCACATGTGGCCCTCTAGGTCCTCAACTGCTGTCCTTTGACTGAATTCACAATATTCTGTTGAATTCAGTCAAAGGACCATACTTGAGAACATAGAAAACAACATGTGGCCTCAAGGTTGCATGTTCCCCACTCCTGACTAATCCATTGAAAGAGGTAAGAAAGGAGGGAAATTTTCAAATAAAGAAAACAAAAGTACCATATGTTTTTTTTCTTTTAACTTTTCAAAAAGTTGTATTGGTTATGTTCAGTTACCACCCAAAAGAAATTAAAGTCTTTAATTTTATAGAAAGGTTTTAATCTGAATGAGGGAAGATACTTTTATTTTTCCCACTTTGGTCATTGTATCCCCAGAGCCTAACATAAGGTGTCACTATGGGATTAAGCCTTAAACAAGAGTAACTCCCACCACTTCATCATCATCCTCTTTCTTTTCTTTCTCCTCCTTCTCTGCCACCTTCTTTTTTCCTTTTCCTCTTCCTCTTCTAAAGTAACACAGTGCCTGGAACATAGTAGGTGTTTAATAAATGTTTATTGATTGATGAGGAAATTGATGCTTAGAGAAGTGAAATGATTTTCCCAGAGTTACATAAAACTAGTAATTATTTGAGGTGAGATTGGAACCCACATCTTTCTGATTCCAAGTCTAGTGTTCCAACTTTCATACCATATTGTTTACCTTGGATAAAATCCTCAGAATTACTTTGATTTAATGCTCTGAAATAAATTAAAGGTGAGCCTCAAGACAAAAACAAAGCAAGAGGTAGTAGTCATTTAGGACCATGTTTAAATGGAAGCTTTAGATAACAGGACAGAGAGGATGGGATCCATTCTCAAGATGTGATCAAGGAAGAAATGACACTATTTGGCAAGTACTGCTCTCTTGGGGGTGGAAAAGATGAGGTGAATAAAAGATAATGCCATGACTGCTTAGTCCATATCTGCTTTCAATTATACTGATTATGTCTATAGAATCACTCACGGAATTTAAGTACCTAAATCTGTCTAGTTTTCTTCATCCTCAAAGTACATGATCTTTTGCCAGCTCCTGTTTTCCATTTCTGAAGGAATGAAAATACATTTGGCCTTTATTTATGCAGGTCACCCAGATGTAGCTCGAGTCTATGAATCATGTAATTGCTGAGCATATGGCAAAGATAGACTGAGAACATACAGAAACCAATGGAGTTATCCTTGTATAGAAGAGTGGAGAAGTCAGGAAGGAGAATTTGGAAGCTAGTATTTTATGTTTGTTCTTGACAGACAGTAAACAATTGCTAACAACAGTAACAACAATAAATAATCTGAATATGTGAAGTATTTTTAAAGTAATTAAGACCTATGGAATACCACTCAATATATATCTTTGGGACTGTAAAAGGGACCACAATATTTTTGGAAAAGGTCCCAAGGAAAACCTATACAATATTAATAAAACAGAGTCCATCAGCTGTGGAAGCTGTAGAGAGATTAATACTTTCTCACCAAAAAGGAGGAAGATGATGGATAGGCATCCTTAAAGGATAAACCAATAGAAACATTTTTGAAATAAGTACATATCACTTCACCAAGTAATATTAAAAACTGATAATAGGTAGATACTATTGGATTTGGTAAATAGAACTATAAATGGTTTACCTCTGGATAAAACCTGTGAAATGGCTAAAATCCAAAATAAGATCAACAGACCTTCCATGAGTGACTTTCACATGAACTCAATCAACAATGTGTCAACAAAGAAACCTTGAGAAAAATGAATGAGTCATGTGGATCTGTTTGGGGAAATGGAGGAGTTTATAGGAACAATTCAGAACCAAGTCATCATCACCAGAAATTATCCTTAAGGAACTCAGACTTTGGTGATCAATGTAGATTATGTAAGGAAATGATAGAGTTTTTTGCAACACATAACTATAAGTTGTAAAAATTTAGCACTTATCAAATGCTTAGCAAAATATGACATGCTGACTAGAATTATACATCAGAAGCAGGCCATCTTGCCAAGACAACAAAAAGACAAATCCCCTTACTATAAATATGGATCTCAAAATAATCTGGAAAGCTCAATAAAGAAACTGAACTTGAACCAGTTCATTATCAAGGAATGAACTGCTTTCCACAATTGCCTATATATAACTTTGTTGCATAAACTTATGAACCACATTTTTAATAGACGTTGCTATACAAAATCCTCATAACCTCTAAGCTACATAGAGAAAAAGGTCTCAAAATATGGAGAGCTAACTAACGAGAGGAAGATCTTGTGGTTCTATCTGTACTGGAGTTTTTCTGAGCATGCTTACTGTGAACCAGTAGTCCATGATGAGTCACACTTTGGTGTTTGAAATTTTCTTGGCAAAGATATTGAAGTGGTTTGCCATTTCCTCCTTCAGCTTATTTTGTAGATGAGGAAACTGAGGCAAACAGGGTAAAAGGCTTATGTAAGATCCAACAGTTAGTAAATACATGAAGACAGATTTGAGCTCATGAAGATCTTCCTGACTGGAGGCCTGGCATGCTATCTTCTGTGCCACCTGGCTGTCAGAGGATGAGCACAAATCTCAACATTTTCATTCAACTACGAAAAATAGTTATTTAATCTACTTGTGCCATCACACATAGAGCATTAAGTTAAGAAGAAGGATAACAAGAAAAAACAACAACCTAGACCTGTTTCTTCCTGATCTTCATCAAAAAAGATGAAATTAAAAATAATAATGATGATAATAGTGATAGTGAAAATAACCCTCAAATGATTTCACTAATGTGGACTCTTCCACCTATAAAGACCGTCACTCTTAATAGATAGTCACAGTGGGCTGATACTTAAAACAAAATTGTTAGTGGATAGCCTTCTGCTAATGAGCTTCTCAGAATCTGTCTAAATTGGATGTTTTATGGAAAATATGAGTCCTGGTCAGCCTAAAGTCAAACTCTTTATAGTTTGCTACAACATTCCAGGGCCTATGCTACCCTAGCTTCACCTTCAAAATCTAGTGTCTATGCCACAAGAATGTTTATAAGGGTTGGCCTCGAGCAAAGGAATAGGGACAGTTGCTGGCATTTGTAAATATCTGTGCTGTGGTGCACCGTAAAGACCATCTATCTAGTCTAGGACTTCTTAAACTTTTTTCATGTCAAGGACCCCTTTGTCAGTTTGATCAATAGTATGGACCCTCTCTCAGAATAGTATTTTTAAGTGCAAAAAAAACATGCATAGAACTACAAAGGAAATAAATTCATTGAAAGTTATAAAAATATTAAAAGAGAAATTTCAGATAAAGAGCACATAACTTGGTCAAAATACCTTATTTTAAAGATATAGACCCTGAGGTCCTAAAAAGAAATGTGACTAGCCTAAGGACACACAGGTAGTACAAGTAGAACTTTCTGATTCTCAAAGAAACTCTATGTATAGGACTAATATGGAAATGACACTGTATAGGCTCACTCTTCTTGATTTTTCCTACTCTGGCTTTGATCTGAGACTATAATCCTTTCAACTGGACTTTTATTTATCATTTTACCCAATTCTCTATTATCCTCAACCTAACCCAGCCCTTCATTGTCTCTTAGCTATACAAGTGCACTGATTTCTTAAGAGTCTGGCCAAGACTGTGGATCTTTAATAAGCCTTGTTGTTGTTGTTGTTGTTGTTGTTGTTGTTGTTGTTGTTGTTGTTGTTGTTGTTGTGGTTGTTTTCCTTGTTGTTTGTATTGTTGTTTTCTTTGGCCGAAAGAAGTCAAATTTATCTGGGCAGAACCCACATGTCTCAACCCTAAATCTCAACATTTTAGTTCCCCATCCCTAAACCTCAACGGAAATATGTTCTGCATGACTTTACATGTATAATCACATCATATTGCTTGCCTTCTCAAGGGATAGGGAAGGATGGGGGAGGAGAGAATTTTAAAATTAAAATGTTTTTAAATGATTAAAAATTTTTATATGTAATTGGGAGACATTTAATGAAATAAAATATATTTTAAAAATAAGTGCATCTGAACACAAAAAACCCTACTATGTATATTCATAAATTGATCCTTGACACAACTCTTTGGATCAGTGGTACAATTTTTATCACCCATATTATGGATGAGGAAATTGAATCAGAGAGAATGAGTGATGTTTATTCTCAGGATGGAAGAATAATCTAAGTCTCTTAGTATTCTAAATACTCTAAATACTATTCTAAATACTGTGATATTGCTATTATTCTAAAATTACATCTCTGTACCTGATCTGTTTCTCTAGAAAGGTCCATCAATTCTCTATAGCTGTTTTATTTAAATAATAAATCTGAGCCAACAAAATCTATGTTAGGTATACAGTAACAACTTGTGTCCAACTTATCTGGACAACTTTGTACCTTCACTGAAGTATCAGTCCTGTTGAAAACCCAATTACAAAAACAAGAATAAGATATAAGCACTAAAGCTTGGTTTCCACCAGATTAATTTAAAAATCAAGAATCATAATCTGTCATAATTAGAAGAGATTTAGAGATCACCTAGTAAAAATCTTTAAATCTAGAGCATCTATTAAGTGCCGATTACACGACTCATACTAGGTGTAGAATATATAGTGTCATTTCCTGAATATTGTCTACTACTTTTGTTTAATTGTTTTTCTTTGTTACAAGGAAGACTCATTAGGTATTTATGGTGGGGAGTTAGTTGGGGATGATAGTAAATCCAGAAAAGACTGTAATTTTTTTTTAAGAAGTCATTGAAAGTTACTATTTTTTAAAAAGTAACATAAACTACAAAGCATTGTACAAATATAATATCTGGTAGGACAAATGGTAATTGCTTCCAGTAATAATAGGGGAATAGTTTTCTCATGAGTTTAGCCTTTGTCTCCTCAATTTATTACTTTCAATTTTTCTCTTTTATCAGATATAAATGAAACAAGAAAAGGAGCCAAAATTGTTGAACATTTTTTATAGTTCTTTTATCGTAGTTTTAATGCATCATTTAATCAGGACAAAATTTGATCTAGTAGATCAACATTGAACATCTGATTCATGTGTGGTCCGAAAATCTCTTTCTGTTGTTTTTGGAAATTCATGAGTTTTTATTCATAAGTGCATGTATTTTTCAAAAAAGGAAACATTTTTGGTGCAATATTTTCATTTTGAAAATAAAACCAACTTGAGTAGCCTCAAAATCATATTTTCTCTTTGTTATCACTTAATTGATCCTTCCTGAACTAAGGAATAAGAATGAATCCTCCTAGGGAATACTGTCTTGCTTAACAGCCTTAGATTTTTGTCTAGGTTTCACAGGCATCTGACAATGTGATAGTACAATGGCTCTCTAGACCTTCCTTCAGTTTGGTAGTCAGTCTAATACATCTTCTCTCCCAGATATAGATAGATAGATAGATAGATAGATAGATAGATAGATAGATAGATAGATAGATACATAGATAAACAGATAAATACATAGATAGATGCATCGATACATACATAGATATAGAGTGATAAAGATAAAAATAGAAAAAGAAAAGAGAGATTTATGGATAGATCTCTATCCATATCTTTATCTCTATATATCTATATCTATATATCAACAATATATACTTAGAGAGTAAGTAGAAAGTACTCAATGGCAGAAATGCAGAGATGAGCTTTTTAAACTAAGGATTCTGACTAAGATTCTTTCTGTATTCACCATAGATATGGTAGAGTTTGTTTGTATTTTCAAATGGAAGAGAGTTAAGGATGGGGAGAGTTATGGACAATTCCATGAGTGAGAAATACCACATGTAAGCAACTAAAGACAGAAAAATAAACTGTGCATTTGAGAAAGAATGTGTATTTGTTCAATTGTAGAAGGGAAAAGGAGGACTAATGGAAGGCTTTAGTTTCCCAAACTGGTTTTCAAAATTAAAAATTGCTCATTTTCTGCATTTTCAATTTGTAATCAGCAAAATTTATGTTGGTGAGGGCTAATGACTTCTTTTAGACTCTATGCTCTCTCAAATCTGACTTTGTGGACTGGGGGGGGAGAATGTAGAAGTAATGCAGTTCGGGAGTTATGGAGCACTTTTATTTCTGACAAAGATGTCTTCTATATAAGCTACATAGTAATTCGGTGGTTATAGTCCCATAAACCTAAATGTTCTTAATAAAAACTAGAAAAGTATGGGTAGCTAGGTGATGCAGTGAATAGAACACTGACTCTGGAGTCAGGAGAACCTGAATTCAAATGCAGCCTCGGACACTTGATTCAATTACTAGTTGTGTGACCTTGGGCAAGTCTCTTAACCCCAACTGCCCTGCCTTCCCCCTCCAAGAAAAAAAATAACTAGAAAGATGACACCTATGAAAAGAAAAAATAACTTCTGGGACCAAAAATTCTAATTTATCACTTGAGGAAAATATTTAGCTTCATTAATAATTAAAGAAACTCAGACCAAAAGAATTTTTAATTGTAACCTATACCCATCAGTTTGACTAAATATTCTGTAATAGTTGCAAAAATAACGATGGCCTTTGACTCCATCATTCCATTATGGGGAATATGCACAGATTTAAGGCTGCTAGGAACCTTACTGAAAATCCATTGCATCTGTTTCATTTTCAATGAAAGGATAATAGGTTCAGAGAAGTAACTTGCCCAATGTCAACCAATTGAGTCTAAGATCAGTATCCTTTTCATTTCAATAGCCTAACTTTCAAAATATTAGCAACGCAAAGCTCTAAAAAAATAAACAAAAGGTAGAGATTCAAAATTTTATTAAAATTGTTCATGAGTCATTTTTTTTTATTTCACAGTTCCATAAATACCACACAATAAACAAAAAAATCAAATAATTGGTTAACTAGATCTTGGTATAGGTATGAGTGTAATGAATAAGATAGTGTGATTAAAGTTGGTAACTGTGAACATATAGAGAAATCAAGAAAGATTTCTTTTGAACGATTTGTACATAGTACACAGTAAAAATAATAAAAAAAAAGATCAGAGTGCATATGTACCATGTGTTCATGTATGTGCACACACATCGATGAACAAAACATGTAAGAGGATAGAGAGGGAGCTACTCATAACTTTATGTCCATTTTAGGTGTTGAAATCAATGGATTCAAAAGTAAATAGTTGTAAAATATATTTATTGGTTTTGTGGATTAAAGTTGCTTATAATCAACCATTTTTTAAAAAAAGAAGTTAACTTTCTTTTTAAATAAATTATCCAAAGGACACCCAAGTAGCTTGACTAAAGAATTTGGTTTACAGAATCAGATTTAGAACTTACAAGGACCTTTGTGGTCATCTATTTGAGCCCAGTCATCTTACAGATCAGAGATAGGCAAAGTTAAGTGACTTCTTCGATGTAACACAGAATGTTGAAAAGCTGGAATTTCAAACCATATTATCTTACTTCAAATCCAGCAAACTTTCCACTATATCTTGTTGCTTCATTAATGGACTAAGTTAATTTTAATTTACTGCTGTTGAAACAAAGTAGAAAGGAAGGCCATCCTATAACTTAGCCATATGACCCCTTTTATTGCTTTTCAGACACCACAGAATGTGACATCTCTACAAGAAACATCACTAAATTTATATTTCTACTTTGCATAACTCAAAAATGAATTGTAGTCCATAGTGTTTATACTGAGTGAGCAAAAATATGTTTTTAATTCTACATAACAAAGAGAAATGCCATACACACAACCCTAATGTCTTGTCCCTCACATTTTTTAAATTTACTATTTTATTTTTCCCTAGTTAAATGTAAAAAGAATATTTTTCATTCATTTTTAAAACTTTGAGTTCCAAATTCTCTCCCTTCTTCTGTCTCCATCCACCTTCATTAAGAAAACAAGCAATGCAGTATAGGTCTCACATGTGTAGTCACACAAATCATATCCATAATAGTTATGCTGTGAAAGAAAACATAGAAGAAAAAACCCTCAGGAAAATTAAAGTAAAAAGAATATGCTTCAATCTATATTCAGACACCACCAATTCTTCCTCTGGAAATGAATAGCATTTTTCATCATAAGTCCTTCAGAGTTGTCTTGAATTGTATTGCTGAGAATAACTGAGTCATTCACAGCTGATGATCTTACAATACTTCTGTTACTTTGTATACAGTACATTTCAGTTTGCATCAGATGCAAGTCTTTTCAGGTTTTTCTTTTATACAGAAATATGCATATTTATTTACTTATTTTTAGTTTTCAACATTCATTTCCACAAGATTTAGAGTTACAAACTTTCTCCCCATCTTCCCCCTACCCCTACCCCAAGATAGTGAGCCTACTAAATACCCCTTTCTCCAATCTGCTCTCTCCTATATCCTCCCCCATTCCTCCTATAACTTTCTTGTAGGGAAAGATGAATTTCTATACCCTAGTGCCTGTGTATCTTATTTCCCAGTTGCATGCAAAAAACCACATTTTTTTAAACATTTGTTTTTAAAACTTTGATTTCCAGATTCTTTCCCTTCTTCCCTCCTCACCCACCCCCACTGGAAAGATAAGCAATTCAATATAGGTTGTACATGTGTATTTATGCAACATGTTTCCATAGTAGTTATACTGTGAAAGACTAACTACATTTCTCTTCATCCTATCTTGACTCCCCACCCATTCCATTCTCTAACTTGACCATATCACTTTTTGAACATATGTCCTTCTAACTACCCTCTCCCCCAACCTACCCTACCCTCCATCATCTCCACTCTAATCCCCTTCCCCCAACCCTGGTTTTCCTGTAGGGTAAGATACCCAAATAAGTGTGTACATTATCCCCTCCTTATATAAAATTCAATGAGAGTAAAGTTAACCCATTACATTTTACCTTTGAATTACCCTCTGAATTGGTCCCCCTACTATCTGCCAGCCATGAGCTTTGGAGGTGGCCAAGTGGCAGCAGTATACAAACTTTTTCTTGCCTCTTTTATGTGATATAAATTACCTGATTCTACTTCTCCTTTTCTCTTTCTCTGAGCATGTTCCATTCCCACCACTTAATTTTATTTTGTTAGATATCATCCTTTCATATTCAATTCATACCTGTGGCCTTTCTCAGTCTTTCTCTATCTCTCTCTGTGTCTCTGTCTCTGTCCCTGTCTCTCTTTGTCTCTCTGTCTCAGTCCCTGTCTGTCTGTCTGTCTGTCTCCCTGTCTCTGTCTCTGTCTCTCTCTGTCTCTTTGTCTCTGTCTCTGTCTCTGTCTGTCTCTCTCTTTCCATATACATACATAAATATATATACATATACCTTCTAACTACAGTAATAATGAGAAAGTATCAGATGATACTTTCATGGAGGAATGCAAACACTTTAAATTTATTTAGTCCCTTATGAATTATCTTTTCTGTTTACTGTTTTATGTTTCTCTTGAGTCTTATAATATGAGACTCAAATTTTCTATTCAACTCTGAACTTTTCATTAAGAATGCTTGAAAGTCCCCTATCTCATTGAATATCATTTTTTTCCTCTGAAGGATTATACTCAGTTTCACTGGGTAGATGATTCTTGGTTTTAATCCTAGCTCCTTTGCCCTCCAGAATATCATATTTCAAGCCCTCAGAGCATTTAATGTAGAAGCCACTAAATCTTGAGTTAACCTGACTGTGGCTCCTTGAATTATTTCTTTCTGACAGCTTGTAATATTTTCTCCTTAAACTGAGAATTCCAGAATTTGACTATAATATTTCTGGCAGTTTTCATTTTGGGATCCCTTTTAGGAGGCCATCAATGGATTGTTTCAATTTCAATTTTATTTTCTGATCCTAGAATATTGGGGCAGTGTTCTTTGATGATTTCTTAAAAGATGATGTCTAGGTCCCCATTTTTTATGGTTTTCTGGTAGTCCAATAGTTTTAAAATTATCTCTCCTGTATCTATTTTCCAGGCCAGTTATTTTTCCAATGAGATATTTCATATTATCTTCTTTTTGTTCATTCTTTTGGTTTTGTTTGATTGTTTCTTGATTTCTCATAAAGTCATTAACTTCTATTTGCTCCATTAAGGAATTATTTTCTTCAATAAAAGATTTTGGACCTCCTTTTCCAGTTGACCACTTATGTTTGTTAATGCATTCTTCTCATTAGCTTTTGGACCTTTTTTTTTGTTCATTTGGCCTAGTTTGTTTTTTAAAGTGTTATCTTCTTCATATTTTTGTGTCTCCTTTACCAAGCTGTTGACTTGTTTTTCATTATTTTCTTGCATTGCTCTTATTTGTCTTCCCAATTTTTCCTCTACCTCTCTTATTTGACATTCAAAATCCTTTTTGAGCTCTTCCACGTCCACAAATTCATATTTTTTTTAGGCTTTGATATAGGAGCATTGACTTTGCTGTCTTCTCAATGTGTGTTTTGTTCCTCCTTGTCACCATTGTAACTTTATTTAGTCACAGTTTTTTTTTCAATTGTTTACTCATTACCCCAGGCTATTAGTTGAAATTTAATTCTTTGTTGAAGTAGAGCTCTGCTTGCAGGGTGGAGGGTACATCATCTCAAGTTTCAGAAGCTTTGTGTAGATATTTTCAGAGATACTTCTAGGGAGCTATAAGTTTTCAATTCTTCCCAGGTGGTATGATCTAAGGAGAGGTGTTTACTACTCTACTGGCCTGTGCTCTGGTCTGTGAGCAACCAAAAGCACTCTTTTCTGGCCTGGAAGTGTGAGGAGGGCCCTCTGATTGCAAACTTGCATGTCTGCAGCTTATGCTATGTTAGTCCTCCTCTTCATCCTGGATCTGCCACTCAAGACTATGACCAGGACCCAAATGTGGGCAAAGCAACAGAGTTCTCCCTCAGTGCTAGCAGAAAGACTTTTATAATCTCCTGCTTACCAGTTGTTCTACTCCCTTACCATCCATGATTTGAGAGCTTTGGAAGCACCTGCTGCTGATTCAATCGATCCCCAGTCCTGTGTCTAGCTTGCTGGGGCCAGGGCTGTGCTGATGTGGCCTGTGCTGGACTACACTCCACTCTCAGCTAAGTGAGATATACCTTTCCTACTAAACTTCTAAGTTGTATTTGGTTTCTGAGGACTGAGAGATCTGGAAACTGTCACTGTTGCCAGCCACCCTGAGCCCAGCACTGGACTGTGCTCCTCTCTAACCCTAGTTAAACAGACCTTTCTTGCCAACATTACAAGTTGCCTTGGGCTGGAAATTTGCTTCACTGTATTTTTTTGTGTGTTCTGCAACTCTAAAATTTGTTTAGAGTCATTTTTTAAAGATATTTGGAGAGGTTTGGGGGACAGCTCAGGTGATGCCCCTGCCTTTACTGTCATCTTGGATCCATCTCCCCTTACATTTTCTATTCTTCAGTTTTGCATGCATTGTTTTGGAGAGAGGGACTATGGACAAATTTGAACTCAGGTCCTTCTGATTGCTGATTCACTTAATCCATTGTGCCACCTAGCTTCCCAATTACCTTTTTTACCATTCTCATTAAAGACATAATCAAGTAGCTCCATTTGAATAAAATAGGCTTTTTATAATCTATTTTTTTCAGAGCTATAGTTTCAGAAACCATAAATTAAAACTGTGCAAAACAAAGAATTAATTATTCCAGCTTTTTGAAAAATCCATTGATAAAAAAGAGAATTTTTTTATGAATCTAGCCACCCAACCCCAAAATATCTCACAAAATAGAAGTGACCAAAAATGATATTCCTTTGGACAGAGTATCCTCATGTAAGAGCATGACTCCCAAAGTGGACAGAAGGACCACATTCAATGAATAAAAAAGAAGGAAAAGGAGGAGGGGAGGAGGGTAGAGAGGAGGGTAAGGGAAAGGAAGGGAGAGAAGAGTCAATAGTTGCAGAAGTACAGAAGCAGAAGCCACTGGGTTCCTTTTTCCCCAGCAATTGGGAGCAATGATGAGAAAAAAGTGTGTATGGCCACTTCCACATCTCTGACAAGCAGGGAGGAAATAGAATTTGAGTGAATGCTACAGCCTTCCCTCTATTGTCTCCAATTTATCCTTTATATATCATGTTTGTACATAGTTGTCTATTAGATTTTGAGCTTCTTGCGAGCAGATGTCATCATTTACCTTTCTTCACGTCCCTGGCACTTAGAAGAGTGCCTAGAACAGAGTAGGTGCTTAATAAAAAATAGGACAGTGAATATAATGATGCCTGAAGAACCAGAAAACAACTAGGGCCATCAGGGCTGTGGATTAAAGATGGATATGGTCATCATAGCGATCAGTTTCAGCCTCCCATTTTATAATAGGAAATGCTGATTGTGTTTGTTGAGAAGAAAACATCTTTCTGGGAGAAGTGAGGAGACTACACGAAGGGTATCTCTCCAATCTCCATTCTCCTTACAATTGCTTGTTATTTATCCATTATGATTTGTTCTTATACTATGCTGTAGCGTTTTCATTATTCTGAAACTGTTTTCATTTAAATATCTGTTTATTAAGACATGCACATTTCCTTGTTGTATTCTGGTCAGTCAAAGAGTACCATAGAAGAGGCGATGAAGGGACCCTGATTATATTAACTACAGAGAAGCAAACTGACTAGAAGTCTTCTTCCTAGTTTAAGGGCATGATACTAGTAGGTGACGAGTGACTAGAGTCTCCCTCTCTTCTGATGTGGGAATGAATGAAATGTTATTTTATTTTGTATTTTATTAATAACTCTATGAACTCAGAGAGGGGAAAAAACTAGAGTCATTGCCTCTGGTCATAAATGAACCTATTCTTCTTTGTGATTGGGTATGATTGATTAAATCTCCCTTTGAAATCCCAGAGGAAGAAGGAAAGCACTATGTGTAAGCCCTAAGACAACAAGTTTCTTCCTCTGATCTTAAGGGAGCTGGGTAAAATCAGAGGAAAATTCAGCTTATCTCTACTGAGCAGAGATAGGCATGTTCTGATTGGATTTTCCTGCCTTATTATTGATTGGGAAGAGGTATAAGGCAGGAATTGCCACCCACATAGCTTTAATCTCCATAGCAAAGCTACTTTTCTAGTTTCCAGTTAGGCTGCAAGATTACTCAGTGGATAGAGCTCCAGATGGGCCTGGAGTTCAAATACAGCCTCAAATACTTAACTTTTGTCTGCCTCAGTGTCCTCAACTGTGAAATAAGGATGATAATATTGCCTACCTTATAGGGTTGTTGTACAGATAAAATGAGATATTTGTAAAATGCTTTTCATAGAGCTTGGCATACAGTAGGTGCTTAATCAATGTTTCTTTTGTTCCTTCCTGCCTGCCTGCCTCTTTGTCTTTGTAATTATTGGTTAGAACAAAGGTCAAAATCAGTACTAATTTACAAGAAAAGAAGATGAGAATTGTCCATGTTCAATCACAGGAGCCCCAAACTGACCCATTGAAATACTCTCTCAAAGAAAAAAAAGATGAAAGTAGATATTTACTATTATTATTTCTTTTTTTGTTGTTGTTTTTTTGAGGGCAGTTGGGGTTAAGTGACTTGCCCAAGGTCACACTAGTTTTTTGTGTTAAGTGTCTGAGGCCAGATTTAAACTATTATTATTTCTTAAAATGATTTTAAATGGACTGAGAATTAGCACAGTTTTTAGAACAATAGTAATAATATTAAAACATTAATCATAACAATCGCTATAATGTATGTGGCACCTACTATGTGCCAGGCAGGTCCTATGCTACGTGCTTCATAAATTGTATCCCATTTGTTCCTCACAACATCCATGGAGGTTGATGCTACTATTATAACTATTTTATAACTGAGGAAACTGTGACAAATGTAGTTTGTTGCCCAGGGTCACACAGTTGGTAAGTGCCTGAGGTCAGATTTTTGAATTCAGGACATCTTGACCCCAGACCCAGCATAGCTACTTCTAGATGATTACTTTTAGTGGATAATTAGAGAACAACACAACAGTAAGAAACTTAATGAAATGTAAATAAATGCATGTGAATGTGTTGGATATGCATTCCCTACAATGTATTAACAACTCTATGTAAAGATTCCTGAGAATTTAGTGACCTCAGATAAGCATTGATTTAGGGAGTGTGGAGAGAATGAGTCAGTCAGGTCACTAAACATTTATTAAGTACCTTTTTATGTACCAAGCACAGTGCTTAAGTACTGCAGTTACAAAGAAAGGCCAAAAGAAAGTCTCACCTCTCAGAGAGCTCACAGTGTGACATAGAAGAACATGCAAATAAGTATGTTCTCTCTCTCTCTCTCTCTCTCTCTCTCTCTCTCTCTCTCTCTCTGCCTCTCTCTCTCTCTCTCTCTCTCTCTCTCTGTCTCTGTCTCTCTCTGTCTCTGTCTCTCTCTTTCTCTCTCTCTCTCTCTTTCTCTCTCTGTCTCTGTCTCTGTCTCTGTCTCTCTCCTCTTTCTGTATGTGTGATGTATGTACAGTATGCATATTGGAGATAATCATGGAGGAAAGGTACTAGCATGAGAATTTTCTCTTTGGATCTCACAGTACAAAACATGGACCTAATAAATGTTTGTTAAATTGAATTGAATCTGGTATGCAGAACAAGGCATCCAGTTCCTGAGTTTGAATGAGATGACCTCCATTCAAATCTAAATTTTGCTTTGCACTAGCTTCTTAACCTTGGACAAGTCCCTCTACCTATTAGTCTTAGTATACTTAAGAAGTCCATCAAAATAACCTATAAATCGCCTTTTGACTCCAAGTCTATGATCTATAACCTTATGATTCCATGATCTCATCAATTAGGAAAACTCTTGGTATTGAAACTCCTTTTATCCACTACAGATTGATAGCTTATAATTTATAGTGTCAAAGAGTTGCCTGGGGCACAGATAGTTGGAGTGATTTGCTTAATATGTGAGAGACAGGACTTAGACCTAGGTCTTTATGACTCCCAACTTGTCTCCCTATGCTATGTCATATTCCCCTATTATTATTATATCACTTTATTATGTTTTGAAACCAAAATGGATTAGCCTCTGACCACACTAGTACAATAAATCGCATTGCTTGTACTTACAAGTTCAAGAATTTCTTATCCCTTTTGAGGTCCTCTTTCTTTGTAGGAGACCAGAACCTAAAATTTTCAAATTCCTCTGAGCTCAATGATTAATAGACGAAGTCTAAAAATTAAAAGTATTCAGAAGGGGCAGACTGAGTCATAACTGCCTTATATAAAGATGAAAATGGCAAGAATTTCCTCAGAAAGTAAACAATTAAGCATGTGCCATAACTTTCTTCTGACTTGGAGTGCCCTTTTTGGTCTTGTGTTATAATAATGTGCCAGTTTTGTAAATATCTGCCTGCCTCCAAAAACATATAATAGTTCTTTGTAACTCGCCAGATGTTCATAAGATTACACATTGAGATTCTTTAACAAAATTAATCAAGAAAATACTATTTCCACACGATCTGAGATTATAGCACAAACATGAGCAGAAATTCCCTCCATAACACTCCTAAAGTTTGTACTTGGAATTTTCCAGTAATATGAAACTCTCCCTCTAAGGCACCAAAATTTATTTTTAATTTGGAAACTGTTTTCTTTACAATGAGCCTAAATCTACCTCCATAATTTCCCACCATGGCTGCTAATTTTGCCTTGTGGGACTAAGCATAACAATTCTCCATGCCCCTGATCCCATCTCCATATTCTCTTCTCTGGACTGATTCTATCAATCCCTGTGACTGGCCCTTATATAGCATCACCTTGAGTCATTTCAAACTTCCTGACTGATCCCTTTTGGATACATTCCAAGTCATTACTGTCTTAGATATAGTATGAGCAGGACAAAATACAAGGGAATTATCAACTCTATACTTCTGAATACTATACTTTTATTAATTAAACCTAAGTCTGTAATGGTTGTTTTGGGTGGTTATATCATACTATTGGATCAGATTGGACTTGTAATAGACTTTATTTGGTATTTCCCAGTATAGTGTAATTAAGAACTGGAGAAGCTAGAGGACAGATGGGGAGAAAATAAGAGTTCACAGAAAGTGTTAGTGAGATATTCTGGGAGGTCTAGTCATCCTGCTATGAATCATGGGAATATTAATAGTTTATATAATCTGTTAAAGAGGAAGACCAAAGAACAAAAGACACAGGGCTGGACTGTGATTTTGAAGAAAAGTGTAACAAGAAGTCCATATTATATACACAGAAAAGAATATCAAATAGAATCATGAAGACAGTTAAAATACTCTGTGCAAGTGCTCTGTTTACAATGTACATGTCATTATTGTTGAGGTTATCAAACATTTTTTTTTCCGAAATTTTATTTTAGACTCAAATGCCAGAACACAAATAGAGAACAGAGAAAAGAAACAAAAACATATTATAAACTTAAATAGTGGGATTTAAATACAAAGTTAGAAAGGAAAAAAAAGCATGTGAGCATTGCAGAACATAAGAGATGATTCAAAATACATAACAAATTTTCATTTCAAGAAAGTCTATATGATAAATAATAGTCGTTTTATTGAGAATCGTCCATCTTTGCTTTCTTATGCGTTTTCTTTTGTTCTCTGCTGTATGCTTTATTGCTTTGTTCTTTTTTCCCTCCACCCACTGCCCTTAGAAGGCTACAATAATGTTTAGATGTGTTTCTATATGGCTATTCATATCTACATACCATCTCCCACCACCCAGAAGGTTACAATAAAGTTCAGAGATTTCTCCACAGCTATAAATATATGCATACACACACATACACATAGATGTATATGTATATGTATACTTATGTATGCACACACACATATATACATATATGTATATACACACACATAAACACACACACATATATATGCACATACAAATATAGACATATACTTTCCCAAACCTCTTCTACTCCTGATCTTTGTTTTTATGTATTACTTATCTCTTGTATACTATCTCTCCTGCCTCTTTTACTTTATTTTTACCCACTACCTTGCCCTCCTATGACTTGCCTACCCCCTCCAATGATACCTCACCTATCCTCTCATTCCCATAAATCTAAATACCCTTCTGTACTCCTATTTACCTCTTCTTTCACCCTCCCCTCTAAATATCCCTCCCTTTTCCTCACCCCCCTCCATAGGTTTTATTTCTTCGGAATTTAGAAGACTTCTATGCTGTAATGGTAATCAATTTGTTTGATATTTAGGGCTAAGTGGATAGGATACTTAGGGCTAAGTAGATCATATACTTAGGGTTAAGTAGATCCTAGTAACTTAGGGCTAAGTATAGAACTCTGTCCATTGGTGAAA
>CM053595.1:173733339-173752708 GCA_028646575.1 Pseudocheirus occidentalis
GTAACTGTTTAATGGTATCTTGGTTTCTCATAAAGTCATTAGCTTCTACTTGCTCCACTCTAATTCTGAAAGAATTATTCTCTTCAGAATGCTTTTGAGATTCTTTTTCCATCTGGCAAATTCAACTTTTTAAGGCATTCATCTCCTCATTGGCTTTCTGGGCCTCTTTTGCCATTTGAGTTCATCTATTTTTTAAAGTGTTGTTTTCTTCAGTCAGGTTGTTGACTCTCTTTTCATGGTTTTCTCGCATCATTCTCATTTCTCTTCCCAATCTTTCCTCCACTTCTCTTATTTGTTTGTCAAAGTCTTTTTTCAGTTGATCTATAGCTGGTAGGGATTCTTCAAGTGTCTTGGAAGCATTTGGTGTGGGAGTTCTGACTGTGTTGTCTTCCTCCTGTTCCATGATTTGATCCTTTTTGTCCCCAAAAAAAGGATTCTAGAGTTTTATTACTGTTCTTATTTTGCTTCCTTTTCCTCATGTTGGCCAGTCAATTAGTTGGTTGCATTTTTTTAGCTCTGTGAAACTCTGCTTCCAGGGGGGAAAGCTCTCTTCCAAACAGCTGGGGTTTTCCCAGCTGCTGCAGCTATTATGGGGGTGTTGCAAGTCTCCCCAGCTTTGGCTTGCTGAAAGCGCACCCGAGGACCACCACCCAAGACCACAATCTGGATCCAGGCTGCTCAACACAAGAGCACTTGGCCCTGATCAATCTCTTCAGTCCCCCTGTAGAGTCCACAGGCCAGGGGCTCTGAAGCAACCAAGTGGGGACCACCACCGGTTAGAGCAGTTCCTGCCTTTCCCCACTGCTTCCTTGCCCCGGGGCAGATAGGCCAAACTGCTTTTCCTCCCCCAAATTAAGTTTCAAAGTTTCACTTTTGCTGACCATCTCTGATCCTGGTTTGCTGGATATGAAGATCCCCTCAGTTGCAGTATATCTTCTCTGAAGTAGACTGACGCTGAGGCTTGGGAGCCTCGGCTCCTCCTGATTTCCCTGGAGCCTGGCTGGCCACATTTTGGTTTTGGGCCAACCTCTGCTCCCAGCCCACCATGCTGAGCCCCTGTTTCCAAGCTGCCTTCAGCAAGAGATGTGTCTTCTGCATTTTTGTGAGTCAGAGACCGAGACTTTGTCTGTGGTCATATTTTATGCATGTTTAGGGTGGTTGCGTGGGAGCTGCGGAACCTTGCTGCTTCTACGCTGCCATCTTGGCTCTGCCCCTTCTTAGGAGTTTTCTTTTGGGGAACTTTTTAAGAGGCAGTTGGTGAATTCTTTCCATTTCTTTTTTGCCTCTTGGTTCTGGAATATCTGGGCAATTTTCTTGAGAATTCCTTGCAGAATGATTTCCAGGCTCTTTTTTTCAGTCATGGCTTTCAGGTAGTCCAATAAGTTTTAAATTATCTCTCTTGGATCTATTTACCAGGTCAGTGGTTTTTCCAAGGAGATATTTCACATTGCCTTCTATTTTTTTCATTCATTTGGATCTGTTTTGTAGTATCTTGATTTTTCATAAAGTCATTAGATTCCATTTGCTCCAATCTATTTTTTTTCTTTTTGGAGGGCAGTTGGGGTTAAGTGACTTGCCCAAGGTCACATGGCTAGTTTTTGTGTTAAGTGTCTGAGGCCAGATTTGATCTCAGGTCCTCCTGACTCCAGGGCCAGTGCTCTATTCACTGCGCCACCTAGCCGCCACTGCTCCAATCTAATTTTAAGGATTTATTCTCTTCAGTGAGTTTTTGAAATTTCTTTTCCATTTGACAAATTTGACTTTTTAAAACACTCCTCTCCTCATTGGCTTTTTGGGACTCATTTGCCATTTCAGTTAATCTATTTTTTAAGTTGTTATCTTCTTTATTATTTGGGGGGGAGTCTCCTTTAGCAGGCTGTTGACTCAGTTTCATGATTTTCTTCCTTCATTCTCATTTTTCTTCCCAATTTTTCCTCTACTTCTCTTACTTGATTCTCAAAATCCTTCTTGAGTTCCTCCATGGCCCGTAACAGTAACGCCATGAACCAGCAGATTCCCAAAAGAATGCCACTGTGAACAGCTTTTAAGGTTTGGATTACACAGTATGATAAACACTCTGCTTATTCCATTTTATATCAAGGCAACATTCACAATATGTCACAATATAGTGTTCACAACATTACATTTTTATCACAGAAAGTCACAATATAGTGTTCATAACAACTTAACATTAGAATGGCCACACAGTTTTCACTACAATGGCCACAATATTTGGAACAAAGAACAAAAGATTAATCATCTGATTTCCGTAAGGGGGAAACCCTCCTTCCTTAATCATTCAGTCAATTCATAATACAATAATCAAACTTCCACTCATGGGGCAACCATTAACTTAATCAGTCACTAATCTAGATTCCCAATTACTAAATATCATTAATCACAAATACAGTCACTAGAAAACCACACAAACCCTCCACCCCGTGGTTTGTCGCAAACCTCAATTTCTTCCAAGGGGAAGCCTCTTCTTCATCTTGACTCTAGGTAGTCTCTCTGATTCCCTGGATCCCCGTCCATGATCCCAGCTCACTCCTGAATACACCAAACAGTCACTTGGATTCAGAAGTAGACAGCTGCCGTGTTCTTGTCCAGTCCTCAGATGTAGACAGCTCCCAGGTCTTTGTCCAGCCCTCAGGGCAGTCCCTGGCACACACTGAATTTTACAGGGTCCACCTCATCTCAAACCCTTCACCACTTCTCTTGCCAGGAACTCAAGCATCAGCCAGGCCACCAACAAAGTCTTATACCATTCATGCTTCTTCAGTCCTCTAGCAGTTCAGCTGGCCCTAGGACCCAGAAGGAATACTGGCCTTCTGGGTGGCCTTCACCAGATTCTGGTCTCAGAAAGACTCCATCTCACTTCTCAGTCACCTCCAAGATGCTGGGAGAGAAACTCTCTCTCTCTCTCTCTCTCTCTCTCTCTCTCTCTCTCTCTCTCTCTCTCTCTCTCTCTCTCTTTCTCACTCTCTCTCTTTTTTTCTCTCTCTCTCTCTGCCCAGAAGACTCCAACTCCCTTTTTCAGTCTAGCAACCCAGCTCTCAGATGCTGAGACAATCCTGCTTCATCCAATGGGAAAATTCCACTTCTGTCTCTCTGTCTCTAAAATTCTTCTTTATAAACGCATACTGGTCTCCTGTCTCAGCCAATCTTTTTCTTCCATGTCAACAGGGGAGTTGGCAGCCTCTCAACAGGGGACAGGGCTCACACCTTCCATACCTTAGCCCTAAGTTACTAAGTGCTAAGTATCTGATAAACTGATTACTGTTACAGTAACCAGATTATATTTTGAAGCTTTTGATGCAGGAGTTTTGACATCACTGTCTTTCTTCCATTCCATGCTTTGATCCTTTTTGTCCCCCAAAAAAGGATTCTGTGGGATTGTAGTACTTCCTCTGCTTGTTCATCTTGCCATCCAATTACTTGACTTTTGAGTTCTTTGCCATGGTAGAACTCTGCTTCCAGAATGGAGAGAGTTTGTCCCAAATCAGTGGGGTTTTGTCAAATGTTGTCAGAGGAGGGCACCTTTTCTACAGACACCATAGTGACACACTGGCAATTCTCACCCCAGGACCAGCATCCAAGACTGAGATCCAGATCCAAGCGGTTTAAAGCAAGAACAACTACACTCTGTATGGTCACTTGGTCCCCCTACTATCTGCAGGCCAGGACCTCCAGAAGCAGCCATTTGGCAGTGGCTGCAGCCACTGCACCTCTGCTACCTCTCACCCCAGGGGCAGCAGCCAGACTACACTCTTAAGCCACCAGGATCCAACAGAGTTCTCCACTGACCTTTTCCTTTCTCTTTTGCATTTTTGGGTTGAGATGTCTAGAAACCACCACAGCTGCTAGTGATTCGCTCTCCTGAACTCTGCTCTGGCTGCAGCTGGTCTGGGCTGCCAGGATTGCCCTTGGCTCCCAGAGCACTGTGATAGACCCTCTCTATCAGCCTGCCAGGCTGCCTTCAGAGTGAGATTTCTTTCTCTCTGTCACTTTGTGAGTTCCTGTAGCTCTAAAATTTGTTTGGAGTCACACTTTACAGGTAATGGGGGTGGTTGTGGGAGGAGCTATGGAATTTATTGCTTCTACTCCATCATTTTGGCTCTGCCCCTCCATCACATATTTTAAAATGCAATATTTATGTTACTTAATACACTTCATAGTCTCCTTTTATTTTATTTTTTTCATTTTTTATTTTTTTCATTTTTTATTTTTTTCATCTTTATTCTTTTCATCTAATAAATTTTTTATCCCCTCCCACCTTCCATGTCTGTTGCTGATTTTTGGCATAAAAGAAAAATTAGCTAATGTAGGAATAAGTGATTAGATATATGCATTTAATTGGATTAGGGTAATAGTTATCAAAGTGTCTAAATTTCCATATCTATAACACTTATCTGTTCCTACTAATACTCCCTAGTGGAGTATGCAGAACAGATTAAATCCTTCTTCCATGAATTAGACCTTCAGATGCTTGGAGATAATTCTGGGTCCTCTTGAATGTCCTCTTTTTCTGGCTAAAAATGTCAAATTACTGCAACTCATCTTGAAAAATCATGGGCCCCAGAAGATAAAAGATTCTTAAGAGAGATTTTCTTTTATGTTTAGTGTCCAATACTTGGAGATAATTCTGGGTCCTCTTGAATGTTCTCCTTTCCCAGCTAAAAATTTCAAATTTCTGCAGCTCATCATGAAAAATCATGGGGCCCAGAAAATAAATGCTTCTTGAAGACAAAGATTTTCATTTTTCTCTTTAGTGTCCAACACATACACAAGACTTGGCACATAGTAGAAACTCAATAGATAGATGGTCCTTGATTGATTGATATTTGTAAGGTTAATGGAATCTGAAGATCTTCTATGCCCCTTTGTATTGGCAAGTAAGAAGGGGCTTAGCACCTTGTTTCAAGTTAACACTTTGTTTAAGCTATTTAATTAACACAGAAGTAGTTAACAACTTGGGAGGAAGTTGCTGATGTAACAGGAAGGGGCAGAACAGGGAGAAGCTATACTTTATATAAGGAAGAGAACCAGGAGGACAGTCAGATTTTCTCTCAGTGACCACCTGGAGGCTGCAACTTTTGCCACGACCCTCCTGGGAACTTTTGCTGAGACCCTCCTTCTGCAACTTTTTTTCTGAGAACCTCCAAGAACCAGGCTGAGGAGCTATTGTGAGTGAGAGAAAGATCCCTGCTTGAGAGAGCCTGTTCCATTGTGAATGCTTGGGAATGTGGATGTTCACCTCATTAACCTTGTGTTTCAATTTTGTGATTACTGTAATGACTTCGGCTTTCTGGTTCTGGGACTCAGTTTTCTGGTATTTGAATAAAGACTTTGATTCTGCCTTCCATGTGGAAAGTTTGCTACATTTAGTGATTCACAAGTATACCAGCATATTTATAATCACCATGGGTGTTATGAATTTTTTATTATTGTTACAATCTTACCTCTTTTTTCCCCTGTTAAGCCTTTAATGTATTCTATAAATCTATTTTGGTGTTGTTATTACAGTTATTCTTCTATAAAATATAAAATTGGTAGATTTCAGTGTGGAATATAGTGATAGCCTTCTGGGACTCTATTCTTTTTGCTTCCCTTCTCCTTCAGGATCCATAAGTTTTTCTTTTTATCCACTAGGGATGTAGCTTAGAGTGTGACCTTTCCTCCAGTCTAGGACTTCTTCTCTAATTTGATGTTCTCCTTTCAACCCTCCTTCTTACTAGAGCTGTAAATGGACCTCAGATACATTTTAGGATTCATAAGAATTTATGTTCACCAGTCAATCAAAAAGTATTTATCAATCACTTACATTTTACTAAGTGCTAGAGGTATAAACAGAAAGGAAGAATAGTCCCTGTCAGTAGTTTTCACTCTCAGTGGATACTTATGTGATGGGAATTAGGTGACTACTCAATCTTCAATAACTAAAAAAAATGTAAAAGCAACCATTTCTCCTCTGAGAAATTCACAAAGAATCTCAGAATTACAATTTGGAAGAAACTTCAGAAACCAGATCTCTATAATAAATATTGCCTATAAGTTGTCATTCAGCCTTCACTTGAAGACTTCTATTGATGGGGAATTCATGGTCTTGCAAGACAGCCCCCATCATTTGGGGACACCATTAGCTAGAATTTTTTACTTATATCAAGCTATAATCTGTCACTCTGAAATTCCTGCCTATTATTCCTATGTCTGCCTATCCATTCTGTGAAGCAGAAAATTTCTAATTTCTCTTCTATACAATAGCTTTTCAAATATTTATTAGATAAATTGTCCTCCCCATTCTCAAGCTCTTCTTCTTCAAGTTAGATATCCCTATTGATTCAAAAATTATTTTTTAAGTTTTTAATTACATTTCTCTTGTGCTGCGGCCAGCACAGTCTGGGCCTAGCTACCAGCTGAGGAAAATAAAGAAAAAGTGAGAGAAAGCTTGCAGCTGAATAAAGGAAAGAGACAGAGAGACGGGGATGTATTTCATAGTCTGTTTATTGCAGAGCTATTCCATACCAACCCAAGGATACAAGAAAATCATACAGCTTATATTCTTTATTGCAGGGGTTACTACGTGACTTGGGTCTTGCCTTTCCCCGACCCCAGCCCAGGGCTAATCACTCATTAAGATCTTTATCCTAGAACCACCCCCAGAGGCACAACAAACTGGGAGTCCCAATCAGGGCATGCAAATTGACTTTCAGTACATTCTTTAGATAGTCATGAAACCAATGAGAGCATCCACCCAATAAGATTATACTTTCCTTGCATATCTGCCATATCATTGTAGAACTGGGGAGCTAGTGTGCCAAGACCCCAGAAAGTCTTGGCCCCCAACACTCTTGAAGTGCTCTCTTTTTTTAAAACCAATGTTATCCCAAAAATATGATGCCAAAGATTGAACATTATATTCTAGAAGGTCCAAGCAGGACCAAGAGATTATTACCTCTACGATTCTGAACATAGTTCATCTCTTATTTGGACCAAGGCTAGCATGAGCTTTTTCAACTATTAGAACTCACTACTGACTCTACTCATCTTGCCCATAACTCATAGGACTTCTTGTTTAAAAATATTCTAATAGCCTTGTGAAAATACAATTGAACGTTTATTTAAAAACAGTCAAAGTGCTACACCAGGAACCAAAATAAAAAAAAAAACAAATCAAGTCCTGCATTCCAGAAGCTCATTTTAATGGCAAAGACAAATTGGTAAAGTTTGGTCAGGAGCAATGCTTAGATCAGAGAATACACCTGTATGGTGAATCCTGAAGCAAGGAGTGATTCTGTTAGGTGGGAAGACTGAAGGTAAATAGCAGCATGGGGTGGGCGAGGAGATATCAGGCTAGAAATAGCTACTGCTCATCAATCAGAAAACTAGGAACTCTGAGTAGAAATCTGAAGTACTATGATGGAGCTACAAGTTAGCTTGCTAGAGCATAGCATGAAATTTGATATTTTGTATTTCATAGTATAAGCATTATAGAAGTGAGAGCTAGAAGGGGCATAAAGGATGAATTACTCAATCATTCTCATTTTATTAAAGAGGAAATTGAGGTCCTTGAAAGAGAGAAAAGGACATGAGCAGGTATGAGGCTCCCACCAGTTCTTAGTGTTCTTTCTCTTTTGAAGTGACATCATCCTAATTTTTAAATGCTTTGAATTTACTCATTTATGTATATGCTTGGTTCTCAAGTACAATGTGAGTTCCTTAAAAGTGGAGGCTATTTTACCTTTGTCTGTAAAACCTCCAGGCTATGTAACTTCTGCAAGAAGCCTTTCCTTATCCTTGCAATTGTTAGTACCTTTCCTCCCAATCTACTCTGTATTTAACTACTTTGCATATATTTGCATTTATTCCTTTGATATTTATCCTGCATGTGTTTATATATGTAATTTATTCTTCTCTGTTGAGGTCAATGGGAGAAGGGGTTATTTCATTCTTTATGTTTGTAACCGCAGCACTTAACAGAATGCCAGCTGCCATGTAGAATGAATCCCTGTTGATTATACGAACTGAAATGAATTAAAATGAATTGAATTGAAACAGTTGATTTGTAATTTGAAGCCAGGTCCTCTGCCTATATGTGATATATGTGTATGCATGCATGCATGTACACACACGTGCATATAGGCACACACATGCATGTATATGACACACATGTGTGTGCTCATGTACATGTGTACATGTATGTGCTTACCATGAACATGCACATGCAAATGCAAACAGACAAGGCACTTGTGTGCAGACATTTATGTACACATACGTGTGCATGTGTGCACAAGTGTGTGTGTGTGTGTGTGTGTGTGTGAAACACCAACAAATACATCCAGGGTATATTTGCATAGTTGTTTGTATACTACATGTAAGAGTTATCTTTATCTGAATTATTGAAAAATTTGAGCGTGAATATTTTATTCAGAGATACACTGCAGTTTCTTTTTAAATAGCTCCTGCCACATTGCCAGAAGGGTAAGGCTTCTCAGCCAGTCTTTGTTGATGACTTCAACAACTAAAGATGATATTATCCTGGTTGACAAGTCAGGTGACATAGTTAGTCAAAACCAGGTTGTATTATTGACTAAGGTCCAAGAGAGTACTCTCTGATCTCCCCCACCCCAAAAAATAACTATACTTCAGTATGTCTGGCAAATAAAGCATTTCACTTTGCCAAGGTATAGATACAAAAGGGTAGAAATCAAAAGGGGTTTTCTCTATGTCATGTAAAGTTTCACATTATTTGCTGGGTTTTCCAGAAATGCACATGATGGTATTGCTTATGAACTCAATGTAAACATTTTAGAGGAAACATGCTCTTAGATAAAATCATAGAGGTCCTACACTGGAGAATTTACTAATTATCATAATATAAAGAAAACAAAAAAGACATAGGGAAAGAGTCTGGGTTTTATTTTAAGCATCTCTACCAAGGAGAATAGAGGAGAGCAGGGTGAGGGGCAGGGGCAGAAAATCTCTGCCAAAAACAGGTTCCAAAGTATGATGGCTAAATATTTTGTTTATTTTTAATTTTCTTTTTTCAACTTGCTTACATATATTTTTGCCTTGGCTTCAGAGGGACTTAAAATTGGAAAGAATCCATAGTGCAAGAGGGGAGAGAAGAGAATTCCAATGATATAATTCTATTGCCAAATAGATATATTTTAAAATATAGTCTTTGGCATAATCTAAGCTATATACTATCTTTCTTTTAATATGATGTAGTACAATGTAATATAAGTTTCAAAAAATTCTTTTTGAGAGGACTTTTAAAAGACTAGGTTGCACCCTACATAATATTCAACCATTGGGAATGATTTAAAAGCATCATAAGTGATTCCCAATTATGTTTCTCTGGAGTCACCATGGCAATTGTTAGTAACACAAGGAGTCTCTTGAGTACTCTGTGCTCTAGAGAGTCTATTGTAATTGAATACTGCTCATCTCTCTGCCTTCTGAAACCCTTCCTTCCTTTAAAGTCCAGCTCAAATGCCATTTACACATTGAATCTTCTAATTCCCAACCTTGAAGTGTTTGCCTCCTCCATTCTTTCATCTTTGTTCTGAACTTCAGCTAGCTCTTGCTCTACTCTAATTTGAATTATAGTAATTTGTGTGCATGTCTTTTAAATGCATGATTCTATGGCCCCTTGCTAGATGGTAAGTTCCTTGAGGTTAGGGTTGGGGTATCCTAATCAAATATCATAAATAAAGGATTGTGAAATGAATTGAGGGGGAAAAGCCATCTTTTGCTCTTAAATTCCAGAGTGAGTTAAATAATTATCAAATCTAGCAGGGTTCAAGTAAATACTTAATAACTATCTGGGGATGGTAGGGGGGAGAAGGAATGTACCTACAATACACTTTTAAGTTTACTTTGTATTATTAACATTTTCTCCATCACTTTCTAAAGTCTAGTTAATCAACAAAATATTAAATCAAATCCTGATTGGTAGTATTTCTCAGGTATAAATGCTCACACTGAAAATTTAACAACTGATTCTAGAAGTATGGGCTAACGCCAGTGTGCTTCTGTTTCTAACCTATCAATACAAGTGCAGATGAATATCATGGTATCAAGGAAACCTGTACCTCTACCTCTCTCTAACATATATTGACTGTGTGTTCTTGGATAAGTCAATTGAGCTCTCAGTAATCTGAGTAATTCTTTAAGACTACAAATAGTTGAACCAAGTTGGTGAAACCAAGTTTCAATACCAGTTTTATGGGAGGAAAATAATACTAAGGCAGCTACAGCACAGTGATGATCACCACCAAGCTGAACTTTATTCATTAACATAACATAATACTTCAGCTTAGAGATTTACCTAGTAGACAATTCAATGTAGTGATGCACTGATACTAATTTATTTTAGCTAGTAAAGTTTACTGTGGTTTTCACCAAAACCAGAACAAGGTATTTGACTTCCTTGGGCATTACTTTCTATTATTATCTGAGGGAAACTTAAATTACCTCAGTCACTGGTGCCTATCCCATCCCTAGCCCCCTACTACCAAAGAAGAATTATCTTGTATTGATTTGTATTTGTAAGTCTTGAGTGAGTTATATCCTTTGAGAAATGGGCTCCTGGGGAAGGGGATAATGACAGAAGTCCTTTAATCCCAGGCCAGTCTGGATGACTAAAAGCTGACAAACTAAAGAACATGAACGTATAACGGCTCCACATCTCCTCCTATCCTTTCAATCTTCCCTTCTCTCTTCTCCATCCCAATCTCCATCCTTCTGTTTCAGCAAGGTCAGTGGCAATGGCATCAATCCCAGAAGTTCTTAAAATGGTTTTAGTCAAAAATGATAATAATAATAATATTAAACTACAGAATTCCAGTTTTCTGCTCCTCTTAAAACTAGCTTGTTTCCTAAAAAACTTCACCACACTAAGTTCAAAAAGTCTAAGAGATATAACAAAATGACACATTTTTCATTATTCACTCTGGAAGAAAATTGTTTTAGTGTACACTCTCATTGGTTCTAGCTTATTTATACCTCAGTTCATGTTGAGCAAAATGTCTCTTGTCCCTTGAGGGTCCTTTTCCCCTTTCTCAACTTATTCCTCACATTTCTTTGCAAGCAAATTTATGGTAAATCAAAATATAATTTTGTAGAGTCTGCTTTTTCTTAGTAGCCTAAGGGCCAGCCTTAGGCGGTATTCTCAGGAGGGACAGAAGAGACCAGAGTGGAGAGAGAGGTGTACAGCAGCTGTCCTTTATTGTATTGTAGCATCCTCTTTAAATACCCTAGAGCCCTAGGGGGTAGCATGATTCTCACGTGCACCAGACCAATGGAGGAGGAGCCGAGCCACCTGTTTCAGCTGCCACTCTTCAGGCCAGTAATTTCTCGAGAAACCTCCCTGTGAGCTTAGCAACTGGGCTGTGACCCTCAGCACCACAGGTGCTTTTTGACTCACACCGATCCCTACACAACTTTATAACAATTTCAGAATACCATGAGACAAAAAGAAATAAAGAAATACACCTCCAGATTCCTGCTGCACTGGATGGCATAGAAAAAGGAACATATATCAATGGCTTTATTCCCTTCCCCATCTCTCTTCCATATAGATCAGAGATGGGAATAGTAGACGAATGAAAGAGAGAGAAGAGGAATGACTCCTTCTGTCAAGGTTGGAGGAGGGGGCAAAGGGCTTGTAATTATTTTTCAGTTTTCTTACCAATAGCTCTCTGATTCTTGCCTTTATCTATTGTCTTCTAATCTGTTGCCAGGAAACCGTAGTGCAGTGTTGTGGAAAGAATGACAGATTTGGAGTCATAAGACCTGAATTCTAATCCTGACTCTGCTTTTTATTATTTGTGTTTTGAGGAAGCCATTCAACCTGTTTTGGCTTCAGTTTCCATGTCTATAAAATGAAGAAAGGAGAACAGATATGTTCTAAGTTGCTTTCTATCTAAAAATCACATGGTCATAAGACAGAATAATTTTAGGGAGAACAAGAAAATATCCTCTAAATTAATTTAACATATATACTGATACTTGGTGACTTCAGTGTGAAGATGTGCATACAAGAAAATGGCAAAAAAATGTTAAAAAAATATTTTTCTTTTGAATAGTTTAGGTCATGGATGAAAATGTGTTGAATGAAATGTGGATGGGTTATGATCTGCATAGATGGAGAAAGCACACATAGTGATGAGGTCAGTGATTATGAACTTGAAGTAAATGCCTTAAGTTTTACTTTGCTTTAAATCAGCAGTTGAGATAACTCTGAATCAAAGGCAAAACTGTGAAAGGAGTGAGTCCCAAGAGGTGGTGATTTACAAAAATACATCAATCAAATGTATTTAAAATATATATAGAACATAAAAGTCATTCATAGTTTCATGTGCAATCCTTTTTTCTGTACTAGGCTGTATGTAGAAATGCCTATTTTAGACATTTTTAAAATTCAAAATATTTCTTAATTCCAAAAAAATATGTAAAAGAGAAAAGTACTGAATGGTACACAAATAGAGCAGTTTTACTTTGTTACTACCTTGTTATACACCACACACATACACACACAGAGTGTGTGTGTATTTGTATATAAGGCTAGCTATACACCTATACAATACATGAATAATTCTTTAAAACTATATATAAGAGAACTTCACAATTTCTTAAATTTATTTAAACTTTTTCTATTGAAATATTTGTATTGTTAGATTACTCTGTGTGTGTGTGTGTGTGTGTGTGTGTACACACACATTGTGGAGTCAAGATGGCAGAATAGAAGCAAAGATCTGCCAAAGCTCTCCCCCAAAACTGCCCAAAATATCTGTAAAAATTACTCTGAACAAATTCTACATCAGCAGAAGGCACAAACTGACAGAATGAAACACATTTCCATCCCAAGACAATGTAGAAGGCCAACAAGAAGGATCTATTGCACTGAGTTCAGAGCTAAGATCAGCCCAGCTTTGGCCATGCTAGAACAGACAAGATTGGAGTAGGCCTTAGGGCGGTGAATTGCTGGCAGCTACTGCAATTTCTAGACTTCTCAACCCACATATGCCAAAGAGAGCTTCAAAGGTCAGTGGGAAAGTTCTCTCACCTGGGTGAGAGAGGATTGTGTTCCAGCCATATGGCAGCAGCAATTGCCACAGGGGCAGTTACTTCTGGAGCTCTCAGGCTATAGATGGTGGGGGAAGTAAGCAGTTAGTCTGGGTCACAGTCCAAGGAGGTGGTCCTGGGGTGAGGAGGAGGGCTGACATGGCAGAGCTGGTGGTGACTGTGGAAGTGGAATTCTCCTTGTAGCTCCATAGCAGAAAGGAGTGCATGTGTTTGCTCATGGACCAGAGTACAGGCCAGGAGAGGAGTAAATACCTCTCCTTTGATTATATCACTTTGGAGAAACTGATAATTTTCAGGTCCCTAGAGAGATCTCTGAAAACAGCTTCACAAAACCCCTAAAGTTTGGAGCAGTGCACCTTCCACTTAACAAAGAGGTTAAAAGTAAACTAATTGACTGGGAAAATGAGCAAAAAGAGGAAAAAATAAGATTACAGAAGGTTACTTTCTTGGGGAAAAGGTATTTTCTTACATCCTTGAGGAGAAGGAAGATCCAAATATACAAGTGGAGAAAAATCAAAGTATATAACTGGAGGAAGACAGGAAGGTCAAGGCTCCTACATCCAAAGTTTCCAAGAAAAATATGAAGTGGTCTCATGTCATGAAAGAGCTCAAACAGAATTTTGAAAATCAAGTCAGAGAAACAGGGACAAATTGGGAAGACGAATGACAGTAATGAAAAATAAAAATCATGAAAAATGAGTTTCCTAAAGGAGACCCCCCAAAATAGTGAAGAAAATAATAGTTTTGAAAATAAACTAACCTAAATGACAAAAGAGATCCAAGAAGCCAATGAGAAATTGGCCAAATGCAAAAGGAGCTCCAAAAGTTCACAGAAAAAAAAATTCCTTAAAAATTGGAATGCATCCAATGAAAGTTAATGACTTCACAAGAAATCAAGAAATTATAAAACAAAACAAAAAGTATGAAAAAATAGAAGAAAATATGAAATATTTCATTGGAAAAATACTGACCTGGAAAATACATACAGGAAAGATAATTTAAAATTATTGGTCTACCTAAAACTATGATAAGAGACTAGGCATTATCTTTCAAGAAATTATCAGTGAAAACTGCCCTGATATTCTAGGACAGGAGGGTAACATAGAAGTGGAAAGAATCCACCAACCACCTCCTAAAAGAGATACCTACAGGAAAACTCCAAGGAATATTGTAGTCAAATTCCAGAGTTCCCAGGTAAAGGAGAAAATATTGCAAGCAGCCAAAGAGAAATAATTTGAGTGTTGTGGAAACACAATCAGGATAACATAGGGTTTAGCAGTTTCTACTCTAGGGGATCAGAGGGTTTGGAATATGATATTCCAGAGCTCAGAGGAGCTAGGATTAAAACCAATAATCACCTACCCAGTAAACTGGGTATAATACCTTGAGGGAAAAAATGGAATTTCAATAAAATAGAAGACTTCCAAGCATTCTTGTTGAAAGGACCAGAGCTTGGGCTGCTAGGTGGTGCAATGAATGGAGGGCTGGCCCTGGAGTCAAGAGGACCTGAGTTCAAATCCGGCCTCAGACATTTGACACTTGCTAGCCATGGGACTTTGGGCAAGTCACTTAACCCCAATTGCCCTGCTGTCCTCTCTCCAAAAAGAAAAAAAAATACCAACCCCCCCCCAAATGAAAAGACCAGAGCTAAATAGAAAATTTGACTTTCAAATACATGAATCAAGAGGAACATGAAATTGTAAACAGGAAAGAAAAACCATAAGGGACTCATTAAAATTGAACTGTTTACATTCCTACATGGAAAGATGATATTTGTAACTCATGAGACATTTACTAGTATTAGGGTAGTTAGAGGGAACATGTATATGCATGTGTGTGTATGTATATCTTTGTATATATGTGTATGTTTATATACATATATGTGTATAAGTATTGCACACATGTGTATGTATGTACATATGCATGTGTGTATTTGCGTGTATGTGTATATTATATGTGTGTATATGTATATGCATATTTATGTATATATACACATATTTATGTGTGTGTAGACAAAGGGTACAGGGTGAGCTGAATATGAAGGGAGGGTACCTAAAAAGTAAAATTAAATATTGAGAGAAATGTACTGGGAGAAAAAGAAAGGGAGAGATAGAATATAGTAAGTAATCTAACATAAAAGAGGCAGGAAATAGCTTATACAATGGAAGGCAGGAGGGGGCAGGGGAGAGAAAATAAGTGAGCATTGGATTTGACTTAAGGAGGAAATAAACACTCACTCGGATATGAAAATCTATCTTACCTGCAGGAAGGCAGGGGGGAAGAGGATAGGAGACCGAACACAATAGAAGTGAGGCAGATTGGGGGAAAAGGTAATCTGAGACAAATACTATTAAAAAGAGAGAATGGAATAAAGGGAGGGAAGGACAGGATAGAGCAAAATATGGTTAAACTTTTGCAAGAAGACTTTTATGGAAGTGGTTTGCATGGCTACACATGTATGACCTATATTGAATTGCTGGCTTTTGCAATGAAGGTGAGTGGGGAAGGAGGAAGAGACAGAATGTGGAACTCAAAGCTTTAAAAATGAATGTTAAAAATTCTTTTTTCATGCAACTTGGAAATAAGATTTATAGACAATGTGGTAGAGAAATCTATCTTGCCCTACAGGAAACCAGAAAAGAAGGGGATGGGAGAAGGGAGAGGGGTGATAGAAGGGAGGGAAGATTGGGGGAAGGGGTGGTTGGGGTGCAAGCAGTCCTGGGGTAGGGAGAGGGGAGAGATGGGGAGAAGATTTGAAATTCAAAATCTTGTCTAAGTAAAAGTTGGAAACTGAAAAGAAATAAATTATATTTTTTAAAATGGAAAAAAGTTAAAAATGATTTTTTCTGCATACATTTTCACCTACTTCCTGAGTCAGTCTACAGACAGCATTCCATTTCTGAATAGTACAGGTCAGTTCTATTCACTTCTATGCCATTTGTTAAGTGTTTAATACATGTAGAGCATTATTTTGATTGCTAAAATGCCAAAGCATCACATAAAACACAGTCACTGCCAACTTGTAGATTACTCATTATCAAAAGAATTTGAAGTACTTAGCATCAATTCAATTTAACATATCTATTAAATGTCTTCTGTATCAAATATGCTCTGTTGGGTAGTTTGGATAAAAAGAAAAAATAAGAGTCATTGTCCTCAGATAACTTAAATTTGTTAAAGGGAAATTTTACATCTTGGACAAGTAACTGAAGACTTTTGGGAATTAGAAGGTGTTTTTTTTATCAGTTGTCTGTTGAAGCAAATGATTGAAAAAATTGAAGCAGATTTTGAAAGTGTATTGCTGTTTGCTTGTTTCATGTTTTAATTAATTAATTCATTTTTATTTTTCAGCATTTGCTTCCATAAGATTTTTAAAAATAATTTCTTAACTTACCCTAATGTTAATTTCATCCTTCAGAATGTGAAGAACTCAAAAAATGTGGGGGAGGGGGAATCTACTGTGGATAAGAGTCTTAGCAATATTAGTCTCACCAATAAGAATTTGTTGCAGGTTTAAAATGGTAGAAACCATTTAGATTTTTTGTAATTTAGAATTTTTGTAAAATAAGTACAGTAAATATAGTAACAATATGATTAATCCACTTTTTTTGAGAATATTTAAAGTTTTTTGGAGGAAAGGAAAGGTAGGATCCATGAATTAAAATTTGACAGGTGATGTTAGTCCAAAGAGGGATAGGAAATAATCAGGAATTAAATTCTCTAGAAGCAAAGAGAAACAATTCTGTTGGTGATGAAATTGAGGAATTGTTGAAAATTACTAATATGATTGCACATGGAAATAAAAATGAATAACAAGAGAGATTAATGACAACCAACTAGAATTTTCAAATTATATGTATAGAAAATTAAAGCAAGGGCAAATCATGGGGGATGAATACAAAAGTATGCTATGATATTATCAGAATTGTAAAGGATATAAAAAGACATAAAGGATGTTAAAAATTAACTGAAATTGTTGTGGAGAATATTTTTTAAAAGGACTTTTAAACTATAAGAGAGAACAAAGAAAAGAAAGTGATTACTGATGATGAAGGGAAAGTAGAGCTGCACAGCTATTAGATATTTGTGTTATCACTGATAAAGAGAGATCTTTGAACTGGAAATTCCAGAAAGAAAAGAAAATGACTAATATAATATAGAATAAAGTAGTTCTTTGCAGTTAATTCAACACTGTCCATTTCCAACCCTTATCCCCATGCCTTTGGACTAGATATAACCTATGCCCTCTCAACTTTTACTTCCACTATTAATGCCTTACTCTTTCAGATTACAGTTATCTAGTCTTTTTTGTATATTGTAGGTAAAAAGATCTTTACATGCAGTACTTTTCTTCTCTGTTAGAATGCAAGCTCCTTGAGGAGAAATAATTTTGTTTTTGTCTTTTTTGTTTTGCTTTCGTCCTTCTCTATGTCCCTAGGGGTTAGCATAATACCTGGAATATACTAAAGTGTACAAAAATAAGGAGGTCATAGTGTCACTGTGCTCTGATTAGTTCATGGCTACAGTATTGTGTTCTAATCTAGGAAGAACATTTATAAAGTGGAGAAAATACCTAAAAAAGAAGTCTTGTGGTCATGGCGAATAAGGATCAGCTGAAGAAACTCAGAGTTACCCTAGAGAAAAGAAAATTTGCCAGGGATAGGCTAATTGTGCTCAAGTGTTTAAAAGCCTGTGGTGAGGAAGAATAATTAAAGTTGTTCTTCTTAGTAGCAGAAGACAGAGGTAGGAAAAAGTAAAAGTTATGAAGGGCTCGTGTTTGACTTATTCTAAAGAAAAACTTGTTAATAATTAAAGCTATCCAAAAACAAAATGGATCTCTTCAGGAGGTAGTAGGTCTTCAAGTTTAGCATGATTGGGTACATTGTAAGGAGGATTCTTTGGGGGTTTGAGTCATATGATCACTAATTTAAATTCTGCGAAGATGGCAGCATAGAAGCAGGAAAACTGTGCAGTTCCCCCATGATCACCTCAAATACCTATAAAACACAACTTTAAACAAATTTTAGGGCTCAAGAATTCACAAAAGTACAGAGAAACAAAGCTCCCACTAAAGGCAGCCCAGCATGCAGAATAGAAAGGGCTTATTGCAGTGTGGGGAGCTATAACCAGCCTGGCATGAAACCATGGCTTGGCCCTGGTGCAGCTAGGACAAGCCACAGCTGGAGCTTTTCAGGAGAGTGGATCACCAGTAGCTGTGGCAATTTCCAGAATTATCAACCCATAAGAAACAAGGACTAAGTGAAAGGTTAGTAGAACTCAGTTAAATCTGGGGCAGAAAAGAGGGTCCAGCTGTCTGCCTCTAGGGCAAAAGAGCAGCAGAAGTGGTGCAGCCACCTCCATGTGGCTGCTGCAGAGCTCTTGGCCTACAGATTTCAGAGGAAGGCCAAGCAATCATTCAGAGGCTAAGTGCTTTTGCCTTAAGCTGCCTAGATCCAGATCGTGGTCTTGGATGGTAATCCTGAGGTGCATTTTCAGTGAGCTGGTAGGAGCTGCAGCAGCCTCCTAATAGCTCCATCTGCTGCAAAAAAAATGAGTGATTTGGGACAGAGCTCTCCCCTCTGGAAGCGGAGTAACACAGAACTAAAAATCAAGTAATTGATTGGCAAAATGAGCAGGCAAAGGAAGCAAACTAAGAACAGCAATCCAACTTTAGATTCCTTTTATGGGGACAAAAAGGATAAAAGCATGGAATAGGAGGAAGACAAAACAGTCAGAACTCCTGCAACAAAAGCTTCCAAGAAAAATGTAAGCTTGATACAGGCCATAGAAGACCTTAAAAAGGATTTTGAAAACCAAATAAGAGAAGTGGAGGAAAAATTGGGAAGAGAAATGAGAATGATGCAAGAAAATCATGAAAAGAGAGTCAACAACCTGATTGAAGAAAATAACACCTTAAAAACAGATTAACCCAAAGGGCAAAAGAGGCCCAAAAAGCCAATAAGGAGAAGAATGCCTTAAGAAGTCAAGTTTGGCAGAAGGAAAAAGATTCTCAAAAGCTTGCTGAAGAGAATAATTCCTTCAGAATTAGAGTGGAGCAAATGGAAGCAAATGACTTTATGAGAAATCAAGATACTATTAAACAGAACCAAACAAATGAAAAAAAAGAAGGCAATGTGAAATATCTCCTTGAAAAAAACACTGACCTGAAAAATAGATCCAGGAGAGACAATTTAAAAATTATTGGACTACTTGAAAGTCATGATCAGAAAAAGAACCTAGAAATCATCCTTCAAGAAATTCTCAAGGAAAATCGCCC
>CM053595.1:173752808-173786076 GCA_028646575.1 Pseudocheirus occidentalis
TGTTATAGCCAGGTTCCAGAGTTCCCAGGTCAAGGGAAAAATATTACAAGCTGCCAAGAAGAAACAATTTTAATACCATGGAAACACAATTAGGATAACCCAGGATCTAGCAGCTTCTACATTAAAGGATCGAAGGGCCTGGAATATGATATACCAGAGATCAAGGGAGCTAGGATTAAAAGCAAGAATGACCTACCCAGCAAAACTGAGTATAATGTTCCGGGGGAAAATATGGTCATTCGATAACGTGGAGGACTTCCAAGCATTCTTGATGAAAAAACTAGAACTAAATAGAAAATTTGACATTCAAATCCAAGAAGCATAAGAAGGTAAACATGGAAAAGAATTCATAAGTGTGTGTATGTATGTATGTATATATGTAGGTATGTATGTATATATGTATACATATATGTCTATATAGGTAAGAATATATGCATAGGAATACATATGTGAGTTTGTGTATATGTGTGTACTCAGAGGGCACAGGATCAATTGAATAGGAGGGGTTAATTTTTCAAAAGGTGAAATTGAGAGGTGGGAGAGGAATAGTATGAGAGGAGACAAGGAGAGACAGAATGGGGTTAATCCTCTCATGTGGAAGAGGCAAGGCATAACTGTTACAATGGAGGGGAAGAACAAGAAGGCAAAAGGGAATGGGTTAACCTTTCTCCCATTGAATTTGGCTTAGGGAAGGAATGACACACTCTAAATTGGGTATCTTGGCCTACAGGAAAGTAGGGGGAAGAGTTATGAGGGGGGAGGAGGGATAAGAGGACAGGTTGGGGGAGGAGGGCTGTTAGAAGCACGAACTTCTGTAAAAGGACAAGGACAAAGTAGAGATTAGAACAAGTTAGGGGCAGAATAGGAAGGAGGGAAATACAGTCAGTCTTACATAATATGTCCACTGTGGAGCTGTTCTTCATAACTACACATGTACAACCTGTATTGAATTGCTTGTCTTCCAGTGGGGGTAGGTGATGAGGGAGGAAGGTGAGGAATCTAGAACTTAAAGCTCTAAAATCAAATGTTAAAATATATGTGTGTATGTGAAATTTCAGAAGAATTAAAAACTTATAGGTCTCCAGATTTAACGCTGAAAAAAAGGTAGCACAGAAAAGTTGAAGCTTTGGACAATGTCCCCTCAACACTAGGAGCAGAGCCCAACATTAGCATAAAATTTAAAGTTAAGAAATGGTCTAGAAAAATGAGCAAATAACACTAGCAGCAGCAGCAAGAACAACAAAAGAATGTGACCATAGAAAGTTACTATGACGAGAGGGAAAATCAAAACATAAACTCAGAAGAAGGCAACAGTGTCCAAAAAGGTACATCAAAAGCTTCAAAATAAACTGTGAATTGTTCTCAGACTAAAAAAGAACCCCTGGAAGAGCACAAAACAGATTTTAAAAATAAAATAAGAGAGATAGAGAAAAATTTGGGAAAGAAATAAGAATAACACAAGGTAATCTTTTTAATAATGTGAATAACATGGTAAAGAATACACAAAAAAACAGAAAAATATGTACAAAAATTAATTGAAGAAAACAACTCATTATGAGGTAAAATTGGTCAAATGGAAAAGAAAGTGCCAAAGCTCACTGAAGAAAATAATTTCCTAAATCAAGAAACAATAAAACAAAATGAAAAAGAAAATATCAAATACCTCATTGGAAAAACAACTGACCTGGAAAATAGATACAGAAGAAATAATATAAGAATACCTGACAGCCATGATAGAAAAAAAAAGTTAAGATGTCTCATTTTAAGGAATTATTAAGAAAAGCTGCCCTCATATATAAGAAAGGGATGGTAAAATAGGAAGTGAAAAAATCCACCAATCATATCCCAAAACTAATCCCTAAATGAAAAATCCCAGGAATATTATAGCTAAATTCCAGAACTCCCAGGTGACAGAGAAAATATTACAAGCAGCAGAAAGAAAGAGTTCATTTATCATGTAGTTGTAGTCACGATAACACAGGATTTAGTAACTTCTACACAAATGGTTCAAAGAAGGCAAAGGAGCAAGGATTACAACCAAGAATAACCTGCACAAATAAAATAGAGCATGCTCCTTCACGGGAAACATGAACATTTCATGAATTTCAGGACTTTCAAGTATCCCTGATGTAAAGACCAGAGCTGAACAGAAAGTTCGATTTTCAAATGCAATCATTCTGAAGAGCTGTAACACTTTGCATAACTTTGGGCCCATAAATAAAGCTACTAGGTCTGTATCTCAAAGAGGTTAAAAAAAAAGCAAAAAGACCTATATATTCAAAAATATTTGTACTAGCTCTTTTTGTGACAGCAAAAAAATAGAAATTAAGCGAATGCTTATCATGGATGCTGTGTGATCTTGGGCAAATCGCTTAACACTGTTTGCCTCAGTTTCCTCATGAATAATAACAGCAATGTTGTATGATGATCAACTGTGAATGACTTAGCTATTCCGAACAGTGCAATGATATAAGAGAAATCTGAAGGACATGATAAACACTGTCCATCTCTAGAGGAAGGACTGATGGAGTCTTCATGCAGATTGAAACACACTATTTTCTACTTTCTTTAAGTTTTTTCATGTTTTTTGTCTGTTTTCTTTCACAACATGACTAATATGGAAATATCTTTTGTGTGACTGCACATGTATAGCATATCAAATTGCTTGCTGTTTCAATGATGCGGGTGGGGAAGAAAGGAGGGTAAAAATGTGAAACTCAGATTTCTTTTAAATGTCAAAAATTGTTTGTACATGTACTTGGAAAAAATAACACTATAAAAAGAAGATTTCTTGGGACATTATCGCAATAATTCTGATAAGTACTGCTTAGGGTGGTGACCAGCTCCTTATTTTGAAGTATTGTTTTATCAGTGACTATATTATGTCATCTAGCTTTTCATTCTGGATTTGAAGTCAGGGAGACCTGTGTTTGAGTTTTTCTTTGGTCACTTAGTAACTGTGTGATGTTATTCAAGTCATTTAACTTTTGTTTTTCTCAGTGTCCTCATCTATAAAAGAGGAATAATAACAGTACCTACCTCCTAAGGTTGTAATGAGAGTAAAATGAGATAATACACATAAAACAATTTACAAACCTTAAAGTTCACTATAATATTAGGTGTTATTATTGACGAGGAGGAGAATAATAGCAGAAATAGTAATACTTCTTCATCAATGCAGATAATAATCCATGTAGGTCTTTAATCTTTCATTTCTTCAATTATTCTTCCTAAAATTCCTCCATAGGTCGTCTACCCAGAATGCTATGAGACTTGTTCTAGATCTTTTGACAGATTTTGAATTCCAATGTTGTTTATATATTGCCCTTTGGTAATATTTGACTCCTACTATTTTATTATCTAATTTCTTTCAATTTTTTCCTGATAATCTGCCTTTACAATCCCATCCTTTATATATCTTCTTTAGCACAAATCCTTATTGGTAATGTGTTGAAGTGTACTCATTCTCTTTTGAAACTCTCCACTATCCACTGTGCTATCCCCATTACTCACAAAATGTCTGAGAACAAATCCAGTTGATGGCATACCATAAATCTCAGCATTGTATGTAAAGATATAAGTGACCCCTCAATGTCATTTCATTTTCTAATTTCTTGGTGAAAGGGGGTGAATCTAAAATAAATATGTGCATCCATTTTCTTAATTCCTAAGCAACTTCTCATAAACAATTGCTTGTTGTTGATCAACAGAGCTAAAAGACCTAGATTAAACAAGTAATAACTTTTAGTTACTAAACTAAATGCTTCTTTCATATTTAAGGATTGTCAAATTCTTTGTTGGAGTAATACACTCTTTCTACTCTCACTCTCTCTCACACACACATACACACACACACAAACACACAGAGATGGGAACCAAGGTCTTCAATCACGTGAATAACAAGCCCATATGTATTCAACAAATATCTACTATGTACCCAGTCCTTTATGAGTGATGAAATTATTTCAGCTCTCTATGTCTCATCTGTAAAATGGGGATAATAATATTCAAGCTAACAATCTTCCAGAGTTGTAAGGAAGACATTTTGTGTAGTGCACACTATCACAGAAAAGTGAGCCATTATGATAATTATCATTATTAGAGCAATCTGTATAGAATGGATTTGCAGACCTGCCTGGAGAAAGGGAAATAAATCAGATGAACCATAAAGGTCCATGCAGCTTGAGGCAAATAAAAGTAATTCCTAAGAAATGAACAGTATTATGAGGAAAACCACTCACAGTAGAACAGTCAAGTTTTCTTTGAAAATAGCAGGCTGCATGAGTCGTTAGAAACCATTAGAGAAGTGTCATGTTATTCTTTAGGTATTTAGACATATTAGTAGCAAAAAATGGCATTGATTTAAAGGATAAGACATATTGTACAGCCAGTAAACAAGATGAGATTACAGGATTCCAGCCATTTTTTACATCATATGAAAGTCAATAGTCACCTTTGACACCTTCTACATCTCTGTGAATTCTCCTAACACAGTAGAAATAACACTATCACAAAAGAAATTAATTTCCTTCAGATTCATTCACTTCTGGACTTTGGGAATCCATCAAACAATAATGATCACTGAACAACTACCATGCCCAAGGTATTGTAGTATGGGCTTTCAAAGATACACTGTGAAAAGAGATCTGAATTTAGGGATCAGAAGCCCTGAATTCAAATCTCTCCTCAGACAGGTTGTTACTAACAGACAGTTACTAATTCTGTGGCCAAGAGCAAGTTACAGTCCCTCAAAACCCCAGTTTCATCATCTGTAAAATAATTCTCATCACTCAGGGTTTCTGGGCAAAAAAATATTTGTAAGCCTTCAAATATTATATAATTATGTTATCAGCAAAACCATCATCTTCATTCTTAGCAAAAGAAGCATAAAATTTTTATCCAAAGGAACTCAAAATCTGCTTGAGAATATAAAGAATAAACTCATAAAAGAAAATGAACAAGAGAGCAAGGGTAATGTCATATAAATATCATAAGGTATGGAGTTAGAAGAACTGAGTTCTAGACTTTACTATGCCTTCATCAACCCACATCTTCACCCTTGGTCTCTGTTTTCTTAGTCCTATAAAATTAAGGATGTGTACATAAGTCCTCAGTCCTGAAACATGTTATATATACAAATATATAGCATATACATATATTTATATTTCCATACATAAATATGTGTGTATATTTCAGTGATAGTGTCAATGTCAGAGAGATAGAGAGAAAGAGAAAGAGAGAGAGAGACAGAGAGAGAGAGAGAGAGAGAGAGAGAGAGAGAGAGAGAGAGAGAGAGAGAGAAAACTACACTTGTCCCAGCAAAACTGACTCATTCATTGCCAGTATCATTTTCAAGCCCTCTCTTGCATTTTAGAAACAGCCAGAGCTTGGACTTCGTTTGCACTGCATTTGAGAACCCCAGTTTATTTCCATACCATAATGGATCAATGGTGAAGAACTTGAGAAGTAGTAATTTATTATGGTATTTTAATTAATCACTAAAACCTAATAAATGTCAACATAAAATAGTGGGGAAAAAACTGACCTCAAAGCTAGGAAGAATTGCCTTTGAATCATGGCTCTGATACATACTGGCTAGATGAACCTGGACACTTAAGAATTCAGTGCTCTGGGCAAACTCCTGGGGTCTATAAGTTGAAAAGAATGAAAAAACCCTCATTGGTAGTATACTGATAGCATTTTCACATAGCATAAGCAAACAGTTTAACCTTTATGGGTGCCTTACAATTAGTCTTTAATGATTTCCTTGTATTTCTTTTGGATCTTTTATATTGAATCTTACACTGAGTTCTAGTCTTTTTCTTACAAATACTTGAATGTCTTTCAGTTTATCAGATGTTCGTTTTTTTTCATTCAGGATTATACTCAACTAAACAGTTTCCTCACGTGGTAGTTCTCTCTACTAATGAAGTCACAAATCAGTTCTCTATCCCACCTATCATAAGCAGATTGCTGATTATAATATAGTTTAACACTTCAAGAACACATAATTTTACAAGTTTTAGTCCCTCCACTGGTGAAGAATAGCACCATTTCCATGCCTCATTTTACTATTTAAAAAGTTTCTATGCCCTTCCCCATCTCCCCAAAAATCCATCACCTTGTAACCATCCTTCTAATAATGAGAAAACAACTTTGACCACTATGATCACCACTATCAGCCTCTTCATTCTACTCCTCAGGGCCCAAGTTCAAATCCTGTCTCATACACTTACCAGATGCATGACCCTGGGTAAAACATTTACCTTCCCTCTGCCTTCATTTCTTCACCCATGAAATAGGGATGATAATAATAGCATCTATGTCCCAGGATTTGTTTGTTTTTTTAGCATAAAATGAGATGATATTTCTAGAATGCTTTGCCAACCATAAAGCATTATATAAATTCTTATGATCATCATCATCCTGTTCCTCCTGCTCCTCCTCTCCATAATCATCGACTATCCAAAACTTCCATTCTGCAGTTCTCTCAAATCTCTTAAAGGGAAAGTCTTCACAAACTTTTCTGGAAAAAGTCTATTTTCACTTAGGACTATTGGATAACTGCAAAACATGCAAATTCTGTAGCAACATATTCATTCAAAGATCAAGAAATATAGTTTATGATGAAGTGCAAGGGTGTTTGGGCAGCTGAGTACAATTAATATTAAAAACACAAGACCAATGCAATAGATCAGATGTAAGCAATTGGAATGTCTTTCAGTGGGAAGTCTGGGTGTCATGGGGAAACAATGCACATCTTATATGAAGGCATAAGAAATGTGGCATGCATGGGGAAATGTTTTTGGAATTAAAGGAAAAACGAGCACCTGGTAATAAGATGAAGCTTATACTTCACTGTATTTTTTCCTTTTTTAACATTCCCACAGCTTCTCTTGACCTTACTCCACTCCCCCCTTTCCTCAGCATCCTTTTTTTTCCTCCTCGACCCCAACCACACGTTTTCTCTATGTGTTACAAATGCCTCTGTGGCTAAGAAATTTTAGCAAGGTATTCTTTCCATATAGCAACTTAACAATTGCTTACTAGGTCAGGGACAATATAACTTGTAATTGTTTAGAAACTTCCCATTTCTGTTGGGAGGGTAAATCAGACCTTGCCAATAATCCAACATGCAAACAGGGATCACTTTTTTGTTGTTGTTTTAGCAAGCTACAATATGAAGTTCTGAGTCATTAGAAATTACACTGGCAAATATTCTCAACACAACATCTTGTTGCTGTAATAAGTCTGCTGCCTGATGCATGGAAACAGATCTGATTTGTTGTATTTATTTTTATTTTTGAGTTGTAATTGTTTGGTTTCCTTATTTTTGGCATTTTTTGGTGTTGGGGATGTATATTATTTCATGCACATGTCCAAATGTTCCTAATTGTTTGGTCTGATGTTGTTTTGGAGGTTGGAAAAGGACAAAGGGAAAAGGAATGGGTCTGAGATAAATATCTACACAGATGTTCTTCTTTCATGAACAAACATTCATAAACCACTGCTTATTATTGAAAAACAGATCTGAAAAATCTGGATATATCAACACAATGATAATTTAAATGGAAAATGAATAGTTGTCCTTTTAAGTATAAGAGGTGCAGAATGACACTTGATAATTACCAACTACTAAAAAGAAAAAAGAAAATATAACTAAAGTGGATAGGTAGTACAATGAATAAAAAACCAGATCTTGGGTCAAAAAGACCAGACTTCAAATCCTACCTTAAATACTTACTAGCTAATTGGGGAAGCTATGTGGTGCAGTGAATAGAACACCAGCCCTGGAGTCAGGAGGACCTGAGTTCAAATCAGACTTCAGACAATGCTTATTAGCCTTGTGACCTTGGGTGAGTCACTTTACCTCAATTGCCCTGACCAGCCCTCCTTTAAAAAAAAAAAAAGCAATACTTACTAGATATGTATGATGCTGAGCAAATCACTTGATCTCTGATAGGCTCAGTTGTCTCATCTATTAAAATGGAGGTAATAATAGCATCTATGTCCCAGGGTTGTTGTAAGGAACCCATGAGATAATATTTGTACATTGTTTTTGAAATCTTAATATGCTATGTAAATGACATTATTATTAAAATTTTTAATGAAAATGATGAACTATTTTGCCTTATAGGTTTTAGACTGTATCATGAAATAAAGCATCTTTCATTGATTATATCCATACACACATACATACATATATATATATATATACACACACATTATATATAAAATACATATGTGTGTGAAAATCTAAAAAGGCAATGAAGATTTACTTTTCTTGTCAGAAAATATATGCAAATGTTTTCATTCATATACATATATGTAAAACACACCTCTAAATAGTTGTGCATTGTATTCAGGTATATACGTATATATACATGTATATGTAATCATTGGATCATAACATTTTGTGACAAAGCATGAAAACATTTTGGGCCTTTGCCCAAGATTGAGCCATTATACTTATTTTTAAATTCTATTCTCACATATATTTAAATATTTTCCGTGTGTGTGTGTGTATTTAATTTTACCTCTGTTTCTGTAGCCTTCCAAAGACCTACGATTTCATTACTTTCCATACTAACACTGAAATAGTAGTGGGATTTGAAGATCTTCTATGCCCCTTGTATGGGCAAGCAAACAGGTACTTAGCACCTTGTTTCAAGTTCATGATTGCGTCAAGTATTAAGATCCAGAACTTGTGAGTTCTACAGTGGAATGAACTTGCTGATGTAACAGGAAAGGGCAGAACAGGGAGGAGCTAATACCATATATAAGGAAAAGCCGAAGCTAGAAAGCCAAGACTTCTTCTGAGAACCAAATTGAGAACTTCTGAGAGCCAACTAGAGCTGCTGAGAACTGCTGAGAGTCAGCCAGAACTGCCAGAAATGAGAACTGCTGGGAGTGGGAACAGCTGGCAATAAGCAGCAGTGAGGAGAGGAGGATCCTTGCTTGAGGGGCCCTGTTTTGTTTTGAAGGGTTGAGAGAAGGGAGTTAACTGCATTGACTATGTGTATCAACTGCATAGTTACTGTAATGACTTTGACTTTCTGGTTTGGGGACTAAGTTTTCAGGTATTTGAATAAATGCTTTGGTTCTGTTCTACATGTGGAGAGCCTGTTACATTTTGTGATTCACAACTACACCAGCATATTCATAGCCACCATGGGCACTGTGAATATCACATTGGTGTTACAGACGCAAATTTCAAACTTCATAGAGAATTTCATGGATTACTGAGGGCAATCATCTTGTGGCCAATACTCAGAGATTATAATTTCTGAATTTCACTCATTGGTCCTCAGACAAGTACACTATTAGCCTCCCAGTAATACACACCTTTCTATAATGATAGGATAGCCCAGAATCTAAGCTCCTGTGACTCTGCCCTTTGAGATGCCAAGACAATTGAAGAAACTTTCAGTGTAGGGCAAAATATGTAAAGGTGTGTGTGTGTGTGTATAATGTTTTTATTTGTGTTCATAGTATCTCATTCCACTGAAATTAAGCCATAAATAATATTTCCTCTGTAACACAAATGTAACAATGATATCTTTTATCTATATGCATATTTTAAAGGCAAGATTCAAAAGGGGTTGAAAGTAGAACAAAATCTATGATTATCTAGCATTCAAAATTCCATATAAACACAAATGAAAGCATAGTCATTCCCTATTCTTCCTTGGTTTATCAATAGCTTAAAGCCCCAGTCTCCACTGTGTTTGATTTTAATCAGTAAAAAAAATTTAGTACACACCTCCAAAATATATGTATTTACTTATTTTTAAATGAACTGCAAGAAATTTCATCCTAATATATAATACACATTATAAGATATAAACAAAGTTAGTTAAAAGGATGACAAATGAAATAATACTTTATAAATATTTATTAATTATATAACTTTTTTCCTCACAAAAATACTGTGATTAAAGATACTTTATTAATTTTGAAAAAAAACGCACATTTTTAGGGATATTTTTGAAAAAAAAAACAATGCTGGTTTCATAACTAATCAATCACTAGTCATGAAATATGTGATGTTTCCTAGATTTTCTAATCTTCTAGATTCTTGTTGTCCCTGGCAGTCCAAGATAGTGCTGCACTAGGACACAGTATCACAATATATTTTATCACCTTTTAAGGAGTATATTTCTATTTTAAAGACAGGGAAATTCTGGATACTAAAGTGACCTGCCCATATATGGTACCACACCCAATTAAGTTTCAGAGTCATGATTTGAACTCAGGCATTTTGATTCTAAGCCCTGTGGTCTTTCAAATGCACTAAATCATCTATAGATAAACACTGGAATAAAATTACATTACTATATTCGTGGAAGATGATTAAAAATATGAGGAAATTTCTTTTAAAAGCCCCAATAATGAATTGAGATCAAAATAAATCACAAGGATATATATATGTATATATACATATACATATATATATATATGTTGTTGACTAGAAAGAACAGCAAGTACTTTTGGTCAGTTTGAATACAGTTCATTGCTTCTCTTAAGCAAAATCCTCAAGGAGTTGGTTGACTCTAGGTTGCTAGAAGTATGGTTGCTCCTTTAGTTCCTAATTCACCATTCATTTTTATTTTCCATAAAATCTTATTTAACAGTACTTATCCTGCCTTTACTGCTTATTATAACTGTGTGATCTTAGTAAACTTAATTCCTTGGGCCTCCAGTTTATCTGTACAATATATATATTTTAGACTAGATGACCTTTGAGGGCCTTTCCAATTCTTGATCTAGATTTCTAGATTTTGGTACTGCCTCAGTTAGTATAATAATAACAGTTCACAATTTTATATGTGAGTAAAGAGCCATCAGCTGTGAAAAGGCTAAATCATAATCCCATAGCTAGTAAGTTTCAGAGATCGAATTTGAAAGCAGATTGTGTCATTCTAAGTTTAATGCTTTGCCCGTTGAATTGTTTATTGGGTAAATATATCAGATTTAAAGTACCTCATTTGGTTGAATGTTCAGTCTTCTGCATGCTTCTCTCCCCACCCAAACAAAGCATAAAGGAAAGCTTTTAAATGAATTCCTGCAAGGTCTTGAGACAGGCCCTGGTTCTTCTGCCAGTGAAACTATATCCTTCTTAATGACAAATAGAAAAATTTCTGTAGTGGAGATATATTATTATGTCAGGGATGGAGCCTGTGGGGCTGTAGGGTTTAACTTAGTGGTACAATAGTATGTGAAGAAAGCTGGGAACTATGCCAGGGTGAGCTGAGGTTTTGACCTTAGAATCACCAGTGGAAAGTACTGAAAATTATTGACAACAGAATTGAAACAGAAATTCTTTATCTAATAAGCAATATACAAAGAAAAGGGAGGTAAAAAGAGTCTCCAAGCCATCTCCTTCCTTAACTTTTAAATGGTGTAGCTGACAGAAATTGTACATATTCAATACAAACTGCTTTCAGTCATATCAGTGTGGTGATCATCATAATTATAAAGAACTATGCTTATAAGGTAATGTCTTCTTAAGGTACTGCTCTTTCAAATAGAACAGTTTCTCCTGGAGTTAATTTCAGTCTGCTCTGATAAAAGTCTTTTTTTTCCTTTTCTTTTCTTGTTTTTTGGATTTGGTCTCTAAATGTTACCCAGCCTAGAAACACAGAAGTCGCTTGTGGCTCAATCACAATATTCTTCACGGCAACAGCTATGCTATGTTTAACATATTAACGCTGCTATCTTTTTCCAAGAAGGATCAGTTCATTTTTCCTTAGGTAGTCTGGTGGCCCTCTAGTCCCAGAGACTTACCAATCAACTTTAGCCTTACTTCAGCTCAGAACTCCTAAACTCAATCAATACGCAAAATTGTTTCCTTTAGTAGCTGGGATTCTAGCCAGGTGCGCCTGTATCCAAATCTTTTTTTTTCCCCAAACTACTAAGAGAAACAGTTTTACTTTGATTGAGCATTCTGAGACTGTTGTTGCTTTTTTAACGTTTATACTAAAGAAAAGTACATCAGACTTATTATATTCACGTGGTGCTTATGGGAAAAATATATTTCATCTGATTATCATTATAATATGAAACTTGGTTACCAACCATAAGCCAAGGTGAAGAAAGAATCCAGTGTTTTAATCCAGAAAAATAAAAGGAGAGACCGGGAGGAAATGACAGATTTCAGAATAGCATCAGCAAAGTTTAAATTTGGAAGTGTTGGATTTCACAGTTACCGTTAAAGTAAAAAGCCAAAATGAACCAAGTAAAAGTTTATAAGCCAAAAAATGAAAGAAGCCACTTAGCAGGTAAACTTATTTGACTGACGTGTTGTGCCCATTTAGTCAAGTTCAGCATGGATCAGCAGATCAAAAAACATTTTTTAACATAGAAACGACTATCTAGGAACTTTTACAGACAGACAATTACTGAGACAGAACAAGGATGCCGAAGTTTAAAGTTCCACAGTTATGAGTTGCCCTAAATAAATTTATTTTCCTCATTCACAAACCTTGTCAAGTTTCCTTGTGTGCTCACTTTTTCCCACAGGTACCGACTGAGTGCTTTAGTGGGGGGGCAAAATCAAGATTTATGTGTGGATTGTGATGTATTTGTTATTCCTTTATTTATTTTAATATAGCAGGATGGCAATATTTTTCCTTTTCTTTATTGCTATGTAAAATTTTATGCTTAAGTTATAAAAGTACCATCATTTTGATTGGCTAATTTAGATAAATAGAATACAAACCAATGCGGGCTCAAGGGTTAGAGTGGTGGTGAGCAGAGATCAATGCATTCCCTCTTAACAAGATTACCCTTTAGGGTCCTGAGAAAATATGAGTGTAACCATATTGTAGTAAGTCTCTCTAGAAAGCTACACCTGTTAGTGTGAAAATAGATTGCAGTGAGAGGGCTAGAAGAGAAAGTGACAGGTATCCACATACCCAAGAAATATGTGAGGTATTATAATGGATATAGATACTCTATTATAACCCCCATGTAACCCACCTGTTCCTTAATCATAGGATGATAGGATCCCAAATTAAGATCTGGAAAGGAACTCATGGACTGAGTACTCCAACCACTTCTTTTAAAGTTGAGTAAACTCAGTAAGACTGGACATAATCCAGCTGGGTCTGTTGATTCTAAGATGTCTGTTAGACATTGAGTTTGAGATGTTTAAGCCCAAAGGTGCAGTAATTTGCTCAAGGTCACATAGGCAGAAAAATGGCAAAAACTGGGATTTGAACCCAGGTCCTCTGATTCCAAATCTAGCTCTCCTTTGGTCATATGAGGAATATACAGTGATCTTAATAACATCAGCACGCTGTAAGAAATTATGCTGGAAGGTACCTTTACCAAAAATTGTTACCCTCAAACTAGAGGCCATTTTCATGTGATATTCATAGCCATAGATGATGATAATAAATACTACCTCATATCAACACACTTGTGAACAGTTTTGACTCCTGTTTGTTTTTGTTTTTGTTCTTTTCAGTTTGTGGATTCTTTTGATTATATGATGCCAGAAAGGGTTTATCTACTTTGATGCTCCTTAGCTATATTCTTATGGATCCTGAATGATATATTCTCTCAAATTAGCCCTTCTTGGGAAGACTGCGCTCTGCTGCACAGGATCATAAATTTAGAGCCCAAAAAGACCTTATTACTTTTCTAAGTGACTTTTCACACAGGAATTAAAAAGGCAGGGTTTTAATGCAGCTCCTCTAACTCCAAAGTCTATATTCTTTTCACTCTATCTACTCCTGCCTTGATGCTAATATTAGAACACCAAACCTCCTAACTATAGTCTAAAAAGGCATGGTATGTTTTTAAAATGGCTGCAACTTTTCATGGAGTAAATTTTAGTTATGAGGAGTTTATTGGTAAACACTTTTTTCCTATGTATTATATACAGAAGTTAGGTTAGAAAAGTGGTTCTCAACCTTCCTAATGCCATCACCCTTTAATACAGTTCCTCATGTTGTGGTGACCCCCAACCATAAAATTATTTTTGTTGCTACTTCATAGCTGTACTTTTGCTACTGTTATGAATCTATCTGATATGCAGAATATATTTTCATTGTTACAAATTGAACATAACCCACAAGTTGAGAACCACTGGGATAGATTCTTCTACTCTAACCTTGGTGATATATAGGGATGCAATCACATTAGCCATAGTTTTGTCTCTAGAACTTAATACATATTAAATTTAGCTCATTCAGGATGTTATAGAAGGTCTTTGTTATGAAGAAACTCCATGTACCAGATAGTCACGTAGAAATTCATCCAAGAAAGCCCTGTAATTATCATGCTGTGACAAATGAAACATCTGTGCAACATAATGTTAATGGCCCAAGTTGTTTGATCTCAGTAGTTAGCACACAATTGACACCAAATAAATGCTTGTTCAACATTGTAATAATAAAATTTAATTCCCAGAAAATACCCAATGTTCCTCATGAAAGGTGAGCTTGCAATGATATCAGGAATTTATGAATGTTAGTAAAAGTGGGAGGAATATCAGGGTTTTTTTTTAGAATACTTGGAGTCAACAACATGACACAATTGCAAAAAATAGCAATATACTTTAATGATGTTTTAAGTTAATTATTCTATAAAGAATAAGGAACATTATAGGTCCTTTTTTATTCTTTCCTGATCAGATCACATGTGTAGAGTATTTCACTCTGTTCTCGTCAACATATTTTATGGAAAGAGGTTATATGCTAATATGTATTTAGAAGACAATAATGAAAATAGAAGGTGAGGGCAATAGAAACCATGCTACACAAGGATCAATTGGAGGGATTTAATTTAAATAGGCTAGAAAACAGAAGACTGATCAAAGACATGATGGCTGTCTTCAAGTATGTGGAGTGAGGGGAGAAGAAATTTATTCTTTGCAAGAGAGATTATATTTATTCCAATTAATTCCAGAAAACAGAATTAGGAATAAGAGATGGAATCATCAGAAAGAAAGATTTCGGCAAAATATAAGAAAAGTGTATCAATAATTAGATCCAATCCAGAAAGAGATGATGATGTCCTGAAATTAGGATGAGTAGTTCATTTGAGGACTGGTATCCAAGTTTTGGAGCTAAAGCCCAAATCTTTTGAATCCAAGTCTAGTTTTATTTTATATATTACATTAAAGATAATCATCCTAACCTACTGAAAAAAATCTATTTTTCCCCATGAGAAACAAAAATCATGTCCAGGATTGTTTATTGATTTTTCAGGACTATAACAGTGGAAAAATGCACTAGACATTTTAAAACAGAGGTTAGTTTATTACTTGTCATGGATTTTGTTGAAGGGATTCATATGTGCAGTTACAGGTTAAACTCGAAACTTTCATACCCTGATATTCTGTGTTCTTAACATGGCATATGTTTTGACCCTACAAATTGTCAGGACCCAACATACTGCTTTTCATGACCTACTCTATCATTTGTTCAAGCCAACCCCACATCTGTTTTATAAAGCTGATCTCCAAAGAATCAGTGCTTTGAACTGTAGTGCTGAAGAAGACTTGAGAGTCCCTTGGACAGCAAGGAGATCAAATCAGTCAATACTTAAGGAAACTAATTCAAACTATTCATTGGAAGGACACGTACTAAAGCTGAAGCTTAAATACTTTGGCCACATATTGATAAGCAAAACTCATTGGAAAAGACCCTGGTATTGGGAAAGATTGAAGGCAAAAAGAGAAAGGGATAGCGGAAGACAAGATGGACAGATAGTGTAATGGAAACAATTAACATGAGTTTGGATAGAACTTGGGAGATAGTGGAGATGAGCCTGTCATGCTATGGTCCATGGAGTCACAGAGTCAAACACAACTGAATGACTGAAAAATAATTTGCTAGGCACAAGGCTAAGTGCTGGAGATACAAAGAAGGGAAAAAACAATCCCCACCTTCAAGAAGCTCAAAATCTAACAGAAAGGAGGGGAGATAAGATACAAGCAACTATGTACAAATAAGATATATAGAGAATAAGACTAGACATAATCCAGCTGGGTCTGTTGATTCTAAGATGTCTGTTAGACATTGAGTTTGAGATGTTTAAGCAGATGGAGTTCAGATGTTTAAGCAATAATGGATGTCAGAAGAGAGGTAAAAACTAAACAGTAAACCTGAGAATCATCTGTATAGGGATGATAACTGAAATCATAGGAGTTCATGAGACTGTCAAATGAAATAGTATAGAGGGTTAGAAAAGGAAGAAGTTTAGGAAAAATGATGGCCCATGATAGAGATCTTTGGGACACCCACAGTTAAAGGTCACAGTCCCTTGTTGCCTGAAAATCCCACAAAGGAGATAGAATCCTCACACCTGTCTGAGAGAATGTCTTCTTCCTTTAAGTCAGAGATTAAGCACAGCCTTGTTTCTGAAGCCTTCCAGATACCCTCAACTACTAATATCATCTCTCCTAAATAACCTTGTATTATACTGATTTTTATTTGTATTCATTTATGTTTATTCAGTATATACTTATTTATATAGCTATTGTCAATTCTATTAGAATATCAGCTATTTGAGATAATGGATGATTTCATTCTTTGTATTTTTGTATCCAATGTGCATCCCAGTGACTAGCACTTAGCCACATAGGATGGGGACAAAATAAATACTGGACCTGTGATTTTATTTGATAAAGGAAACTTTATTAATGGAGGTAGTTTTGTTTATTTGTTATTGTTCATCAAGCAGAAGTGATGACATCAAGAGGGTGATGGCTTGACTTGCAAGTTAGTTGGATGTAAATGAGGTAGGTCTGCACAAATTTATCAGCCTCACTCTCTCCTCCAAGCTCATCTGAGACCAGTGGCAAGAAATAGGTCAGGAAGACTTGAGATGATCCCCAGATGTAGTGGGTGACTTTGACCTTTTTTAAGCTAAGGTCTCCCAGATCTATTGTCTGAGGTAGCACCTATTCATTGACTTAAGGCTATGTAGGCAATAGAGGCAAAAGATGGCCTAGATCGACTGGGGATATAATAACAAAAATAAAATTGCTCCTGCTCTCAAAGAGCTTCCGTTTATTTGGAGATATAACATGTATATAGAAAAAATGTATATAAAATATAGAGAGAACTAATAGAAATAATTTCCAAGTGAGGATGACATTGATTGGGGGATCAGGGAAGGTCACATTTAGAAGGTGGTGCTTGAAGTGAGCTTTGAAGAAAACTAGAAGATTCTAAGATGTGCATCCCATATGCCCTTCATTAGACATTTTTTAGTTTCATTTCCTATTTTACTTTTCCTAGTTACATGTGAAAACAATTTTTAACATTCATTTTTACAACTTTGAGTTCTATATTCTCTCTCTCTCTCTCTCTCTCTCTCTCTCTCTCTCTCTCTCTCTCGCTGTCTCTCTCTCTCTCTTTCCCTCTCTTTCTCTCTCTTTCTATCTCTCCCCTTTCCTACAAGCCCACACTGAAAAGGTAAGCAGCTCAATATAGCATATACATGTGTGGTCATATAAAACATTTCCATAATAGTGATGTTGTGAAACAGAACATAGACATTCTTTCTTATTCAACTCATGCCTGTGCCCTCTGTGATTTTCCTTTGTGATTTTCCTTTCCTTTTTACCTTTTCATCTTTTTCTTGAGTGTTGTATTTCTATCCAGCTCTGCTCTTTTCATCAAGAGTGTTTGAAAGTCCTCTATCTCATTGAATATCCACTTTTCTTCTCTGAAGAATTGTTCTCAGTTTTGCTGGGTAGGTGACTCTTGGTTACAATTCTCACTCCTTTGTCCTCCAGAACAACATTTTCTAAATCCTCCAGTCCTTCAATGTAGAAGCTGCTAAATCTTGTGATATCTTAACTGTGGATCTGCCATACTTGAATTGTATTGTTCTGTCTGCTTACAATATTTTCTACTTGACCTAAGAACTCTGCAATTTGGTTATAATATTTCTGGAAGTTTTCATTTTGACATCTCATTCAAAGGGTGATGGGAGGATTCTTAAATGTCCATTTTACCTTCTTGTTCTAGAATATCCGGGCAGTTTTCCTTAATAATTTCTTGAAAGGGGTGTGTGGAGACAAGATGGTGGCATAGAGACAGGTAAGTTTTGCAGCTCCCACATAACCACCTTAAATACCCATAAAATACAACTCTAAAATTGTAGGCCTCCAAACTCACAAAAATACAGAAAACACATCTTTTGTTGAAGGCAGCTCGGCAGGTGGGGCTCATTGCAGCAGGATGGGAGCTGAAACCAGCCCAGCCTGAAACTGCAGGCTGGCCCCAGGGTGGTCAGGAGGAGCCACAGCTGGAGTCTACAGGAGAGCAGATTGGTGGCAGCTGGGGCAGTTTCCACATTTATCAAGCCAGGAGAAATATGGCTAAGAGAAAGGTCAGTAGAATTCAAGCCAAATTTGAGGGAGAAAAGCAGTGTGGCTGAACTGCCACAAGGGCAAGGAAGCAGTGGGAAGCAGCACAAGCAGCAGCTGCTTCCAACTCAGCTGCTTCAGAGCTCCTGGCCTGTAAATTGCAGGGCAGCCAAGGCAATTGATCTGGGTCAAGGGCTTTTGCATTGAATAGCCTGGATCTCGATTGTAGTCTTGGGTGGTGGTCCTGGGGTGTGCTTTCAGTGAGCCAAAGCTGGTGGGGGCTGCAGCACCCCCCTGAAAGCTCCAGCAGCTGTGAAAACCCCAGCAATTTGGGACAGAGCTTTCCACCCTGGAAGCAGAGTTCTACAGAGCTAAAAAATCAAGCAATTAATTGACTGGTCAACATGAGGAAAAAGAAGCAAAGTAAAAACAGCATCAAACTCTATAATCCTTTTTTTTGGGACAAAAAGGATCAAAGCATGGAATGGGAGGAAGACAACACAGTCAGAACTCCCACACCAAATACTTCCAAGAAAACTGAAGATTGCCTACAAGCCATAGATAGACTTAAAAAGGACTTTGAAAACCAAATAAGAGAAACTGAGGAAAAATATTACAAGCTCCCAAGAAAAAAAATTTGAATACTGTGGAAAAGCAATCAGTATAACCCAGGATCTGGCATCTTCTACATTGAGGGATCAAAGGGCCTGTAATATGATATTCCAGAGATCAAGGGAGCTAGAATTAAAACCAAGAATCACCTATCCCACAAAACAAATATTCCCACAGGAAATATTCATGGGCATTCAGTGAGGTAGAAGACTTTCAAGCATTCTTGAAGAAAAAACCAGAGTTGAATAGAAAATTTGACATTCAAATATAAGAAACAAGAGAAACATGAGAAGGTAAACAGGGAAAAGAAATCACAAGGAACTTATCAAAGTTGAACTATTGTAATGCAAGAGCAGCTTCCCAAAAGAATGCTACTGTTAACAGCTTTTAAGGTTCTGATTAACAGTATAGTGAACACTCTATTTATTCAATAACAGTTCAAAGGAGAACATTCACAACAAATCAAGATACGGTATTCACAATATTACATCTTATCACAGAAAATCCCAATATAGTGTTCACAACAGCTTATCATTAAAATGGCCACATCCTTTTCACCAAAGTGGTCACAGTATTTAGAACAAAGAAGAAAAGAACAATCACCTGGTATCCCTAAGGAGGTTTCCCTCCTTCTTTAACCATTCAGTCATCTCAGAATACAAGTCAGTCTTCCACTCATGGGGCAACTAGGTTGACTTAATTGATCACTTATTTAGCAATCAGTTACTAAGTGTCACTAATTAGTAAACACAATAATTAGAAAACACACAAACACCCCACCCCCATATATATAGATATATATTTAATATTATTATTGTTATTGGCTACATGCAACTGGGAGTTAAGATATACAGGTACTGTGGTAGGGAGACCCTCCCTGCTCTACCAGAAAGTTAGAGGGGCATTGGAGGAGGACATAAAAGGGAGCAGATTGGGGGAGGGGCTTTACAGTGGGATTGCTGTTTTGGGGTTGAGGTGGGGAAAATACAGGGAGAAAATTTGTAACTCAATATCTGGTGGAAATGAATGATATAAACAAGAAAATAAATAAAATAATTAAACAATTATTTCTTGAAAGATGATATCTAAGTTCTTTTTTTTTTGTCATAACTTTCAGGTAGCCCAGTAATTTTTAAATTATTTCTTTCAGATCTACTTTTCAGGTCAGTTGTTTTTCCAATGAGATATTACACATTGTCCTCTATTTTTTTTCATTTTTTTGGTTTCATTTTTTTAAAATTTTATTTTGCTTCCTTTTCCTCATGCTGTCGTCAATTAATTGGTTGTTTTTTTTTAGCTCTGTGAAACTTTGCTTCCAAGGGGGGAAGCTCTGTTCCAAATCGCTGGGGTTTTCCCAATTGCTGGAGCTACTAGGGGGTGTTGCAAGTCCCCCCAGCTTTGGCTTGCTGAAAGTGTACCCCAGGACCACCACCCAAGACCACGATCGGGATCCAGGCTGCTCAGCGCATGAGCACTTGGCCCTGATCAATCGATTCAGCCCCCCTGCTGAGTCCGCAGGTCAGGAGCGCTGAAGCAGGCTGGTGGGGGCCGCCAGCGGATCCAGCAGTTCCCTTCCCCCACTGCTTCCTTGCCCCAGGGACAAATTGGCCAAACTGCTTTACCACCCCTAAATTAATTTTCAAAGCTTCACTTTCACTAACCGTCTCTGACCGAAGCTCCCCTAAGGCAAGTGCTTTAAATTTTCTTTGAAGCAGAGGCTTGGGAGGCTCTGATCCTCATGGCTGCCCTGGGGCCTTGCCTGGCCACGGCTGCGGTTTGGGGCTGGGCTGGTCTCTGCTCAGGTGCCAGCTGCCCCTCTCCCGTCCTGTTCCTCATGCCTTGGCAGATGTGGAGGTGCTGGAGGCTGTAGATCTCTCCTGCAGACTGGCTGCAAGGCTTGACTCAGCTCAGCCTGGCTCCTTCCCACAGTCCCAGGCCTGGCTGCGGTCTCAGCTTCAGGCTGTTCCAGTCTCCACTATGGCAGCTGCGCTGAGCCCCTGCTGCTGAGCTGCCTTCAGCGAGAGGTGTGTTCTCTGTATTTTTGTGAGTCTGAGAGTCCTAGACTTTCCTAGACTTTGTCTGGGCTCATATTTTATGGGTGTTTAGGGTGGCGGTGTGGGAGCTGCGGGACCTTGCAGCTTTTACGCCTCCATCTTGGCTCTGGTGTCATTTTGTTTTTCCTTGATTTCTCATAAAGTTCTTAGATTCCATTTATGCCATTATGCCATTCTAATGTTTAAGGAATTATTGTGTTCAGTAAGATTTTTGATCTTTCTTTTTCCATTTGAGCAATTCTGCTTTTTAATGCATTCTTGTCTGCATTGGCTTTTTTGACCTCTTTTCCAATTTGACCTAGTCAGTTTTTTTAAGGTATTCTTTTCTTCAGTATTTGTGTGTGTATATCTTTGTGTGTCTGTGTGCGTGACTCCTTCACTGTTGACTTGTTTCTTATCATTTTTTCTTGTATGTTTCTTAATCCTCTTCACAAATTTTCCTCTACCTTTCTTATATGATCTTAAAATCCTTTTTGATCTCCTCCTTGCCCTGAAACCAATTCATATTTGTCTTGGAAGCTTTGAATGTAGAAATTTTGAGTTTGCTATCTTCTTCTGAGTCTTCTTTATCATAGTGACCTTATTTTTGTTGTTGTTTGCTCATTTTTCCTGCCTATTTCTTCACTTTTAACTCTTTGTTGAAGTAGGGCTCTGCTTCCTGGGTGAAGGGCATACTGCGCAAACTTCAGGTTTTGTGCAGCTATTTTCAGAGATAGTTATAAGGACCTATTGTTTTTAGTTCTTTCAAGGTGATATAATCTAAGGAGAGGTGTTCACTACTCTCCTGGCCTGTGGTATGGTCTGGGAGTGACCTTAAGCAATCTTTTCTGTTCTGTGAGGTGGGTGTAACCTTTACTGCTGCCACAAACTCTGCTATCTATGTTAGTGCTACTACTCACCCTGGAACTGCCACCCAGGGCTATGCCCTGAATAAGGGCAAGGCAACATAGTCCTGCCTCACTGCTAGCAAAAGGACCCCTGTAATTTCCTTCTGACTACTCGTTTTTACCCCTTTTATTGTCTGTGGGTTGAGATCTTGGGAAGCAATCAATGTTTCTGATACTTCTGTTGCCACTGCTGATTCAGTGGCTCCCAAAGCCTGCTACTGGTTTGCTTGGGCTAGAGTTGTGCTGGCATAGCTGCACTGGATTGTACTTCTCTCTCACCCTGATGCAACAGATCTTTCCTGACTACCTCCAGCCTAATTTGTCTTAGGCTGGTAATTTGTTTCACTCCGTCTTTTTGTCTGTTCTGCTGCTTTATTATTTGTTTAAAGTCAATTTTTCAAATGGAGGGTATTAGGGAGATCTCCAGTGACACCCCCCTACCTTTACTCTGCCATCTTGGCTTTGCCTCCTCAATTGACATTTCTACAATTCATAGATATTCAACAAAGAGTCATGAAGAACTATTAGCCCATTTAATCTGGGAAAACAAGGCCTGAGAGGGCCAGTTCACAAAGCCAAGACATAGCATTTCACAAAGCCAAGACAAGGTCCAGATCTGACAATTAACTGAATTTCAAGTCCTAGTACCTCCAAGATTGGTAGCATAGTACCCCTCTGGGTTACAAAATAAGAATGTAGGGATATAGAGAAAGATAAAAAGGTATCATATTATAGGGGATCCTAAGGTACTGGCCAGTTCATTTGTATTTTATAGTAGAGAAAACAAGTAGTCACTAAATTTTCTTGGAAAAAAACATGATGAAAGAAAAATTGAAGGTCTTTTATTACAAAACTAAATGAGTTCAGCTTTTAATTGCCATAGCACATAAACTACAGTAATCCAAAAATAAATAAATAAATAAATGAATAAAAAGAGCAAACCTTTCTCCTCACCCTAACAGACAGAATTCCTGAACATAAATAATAACTACTTTCTCATTCTGTAAATGGTGACTCAAGCTGGGCACAGGAACTTTTCTTACTCTCTCATTGAAATCCACTATGTTTCTAATAGACTTCTCATCAAACTGTTATATGACAAAATGTTTATCATGCTTTCTAAGTTCATTTGATTCTTTCCCAAAATAAGGTCCTTATTACAGAAATTAGCATAGAAATACTATGTCCAAGGAAAAGCAAACTCATATTCCCTTTTGCTTAGATGTTTTGACTTTAATAATTCTTGTCTTTCCCTTGGGTATGAAGAAAGAACCTTCTCCTGGGAAAAGTTGAATCAGCTGAAGTGTCCCAGGAATCCTGTGTACAATGTCACACCATCACCTGTATTAACTCTGACAACTGCTGAAAAAGAAGATGACCCCATAGTCCAGGGGCAGGAAACTCTCATGTGGATTTTAAGCTTATAAATTGTTAATTTCTATGCTGAGGGGTGTTTCATTTTCAGTGACCACCTGTATAAATAATTGACTTTCTTTACATGTAGCAAATGCATAGGAATTAGGGTTAATGAGAATTGGTAGAGTAAAAATATTAACCTACAAGTTATGGGAAAGCAATTTATTCTGGAGGAAAATGTCTCTCAAGATTAGTATGGTTTGGGATGATGATGCCTTAACTAGTTAGCTATAATATCTCCCCTGGCCTCATTTCCCTGACCTGATGTAGAAACTCAAATTTGTAAGATATACTTATTTTGAATAAGATTTGAAGAGAAAGAGAATGGAGAAATGACTGACCTTAGAATTATATAGAGAATGTTTACCTGGCTTTGTTGGATCAGAAATTAGAATCATATTTATCGTTCTATTTGAGGAAAAGAGTTCAAAAAACTTTAGTTTAAATCTTTATATTAAATTTTATAACCTTATGGATTATTTGTATATTTGTGTACACACACACACACATCAACACACACAGGTTTCATCACAGTGAACAGAGTGCTGGGCTTGGAGTCAGGAAGATTCATCTTCATGAGTTCAAATTTGACCTCAGACACTTACTAGCTATGTGACCCTGACCAAGACACTTAAACCTGTTTATCCCAGTTTCCTCATTTATGGAATAATTTATAAAAGGAAATGGCAAACCACCCCAGTATCTTTGCCAAGAAAACCCCAAATGAGGTTACAAAGAGTTAATTAAGCACAAATGAAAATCAACAAAATAAATACATATTGATATATGTGCATATGTGTGTGTGTACTTATGTATATATCTTCTGGTCAATTCAGTGATTTGACATTTCTTCCAAGAAGCAATAGGTCTTTACATATTTAGAAAATGAGAACAATGTCAAGTTCTCATAAGATATAAAAACAATTGTAAATGAAAACACTAAAAGAAAAAAGGAGAAAATATTTGGTTCTAGAGGAAACACTTTATTTACATTTTAACTCAAATGATTTTTTAAAAAATAAGCAAAAATTAAGCAAATGATGAAATTTTCTTCTTACTCTCAGACATTCATTTAATATTTAATTAATTATTTATTTAAATTAATATTTAAACATGCTTTCCCCAAACACTATTTTGTGGATAACTCACAGGGCAAGTGCTCACATGGTGGTCAGAAGAAGTGAAACAAGGACACTCTTAAGGTCTCTCTTAAGAACTTGGGAATTGATTAAGTGACATGGGAGACAAAGGCACAGGACTGCCTAATATGCTGTACCCTCATCAGAGAAGGTGCTACGTTCTCTATGAGCAAAACAGAATTGAAGTCGCTCAAAAGAAATGCAAGATGTGCAAATTTAGAGAACCCCAAATGTACACTATTTGGACTATTTGTACCCAAACTGTGGTAGAACATACTGAGCTCATATTGGCCTAATAATTCACAGTTGGACATAGTACAACTTGACTCTGCTGTAATGTAATTTTGGTCCTTTTATAGAATGAAGGACAACAGTGAACCAACCAAGTGCCTACCGTGTGCCAGGCATTGTTCTGAGAGTCCTTTGGATATAAATAAGAAAAAGAAGATGGTCCCTGACCTTAAGGAGCTTACAATCTAATGGGGGGAGAAAGTGACACACAAAATGAAACAAAAAAGAAGAGAGAAAAAGGAGGAAAAAAAATCTATCAGACATGGTGGGGTCCAGTTTAAGGAGTGTAGCCAGTGAGACATGAAGAGTTGGTTGTTCTTTGGTCTTTCTTTAAATGGAAGCTTTTGGACAGGGAAAGAAATGGGGGGTTGCAGATACTGGATATATCTGTCAGACATGATATCTATGTATTTTGCCATACTTACCTGTGATTCTTTGTTGCAATAGAGTATTCAATATTTTGTTGGAGTTTGGGGAAAGAGAATGAAATATATTGGGAAATGACTAGCACTAAAGATTTTTTAAAAACACAAAATTTAATCAATAACGTTTTGTTGAATTGATTTTGGAACTAATTTAAAAATTAAGAAATTTAACGCACATATGAAATTCTGAATCCTAATTATATAATATACTTCAAGAAAGCACAATCCTCTCAAATTTTAAAGATGTCAGAACTGAAGACCAAAAGGTTACCAAGACAACTAAAGGAAATCAAGGATTTGAAACTAGGTCCTCTAATTAAAATCCAGTGTTAGTTCTCTGACATAACATACTCCAGTAATATTTTCATATTCACAAGCCTTTTTCCTATTATACAACTTTCTAAAACATCTCATCTTAGGATGAAATTCAGATATAATTTTGAAAAGGCTCTACATTCATGATTATATTTGTAACAACACTTTTGTGTAGTAGTGAAGAACTGGAAACAAAATAAATGCTCATTGACTAAATAATAGCTCACAAATTTTCATATATTATTGAAATTGGGAACTAAAATAGGGTGAAAATGAAGAAGGCAGAGAAGAGAAGAATTATATGAACTGATTCAAGGGGAAGAAAACAATAAAGTAAAAATAATTTACACAATTACTTCAAATGTAAGTGGATGAAACAAGAACAAGAACAAATAAAACCAAATGTTGTGAATATAAATGATCCTTTTTTTTACAATGAAGAGATGAAAAATGCACCTTCTCTATTCTTTTCAGAGATTGTATAAACTATCAGATTTAGTTCATGTTTTGGTTAATTTTGCTAACTGACATTTTTCTTCAAAGATATCAAGGAATAACTTTCTTGCTGGGAGAAGGGAAAGAATATATTTAGAAATGAATGTTTTTATAAAAACAAAAGGATAGCATTTTTTTAGTTATTATTGGTTGATAATCCTTTTATCCCAATTAAGAACATTTCTTATAACAATAGACTGATTAATTAATAATGCACTGAACAGAATCTCCTAAAGTATATCTAGGGAGAAGAGATAAGGAATAAATTAGATAGACCAGTATATTTGTCACTTGCCTTTATTCAGTTTACAAAAATGCAAATCAGTTTTGTTTTGTTTTATCAGTTTGGAGTGATAACATCAGACCTCATCTATACCATGAAGAAGAGAGTGTCTCAAAACATATTCTCTTCTATAAATGCAAATTTAAGCTTTGATATCTGAGAAAAAACAAAAACAAACAGGTACAATAAAACTCTTACAAAGTTGTTGAAAAATGGAAAAGGTTGCATAGTGAGTTCCTTGTCTTTGGAGGATTCCAGGCAAATGCTAGTGGCTATGTTATAGGAGCAATTTGGATAGTAAGGATTAGATGACTACAGAGGTACCTTGCAACTCTCAAATTCTGAGCTTTGCTATTCTGTGACCAATTGCTGCCAGGATAAAAACCAAGTATGGCTTATCATTAAGACATTAATATTCACCCAAAAGGAAAACATTTTAATTAATTGCCTCATCCTCTAATAGATGTTATTTGTGGGACCCTTTATGGTCTACAAAATTCTTTCATTGCAACAGTCCTGTAAGGATTGTCAAATGAGTATAACTATTCTCATTTTCCTAATGAGGAAAAAGGGACTCAGAGTATAGAGGATCTTATATAATATCTCTCAGCCAACAAGTAGCAGAATCAAGACCAGATCACAAACGTGTTTGAATATAGTTGTTTTCATTACTTTTGAACATTAAGAGAAGACATAAGGATGTGATCTAAGTAAAGAAATATGAACCCGTATTCCTTTCTGAGCCCTGTCTGAGGGGGAAAACATCCTCAGTTGAATAAAGGGTAGCATACTTTGGATTCTATGAACCGGTACCAAAAATGTGCTTTGTGAGCAAGAAACATGATAGAAGAGAATTAAAACAAGAAACTTAGATAGAACTAAAACTGAAATTGGCATTTATAATTTCTTCTAAAATTATCTCATACTTCAAGCTAAGCAGAAACATTAATACATTTTTCTAATATTTTCAAGGAAAATTTACTTTCATTTGCAGGTTCATTGTATTTTGTATAGTCTATGCCCAAATAATTTGGAAAATATTTCTCTATTAATGCTGGAACACAAAATATCTTGACTCATAATTGCTCTGTTCAGATATTTTGCACTGAATTTCTATGACTTTTACGTTAACTTCTTCCTTATAGTTTTCTAGCCTAATATTTACCATTTACATTTTAATGGGGTTTGCGTAATGACAGTCTCACAGTATATTAGACAGGAAAACTGAACTGGGATTCTAGGCCAAGAGCTACCACTGACTGGTATAGTAGCTTGGAGCCAGGCAGATTTAGAACCAGGAAGACATAGATTTAATTTCTGTCTGTTACAATGAATTGGTATGATCCTGGACCAGTCCATTAAAGTCTTAGCTTTACCATCTGCAAAGTGGGAAAATAATAACCCGTATCCCATAGAATTCTTTTGAGTATCAGATCAAGATAGAGCATGTAAAAAGCTTTGCAAACTTTAAAATACCTTATAAATATGAATTATAAGCATCAAACAACTTTGAACAAATAATTTCACATCTCTGAACTAAGTTCCCTTTGCTGAAATGGAGAGGTTGAATCAGATCTTCTTTGTGATACATTCAGATTCTAATTTTCCATGAATCTAAGGTGCTCAAAGTCTCCATAGCTATCATTCAAAAGAAACATAGGAGACTCTACTTGGGAAATGTATAAACAATGTCAATAATATATTACAGAGGAAGAGTAAATGTTTACCTGTTCCATGGATTTGAGAGATACCAAGAAACCTGTTTTCCTTCAAATGCATTCCTACTTAATATATATTATCCAACTTTTTGAAATAGAGATAATAGATAATTAAGGTGTCAGGACTCAACACAGACTACCACTATTGAAGTACCTACTGTGTGCACAAAACACTCTAAGAGTAGATCCATAGTAACATGCCACATGTCTGACTTAAATTTAGCAAAACTGAGAAATTTTATTTCATTAAAAAACTACGTACATGTGTAAACACACGTGTGTATGTGTGTGTGTGTATATGTTGAGCACATCCTCAACAAACAGTAAAAACAGACTACATCTAGGCTTATGGCAAGAATATTTTTTTATTTGAGTAAAAGTAATTGAAAACTGTGAACCTTTTAGAAAATCTACTTCTATACATGGCTATTTTTGTGCAATAACCTTATCATTCACCAAAATCATTCTCTGATGCTTGATTATTGTTGGAGGTAGTGTTCTGGAGGATTATGCTAGTGATATATGTCTGAAAGGTCCTGTAAAGCTTAGCTTGTGAGTCCAGGTTTATCAATAAAGAATATATCAATTTAACAAGGACTGCACTTCTTTAATTTAGAGATATTTATTTCTAGGTGGTTAGCTACCAGATACTGTTAATTTTTGGTCAAGTCATTAATTATTATCTATTAAAATTATCTATATTATCTAAAATGAAAATATCTTATAAAAATGAAATAGATTGTAATCACGGTTGATGGACAGAAAACCCACATGTATGAAATCATAGATGATAGAAATTTTGACGTAAAAATAAAATCACTTAAATTATAGCTAAATATTATTCATTCCTTTGTGCTCAACAAATATCACCATATTAACCCTAAAATATAGGTATAGCAATTTTTAGCATTACCATTATCCAGATGTAGAAAATGAGGTCTCCTGGATCTAAAGCTCAAATGCCTTGCTTTAGATCACAGAGTCACTAGTTGATGACAAGAGAGGGTATGAAACTGTTTATGTGGTCAAAAATATTGGTTGAGAATGTATTGAATCCTTATTTACAAATTATTTTAAAAAAACCTTTCTAGACAAAGATGATGATTATTGATTCTTTTATTTTTAATAGTATTTAGTTTTCCCCAATTATACATTACGACAACTTTTAGCATTCATTTTTACAAGATTTTGAATTTTTCTCCCTCTCTCTCTTCATTCCCCTCTTTCAAAAATGATAGGCAACTCAGTATAGGTTATACATGTACTATCATGTACAACATATTTTCCAGTTAATGACAGTTGTGAAAGAAGAGGCAGATCAAAAGGAAAAAAAACACAAAAAAGAATTAAGTGGAAAAATATTCTTTAATTTGTTTTCAGAGACATCTGTTTGTTTCTTTTTTTACCTTGATACTGAGAGCATTTCCCTTCCTGAGTCCTTTGTATTTATATTGGATCATTGTGTTTCTGCAAATTGCTGGTTCACTTTTAGTTTATCATCACACAATGTTGCTGATACTATGTATGTTTTCCTAGTTCCATTCATTTCACTTTGCATCAATTTGTATAAGTCTTTCAAGGTTTTTCTGAAGTCTGCCTGTTCATCATCTTGATTTGCACAATAGTCTTCCATTATGTTTATATACCATAGCTTATTCAGCCATATCCCAACTGATGGGCATCCCCTCAGTTCCCAATATTTTGCCACCATGGAAAGGTCTACTATTATATATTTTTGCACAGGTAGGTTCTTTTCCCTCTTCATGATCTCTTTGGGAAACAGACCTAGTAGTGGTATATAGCTGGAACTAAGGGCATGTAGAGCTTCGTTGCTCTTTGCGTATGGTCCCAAATTGCTCTCAAGAATAATTGCATCAGTTCACAACTCCACCAACAGTGAATCAGTATCCCAATTTTCCCAAATCCTCTCCTAAAGTTATCATTTCTCTATTTTGTCATATTAGTCAATCTGATAGGTGTAAACTGGTATTTCAGAGTTGTTTTCAATTTGCATTCCTCTAACCAAAAGTCACTTAGAACACTTTTTCACATGCCTATAGATATCTTTGATTGCTTCATCTGAATACTTCCTGTTCATATCCTTTGACCATTTATCAATGGGGCAATGGCTTGTATGCTTATAATTTTGACTAAGTTGTCTATAAATTTGAGAAATGAGGACTTTATCATAGACACTTGTTATAAAGATTGTTTTCCAACTTTCTGCTTTCCTTCTAATCTTGGTTGCATTGGTTTTGTTTGTGCAAGTTTTTTTTTCAATTTAATATAACCAAAATTATCTATTTTACATTTGATAATGCTCCCTATCTCTTATTTAGTCATGAACTTGTAACTCATCCAATTTCTCCTTTAAGAATTTTGATGTTATACTACTCTGTGTATATATGTTTATTATTGACATTATAACTTAATTGTGTATGGTTCCTTTTAATAAGATGTAGTTTGCTTCTTTATCATTTTAATATGATTTATTTTTGCTCTGCTTTGAAATTAGGATTGCTCTCCCTGCTTTTTTTTAATTCAGCTGAAGCATAATCTGCTCCATCATCTTACCTTTGTTCTGTATGTATCTCTCTGCTTCAAGCATGTTTCTTGTAAACAACATATTGTAGGATTCTAATTTTTTATCAACTCTGCTATCTGCTTGTTTTGTGGGAAAGGTCATACCATTCCCATTCACAGTTAAGATTACTAATATGTATTTATTTCCATCGTATTTTCTCCCTGCTTATACTTTTCTCCCTCCTTTCACCATGTTCCTCCTTGACTATGTTATGCTTCTGTCTACTACTTCCTCCAATGCCTTCTCTTCTGTCAGCTCCCCCAGCCAAATCTTCTTAATCTCCTCCCTTCCTGATTTCCTGGCAAATAAAATGGATTTCTATATTCAATTGATTATGTATATTATTCCCTTTTTGAGCCAATACTGATGAGAGTAAAGTTCAAATGATTTCCATAACTCCAACTACCAATATTTCCCTCCACTCTAACAGGTTTTTTGCCTCCTGTTGTGCAATAATTTATCCCATTCTACCTCTCTCTTCCTTCCACACCACACCTTCCTTCCTTCCACAGTTTACCACCCTTTTTCATCCCATAATTTTAATGTCATTTCCTCCAATTTACCTTATGCCTGTATCCTTTGTCTATATCTATTCCTTCTAGCCATACTATTAAGAAGTACAATTTTTAAGGTTTACAAATATCACCTTTCCATGTAGGGATACAAAAAGTTCAGTTCCATTGAATCCCTTATGTTTTCTTTTACCTTTTTACTTTTTAAGGTTTCTTTTGGTCTTGATTTTGGAGATTAAGTTGTTTGCTCAATTCTGGTCTTCTTGTGAAAGTTTGAAATACTTCTATTTCATTGAAAGACCATATTTCCCTTGAAGCATTATGCTTAATTTCACTGGGAAAATGATTATTGGTTGCAGTCTTAGCTTCTTTGCCTTATGGAATATAATTTTCCATGATTTCCAATCTAATATTGTAGGCACTAAATCCCATGTAATCCTATTGTGGCTCCCTCATATTTGAATTTTTCAGTTCACTTGCCATATTTTTTCATTGATGTGATAGTTCTGAAACTTGGCTATAATATTCCTTAGAGTTTTATTTTGGGATCTCTTGCCTGAGATGGTTAGTGGATTCTTTCACTACCCATTTTGCCATCTGGTTCCATGATATGAGGGCAGTGTTACTTGAAAATTTCTTTTTTAATTAAATTTATTTTTTGTTTACTTCATTCATTTCTTACAAATTTTCTCCCTGTCTTTCCCCTACCCACCAACCCAAAACACTGATCTCACTATATACCCCTCCCCCAATCTGCTCTCTCTATATCCTTTCCCATCCACCTTCTGACTTTCCAGGAGGGCAAGATGGATCTCCATACCCCAGTGCCTATATATCTTATTTCCTAGTTGCATGTAAAAAATAATAACAATTATATGTGTATGTATGTATGTATGCATGCATGTATTAAACATTTGATTTTAAAATGTTGAGGTCCAGATTCTTTCCCTTCCTCCCTTGTCACCACCCTTACTGGGAAGATAAGCAATTCAATACAGGTTGTACATGTGTAGTTACACATAACATTTCCATAGTGGATATATTATGAAAGACTGACTAAATTTCTTTCCATCCTATCCCGTCCCCAACTTGTTCTATTCTCTACTTTGACCCTGTCTCTTAGAAAAAGTGTGTACTTCTAACTACCCTCCCCCACAACCTGCCCTCCCCTCCATCATCCCTGTCCCCTCATCCCCTTCCTCCCTATTCTCCTGTAGGGCAAGACACCCAATTTATTGTGTATACTGTTCCCTTCTTAAGCCAAATTCAATGAGAGTAAGGTTGATCCATTAATTCCCTTTTGCCTTGTTGTTCTTCCCCTGCATTGTAACAGTTATATGTTACCTCTTCTATATGAGATAATTTAACCCATTCTGCCTCTCGCCATCTTGTCTCATTATATTCCTCCCTCACCTCTCAATTTCACCTTTTAAATATCATGCCTTCCTATTCAATTGATCCTGTGCCCTCTGTCTATGTATACCTGTACACATTATACACACACTCACATATGTATTTATACACACAAATACTCTCCTATTTAGACAGACATATATAGGTATACATATATACACATATATGTATGCACATGCATACATATATACACATATGCATATATACGTGTATATATGTATATGTGTGTATATATGTATATGTGTGTGTCTGTGTATATATATGTGTGTGTGTGTGTGTGTGTGTGTGTGTGTGTGTATTCCCTTCAACTATCCTCATACTGAGAAAAGTTTCATAGGTTACAATTATCATTTTTCCATATAGGCATGTAAATAGTTGTAATGGTAATGAATTTAAATTTGAAGACCCCTTTTTGTTATGTCAAGTAAGCAGGTTTAGTCCTTAGTAACTAATCAAACCTCTGTGAAAGAAAGAGATATGAACTCTCTCTCCTGTTGCTGACATAACAGAAAGGGGTTGGCTGAAACAGGAAACCTGTGTGTGTGTGTGTGTGTGTGTGTGTGTGTGTGTAAGAAAAGCCCCAGAGAGGAACATTGGGGAACATTTAAAATTTTCTCCTGACAAGATCCTGGTGGAAGAATTGTGGAGACTGAAGCCAGCTGAGAGAGAGAGACAGAGAGAGACAGAGAGACAGAGAGACAGAGATACAGAGAGAGACAGAGAAAGAGACAGAGACAGACACACAGAGAGAGAGAGAGACAGAGAGAGAGAGAGACAGAGAGAGAGAGAGAAA
>CM053595.1:173786576-173815785 GCA_028646575.1 Pseudocheirus occidentalis
ACCAGGAGGGGGGGTCCACAGTGGGATGTTTGTTTTGGGGGTGGGGTAGGGGAAAGATGGGGAGAAAATTTGTAACTCAAAAATCTCATGAAAATAAATCATGTAAACAAGAAAACAAATAAAATTTATTACATTAAAATAAAGGAAAATAGTTGAAACAGTTGTTAGTCCAGTAGGGAATTTCAGAATCGGTATATATGTATCATTTAGATGTATATGTACACATATAGGAATATGTTTATGTGTATGTATGTGTCTATATATAGAAACACACAGATGAGTTGTTTTTGTTGTTTTTGAGTCATGTCTGACTCTTTGTGACCCTCTTTCCAATTTTCTTCGCAAAGATACTGGAGTGCTTTTCATTTTCCTTTTACAGATCATTTTATGTGAGGAAACTGAGGTAAACAGGGTTCAATGACTTGTACAGGGTCATACAGCTAGCAAGCATTTGAGAATATATTTGAACACAGGAAGAATAGTCTTCCCAATTCCAGGCCTTGTAGTTTATCCACTGTGTGATTTAGTTTACACACATTCATATAGATAGATAGATAGATAGATAGATAGATAGATAGATAGATAGATAGATAGATAGATAGATAGATAGATATAGATATACATTTAAAGTTCATATATCAATGCTTAATTTCATGGATTTTGTAAATTTAACTCTCAAGGACTATGTAAATGGAAGAACTGTGTGATTCTGACTCACTCTTAATTTTATGAAATGTTTTAGTTGAATAATTGTATTTCTCACCCAGTTTTGTGGATTTTTGAAAAAAAGATGTATCATGTTTAGAGATGGTTTCTCTTTCCTCTTTGAGTCAACTCACAGAGTCTGTGTCACAAGTGTGCTTAGATCATGGCACACTCTGAAAAAGCATTCCTATTGGTCCTTGCACTGAAAATCATGGGACGAGTCAGTGGTACTGTTGCTTGAGGCTGTGTGCACATACCTTTAAATTGCTTCTGTACAGCTCTGTAATATTCATGACATCAGTTCCAAATCTTGAGAAAGATTAGGTATTTGTGATTAGCCTAGTTTCCTGAAATCAGTCTGAAAGAGGAAATGACAATTATAAGAGAGAAGGAAGAACCACATATTTCTCATATTTAGTAAGTACCGTTAATTTGAAGAGTTCTGAATCTTTCTGATTTTTCCCAGATCGAGATGATCCCTCCATTCTAACATTTTCCTAGAACACTTTGTTCAGGACTCTTTGCCCTCATTAATCCTTAGTTTTTATTTTATTTATGTGTCCTATATATGTTGCCTTCTTTGAAACACACACACATTCCTGTAAATAGTAATCAAATTGAGATTATGATTTTGTCATTTCTATCTGTTTCCTTAGGTCCTAGCAGCTATCTTACTTATATAGTTATTAAATGTCTTATTAGATATTTTAAAGATATTTGGTTAATTTTATTAAAATGTGAAATGGACAATTGTAAGTGGTACCCAATGTGTCATTTTCTAGTGTAGGAATTTAAATTTTCCCATTGTACTCTATCACTCCTTCTATAGAATATTCCAAATATCAAAACTTAGCACTATTTTTTCCTTTTGACCCAGGATTTCATTGATTTGGGAAACTTAGGAAGGACACTCCCTATAGCAATGTGGTTAAAATAGAGCATCAGTTACTTGCCCTGGGTTCCATAAACATTAGAGATAGGATAGAAAAAAGAAATACTGAGCATATTGCATATTTTTAAAACGATTTTAATCTTTGAGAATTCCTTTGGCTAGTTTGTTACATCCCTTAATAATATTTCATTGTAGGAACATGGTTTGAATCCCTTTTAGGTTCTTGGAAGGAAGAAAAATTAAAATGAATAATATTGTTTTTTTGTGTCAATATAATATAATACTACTGACTGATGCAGATATAAGAAAATACTTAATTTTTTAAAAAGTGATACATTGTGTTATCCACTTATTTTTATCCAGTTCCCCTTAGGTGCACACATATTTAAGAGATAAGTAGTATGACATTATTATTATTATTTATATTATTATTATAGTGTAACATTATATGTTATAGCATATAACATTTAATACAATTATTTCTTGCTCTTCTTGTTTTAGATTTGTAGTGATAATGGGAGAGGTAGGTGGATTAGAAATTGGTTAAATGTGATGTCAAATGGAGAGCATGTCACCACAGAGTGTCCCAGGGATATGTGATTCACTGGGTGGTTTCAAACTTTTTTAAACAACAGTCATTTGGATAAAGGTATAGATGACATTCTCATGAAATTTGTTAATGACACAGAGTTAAGAAGGCTAGCTAGTACACTGGATTAAAATAGAATTCCCAAAGACCTTAATAGGTATAATGGTAATGGGAATTTAAAGATGTTTCCTGCCCCTTAATAATCATAAGGGAATTTGAAGACCTTTCCAGCCCTTCAGTGGGAGGAGCTTTCTGAAAGGGTGGAACAGGAAGGATGTAGCAGGAAGGAGCAGAGGAGAGCACAAACAGAACTGAGAGCAGACAGAATGGAGGTAGAGCTGCTAGCATGAGTGAGAGAGAGGCATTTTTGCTGAAAGGTGCTGTTTTGTTTTGAAGGCCTGACAGAGGGAAGGTTTGGGGATGTTAGTGCTCACAGAACTAGTTATGTGTACCAACTTCTTGACTGCTATAATGGATTTGGCTTTCTGGTGCTGGGATTTGGCTTTCTGGTGTTTAAATAAATGTTTTGGTTCTGTCTTTGATGTGGATAGTCTGTTACATTTTGTGATTCAGAGCTATACCAGCATATTCATAGCCTACATGGGTGTTATGAATATTACATTGACATTATAATAGGCTAGAAAATTAGGGCAACTCAAATAAAGATGTAATTTAAAAACTATAAATATAAAATCTTAAATTTGGGTTAAAATTCAAATTCAAAGACTAAGATGAAGATATCACATATAGAAAACTGTATTTTGAGATTGCAAAAATATCTAGGAATTTCAGTGGACTCCAAATTCTATGTGAGTCAACAGTGTGTTATGGTAACCAATGCATTCTTAGACTGCATTAAGAGAGGCATAGTATTCAAACATAAAATCTGATTATACTTTGCCATGATCAGATTATTATTTATCAGATCTTGTGTTCAGATTGTTCAGAAAGACATTAATATGTTGGAGAATATGTAGATTAGGACGATCAGGATGGGTAAAGGGTATTGAGGAGCAAGATAACTGTATGAAAAGAATTATTATGTGGGAAAAGGATTATTCTTATTCTATGTTTTCCCATGTACAAAATTAGAAGCAATGGGTCAAAGCTGCAAAGAGGCAGTTTTGGCAAGAGATACAGAAATTTCTCCAAACAATTAGAGTTATCTAACACGATTGCTTTGGGAGTTAGTGGTTTTTGGAGTTAGTGGATTTTCCTGTATTGGAGATGTTCAAGCAAAGGTGAGATGATTGTTAGAAGCTGAGCATGGTTTAAAGGGGATTCTTACCCAAAAATGTTGGTGAAATAAGATGACTTTATAGGTTCTTTCAAACTGTCATGTTTAAAGTTACTTGAAATGATATTGGACAACTTCAGAGTGGCAAAAGTCCATGTAACCACCTTCAATCCTTGACTGCTGTATCCCTGATATATGCATATACAAACTGCTTCCCCACATGCAACAGTGAGGTTACTATAGGTGCATTTCAGAACATCATACTCTGCATACTAGTACACTTCCCTCTGAGCTCTGCTCACCTTATATCTGTATAACTAGCTCCAAGACTGGTGATATTAATTTTCTTTGTTTTTTGAGTCCTTATCCCATTTGATTAGAAGCATCAAACAAATTTCAGACTATTTATAAACATTAATCTGGACTGTTGGGTTCCAAATATAATGTTTTTGCCTAGTGACCAAGTGGACATATTCCTGAACATGTTTGTTATGGGAATCTGAAGATCTTTCCTTCCCCTAGGCCCTTTGATAGGCTTAAGTGACTCTGAGAACCTCCCCTGATTTGAAAGTATACTCTGCCCCCTAATAGGCTGAATGTGGTCACATGGAGCTTGTGGCGGGAGGCTTGTTCTTCAGAAATGCCCATGCCTTATTACTTTGTGATTGGGCAGTGGATCAAGAGGGCTGTGATCTCTGATCCAGGAGAAGGCTATATATATACTACTGATGCAAGGTTTTGCTTTGGTGCTCGCTTTGAGAAGAGTTGTGTGATTTGGCCAGATGAGACCCTGGGCAGCTGTTGAGCCCCCTGGCTTTGAAAAACCCAGATGTTGGTGCTTCCCTCTGTGGTAACTGACTAGTCAATTACTAGTCAGTCAGATGGTTGGACGCCATCTGCTGATTTGTTTCTTTGTCTGCATGTAACTTCTGCTTATAACCTCTGTTTGTATTCTGTTTGCATTCTCTGAAGTTCAGGGTGTTGACTTTTTCCCCTGAACTAGGTAAATGATATATGTTTGATAGATTAAAGTAAGATTGTTGACCCTTTTTGAGTTGCTTTCCTTTAGAAAAGCAGATATAAGAACCTGTGCTAGCAGCCATCCTGGATATGATAGGGTGCTTGCTGATACAATGCTCAAAATTGATCCTTCAATTATTTCAAAACTATATTAGCACCAGCATACGTTTCGTCTCTATATATAATAATTCTGGCTAGTCTTTAGAATTTCTTAATTGCTATTTCAATACACTCAAATTGGAAATTCATATGCTAAAACCCAAACTTGGTAGTTCCACTGTCACTGATGATTAAAACAATTGAGTTCCTATAAAAATGCTGCTAGATTTGTTTCATTTTAAATCTATTTTTACCCATAACTATTTTGGGGAGGTTGTCAGAAAATATGATTTATAATGAAGAAATCAAAGAAGACTTATATCTGGTTGGTATCTTACTATTTTAGTTAATTATTCTTCTTAATTGGATCCCAAGCTAAATAAATGAGTGATTTCTACATGAAGTAGAACAAATGTTTTCCTTATCATTTAAGTTTTGGTCACCCTTAGGCAAAGCCCCAGTTAAACTCTGAGTTATGGCTTTGCTTTCTAAAATTACCTCATCTATTCTGTATATATAAATCTTGTACATGTTTATCAATATACATATTTTCACCCCTATTAGAATGTAAGTTCCTTGAGACAAAAATCTGTTTTCACAGTTTACCCCAGTGTCTGGAGCATAGTAAGCCAATAATAAACACTTGTTGCTGACTTTCTGGATTGAAGTTCTGCCAACCTTAAAGTGTTAAGTAATTACGCCTTATTGTTTTTGCTTGTTATTATTAGTAGCACATGTCAGTTTTCATATGTAATGGATTCCTAAAAAGGGTCACAACAGGGTTGAGAGGAAGTAAGAGGGTGCTTAGTTAGAACAGAGGTATCCTGGCAAATACAAACTTTTCAGATTTCAGGTTTGTTTTTCAGATTACCTCATTGACTCTTACCTAACCACAAGCCCTGTAATTCTGGTAATGTGGTAATAGAGTAATGATAGTTGTAAGACTTAGTTTATAGGAGTGTTGTGAAGACCTAATTGAGCTCAAGTGTGCATAGTGTTGTACTAACATAAAAACACTACAGAATAATGGCACGTTTAAGATTTTTTAGTGTTGATATTTTCTTCTGTAATTTTTATAGATTTAAGTCATTGAACACAAAAATTATTCCAAAATGAAAATTATTGGAGACTGAATGGGAAATGGAAATATAGTGAACATAAGCAGACAATAGTAAAAGGAAATTGATTTGTGGGAGATTGTTCAATGGTGCCAAACCAGGATGACAAAGGCCCTTGAGTCTACCTTGTATGAAGATCAGTTGAAGGCACTGGACATAGTTATCTTGGGAGAATATTTCAGGGAAGCTCAAGAGGTTAGTTGTCTCTAGTTCTCCAATTTTTAGAGGGTTGTCATGTGGAAAAAGTATTGAACTTTTACTACTTGACTGCAGAACCAGGAACAATTGATAGAAGTTTCAGAAATACAAATTAAGGCTTGAAATGAGTGGTTGGGAAACTAGGGCTTTCCCAAAATTGGGATTGTTAAAAAAAATTAGCTTCCTTACAAGACAGTGAGTTTCCCCACCCTGGAGGTCTTCAAGCAAAGACCAGGATGACCACTTTTTGAATATATTATTGTAGGGATTATTTGGGGGTTTGGGTTGGGTCAGTGAAGTCCCACCTTTCTAAGTCTGTGCTCTCAGATATTGTGAAAAAGTATTTTTCAGGGTATGTTTATTAGTCTCTATCTATATTTCTATTTCTATCTATATCTAAAGCTCTGTCTATACTATTATTTCCCACCTAGCTACAATTTTCTGGACTTTTTCATTCCTCCAGAGTCTCATTGTCCTGCAAGATATAATCAAGTCTACTCCTGGGGCCCCTCCCTCTCACTAGCTAGAAAGGGTGGAGGGTGGAGAGGGGAAAACTCCTCTCAGATTCTCCATTTAAGTGGGAGGGCATCTCATCATTTCTGTATTCCCACATGGCTACACCCCTATAAACATCAACCCACTCTCCCTCTTTTCAGATTCTTTTTATTTGCTTTCTTTTGCAATAGATTATGAGCCCCCTGAAGGCATGGACTGTCTTTTGTCTTTCTCTGTATTTCCAGTGCTAAATACAGTGCCTCATACATAGTAGGTGTTAAATAAATATTTGTTGACTTATATGTATAGCATCAACATCTATATTATCTCTATAGCTGCCTCACTCAATTCTTTTTCTTACTCTTCCTCTTCCTCCTCTTCCTTTTGCTCCTCCTCTTCCTCTGTTTTCTTCTTCCTCTTCCTCTTCTTCCTTTTGACCTACTAGTTTTAAATTTTGATTTCTTGAAATATAGCTCTGAAAAACAGTCTTTATTGAAGCCTATTGCTTCAATCTACTTGACTATGCTTTTAAACCCAAATCATTCTGATACTCACTTGAATGGCCAACAATAGACCCAACCTAAGCCTATGCGGTTCAATGTTTAGAGGTTGATGGCTTAGAATATGTAAATATTAATTATTTTCTGTTCTGGCCAGAAATTCTGAGGGACTTCCTCTCCCAGATTGATACCTTTGGGTTGGTAAATTGGAACATTTTTTTCCCTCAGTTCCTTAGCTGTTGGATGGACATGGCCTCGGACAAACTGAGTCCCATGAAAGGCCTTAATTTAGAAAGGCCAAGGTCACCCACTGTATCCTGGGCCAGTTGTCCTGACCTTTGTCTTGCCACTGGACTTTTATGACTCTGGAGGATAGAGTGAGGCTTGTAACTTTGTGGATTTCTTGCTCAAATCCAATTCACAATCAAGTCAAAATGTTGTGTTCTTGATGACCTTAGTCCTCTTTGAGAACAAAGGACAAACAATAATCACTTATATTGCTATAACAATAAAGAACTGCTTCTGGACTCAAGGTGCTGGGCAACTTTCTCATCCCTTTTCCTTAAGATATTCCCCTTCTCTGAAATTGTGGTTCAGACAGGATTTAAGCCTTGGCATCCTGACTTATAATAGGAAGCAAGGTAGAGTTGATTTTCTCATAAGCTTTGTCTTTTTGACCATCCACCTTGATGCACTGGAGAAAATTATTTGAAGCATAAATTTAGGTTCACATCAAATAAATCAGGGATGGAAAATATAATTATTTTATATACACAAAGATTAAGCCACAAAAGCATCTTATAGCATGCATTGACAAAATGAATAACAATGTGATTCACTAACTTAATATATCTACTTTTACAATCTTTGGGGAGGCTGAGATACTTAAACCTCATCAGAAGAAAAAAAAGTTTGCAAGATTGCTAATTAGGCATTTTACATTCCATCTCAGTTTTGCACTGTCTAAACAATTGTTATATATGTCCTTTGGCATAATGGCAAGGCATAGGTCAATCCCTTTCTAAGTGACTATCTTATCAAACACATAAGCTCCCTTGCTATCATCCAGCTTCACTCATTGGACCCAAGACCTCTAGACTCTCTAACTCATAAGGTTACCTCTCAGCCTATGCACACTCACTTCAAAAATGATGGATAATTACCTACTCAGTAAAAGAAACACAAAGCAAGAGTGCAGGTATGCAGGCACCTATTTGAATAATGATCTACTGGGAGGTGTTTCTAGATTAAGGAAAAAAAGAGCATAGCCCCAAACTTCACACAGACTTTAGAGACAGAATACATCATTTGCCACTTGGAATAGCTCAGGTAAGAGGTGCTGTGCTAGGAGCTGTCTCTCTTGCTAAAGCTTTCTCTGAGTTATTGGCTTCTCTAGTAAATGCACAAATTATAATGTGCACTACTTAGCCAAAAATTATTCTCTTTGTCATCTCAAAGCACAAAGTCTGAGTCATTTATGGTCAAAACGTGATCAGAAAGTTCCCATAAGTTTGAATGGAACTAGAAAAGGTAACTCTTGTCATGTGCTGTGTGTTCTCGTTCTCCCTCTCTCTCTCTCTGTCTCTCTCTGTCTCTGTCTCTCTCTCTGTCTCTCTGTGTGTGTGTGTCTCTCTCTCTTTCTCTCTTTTTCTCTCTCCCCTCAGACACACACACACACACACACACACACACACACACAATCTTCATGTCTCTGCCTAGCTAGAGCCAGTATAATTCATCATTACATTACTGAGCTTGAAATGGCCCCATTACAGGGAAATAAGCTGGAGTCAAATTCAGTTACTGTAGATTATGAAGCATCATTTATAGTATAGATATGTACACACACAAAAACGCTATAGAGGCAACCAAGATAGAGTACTAGTGGATAGAGGTTTGGACTTGAAGTCAGGAAGACTGACATTTAAATCCTAGCCTAGATATTTACTATATATGTGACCTTTGGCAAGTTATTTAACCCCTAATGTTTCTGTGCAGAAATATACTTTTTAAATGATGAGGGCAAGGGAGAATGGTGATGGATAATCACTATGTTGCACTGATGTCTTCATTATGTGAGGAAATAGTAACTAAGGTTTCCACTGGACCCTTTGTCTCAAACTCGTAGGAAGTCTACATCTAGGTGCTTAAACTGTGTCCAAGCAGCCAGTGTTTGGGGCACACCCTATAACCTATTGTTGAGTTAACTGGATTTGGGAAGAACTGTGGTGATGCACATAATTTAAAAATACACTTTGCATTTTTTCTCTATGAATAAAGAACTATACATGATTTCACCATGGTACTTAATCAGCTTCATTTATTTTTTTCATTTTCAAATAATGAGCCCAGTGAAACATAGACAAAGGGAAGAGGGTAATTATTTTTTACCTTGTGGGTGGATATTGAGCCAATTGTCTAATTAAATAAACCATATATATTATATGACTATATTAAAATATTAATTACATAATATATAAGTGAATGTTCATTTATGTGCATATATACACGTATACATGTATATATCAAATGTATATATCAAATGTAAAATGAAACGGGGGATATAAAGAACGGCAACTTTCTGGAAATCCTAGAGAAGTTGCTTCTTCAAGTACTCTCTGGTGTTGGGTAGAGTGTATAGCCACCAGGGTGAGTACAGTAACACCTTCCCTTATTTTTGAACAGGCTAACACAAGTAGCGAGCAGTACACTCTGATGGCTACCTCATTTTCTAGTATTGGAAATATCTTAGCATATTGACCACAAAAAAGTCTTACTGTTATATTTTACATCATGATGAATGAAATATTTGTGATATAGGATAACATGAGAAGAAATCTAGGGAAATATCAAAAGGTTTACTCAGTATTCAATCAACATAATCAACATGGTCTTTTTGGTTCTATTGGCAGTAGGAGGAAGGATGTTTCTTTTTATTCTTAATATTTTATTTTCCTCATTACATGTAAAAACAAATCTTAACATTATTTTTAATTTTGAGCTCCAAATTCTCTCCCCTTCTATCTTTCTCCTTCCCTGACAGAGTAAGCAATCTGATATTGTTTATTATGAATAATCATGTAGAACATATTTCCATATTACTTATTTGGAGAAGAAAAATTGAACCAAAGAAAAAGAAAGTTAAAAACAGTATGTTTCATTCTATATTCAAATCACCACCAGTTTTTTCTCTGCTTGTGGAGAGCATTTTTTCTCATGAGTCCTTTAGGATTGTCTTGGATCATCATATTGCTGAGAAAAAGTCTTTCATAGTTGTTCATTGTAAAATACTGCTGTTACTGTGTATGATGTTCTCCTAATTCTGCTCACTTTATTCTGCATCAGTTCATATAAACATTTTCAGGTTTTTCTGAAATTATTCTGCTCATCATATTTTATAGCAAAACAGTATTTCATTACAATCATATACTACAACTTGGTCACCCATTCCCCAATTTATGGGCATTACCCATTTTCAATTTCCACGTCTTTGTTACCACAAAATGAGCTACTGTACATTTATCTATCTACATATACATATACATACACACATATATGTATATATATACATACATGCATACATACACACACATCTCTGTGCAAATATGCCCTTTTGCCTTTTTAAAAATCTCTTTTGGAATATAGAACTAACAGTGATATTTCTGGGTCAAATGGTATGCAAGGTTTTAAAGCCCTTTGGGCATAGTTCCAAATTGCTCTCCAGAATTGTTCAGTCAGGTAACACTCCACCAGTGGTGTACTAGTGTCTCACTTTTCCTACATCTTCTCCAATATTTATCATTTTCCTTTTCTGTCATATTAGCCAATCTTATAGGTGTGAGATAGAGGAAGAGTATTTCAACACTGTGTCTTGTTACTTTGCTCATGGACTGCATGGGGTCCCTATTTATCTTTAGAACTTTTTCAAGAGGCATATCATGAGAAAATCAATGAGGACCCCAAAATAATTTACTTTTATATCTCATAATGAAGCCACTGGAAATGCTATTTAAATGTTTCCCCTGATAGCAAGCAAGCAAAAATAAAAAGTATTGGTGAGAGAAATAAACAAAAGGATGGACAAGGGTGGGTTTATTTTGTTTTTTTTTTCTCCCTATACTAAGGAGCCTCCATTCTTGGCATATTGCAGTAGTTGCATGTATTGTTCCTAAGAAGTTCTACCTGTTTCAATGTCTATCTCCTTTCTCCTAGCATCCTTGTAGCTTTGAAATCAAGCGGAAACATCTTGCACCACTGGTGTCAGCCTCAATTATTATATATTGCAAATCATGACTTACAGTATCTTTAAAATAAATTTCCTCTGATATATTGGCTTGGAAATGTACAGTAAAGGGAAAATTATGAATCTGACAAAAATCCCACTAATGCCAGGAATAACCAAGGTTTGTTTTTTTTCTTATTTTTCTTTTCTTTTGTTTTTTGCAGAATGAAGAAGCAGGAATATTTAACTGTGTAAATAATAGATAAAGAACGAAAAAAATGATCATAATCCAGCAATAATCCCCTTAGGGGGAAATAAAACTTGATAAGTCCAATTTGTGTAGAAAGATCCATTAGGCAGGAAGTTAGTAAGCCAGAATCTGTCCTATGACTCTGAGGGGAATAAGTTAATGTTGAGGCTTGATGCCTCAAATAAGAAACTTTGGAAGGAAGGAAGACAGGAAGGCAGGAATTTCTGCATTTCATTATCTTAGCATTAATTGTTCAATTTTTTAAAATGATTTATCATTGACACATTTTTCTAACCATGAAGTAACCATGTCAGGTCATTGTATTTCAAAGCAGCCCCCCTTTAAAGACTACTGTATGCTCTATTCCTTAACTATTTACATGATTACTTCTCTTTGTAGAAAGCTGAAGCTTTGTGGGAGAGGAAGGGAGGCTACATACTGATGTAACTACTTTGCCCCAAAATTTGGCTCCACTTTATAACGTTCAGTTTCAGATATTTAACTGATTTTTTTAGCCACAATTTGATTTTGTGATACAAAATATCACAAAATATTGACAAAGATTATTTTTATGTAAAAAAATAAGGTTGGATCTGGACATCCATGAAATTTATGTTATCATTGTGACTTATTTTCAAATCATTTCTCTATGTTATACAATAAGACTATGGCATTTAAAAAATTTATTTAGTTATTTTTAGTTTTCAACATTCATTTCCACAAAATTTTAAATTATACTTTTTTCTCCCCATCTTTCTCCTAACCCCACCCTGAAATTTCAACCCTACTGAATACCCCTTCCCCCAATCTGTTCTATCTTATATCCTCCTGCATCATGCACCCATCCCCTCAACTTTCTAGTAGGGCAAGATGAATTTCTATGCTCCAGTGCCTATATATCTTATTTTCCAGTTGCATGTAAAAACAATTTTTTTAAACATTTGTTTTTAAAATGTTGAGTTCCAGATTTTCTCCCTTCTTCCCTCCTCACCCACCTCCTCCCACTGGGAAGATAAACAATTCAATGTAGGTTGTACATTTGTAGTTACCCAAATCATTTCCATAATTGTTATGTTATAAAAGACTAACTATATTTACTTCCATTCTGTCATCCCCCAGTTATTCTGTTTTCTCCTTTGACCCTATCCGTTTTCAAAAATATTTACTTCTATCTACCCTCTCCCCCAATATGCCTCCCTTCTATCAATCCCATCACCCTTGAACCCAATTCCTCTATTTTCCTGTAGGATAAGACCCAATTGAGTATGCATGTTATTCCCTCTTTACACCAAATTCAATAGGAGTAAGGTTGTCCCATTCATTTTCACTTTTCTGCTCTTCCCCTCCATTGTAACAGTTTTCTCTTGCCTCTTTTATATGAGATAATTTACCCTAATCTATCTCTCCCTTTCTTCTTCTCCTAATAAATTCCTCCCTCACATATTATTTTATTTTTTAGACATCATCCCTTAATATTAAACTCATCCTGTATCCTCTATGTATACATGAACATACATATACCCACACTCACACACACACATATATATATTTATATACACATAAATTCTTACTATACTTACATATAAATATGTATGCATACATATATACACATATATTCCCTTCAACTATTCTCATATTGAGAAAAGCCTTATGAGTTACAATTATTATTTTTTCCACATAAGAATGTAAATAGTTCAGTTTTAATAGGTTCCTTATGATTTCTTTTTCCTGTTTACCTTCTCATGCTTCTCTTCCTTGTATTTGAAAGTCAAATTTTCTGTTCAGCTCTTTTTCTTTTCTTTTTTTTGTCAAGGATGCTCGAAAGGTCTCTATTTCATTGAATGACCGTATTATTCCCTGTGAAGCATTATACTCAGTTTTCCTGCGTAGGTGATTCCAAGCCCTTTGATCTCTTAAGGTAGAAGCTTCTAGGCCTTGTGTTATCCTGATTGTGTTTCCACAATACTCAAATTGTTTCTACCTGACTGCTTGCAATTTCCTCTTTGACCCTGGAACTCTAGAATTTGGCTATAATATTCAAATATTCCTAGGAGTTTTCTTTTTGGGATCTTTTTCAAGAGACCATTGGTGAATTCTTTCAATTTCTATTTTGCCCTCTGGTTCTAGAATATCAGGGAAATTTTGCTTAATAATTTCTTGAAAGGTGGTGTCTAGGTTCCTTCTTGGATCATGGCTTTCAGGTAGTCCAATAATTTTAAAATGATCTCTCCTGGATTTATTTTCCAGGTCAGTGGTTTTTCCAATGAAATATTTCACATTGCCCTCTCTTTTTTCATTTGTTTGGATCTGTTTTATAGTATTTTGATTTCTCATAAAGTCAGTAGCTTCCAGTTGCTCTAATCTAATTCTGAAGGAGTTATTCTCTTCAGTGAATTTTTGAAATTTCTTTTCCATCTGGCCAATTTGTCTTTTTAAGGTATTCTTCTCCTCATTGGCTTTTTGGGCCTCTTTTGCCATTTGAGTTAGTCTATTTTTTAAGTTGTTATTTTATTCAGCATAGTTTTGGGTCTCCTTTACCAGGCTGTTGACTTACTTTTCATGATTTTCCTGCATCTTTCTCCTTTTCCTTCCCAATTTTTCCTCCACTTCTGTTACTTGATTTTCAAAATGCTTCTTAAGCTTCTCCATGGCCTGTTAACCAGTTCATATTTTTCTTGGAGGCTTTTGATGCAGGAGTTCTGCCTTCACTGTCTTCCTCCTGCTCCATGCCTTGATCTTTTTGTCCCCCAAAAGGATTCTATTGTCTTTTTGTGCTTCCTGTGCTTGCTCATATTGCCAGTCAATTACTTGATGGTTGAGCTTTTTGCCATGATAAAACTCTGTTTCTAGAGCACAGGAGCTTTGTCCCAAATTGCTTGGATATTCACAGTTGCTGGAACTATTACAGGGTACTGTCTCTACCACCCTCATAAGTTCTGGCTCACTGGTCACACACCCCTGGACCACCACCCAAGACTGTGATTCAGACCCAAGTAGGTTAAAGCAAGAGTGATTACTCTCTGAATGGTTGCTTGGTCCCCCTAAAATCTGCAGGCCATGAGCTCCTGAGGCATCCAGGAGGTGTAACTGCCACCCCTCTATCTGCTTCTTGCCCTGGGGGCAGCAGCCAGTTCCCCCCTATCCCACCCCCACCTCCCCATTCCAACAAAGGTCCACACTGACCTTTTACTTTGACATTTATGGGTTGAGAAGTCTGGAAGCCACAACAGCTGCTGGTTTTTCACTCTCCTGAAGTCTTCTCTGACAGACACTGGTTGGTACCACCCTGGGGCTGGAACCAGGCAGCTCCTGTGGGACTTTGCTTGGCTCCCAACATGCTTCAATAGCCCTTTCCTCTTGGCCTGCTGGGCTGTCTTCAGTGGGATATTTGTTTCTCTCTGTCACTTTAGGAGTTCTGTCGTTTTAAAATTTGTTTAGAATCATTTTTTACTGGTATTGGAATTTTTTGGAGCTGGAGCCCATGTCAAGTTTGTTCATCTACTCTGCCATCATGGCTCTGCTCCCACTATGGCATTCTTATACATTAAAAAGAGCAACTATAAAAATTTTTAAGTAATGGAAGACAATAAAAGTAAGCATAGAAAGGGTAAACATGAATAAAGCATTTTTGTCACTACCTCATTAGATACATACATACTTATAAACATAAATCGAAACACATATACATGTGTTATTGTTATTCAGTCATTTTTCAGCTGTGTCCCCATTTGGAGTTTTCTTGACAAAGATACTGTAGGGGTTTGCTATTTCCTTTTCCAGCTAATTTTATAGATGAGGAAACTGAGAGAAACAGGGTTGAGAGACATTCTCAGGGTCATAGCAAGTTTCTGAGAACAGACTTGGAAATCAGGAAGATGAGTCTTTCTGACCCCAGTCCTGGCACTCTATCAACTGTGCCATCTGGCTGCCCCTATATAAACATATAATAAATTATGTGAAAACAATAACAATTTTTAATTCTTAAGTAATACTAACATTTCCATAGCAAAGTAGAATAGGAAAACAAAGATGATTATACATGTATTGCAAATCTATTATATATAACTGTCTTTCCCTTTAATATCTAAAATAAGGTTATCATGTAACTTTCTTCCCCACCCAAGATGGCTACCATTAGACAGAAAAAAATATATATATATACATATATATATTACATAGGTATGTATGTATATGCATATATGTGAATTTACATACAAATTCCTACTTTACACATCTCTATTTTTCAGCTCTTTCTCTGAATACAAATTGCATCTTCCTTCCTAGATCCTTTGTAGTTAATCTGGATATTTACAATAGTCAAAATGACTTGGTGGCTCAAAGTTCTCCTTAAAACATATTGCTATAACCTTTTCTAACATTCTTTTGTTTCAGTTCATTTCACTCTTTATTTTTTTTGCAAAACTCTTAACTATTTTTGTTTTCTAAAATCATTGAACTCATCATTTCTCAAAGCACAGTAGAGTTCCATCCTGATCATATACCACGACTTGTTTATCCATTTCCCAATTTATGGTAATCCCCACAAAGAAAGTCAGTTCTTTAGAAATTTGCTTTCTTGTTCTACTTTATATGCATCAGAATGTTTGTGTTTGTTTCTGATTTTTAATTTAATAATGAACAAATCAAAATTTTATTTGCTAATAGCTTTTGATAATTAAATATTTAGCATTTTATTTTTTAGGTTATTCTAGAAATATGTTTCGTGTGATAGAGTTTGAATTCAGATTGAAGTATATTATCTTTCTCTTTACATTTTCCCTTTTTTTCTTGGTCTGTTTTTTTCATAACGTGATTAATGTAGAAATGTTTTGCATAATTGCATATGTATAACCTATATCATATTGCTTACAGTCTCAGAGAGGGAGGAAGAAAGAAAGGGAGGGAGAGAATTTGGAACTCAAAATTAAAAAAGGATATTAAGAACTATGCTTATATTTCATTAGGGAAAATAAAATATCATTTAAAAGGAATACCTTTAATATGTGTGCGCGTATGTGTGTGTTTTGTAGAGGAAAGAGAATCTTCCAGATATGCCCTAAGAAAATAAATTATATGCTTGTGGTTGTCATTTAAACTTACTACTATTTATGTCCTTTATCTTTAAGATTATGGGTTGATCATTAAGTCCAGTATAACTCTAGAGCTATTATTTTAAGATATTACCCAAACATGAAACTCCCAGTGTGGAAGATTCTGTCACTGATAATAATCAGAAAATTGTGTATTATTTATAATCTTAGGAAGTTATCTGAGCCACTGAGAAGTTAAATGAAATTTCAAGGTCCACACGGCTGGCATGAATAAGAAGCTGAACTTGAACCACATCTTCCTGACTTCCTGACTTCCTTTCAATCCATTATACTCTGCTGGCTCTCTTTTTCTTCCTAATAAAATCTTGATTTTTTTCATTCATCTCTAATACCTATGGTCATACAAGGAATAAATGTAATTCAGGATTTTTAAGAAGTTGATTTCTGGATTTCATACAGATGAAGTTATTTTGTAAAACACAAAAATAATTTTAACGTTCTAATTTTGATTTTTGAGGAGTGAAGTATTGAACCATCCTTGGTCTGAGTTCACTTTTGAGTGGTTTCTTTCTTCATAGTGTTGATGAATTTCAGGTAAATCATTGTAATAAAGGTCATTTATGATATCAACTTGACTTTCATAGAGGGGACACCTGCATCCACATAAAATGAATTGACTTTGATATTTAACATGCATGATATCAACCAAATTACATGACTTCTGAATGCTAAGAGGAAAAAGTGAATGAATTTCATGCATACATAGAAAGCAAAATTATGATGAAAGGGACTCAATTTACCTTTATTGGCCCTAGGTAATTATCTCCAAAAAATAAACAAAGGAAAAGTTAAGAATTTGAATAGTATTTTAAAATATATATGTATATATATATATATATATATGTATATATATATATATACACACATACATACACGCATGCATGCATGCATCAATATCTATCCCTATCTACACACATATACACATATATCCATACATACATACTTGTGCACATGCACATCCATGTATACATATACATATACATATACATATACATATACATATACATATACATATACATGCACATACAGACAGACATAGAGATATAGGCTGTGGTGATGACTGAATAGGAGAAAAAGCACTATACATATTGCTTAGCTATGTATTACATTTTTACAAAAATCATGTGTTAGGAAATAAAAACTCCACACACAGATGCAGAAAAGCAAACATATTTTATATGGCTTCATCAAATATAATGAATACAAATTATGCTAAAGTGCCAATAGAAAAAAATATTAAAAATTAAAGGGTGAACAAATAACTTAATACTGAAGTACTAGTGAGAAAAAATAATAGAAATAATCGGTAATTTCATTAAATATAATAGCATTAAGACAGCATTCTAAAAATTTTAGGAACACTACAAAATGTACGTAAGAAAATATGTAAATCATCTAACACTCTTATTTTTAAAAATTTATTTATTTACTTTTAGTTTACAACATTCAGTTTCACAATCCCTTGAGTTTCAAATTTTCTCCTCCTCTCTCTCCTCTCCCTTTCCCCTTATGGCAGCTTGCAATAAAATATAGGATCTACAAATACCTTCACATTAAACATTAGTCAAGTTGTAAAGAATGATTGTAACAAATGAAGTGAACAATGAGAAAGAAGAAACAAAACAAAAAGATAGAGAGAGCAAGTAGTTTGCTTCAATCTGCATTCAGACTCTGTAGTTCTTTCAATGGATGTGGGGATTACTTTCCATCATGAGTCTTTTGGACATTGGACATTGCTGAGAGGAGCCCAGTCTATAAAAATTAGTTGTCACACATGTGAAATATCTGTAATTATGTACAGAGTTCTCCTGGGTCTGCTCTCCTCATTCAGCATCAGTTTATATAAGCCTCTCCAGGTTATTATGAAGTCTGTCTGCTCCTCATTTCTTATAGCACAATAGCATTCCATTACTTCATATATCACAAGTTGTTTAGCAGTTCCCCAATTGATGGGAATCCCCTTGATTTCCAATACTTTACCACCACAATAAGAGCTGCTATAAATACTTTTGTACATATGGGTCCTCCTCCCACTAGTATGATCTCTTTGGGATATAGCCCTAGAAGGTCAAAGGGCATGCACATTTTTATCACTTTTTTTTAAAGATAAAAAACAGATCAGTAAGTTATGAGTGAAACTAAAACACTAGAGAACCAAAAAATCAAAACTGTTAATTAAACACCAAAATTTAAATTCTGAAAATCAATGAAGAGATCAAAAAAACACTCAATATTGTGTTAATAAATGAAACTTGGCACTATTTTAAAAATAACTAAATTGATAAATTAATTTGATACAAAGAAGAAACAAAAAAGCCATATTTTCAGTTTTAAAAATGAAAAAAAGATTTCACAAAAACCACAATGAAACAATGAAACAAAAGTTATTAGAAACTATTTTGTCCAAACATATGCCAATAAGTTTAACAAATGAAATTAAAGAAATTAATATTTTAAAATATATAAAATACCCAAATTAATACAATAAGAAAAGATAATTAAATAGTCCAGCTTCAGATTAAGATTTTTAATAAGATATGTCTTTGAAATTAAAAACTCTAGCAATAGAAAAAATTTACAAAAGAATCTATTAAGCACTAAAACAAATAATTGTAGCATTTTATAATATGCGCAAAATTAGCCAAAAAATAATCCTGCCAAATTCTTCATATGAGACAGAGATAATCTTGATGTGTAAACCAGATCGAGTAAAACCATAAAAAGAAAACTTCAGACCAAAATCTACATTTAAAATTTGAAAAAATTCAAGTAAAATATTAGCAAAGAGACTAAAGCAGTGCTTCTGAACCTTCCTAATGCCATGACCCTTTAATACAGTTCCTCACGTTGTGGTGACCTCCAAGCATAAAATTATTTTTGTTGCTACTTCATAACTGTAATTTTGCTGCTGTTATGAATCATAATGTAAATATCTGATATGCAGGATGTATTTTCATAGTTACAAATTGAACATAACCCACAGGTTGAGAACCGCTGGAGTAAAGCAACATATAAAAACGATTGTACACTTGGCCCAGGTTGGATTTATGCCAGTAATTTAGGTTTCACTTAATATTTAAAATTACAAACTTAGTCAACTAGAGTAATTCAAAATGAACAAAACAATATAATTATATCAATATTCACACAACATTTTTGACAAAATATGTCACCATTTTTTTAAACTCTAGAAAAATAGAACTAGACCTTTCCTTAAAATAAAGTCTATATCAAACCAAGAACAGTCATATTGTATAACAAAGATAAATGTTTTAACTAAAATCAGTAGTGACAAAAAGAATGTCAGCTGTCACCAGTTTTTAGTACTAGAAATCCTGGCCAAAACAATACATTAGGGGGAAAAAAGAAATTCAGGTAATAAGCATAGTTAAAGAAGAAGCAAAAATATCACAGTTGGCAAATGTTGTATTAATACATACTGCTAAATAATAAATTAAATTTATTGAAACAATAACTAGCAAATTTCCAGGATAACAAATTAGTTATAAATCAAGAGTATTATTATATAATATCAATAACAGCTAGGAGAAGAGATAAAAAGCCAAATTCTATTTAAAATCATTATAGAATGTAGAAAATACATAAAATACTTTATGTAAAGTCAAACTATCTACCTACCATGATACACAGAAAAAATATATAAATACAAAGGCAAATTGATGTGTAAAAGAAATTAAAACAGCCTTAAATAACTGAAAAAATGCTAACTGCTCATGGATAACATTAGTTGTCATCAACATCATCATTATCACAATGCTTAACTTACATAATTATTGCCACACAAATCAAACTACCAAATTATTTTGCAAAATTGTAAAAATAAATAAGGAAATTCATATATATAGGCAAAAAGATCAAGAAGTGGAGAAGTTATAATAAAAAGAAATGAGAATGAACAAAACATAGCGGTGTCACATCTCAAGCCATGCTAAAAAGTGATAAACCTCAAAAAATCAATTTAGTGGTTAAAAATAGATCAATTAGTATAAGAGATTAGTATAGAGCATACAAAACTGGATATATGTAGTACTCTAGAATTCAATAAACACAATGAACACAAAGATCTCAGTTAATAGTTTAAGAACTATTTAAGAATAGTTTTTTGACAAAAACTGCTGGGAAAATTGGACAGCAGCATGGAAAAAATTAGATTTAGACCATCACCTAACATCCTATCCCAAGTTAACCTCCAAATCCATATGTGACCTAGATACAAAAGGTCACATCATAAACAAATTAGAGAAATATGGGAAAAATTAGCTGTCATATCTATGAATAGAAGAAATTCATGACCAAACAAGGGATAGAAAGGGCCAGAGAAGATACAATGGATAATTTTGATTATATAAAACTTTAAAAAGTTTTTGTGTAAAGAAATCTATAACTGGGAATGAAAAATCTTTGCAGCAAGTTTCTCAGATAAAGGTCTTCTTTTCCAAAATAAGGGACAGCTTCAAATTTATAAGAGAAGGGCTATGAAAAATGCTTTAAATAGCTTATAATTAAAGTAATATAAATTAAATTAATTTTGATATTCCACTTTACCCCATTATATTTACAAAAATTACCAAAAAAAGGTAAGTGATAAGTCTTGTAGAAGCTCTAGAAAAATAGGTAAATTGATAGTATTGGTAAATCTTTGAATAGATACCACTATTCTAGAAAGCAATTTGGAATTAGAAATAAAAAAGCTACTGTACAGTGAATGACCTGTGACCTAGCTACAAAATTGCTGTGACCTTACTATTTTTATTTACTATGCATATTTATTTCAAGAAAGATATTTCCCTTTTATTCCTCAATTAAGTGGAGAATGGGAGAGAAAATAAATTTCTATAAATTTTTTTAAAAAGTAAAATATTTAGGGGAAGGGCATGCTACTGATGTGGAATGTGCATGCTCTTTCTATCTACCCATCTATTTTTCTTAGCCTATATAACAAAGGCATACATAAAATAATATCTTTAGGCAAGTCATAAAATATGCTAAAATGTGGACTTAATTAAATACTGTACCATGATAATAAACAGAATTATGAGAGGCGAAGTTGATGATAAAGTATACACAGAACTGTACAGTAAAATATGTAGTATGTTAACCTTTTCACCCCCATTGCACCTAGCTTGTATCACTGGTAGTTGGTTACACATTTTTTATGAAGGTATCAAGAAATATTTAAACAGTTGCTCTCTTTTTATTACTCACATATCTGATGATAGCAAGCAATATTATCTTTCAGAATTTTTTATGTAAAGTCAAACATGTGTAATATGAACTCACAAAAAACAAGAATTGTCTGTATTATTTCATTTGATTCTCACCACAACCCAGAGAAGTAGGTGCTATAATTATAGCCATTTTACAAATGAGGAAACTGAGCAAAGGATTTTTTAAGTGACTTACCTAGAGTCACATAGCTTGTATGTGTATGAAGCCAGAATTGAACCCATTTCTTCCCGATTTCTGGCCCAGAGCTTTATCCACCATGCCCCTCAGATACATGAAGTATTTCTTGATCCATATATACCAAAAGTATATTAGAATATTTCAATTTCATGTATTAACTGAAAGTGATAAACCTTATCTTACCTCACTTTCAAAAAAATAAATTATACATAAAACATATTTTAAAATTTTACTGATGCCTCTTATAATTAAGTCATAGTAGTTTCCTAGTATGCCACTGAGCTTTATCTTATATTCAGGGAAAAAATACACAAAACCACTTGATATGGTCACTATAGACGATGGGATATGCAGCATTCTATATCCATAGTCCCCTACGTCTCTATGAACTGGTGAGAGGTATTACATGCCATCTATTCTTCCACACCAACACTTTTCCTTACAATTAATTAGACATGAACAGTTGTTCTTAATTTTAAAAAAAATTAGGAGAAAAATTTTTTGAGAGAGAAAATATATTTATTTATTAATTCCAGGTGCTCAGTGAATTAAATGGAACAAGACGAAGACTAAAATGATCTAAACAAAACATTAAGAGGCAGAATGGAATAGTGCATAGAGAATCTGAGTAGTAATAAAAAAACAAAAACAAAACTTAATCTCTGAAACTTATTCACTGTGTGATATGAAGTCACTGAACTGAGAGCCTATTTCTTCACTTGTAAAATAGAGTTAATACCACTTATCCTACCTACAGCATCTTGAAAACCTTCAAATACTACATGAAAGTTCTCTTTACTGTTTTAGGAGCCTCTGTTGCATTTTGTGGGAAAGAATAATCTGTTCATATTAAATAGAGCTTCATATGGAGCCTTATAAGGGAAGCAAACTGGAAAAATATTTGTGTGAGAGTGAGTCTGAGGTATATATCCAAAAGAAAGAAAAGATGCAAGTGACCTATTACTGGATGCCTGGAAGAGACAAGCTTTATAATGGATCCACTGTCCTAGTTATAGATCTCATAGTCTGGATGCTTGAAGTTAATTTATATTGTGACAATTTCTGCTTAATTACCTACTTCATAAAAATTTCCTGAATTCTTAGTTTACCTCTAGTTTTGGAGAAATCCCAAAGGTGAAATGCTTGAGAAGAGGATTACCCAGACAAACTGATCTTTGAAAATAAATTAATGAGAGTGTCTTGAGCTACCTGTTACCTCAAAAACTGAACTGAGAAGAATAAACTGATAAAGAGTTTTGGCTTAGAAAGTAGAATGGTGAAAGAATGAAAATACTCTTATTAAGTGTTTACTATGGTCAAAGCATTATGACAAGTGTGAGGCTATGAACAGAAAAGACAAGACAGTCCCTGATTCTCAAGGAATGCAAGTTCAAAAAGAGGGAGACCAAACTTATAGATTTCAGTTGCAGGGTTTTAGAGCTAATGACAAGGCATATGGTAGCATGTGTTCCTTAGTGTTATTTCCACTGATAAAAGTATATCTAATTCTGATATTGAGCCATTTGACAGTTCAAAGTCTTTGTCAACAAGAGTTTTCCTCAATTTCAGTAGCTGTTGTCAGGTCAGGGCAGTAGCACTTGAAGTGGTAGTTGCCTGATCATGTTTTGATAGGAATTGTCTGGACACTAGGTGCCAGGGGTGAGCTAGAAGTAGGGTTAGCAGTCTACTGAATATTAATTTTCCAGGAATTCTTGGGCACAGAATCCAGGACTGCCTACATCAGTATCTGATTGGAGGGTTGGCATGGTGGTACAAAATAACATTTCAACGTTATCCTTAGCATTATTTCTAGATAACCACTTCCTTGAAGGGTAAAAAATGAGGAAATTCGGGTGGTTTTGCTTTGCCATAATACATTTCTGCTTTGGTGTTCAAGCTTGGATATTTATCCATGGAGCAGAAATGGGCCCCAAGGTCAAAACCTCATTGTCCCAACTTGGAAGATGATACCTCCTTCCAGGACCTCTGATACCTCCAGACCTTCCTGGAATATGTTAATTTCTCTACCTGTGTACCTCAGGAACAGTCCTTAATGTGTGTTCAGTGAGAAGCCCAGATAAGATGGGAATTCTGTTCTAATATTCACCAATACAACCAACATTCCTGATGAGTGGCTCAGGCCTAGAGGAGCTGAAACAGTAAGGAATCTAGAGAAATAGCAAAGCTATAGTTCAACTGCCATACAGGATAGATACCAAGGAAACTGTATTGAGGGCAAAAAAAAATCAAATAAGCAATATTAACCACAAAAAAAGGATTGTGTTTTATATGAAAGAAAGGGTGAGATGAAATCAGGAAATTCAGCAGAGAGACAAAGACTTCCCATTTAACTCTATTTTTCTGAACAATACAAAAGTACTAACAAGACAATCTAGTTGTATTCAGAGTATGATTGTAACCTGTGATGAAATGAATAACTTAAAAGATACAGATCTTTACAAAAGCCTGTTTAAATCCTAAAGCCTTGCATGCCACCAACATGTGAAGAGCCACACCAAAGTTTCTGTAACGAACAGGAACATGTCAATCATTTTTAGAGCAGTAAATAGATTCCTATATAACCAGCACCTAGCCCTTCTTCCCAGTAACAAAAATTGTCTTCACATTTACAAGTAGACATAGTAGCCAATGAATCGGGGGAGCTAGTGGTAACTAACTGTGGTGGTGATCAGAGGTATGACTATGAACCATTTCAAAGATAGTGAGAATGGTGGCTGGGGTAACCATAAAAAGGAGCCAAAACAGACCAGAATACTTGAAGTCCCATTCTTTCAACCATGGAAAACAAACTTATTTATTTTAAATCAAGTTCCAGCCATTCCACAGGAATGATCACTGTCCGAAAGAGGAATATTTCAAGTCACCATAGGACCTGGATACAATTTGTTACTCCTTTCCTATATCCCTTTATTTTCACCCAGGGAGTATTCTAGCCTTGCATCTCTAGTGTTGTATTCTTGTATTTTCCATCTTTATTGATATCAAAGTAAAACTCAGTTGCAGAAACCTATTTCCTATTAAAATCCCATTAATGGACAGGAGGCCATGGAACCAAACTAGCTTCTGAGCACTGCAACAGAAAATCTCATAGCAACAAAAGCAACAAACTTAAATGGAAGACAAAGAAAAAAAAGGAAAACCTTCGAATTTGCACGACATTAAGCACTTCCAAATTATGAGATACCAAAATAGAATACAGATAAATACAAAGCTCTATAAATAAACAAAAGACAAGTAAATAAACACACACAATTCTGAGAATAGGTTATCAGAGAGAAAAGAATCCCTAGGAATTATCTAGCTCAGCTCCCCAAATTCCAAATTAAAAATAATTAGATACAGAAAGTTTAGTGACTCACATAAGGTCATACAGTTCTTTTAAGACTATGAGAAACTCTTTGTTCTATCTCCCAATACAATATCCTTTCTATGGCTTCATGAAACTTCCGGCTGAGACTGGGAGTGTGAGTAGAAAAAAATGGGAATAAATGTCTGGTGGATATGAATAGTCTTTAGATTTAGTGTAAGTAAAGAGCAAAATAGAATTTTGTAATTTATATATATATAATATGTATATATGTATTACAAATATATACATATATGTGCATAGATGCACATACATACACACACACACACACACACACACACACACACACTAGCTATCAAGGAACAGTTCTAATCTGGAAAGAATCCAGGAAACATTTTTGGGCTTTCCCCTAAAGACATTTGCCCTATGTGTGTGTAGGTTCCTTGTGCCTGGGTCAGGGTGGGATAGGGTGTAGTAGCATTATGAAAACAAAATATAGGTTCCTATAGCTAATTTCTGATGTGACCTTGTGTAACGTCAATGTGATACCCACTGCAGCTGCTATGAATGTGCGTGTATATTTCCAGGGTAGATTAACAAAATATAATAAACTCTCTTCCTCAAAGGCAAAACCAAAATATATTTTGGACCATTGTTAGTATACCAGGAGGTAAGATTTAGCAGAGTACTCATCAGTAGGTATCCAGGGAGTGCCTATATCTTAAACCTTCTTTCTGTTAGGCCTCCCCACAAAAACAAGTTCCCCTAGGCAAGTTCCTCCTTCTGTCCACTCACAGCTCATCTCTCTCTCTCTCTCTCTCTCTCTCTCTCTCTCTCTCTCTCTCTCTCTCTCTCTTTCTCTCTCTCTCTGCTCTGCCTCCTTTTGACTCTCTACTTGTGCTCTCTCCCTATCTCCACTTTGGATAAGCTCCTCCCACACTGGGTTTAATGTGACATAGGCTCTGCATGACCACAGGATCCATATGATTATAGGCTCTATGTGTTAAGCCTATTAATGGGTAGGGAAGATCTTCATATTCTATTAACGTTATACCTTGGGGAATCCTTTTCTCCATATCTTAGTTCCCTCAATTAGAAAATGAAAATGTTAGCTCACCAAAGATACTTTCAGCTTTAATGATAGATAGATAGATAGATAGATAGATAGATAGATAGATAGATAGATAGATAGGTAGATAGGTAGATAGATAGATGAGATACATAGATGATAGATAGATAGATAGACAGACAGACAGTTCATTTAGTATGAACTTTCTGTGTGCTAGAGATTGTACTGAGAACAGAGAATATACAGATGAGCAGGTAAGACAGTCTTTGCTTCCAAGGAATTTAGTTTCTTTTTTGTGGGGAAGAAAATGCTTGAAGGAGATATAAAAAGGAAAAGGAGAGTAAAGTGTCCAGATGACCTCTGTGAGGTATGATGCCCTGATTTTATCATGAAGAAACATAACAACCACAAGAGCAATAATTACTGATCTATCTAAAATTTTAAGATTGGAAAAATGTTTTACATATATTTTATCATTTTGTCCTCACAACTATGAGCTCAGTACTGCATGTAATACAGAGTGCCCCCAAAATCTTAGTGTGGTTTAAGCTTTAACAATGGAAATGACAGAATTTAAAAATACTTCAAATGACCAAGCAAATTATGCTGGATCCACATTTGGAATATGATGCATACTTGTACTTGATTAATCTATCTCATCAACAAAATAAAAATTAAGAGAGTAGGCAATTTATATGAAGACAGAGAGGCCAATTTGAAGTAAAATTGTCAAGAAGTCCCAAATTCCCCCCACCCTGTCTCTGTCTCTTTCTCCCTCTTTCTTCCTTCCTTTCTATCCTTCCTTCCTCTTTGGTCTATTGCTTCTTGAAGTCAATCCTATGTCCTACTCCTAACAATCCCTGCAAAGTTAATTATTGATGACTCAAGAAATGTTATTCTTCTTTCCCTCTTCAAATTAATTTGTAATTACTTATTTGTTAAAATCTTATATGCATCCGATAGATTGTAAGCTTCTTGAAGAGAGGGATTTTTTTTCCATATATGTTCTGCATCTTTTACATATTAGGCATTTAATAAATGTTTTTTTGAATTATTTCAAGATAAAGATTTTAGATGTGGTCCATCCTAAAGATATTTTAATTGTGAACTCTTAAAAACTAAAAGTAGGTCAGGACTCCAAGGCATTGATACTGTAAGGATAAAATCACTGATGGATGTGAAATAGGAACTCTGGTCCTGTTTCTTTTCAAATCATAATCTTTTGAGGGCAATTATATTCGTAGCATTGGCCCAGGGGGCAGACTACCAATAAAAACTGCCTTTGTAGTGTGACAAGATAAAATCAGAAAAGAAACATGATTCAATTCTCCCAAATCATGAAATAAATGAACAGCACAAGTTTTCTTCACTATTTTCTGCCTATGTAACATGACTGTGGGTATCCCCAAATCCTAATATGGAAGTGCCCTGTGTCCTCTATCCATGTGAGTAAGTGTAACTTCCTTTGATTCTGTGGACACAGAAAGGATATTTCTTTAAAAACTGAAGAGACTGACAGTCTCTCTTTCTGGTTGCACTCTTTCCTGCTACTTTCAGAAAGTGAAGATCACTGTTCACCCACAGTACCCATGCCATGAACAGAATTAATAAGAAAGACTTATTTCCCCTGCTAGCTCTTTTATCCCAGCTCCAAGAAATGGGACCTGGGAATATCTCTCTTGTTCTGTTCTGTTTGTCCTCAGTTTCAGATGATGACTGGTAGTTAGAGCAATGGTGACTTTGAAGCCAGGATTCTACGTAGGATGTTACAGCCAATCAGACCACGAGGGAAGCCCTGACTTGCCCAAATGTCTTGGGATTTGAACCTGAAGGGAGTTTTGGACTTGGAACTTGGAACTGTACTCTATAGGAACCATGCTAAGGTATGAACCTAAACATTTTGTCAAAGACTAAAGTGGTGCAAGGAGGGGAAAAAGATTAAGTCCCATGTGTTGCGGAGTAATTTTACATCTTTCTAATTATACCTTTTTGAAATGAATATTCCTTGGTAAAATTTAATCCAATGTTAATGTTTAAATGGAATTTGGGGTATGTACAACCACCTGCATAATTGGGGGAGCTACATTGATGAAGTTGGGTCCATTTGTAGATAGCTCAAATAATCTCAAATCCCTTTAAAAATACCAGAGAAGTTCGAGCGAATGGTGAAATAGAACATACTTGGCCTTCAGGATGTAAAGGCCAAGGTCATAAATATTATACGTAAGAAATACTGGAAAAGAGAAACTCTAGGTCTCAGTTCATCATATGTAGAATGAAGGGATTGGTCAAACTAACCAAAAAAAATGGTCAATATGATTGGTCACAAAGATTTAAAATATCTCTGTCTACAAAATCCTCAGGAGGAAAATGCTATCTTTACCTGTAATCAGTGAAATATGAACAAAAATAAACAGAAGACCAACAAAAATAAAGAGGGTTTATTTTGTTACCTATAGGGGAAAATATGTATAAAACTTGTGGTTATAAAAAGGGTTAATTAAGGTCATGAGTTTACATAAATTCATAGATGATAAATATATCAAACAATTTCTGGAAAACCAGACAGAATAAAAATATTATTTTGCATTTTAGGTCAATTTAAGATTTGTAAGGCACTTTATGTACATAATCTTTGTTCCTCAAAACAATGTTCTAAGATAGATGCTATTATTAGCATCCCATTTTGCATATGAAGAAACTAAAGCTTAGAGTGGTTAAGCGTCTTATTTTTGTTTACTCAACTAGTGTTGGAGTTGAGATTTGAATCTGGTCCTTTCTTCCTTCCTCCCTCCATCCCTCTGTCACTTCTTTCTTCCTTCCTTTCTTCCTTCCTTCCTTCCTTCCTTCCTTCCTTCCTTCCTTCCTTCCTTTCTTTCTTTCTTTCTTTCTTTCTTTCTTTCTTTCTTTCTTTCTTTCTTTCTTTCTTTCTTTCTTTCTTTCTTTATT
>CM053595.1:173816285-173833923 GCA_028646575.1 Pseudocheirus occidentalis
TTCTTCTTCTTCTTCCTCCTCCTCCTCCTCCTCCTCAAATAAATTTGGCACTTATTAGCTGAGTTATAATGGTCTGTGTTATCTCAGCCTTTCTAATCCTTTTAACCTCATATTTAAAATGAGGGAGTTGGACTAAGATGATCTCTGAGGTGTCTTCCAGATCAAACATATGATCCAATAATCCAAAAAGTAATAATGATATAAGAAGTTTAAGATACAAATATTTAATCGCTTCTAAGGTCATTTCCAACTGTAAATTTATGATATGTATTAATGCTGGCATTTCCCCCATCATTTCTCCAGTCATGACACTGCCTCAGCACCATCTGAAGCTGAGATTGGCAGAAGAGCTACTCATCTTTTTTTCCCAGGAACCCCCACATTTCTAATTTTTCTGTCATAATGTTATATCATCTTTTATCAAATATCCCAAGAAAGGAAAGAATTATCTTGCCATTATTCTCCATATCATCATACAATTTTAGAAAGACCACAAACTGACCTAAGGGAAGAGTTATGGGAAGAAAAAAGTTACATTTTATCATCTATGTATCTATGTATCTATCTATCTATCTATCTATATGTCTATCTATCATCTATCTATATATCTCATCTATCTATATGTCTATCTATCTATATATCTATTTATCTATCAATCTGTCTTCTATCTATCTATCTGTCTGTCTGAATGTCTATCTAGCTATCTATCTCTCTATCTGTCAATCAACATCTATCTCTCTGTCATTTATCTTCTATCTTCTTTTAGTCTCAATCTCTTTGTCGTCTGTGTAGATATAAATATCTCTATCTTTGCCATAGGTTCTACTGACATAAGAGATCCATGAACGCATATATGTGTACACACACATACATATATAATTTCACTGGTTTAAGAAATTCCTGGTAAGGACAATTAATTTCCAAAGCAGATCAGCAATAAGAATCCTGGAAAGTTGCCTGGGCCACTGCATAGTTGTAACATGTACAGAATCATACATCCAGCATGTGCCAGAGGATAGACTTGAATATAGGTTTTCCTGATTTGGTGACCTTGTTATACTTCCTCTCCTGGTTACAAATGCTTAATGTACTCTAGTTTGGACATACCTTTATCCCTTGTAAGGACTTTGAATTTTTTAAGAGGGCTTTTTTTCTCCCTATAAATCAATTAATGAGTGAATAAGGTAGACTCAAAACTTCCCCATTACCCTGAGTAATTTAGAGAAGTTCCTTCTCAGAATTCTGGGCAGCCAAACAGACAGCAGTTAGATTAGCTCAGTTGTAATCATTTCCTCTGTATGATTTGGAAACACTCAGTGTTCTTATTTCCTGTGACTTTCCACTGACTTTGATTTAAGACAAGTTAAGGAAAGAGGTATAAAGATCACTGACTTGAAGTCCAAGACCAAAATAGACTGACCCCCTATTTTAAATGATTAAATTTAAAGAAATAAGATAACAGAATGTAGATCTGTTTTTAGTATTTCAATGAGCTTTGATCAATTTTAAAACTGTTTCAGACAGAAGTTAGGATTCAAATATAATTCATATTGCCCCAGATTAGGGAAAAATTAGTTTAAGCTTTTTTTTTCTCAGTATGAGTCAAGGGCTTACAATAATTATAGAATCATAGGATGTTAGAACAGGAAGGGATTTTAAGGATCATCTCTTCCCACTGCTTCATTTTATAGAGAAAAAACTGAAACCCTAAGAGGACTTGTATAGGATCATATTGATTGATTGTAGCAGGGCCAGCATTTTATATCACAGTTCTTTAGAATTCTAGTACCTTCCTCCATTACCAACCTGCTATCTCAATAGCTAGTTGTATAACTAATAGACTCAATATAGACTTGGGTACAATTCAGAAAATTTCTTTAGGAGACAATATGGTACATTGGATTTGGAGGTAGTAGTCAGGGGTTCTAGTTTGGGCTCTGCCACTAAGTGCTTGAGCCACATTGGAGACCACACTTACCCAACTTGGCCTTCAATTTCCTCATTAGTAAAATGAAGACATTAATCTAAACAACCTCTGAAGTTACATTCAGCTGTTAATCTATGGCCCAATATATAAGAATTATTTCTATTAATAGTAGTGTCTCCCAAAATAAAGTACATGATTCTAATAAATAATTGAATGGAATGATAAACATTTTCTTCATAGACATTTATTGTGTGAACCTGTCAATCCATGGGCATTTATTAACTGTTGACTATATGTCAGACCTTGTTATGAGGATTGGGCATAAAAAGACAAAGGAGAAATGGCACTGGTAGCTGTTAAAGTCTGTTGGAGAACTCTGATTCTATGAAATTTCATTTCTTATATTTTGTACTTCTCTTTACATATGGCTATAATGATTACTCATATACACACATATATCCCTAAAACTCCCTTTTAATACTGGAAGCTTTTTGTTGATAACAGCTCTAGAAGAAATGATCTTGTAGGAAAAGGGGAAATCAAGCAATGGGAACATTATAGAATAAGGAGGGAAGGAAGAGAAATCTGGGGTGGAAGGAAATGGTGATGGTAGAGAAAAATCTGCTTGCAGGTTAATGAGAGAATGAAGGGAAGCTGATGAAGATAGGTTTTAAATGGAATAAGGGCACTTAACAACCTTATGTTTAGAAGTCTAGAATTTAAGTTTATACCAATAGCTGACAATAATAGTGTGATTTGGGGGTATGATATATAGGATAAGCCATGGAAGTTTCATATTACTTGTTTAGTCAAGAAGACAATGAGGACCAAATCTTCTTGGTATTCAGTATGTAGACCACCACATGCAATAACATTCATTCCTATTTAATAAATATTATCCTATTCAAAAATTTCTCCTTTCCCTAGCACATTGGGTAGATCCTGTGGGGCAATTCTCAGAAAGTCATGGATAGAAGTTTTACAGTAGCAGAAGGAAAAAGAGGTTTAAAATTCTTCAGAAGGCATACCCGCGTTGAAGAGATGAATAGATGTTACAATGCATATATATGCAAAGATGGTACTGTAGAAGATTTGTGAATAACACTAGATTTGGAAAGATAAATTAAATTTATATCCACAGAATATGACAGAATTAAGCAGCAGGAAGGGAATTTAAAGCTCACTTAGAGATCCTTGGAAGACAATCTTATTCGTGTACATGTGTTTTAATGGAATGGAAGTTCTTTGAGGACAGAGATTGTTTGGTTTTTTCTTTTGTGTCCCTATTAACTGGAATAGTCCCCTGCACATAGGATGTACTCAGTAATATATGCTTGATGAATTTAGTCTAACCTCTTCCTTATTTACAGAGAGTGAAAGAGAACCCCAGGAGGTCAAGAACCACTTGTGTGGGGTCACAGAGAATATTCGTGTTAGAACTGGGACTAGACTTCAAGCCAGATCTCCTGCCATGTAGCCTAAAACTCTATCTAATTCATCACACTATTTGATCTTTATAATTATAGTTGTAAATGATAACAACAACAACAAATTGTAATGTGTTTCTATCAATGGTGTATTGTTTTGTGAGTAAACATTTCTTTCAAATATAAATAGGTATGTTTGGCAGGGCTATTTGTGAAAGGTATCATAGCAGAGAAAGTCAATTGCCAAGAAATGCTCCAAACCAAACTTACAATATTTTTCATGAATTATGAGTAATGGAATGAACTTTCTGCTTTCAGTGTGAGTTCGACATGACAGACTGGGTTGCTTAATATCTTTTCTCCCATTTGGTTGCCCAAGTATAAGATCAGTGTGAAGTGTAATGTTTCATACAGCTCTGTCTCTCTCCAGAGCATAGTCTCCATAAATACTTTCTGATGATGAGGTTACAAGGAGCCCTGTTTGTTGTTTCTACATAACAAGTGTGGACGTTTCCCCTTGGGGAAGCCTTTAGCTGGTTTTCTTACAAATACAAAACCAGCCAAACATCTGGGCAACAAATGCCCAGAAAACTTCACATACGTGCATGGGATGGTTGATCTGTAGTGTGAGCAGTATGACAGCTCCTTCAGTCAAGATGAGTCAGTGAAGACCTTAACAGACCAAAATCCAATCTTCACCCCCCAAATTCAGGAATGCTTGAGTTTGTGCTTGACTCTTTTAATTAAGCATTGAATGTGCCTTTATTCTCCTCAAAAACTATTCCAGCAAAAAGGAATATTGCTCTATTTTTAAAGAGATTAATTTATCACCTATTTGTAACCTTAAATCAGCAAGCACATGTCTCTAAGTAGTTCCATGAGGAAAACTCCCATGTTAATGAAACTGACTTTTGAAGGACTTGGGTCTTGAGATTGCTTGATTTGACAACTGAATTATAAAAAACATAAGTTTCTTGCATCTCTAATTTCCTAGAGTTCCTGTCATTTGATAACAATTTGGCCATACTGATGCTATTTTGAGTATATGCCAAGGGGAAAGGGTTCAGAATTCTTTTTTAACTCTGTGAGAAAAATGTATACACAATAAGCTCATTTCTTTAGCATTTCTTCTCCTGAATTAGGACTATAGAGAAGAATGGGAATAAAATATCTATAAGAAAGTCAACCACCAAATTTAGCCAGAGATTCCTCCATTCTCATTGAACATTCAGTAAGTATTTACTGGGCACTTACTAAGTGCAGAAGAAATATATAGGAACTTAGGAATTTAGAAATACAAAGGACTTCAGTTCATGGGACTTGTTTTTATTTTTTGCCTTTGTACCCATAGGGTCTTGTGCATAGTGAGTACTTAATATTTTTGTTTGAAATTAAGTTGAATTTTATCATCTATTCCAAATCCTTTATTTCACATCTCTGGCTATTGGTTTCCCTATCTAACTTCAAGACTCAAACCAAATCTTCCCTTTTGCTGGAGACCTCACTATGGTACATGCTTTCCCTCAGAGATTACCCTCCATATAAAATATCACACACACACACACACACACTCACACACACACACACACAAACACACACACCCAGAGAGAGAGAGAGAAACAGAAAGAGAGAGAGAAAGAGAGAGAGAGAGTTGTTACATGTTGTCTCCCCTTTTAAAATGTAAACTCCTTTATGTCAGGGACCATGTTTTTCCCTTCCTTCATAGACCCAGAGTTTAGCACTAGACTTGGCACATTGCTGTATCTGTAGACTGTTGTTCAGTCATATTGGACTTTTTATGACTCTGTGGACCATCCTGTTCATGGGGTTTTCTTGGCAAAGATACTGGAGTGGTTCACCATTTCTCCAGTGGATTAAAGCAAACAGAAATTAAGTGAAGTGTCCAGTGTCACATAAATAGTGTCTGAGGCCAGATTTGAACTCAATTCTTTCTGACTTCAGGCCTAGTGCTCTGTTCACTTCCCTGGAGCTGGGACATAGTAATTGCTTAATAAAGGCTTGTTTCATGGCTGACAAATGAGGTAACTTTGGCCTAAAGAAGTGAAGCAACTTTTTCTAAGTCCATATAATTTAGAGATAGAAGCAAAGTTGAACTAGGTCTTTGGAGTTCTGACTTACTTCTTTCCACTATATACAATTGTCACCTTCTTCATGTAATGGTCCTTGTCCTGTAGGAGGATAACAAGCTAGATGTAGATGTGAATCACACATGAGACAACAGCAAACAATATAAGGCAGGATATGGCATAATTAAATTCTGGTCAATGTGGCCTAGATCAGAATGCCATTAGAAGTTGAAAGGAGAAAGTTTAATGAAGTCTGGAGGAGTTCTGGAAATTTTGTAAGGAAAGCAACTACTTGAACTGCTTGATAAAGGTAAGAGTAGGATTTGGGTTGATAGAAAGAAAAAGAGACAACATTCTGAGTATGGAGGAAAGGAGTGAGTCAGTGTGTGTGTGTGTGTGTGTGTGTGTGTGTGTACATTTAAATAATATCATTTGTTTTTTATATATCTCCTGACTTTAGCATAAAATGTTATATTATGGTAGTCTATGATCATAACCTGTCATCTAACTAGATGGTAAGGTCAATGAAGGCTGCTACCAATTCTTGAATTTTGCACAAAAATTTTTATTACATGACCAAATGAATGAGTGCATAATTCTCATGTGAGAATGAAAATGAAGAGTCTGAGTGACAGTGGGAAGACCAATCAGATTAGTAAGGAAAGTATATTTTAGAGAAAATGGAGTGATAAATCAAACTTATTTTTCCTTCCTAAACACTACTTGAAAGACTCAGCTATGTGATCCTGCCTTATGAAAAGGTAATTGTCCAAGGACATGACATACCCTGAAGTATATGTAGCATCACACTCTAGCTATCATTATCAAAATTGTTTCCTTATTAGTAAGGGTAAGGATGACATTTTTTGGTAGAGAACTGAAATTGAAATATCAAGTATGTTAGGAAAAATGGTTTGTGATACCTCCATATGACTTATAGGATCATAGACTCAAAGTGATCTTTGGCACCATTTAGACAAATGCTCTTATTTTATGCATGGGAAAACTGAGGCTTTATAAGACAAATATCATATAGGTAGCAAATTCCAGTCAGGATTTGAATGTGCTTTAAACTTTAAATTTAGTATTTTCAGCACCTAACACTGCCTATTCTTACCTTTATCAAACCTGAGTTGAGTCAACTATTCAGTGTCAATAAGTTCACTTTATGTGGGGTATAAGGGCTTTTATTGATAATATTCTTCCCCAGCTACAGCTTCTTTCTGTTAATTTTTTTGTAAGCCCTACGCAAATATTTCCAAGAATCTTTTTATTTTTATTTGTTATTGGGAGAAAGGGCACAGAGGAGAAATGTGAAAAGAACTATTCTTTGTCTATGTGAGATAGATTTAAAAAGTTTATTTCTGTAGATAACAAAGTTAAAAAAAATATATTATAATAGCTCCATGTTCTTTAGAAGGCTTACAAACATGCAGCAAATTACAAACATCCTTTTCCTTCTGCAATGCAAGTTGAATGAGGAGGAGGCAGTCAAAGCCTCTAGCTATGAAGTGGTTTCAAATGCTACAGATATATGACTCCCTTTTAAGATTCATAAAAGTAATCTAGGGAAGAGTCTGAAGGTATAAATAATCAATAGCCTAGTTGTCATTTTCCTTGGGTTCAAGACAATTCCTAGGGAGAGACTCTTTGAAGAGAAATGTTAAAGAAGAGAAAGTGAACTTAGACAATTTAATTCAAGGGTTCTTACAGTGAGGTCTGAGAACTTAAGTTAAAAAAAATTGATAACTGTGTTTTAATATAATTAATTTCCTCAGCAATCCTATGTGCTATTTTATAAACAGAAACATTCTGAGAAAGTTCTTTTGGGTTTGCGAAGAAGTCTATACCACAGAAAATGTTAAGAATCTCTTACCTAATTGAATGCTCTGATTTCTACAAAAGAGGAAAGAAGGAACAGCTTGCCTAAGGCCACTTAGCAATCAAGTGGCAGAATCAGGTCCTAAGACCTGTCTGATTTCTTCTACCACACACTGTCTTAACAGACACATTGTCTACTCATCAAATAGCCTAGCCTTTGCTATCATTTTAGTAGTTCCTGGGATATCTCTGGCAGTGGTTACCTGGGATTTAGATCCATTTAAGTAAGTTAGAAAGACACAAGCTTAAATCCTGCCTCAGATTCTTAATTGTGTGACCCTGGGCAAATCACTTAACTTTTCTGTGTCTCTGTTTCCTCATCTGTAAAACTGAGATAATACCAGCAACTATCTCAGTATTATTGTAAGGATCAAATGAATCAACATATCTAAACCTTAAAGCCCTTTGAATAAAAGTCAGCTATTGTGAAGTGTCTTATGATAAATTAACATCCAATCTTGAGTCTCAATTTGGGAGATAATCCCAGAAATGGGGAAGCAGAGTAAGGGTGGGGTAGGGACATTAACATCAGTTGGGGGGACTTGCTGGAGCCAAGGTGGTTGAATAAGCAGTAAATCATCATATTATTTCATATTCAACTCCAAAGAACATAAAATAGTGCCACAAAACAAATCCTGAAAACACAGAAACCACACAAAGATTGGAAGAAACAATTTTTGCAAGTAGAAAGGAGTATATATATATTTTTTCTGCTCGAGTATTAAGATATAAAAAAACTTCACAATCAAATTCAGAAAATAATACATTAAATGCGCCCTTTTAAGATCATAATGCAATAAAAATTACATTTAGTAAAAAGCCATAAAGGCATGTATTAAATGTTATTGTATATTTAATAATCTAATCCCAAAGAATAAGTGAGCAAAAGAAAAAAAAATCATAGAAACAATCAATAATTGCATTATAGGAGAGGAAAACAATGAAAGTCTTCCAAAATCTGTAGAATACCATCAAACCAGTATTTAAGGGAAATTTAATATCTCTAATTGCATAGATCAATAAAAGAGAAAAAAGAACAGACCAATAAATTGGTCATGTAACTAAAAACTCTAAGAAAAAAAACATTTTAAAAATTCCCAAGTGAAGAAAAAAATGGAAATCCTGAAAATCAAGGGAGAGATTAATAAAATTGAAAATAAGAAAATCATTGAAGCAAAAAATAACACTAGGATCTGGTTTTTAGGGGAAAAATTACATTGGTTTATTTGATTTAAAAATAAATCAGATGGAAAACGAATTACTAGTATAAAAATGGAAATGGGTGAATGAACCACTGATGAAGATGAAATTAAAGCAATTTTTGGAAGGTATTTTCCCCAAATATATGCCAGTAAAACTGATAGTAAAGTAAGTAAAGTAGATGAATATTTACCAAAAAAATAAACTGCCCTGATTAACAGAAGGGAAATAGAATATTTAAATAACCCCATATTAAAAAAAGTAATTGAACAAGTCATCAATGTGCCACCTAAGGGGGAAAAATATTCCCCAATAAGATTAGAGGTGAAGCAAAGATATCCATTATCACAACCATTCTTCAATATTTGCTAGAAAATATAGCTATTACAGTAAGAGAAGAAAAGAAATTGCAAGAATAAAAATAGGCAATGAGGAAACAAAACTATTACCATTTGCATATGTTATTATAGTATACTTAAGGAATCCTCAAGAATCAACTAAAAATAGTCTAAATTTAAAACATCAATAAAGTTTCAGTATAAAGAAGTAAGTCATAAAAGAGCACCACATTTCTATATACTACAAACAAAACACAGGCAGAAGAGTTAGAAAGAGAAATTCCATTTAAAATAGTAGCCTACAATAATAAAAAAGGAAAAAAAATAACTCTTGGAAGTCTACCTGTCAAGAGAAAGGCAGGAACAGTAGGAATGCACTTACAAAACACTTTTCATATAAATAATATCAGATCTAAACAAACTGAAAATATCAATTATAGTGACAATTCTACTTATGCTAATTTACTTATTCTATTCCATGCCAAACTATCAAAGAATTGTTTTTAAAAGCCAGAAAAAAAGTAACAAAATTCATCTGGAAGAACAAAAGGTCAAGAATATCAAAGAAATACATTTTTTAAAAATTGAGAAAGGCAACCTAGCAGTCCAGATTGACCAAAACAAAACAAAACCATATCACCAATTGATAATCATCAAAATAATCTGACATTTGCTAAGAAATAGGATAATGGATCAGTAGAATAGATTAATTACTATACAATATATAGTAGTAAATTACCATAGTAATCTAGTATTTCATAAACCCAAAGATTCTGGCTTTTGGGACAAGACCTAGTTATTGGACAAAAACTGCTGAGAAACTGAAAAGCATTTTAACAGAAACTATGGATAGATCAATATTTCACAGTATATACAAAGAACAAAATGTGTATATAATTTAAACATGAAGTGCAATATAATAAATAAATTATGAGAGCATTGAAAAATTGTACCTGTCAGATTTATGAATAAGAGAAGAGTTTATGATAAAAAAAAGATATTGGGAGGATTGATGGAAGTACAATAGATGATTTTGGTTATGTGAAATTAAAAAGTTTTTGAAAAAAAAACCTAATGTCACATAAGAAGAAAAACAGGAAAGTGGGGGAAAATTTATAGAAAGTTTCTCTCATAAAGACTCATTTTTCAAATATATAAAAAGCTGAGGGGCGGCTAGGTGGCACAATGAATACAGCACCAGCCCTGGAGTCAGGAGGACCCAAGTTCAAATCTGGCCTTAGACACTTAACACAAAAACCTAGCCGTGTGACCTTGGGCAAGTCACTTAACCCCAACTGCCCTTCAAAAAAAAGGCAAAAAAAAGAAAGCTAAGCCAAATTTATAAAAATTAGAACCATTCTCCCTATGATATATGGTTAAAGGATATGAAGAGTCAGTTTTCAGAAGAACTCAAAATTATGAATAATCACATAAAAATGATCTAAACCACTACTAATCAGAAACAAATGAAACTAGAGCTACCCGATGTACCACCTCTGCCTCACTTCTTGGCTAACACGACACAGAAGGGAAATAACAAATGTTGTATGAGATATGGGGAATGGGAGAAGTGTGCATTGTTGGTGGAGTTGTGAGCTAGTCACACTATTCTGGAGGATAATATGGACCTATGTCCAAAGTGCTATAAAGCTCTGCATACACTTTGACCAGGTCTATACCTCAAAAAGATCACAGAAAAAGAAAAAAGGATCTATTTGTACAAGTGCTTATAGCAGTTTCATTGGCAAAGAACTGGAAATCAAGGGAATGTTCACCATGCAGGCGATGGCTGAACAGGCTGTGGTATATGATTTTAATGGAACAGTATTTTATTATAAGAAATGATGAGCAGGGTACTTTCAGAAAACAAAACAAAACTGGGAAGACTTACATGAACTGATGCAAAGTAAAGCGAGCCCAACCAGGAGAATATTCCACACAGTAACAACAACGCTGTATTATAATCATCTGTGAATGACTTAGCTACTCCAATCAACACAATGATCCAAGAAAATGCCATAGGACCCATAATAAAAAATTACTACCCACCTCTGGAGAGAGAACTGATGAATTCTGAAGGCAAACCAAAGTGTACTTTTTAAACTGTCTTTATTTTTATTGTTTTATTTTGTTTGTATTTTTTTTTTTGCTTTTCGGAGGGCAATTGGGGTTAAGTGACTTGCCCAGGGTCACACGGTTAATAAGTGTGTCAAGTGTCTGAGGCCGGATTTGAACTCAGGTCCTTCTGGCTCCAGGGCCGGTGCTTTATTCACTGCACCACCTAGCCGCCCCTGTATTTTCTTTTGCAGTATGAATAATATATATTTTACATAACTTCATATATGTATATATATATATATATAAATGTTTATGCTTTCACAAGGAAGGGGAGTGTGGAAGGGAGAGAGCAAATCGGGATCTCAACATTTTTTAAATGATAAATATTTTTATATGTAACTGGAAATATTTGGCAAAATGAATAAAACAATTTTAATAATCACCTTTGATCCCCATTTCCTTGGTTTTCCAAGTAACACAATTCTTATATTTTCCAAATGATTAATGTAAAGATACATTATTTGATTTCTCACATTGGCATGAAAGTGATAGTATTTCCAAAATGTATGTCAATGAAGAGCCATATCTGTTCTTCTCTGCTAGATTGTCTTTAAAGATGTATCTGGTAATGGATTGTATACCTGTTGTCTAAGATCCAGATTAATTAAGCTTTAAGAGACTCATCGGCATAATCAAGTCACCAAGCATTTATTTAGTGCTTACTTTGTATCAGACACTATGCTAAGCCATGGGGATCTAAGTAGGAGCAAAAAAGAAAAAAAACCTACAACAGTCCATCAGTAAAAGGAAGTTTAATATCTAGGGATGGTAGGAGAAAAGGGATGTTTCATGAGATGGGAAATGATTTTTTTAAAAAGTGTATCCCCTAAAAAAGGGGGTAATTACATAGAGAGGAATGAAGGAATGAACATGGCTAACTTGGGTGCCCTTCTTTAAAATGAAGATCAGGTAGAAATGACCAATCAGTGGAAGAGGCTGGAAGGACAGAACAATTTTCAAGCATAAGAATACTTAAAGGATGAAGGAATATTGTGGCATAAGAAGGCTGCTCATATCACCATGGTGACAAAGGTAACTTTCAATATGAAAAGGCTGCTGAAGTATTGTGTAGAAAGAAATTTGAAAGAGCAGGAGTGGACATGAAGAAGAAAAACAATGTTGACTACTAGGAAATGACCAGTTTTGATAAAGGAAACTTAAAGAGTTTCTCTATTATGAGATTGCATTGTGTATGTATTGGTGAAGAGAAGACCCATAGGCATAAAATCAGATTGTGTGAGATTGTGTGTGTGTGTGTGTGTGTGGTGTTATAGTAAAAAAATGTATATCACCATCTTATTTTGTTCCATTATCAAAATATGTCCTTTGTGAACATATCGTGTCCTTAAAATGAATTTGCTGAATGATGTAGGCTGCTGCTGCTGCTTTTTGACACAGGCTTTTGGCAGGCATAAAATAATAGGCAAACTAGCTCAGCCATTTTTCTAGCCCTCTATGTAATTATTTTATAGCACTGGAAAGTCTTCACAAGTCCAGCATCAACAGTCACTCAGCTAGCCCTGATCTGTCAGTACTCTGGCACAATGGGTACACATTTCTCTGTTCTGTGGAATGGCTGACACATGGGTTGCAGAAAGTTTTGTTAGACTGCAAGCATATTTCAAACCACATCCTGAATGAATAAGCTCCTGTTGATCCCCTTTAGTCAGGAGAACATGAAAGACATACTCTTAGGTTTGTAAGACACAGTTACTTGCGTATCCTTAGCATATGATAATGGATCACAACAGCAAAAAAGCAGAAAACGTTGGTAGAATATTTGATGAATGTGCCACCTACTCTGGTAATAGCACCCACAGGAAATGAATACTTATGATGCTTCTTCCTTAGTGAAAAGACATTTCAAAGTTTCCCACTCATTTGTTTTATTCAAAAAGCATTTGTTTTATTGAAGCCACAAACCTCAACAGTAACAAGCAAGTAGAGCCATCAATATTTGCTGAAGTTCTAAAAAACAAAAAAACCCCCAAAATTAAAAATAGCAATAACAATAATAATGGCTACCATTTATATTAAATGATATTTATTAAACCACAGGGTTTGTACAAAGCATTTTACAAATATTATCTTATGTGATGTACACAGCAACTGGGGGAGTTCACATTCTCCACCTGGTTGCCTTATTGTATTGTATAGATGACATGGGATTTTAAAATTAAATTTAATAATTAATTTAATTAAGTTAAACAGCATAATAAATCTTGAGACTATTACATGCCTGTGGCCCATGAAAGAGATCAAAAGCAAACCTTACAGACACACTTACAAAATGGTCTATAACTCATTAATGCCAGAATTGGTGTTTGATACATGCCACCAACTATTTGGACTTGGGCTTACCAAAGTGGAAATACTGTGAATACTAGTCCAAAGCTATCTCTTATTTGAGGAACCAACCTAGCTAAGTCCTGATAACCTCATCATCAGAGTGGGTTCACAGTGATACTATCTTGGATACAATAGTTTTCACAAATCCTTGACTAAATTAAAGTATGGTTATTATCTCTGTGGTTTGTGCAGAGAGAGTCCCATATCCTTGAAGGACTGATGGACCATCATGAAAAGTCTTTTCAAAATGTTTAGCAAATAGAAATATACATGGTAGTCTTAAACATAGCACAAACTTTTGACAAAAAAGGGTATAATAATTATTCTTAAAAATTTCTGATAATCAGAATGAACACATAGGATGGCAAAGTATGGATTATTTGGGAAAGCAAAGTATGGATTATTTGGGAAAGAAAGACACATTACTTTTTCTTTTATTCTATTAATTGTTATAATGTAATGCATATCATGATTTTAGTTCCATTTCCTGTTATGGAAATGCTTCAATAATCAAAGACCAGTTTCATTAAAAACAAACATCATGAAACTGTGCAATTCAATCGCTTGAAGATGCTTTGACTCCATAATTCCTATGCATGCAAAAAACAGAGAATGGAAATGAAGCTTTTCAGTTTCAGGAATTAGTAGTACTGATGAGCTAATTTGGAAAATTTTCTAAAAGTTAGTTTTTGCAATCCCTTAATAAAAAAAGAAGACTGATGAAGAATTAGAAACTAGTTTTTGGAAATATGAGTATAATATTGATTAAAAACTTCATCAAAGCATTTCTTATTTAGAAAAATGATGCATTAAAATAAATTAATATATAAAAAATAATGTGTTCTTTGTACTTGGAATGACACATGTGGCTCATCCCAGAAAACTGACAACAATATAATGAATCTTGAGGCTATTACATGCCTGTGGCCCATGAAACAGATCAAAAGCAAACCTTACATACACATTTATGAAATAGTCTATGAGTCATTAATGCTAGAACTGGTATTTGATACATGTCACCAACTATTCTGAATACACTTATCCAATTAGTTTAGATCCTTAGACAAAAACAAGTTTAAATAATTTTAGTACAAAATGAGGAAGGGGGAATATTTTTGACCTTTTCCATAATTAAGGATGGGACATGCCATTTCATTGATATTTAGAACTCCCAGATGAGGAAACTCTCTATATCAGTGCAATCAATTATCACTTAATAAGTACCAAATATTGTGCTAAGCAATGGGGATAAAAAGAAAGGCAAAATGCAGTCATGACTTTAAAGAAGCTCAGTCTTTACAGAAAAACACCATATAAACATGTACAAACAAAAACAAATAGAATAAGTAGAAAATACATTGGAAATTATCATCATAGGAAAGGCACTAGAATTAAGGGGAATCAGAAAAGCTTTCCTGAAAGAAGTGGAAATTGAAGAGATGCCCATCAATTGGATAATGGCTGAACAAGTTGCAGTAAATAATTATGGTGAAATACTATTGTGCTATAAGAAATGATGAATAAGATGGTTTCAGAAAAAAAACCTAGGAAGAATTATCTGATGCCATGGAAAGTGAAGTAAACAGAACCAAGAGAACATTGTACATAGTAACAGCAATATTGTAAGGATGATTAACTGGGAAAGAATTTTCTTTTCTGTTTACAACAATGATCCAAGGCAATTCCAAATTATTTAAGATGAAAAATATTATATACCTCCAGAGATAGAACTGATGGACTCTGAATACAGACTTAAGCACATTTTAAACTTTATTTTTTTTTCTGTTTTCTTTTGCAACATGGCTAATATGGAAATATGTTTGGCATGACTTCACATATATAATCAATATCAAATCACTCACCTTCTCAAGGACAGGGAGGGACAAGAGAAAGGGAGAGAAATTAGAACTAAAAATTAAAAAAATAAAATTTTCCATGTACTTAAGGGATTTAAAGCAAAATAAAATATATTGGGGAAAAGAGGGGGGGAAAAGCTTCCTTTAAAATGGTGAATTTTATCTTTGACTTCCAGGGAAAGTGGGAGCATTCCAGGCATGGGAAACAGTCAGTGAAAATGTTCATAGTGTGGAGACAGAATGTTTTGTACAAGGAACAACAAGAAGACCACAGTGGCTGATTTACAATATATATGGAGAGGAGTAAGGTGTCAAAAGGCTATAAACATGGGGAATGTGTAAGTTTAAAATCCAAACAGAGTATTTAAAATTTGACCCTGCAGGTGATTGGAGCTTATTGAATAGGGGAAGAGGTGACATAGTCTGACTTGTGCTTTAGGAAGATCATTTTGATAGCAAGGTTGAGAGTAGACTAGAGTGAGGATAGATTTGAGGCAGGAAGACCAACAATAGACAATTGTAATAGTCCAAGCATGTGGTGATAGCATTAAAGGAGAGAAGAGAAAATGAGAGATATTATAATGATGCAATTGACAGAACTTGCCAACAGACTGTGTATGGGGAGGGGTTAGAGAAATGTCAAGAGAGATGACAATTACTCCAAACATGGTGGAACTCTTTTGTTTTTGCTTTTTTTTGGAGGGAGGGAGGGAGGGCAGTTGGGATTAAGTGATTTACCCAAGGTCACACAGCTAGTTTTGTGTTAAGTGTCAGAAGTCATATTTGAACTCAGGTCCGGTGCTTTATTCACTGTGCCACCTAGCCGCCGCCATGGTGGTACTCTTAACAATAATAGTAGAATTGGGTAGAGAGTATGGTTTGTGGGCAGAAGATGATGAATTCAGTTTGGGATATATATATATATATGTATATATATATATATATGTATATATATATATTAATATGTATTCAGAATATACAGTTTGAGAAGTACAGTTAAAAAGTTGGAGTTTTCACACTTTAGGTCAACAGAGATGCATGTTCATAGCTTCTTTGAAACACATAGTTTTAGAGAGTTACTTATAATGTTTAGCTGTTAAATGATTTTCAAAGATTCATATAACTAGTTTGTATAACTTGAAGACCAGATCTTTTCCATGATTCAACATCGTATCTCAAAATTATCTATATCATTAATTTTCCCTTGAATAAGCTAAGAGAACTCAACACTAGCAGAGTTACTTTGCTGTCTCTGATACTTTTCTTTCTCTCCCAACCTTTCGATATTTTGGGTTTGCTTCTGATCATTTGCATTATTCTTGATTTGTCTCCTTGTGACTTAAATGCAAGAATGCTATTGATTTGAATTAATAATTGGAAAAAAATTAAGTTTTTATTCTAGGAGGTTTTAACTCACCCATGTTCTCTGTATGCTGGATTTGGAAGCAATGCTCACAGAGGAATTTTCCTGCACATAACAATTCTATTAAAATTAGGGTCAGGTTTGAAGGTCACTACTCTAAAAAAACTCTTTTTTCAGTCTTCTGTCTTTATTGTTAGAAGTGGCCTAATGCCAATGTTTGTGGGCTTTTCCTGAATTTGTTCTTATTCAGTCAAATTCATCCTAATCCCATCTGGAATGGGCCACTTCTTGAGAGGCAGAGTTCATCACTGCATGAGGTCATCAAGTAAGGCAGGATGACTACTTGCTGAGTATCTTGTAGAAAGGATTTCTGTTCAGTTAGAGGTTGGACCAGATGTCCTCTAAGAAAGATCCTTTCCCACTTTGAAATTCTATGATTCTAAGAAGGAACTAGTTTGTGTTTCATGATCACTGCAGCATCACCATACTATTTTAAAAACCTGATAAATGGAAAATACAATTTGGATGTGTTAAGAGATAGCATCAGAGTACACTACAGGTGCTAGTAATAATGCTATTTCTCTGAGTTTCAAGTATTTCAGCCGTATTATCTCATTTATGGGGACATGGAGAAGCATCAGAGTGATGGAATCCTAATAAAGTTGCCATAAGCCTCAATATTCTATTTTCATTGAACAGCAGGCCCACTGTACCTACCTAACCCATACCCCCCATTTCCTAACTTCTTCATATATGCCTCACTTCTTACTGGAACAATGGGTGTGTCCCTGAAATCTTAGTTCCCACAGAAGCACTAGGTGTGTCTATGTGATGGGAACCCAGCTACTGCCCCTACCTGGGTACTGCCCCCTATAATGCCATGCACAAGCAGATTCCCAAAAGAATGCTGCTGTGAACAGCTTTTAAGGTTCAGATTACACAGTATAGTGAACACTATGCTTATTCCATTATAAATCAAGGCAAACATTCATTACAAAACACAATATAATATTTACAACATTATATCTTATTGCAGAAAATCACAATATAATGCTCATAACAGCTTAATATTAGAATGACCTCACAGTTTTC
>CM053595.1:173834023-173844900 GCA_028646575.1 Pseudocheirus occidentalis
GAGAGAGAGAGAGAGAGAGAGAGAGAGAGTTCCTCTCCCAGTATCTGAAAGCTGACTGAGACATGAACAGGATGGGACTTTGTTTGTTCGTGGCCTGGCTGATCCTTGAGTTCCAGGCAAGAGAAGTGGTGAAGGGTTTGAGGAGTGCTGAACCCTGTGAACTTCAGTGTGTGCCAGGGATTGCTCTGAGGACTGGATAAGGACCTGGGAGCTGTTTATCTCTGAGGACTGGACAAGAGCCTGGAAGCTGTTAGCTCCTGAATCTAGGTGATTGATTGGTAGATTCAGGAGGAAGCTGGGACCAGGGAATCAGAGAGACTACCCAGAGTCAAAATGAAGAAAAGGCCTCCCCTTGGACTAAACCAAGGTTTGTTGGAAATCAAGGGGTAGAAAGTTTATGTGGTTTTCTAAGGATTGTATTAGGAGACTAAAGTTAATGGCTGCTCCATGAGTGGAAGATCAGTATATTGTTAATTGATTAATTGAATCTTTAAGTGTTAAGCTGGTTTCCCTCTTAGGGAAACCAAGTGATTCTTTTGTAACTTGATTGATTGAATCTTTAAGTGTAAGCTGGTTTCCCCCTTAGGGAATCCAGGTGATTCTTCTTCGATTCCTTGTTCTAAATATTGTATATAATATTGTGAATTGTTGATACTGTGAATATTGTACTGAATCTTGATTTGTAATGGAATAAACAGAGTGTTTGCTACTACTGTGTAATCTGAATCTTAAAAGCTGTTCACAGTAGCATTCTTTTGGGAATCTACTGTTGCTTGGCTTTACAAGTAGTCACAATATTTAGAATGAAGCATTCAATCAATTCATAATACAGTAACCAATACTCAATCATTCAATCAATTAACAAAACAATAATCAGTCTTCCACTCATGGGCAAATCATTAACTTAATCATTCAATCAATTCATAATACAATAATCAATCTTCCACTCATGAAGCAATCATACATCAACTCAATCAGTCACTAAATACAATCATTAGCAAACCACATAAACCCTCCACCCCTTGGTGTCCAGCAAACCTCAGTTTCATCCAAGGGGAGCCCTTTTCTTCATCTTGATTCTGGATGGTCTCTTTGATTCCCTGGATCCCCTTCCATGGTCCCAGTTCCTACCTGAATTCACCAGTCACCTGGATTCAGAAGCAGACAGCTGCCAGGTTCTTGTCCAGTCCTCAGAGGTAGACAGCTCCCAGGTCCTTGTCCAGGACTCTAGGCAGTCCCTGGTACACACTGAAGTTCACAGGGTTGGGCACATCTCAGATCCTTCACCACTTCTGTTGCCAGGAACTCAAAGATCAGCCAAGACACAAAACAACAAAGGTGTATCCCCATCATGCTTCTTCTGTGCTCCAGCAGTTCAGCTTGCCCTAGGACCCAGGAGAATCTCAGCCTTCCAGATGGCCTTCACTAGACTCTGGTCTCAGGAAAACTCCATCTTAGTTCTCAGTCAGCTTCTAGAACTAACTTTGTCTCTATCTCTGTCTCTGTTTCTGTATCTCTCCTCCCTCTCTTTCTCTCTCTCTCTCTCTCTCTCTCTCTCTCTCTCTCTTCTCTCTCTCTCTCTCTCTCTCTCTTCTCTCTCTCTCTCTCTCTCTCTCTCTCTCTCTCTCTCTCTCTCTCTCTCTCTGTCTCTCTGTCTCTCTCTCTCTCTCTCGCTCACTCAAGAAAACTCCAACTCACTTCTTCAGTCCAGCAGCCCAACTCCCAGATGCTGGGACAACTGGGAGCCACCAGGAGGAAGATAACCAATTCCGTCTCTCTGTCTCTAGAATTCTTCTTATATACACACACTGGCCTCCCTTCTCAGCCAATCCCCTTCTTCCAGGTTAACAGGGGAGTTCACTCCCTCTCAACAGGGGACAGAATTCACACCTTCCATACTTAACCCTGAGTTACTAAGGGCTAAGTAACTGCTAAATTGATTGCTGTTACACCCCTAGACCTGTTCCCACAGAAACATGTGTGTTCTTTTATTCAATCACAATCACATCATCTATCTAGCCCAAGACAGGACCACAATACCTAACTATTTGTCTTAACCAGACAGAACAACAATAGCTAGGCAGCTGGACGGCAGAATGACTAGAATGTTTAACCACTGAACCATAGATGGGACCTTTCCTCTGTTTCCTAATCCCTTAAGAAACTCCTCCTGCCTTTTTAATATTAATAATATTCCCCTATTCTACCTAAATTTCTGTTCTGTAATTTTATCATTACCCTATAAAAATCCATCTTGCTTCCTCTAAAGTTGCTATTTCCTCCTGGAACTTATCCTGCTTCATGAGAGGTGTCAATCTCAATATATGCCTATACTTGGATTAGAAGTGGTCTGACTGAATTCTTTTAGAAGGTTCCACCACAACGCATCATGAAACCTGAACAGTTTTGGGGTAGGCAGAGACCCCACTTCAACAGTTTTTTGTGTTCCTGGGTTTAAACTGCAACAAAAATTTAGAGGACTGACGCCTAGACTTGAAGTCAAGACAATTGCAGGATCATAGATTTAGAGCTGTAAGCAACCTGAGAAGTTACCTGGTCCTACCTCCTTATAGGCAGCCTACAGGGATCCCTGTTTTCCCTCTTTCACTTTTAAAGGAGACCAGTACTGTCATGGGTAATGACTTTTGAGTGAATATTATTTAAGTGAGACAGAGTTGCCCAAAGTTCTCAGCCTTACTCTTCCTTGAGTTACCCAACTTCAGTGGCAGGACAAAAGTCAAGATTACTGTAATGACCCAGGATTCAATGAATGACCTTGGCATTTTCAATGCCTCACCAAACTCTAAAAGTTACAAAGCACCTGCTTTAGCTGCCTTCTTGGCTATTAGAACAAATTTTTGTCATTAGCCTAGGCCATTCCACCAAAGAAAGTCTTCATCTTCTTGGGGTAGAAATCCCCATAACACACCAAGAAGTCAGAGACCTGTTGGTTACTCTCAAACTGGTTTAGCCCATCTGCCAATACAGTTTACCAGTGTTTGTACTCTGTGCATGCTACAACTTGGAGTCACAGTTGAGAGTTGGGTAAAGGTGGACACCAAATATGGATGAGGAACCCTAAAAAGGTCTTAACAAAAGCTCATTTATCAATTCATGATAGAGATGCCCTTATGAAGCTTGTTCCTTATTCCTCCTAAAAAAGCTATACAATAATGTCCAATTAATCTGGAAAGTTTGGGTAATGATATAGTCTGGTAAACAACAAATAAATAAATAATTGGTGGAATTAATTAAAGCATACATAATATTTAATTAGTTCTCCCTAGCAGTTGAACCATAAGCAATCAATTTAGCTCTGATACAAGGAAATTTTTTTCTAACAAGCAGAGCTCTCCTAAAGTGGAGTGGACTGCCTTGGGAGGAAGGCAGTTCCCTCTTATCTGAGATCTGGAGACGTTTGCTATATGAATTAAAAGCTAATACTTTTAAAGCACAAAGTTAAAGATTTTTTTATGCACTTTCTTTCCATGTATTTATTTATATTGATTATGTTTTCATATATTTTATATACTTTTATATATTTTCTTTGCATACACATCATTAGTTTGAGAATAGAAAAAAGAATATTTGTTGTGAAAGAGAATATTTGTTCTGAAGATTCTGAAGGGATATTTTTCCACCTTACCCTCTTAGGATTATTCTTTAATTTCCTCCTGAACTGTTTCTCTGCTCATTAAAAAAATTAAATCACATATTTTCTTCTATTTTCCAATCTATTTTTTTCTAATTTATCGTTTCATGGACACTAAATTTTTGTTTAGTCTATTCTAGTTTACAGCTAAGTTTATGACGAGTAAAGTTTACAATTTTGCTTTTTCATCTTCTTCTTCCCCTTACAATTATTTTCTCTAGAGATTTTGTGTCATTTTTATTGTTTACTTAATTTCTTCTGGGCATTCATGCATTCCTTATGTAAAATTCATATTTTAGCTTGAGTTACTTCTTACAGTTGTTATGGCACTATTTTCTCCTTCTAGGTTAGATGTTTGGACATGTCTAGATCTAAAGGTATTATTATTATTTTTGTTACCTGATAATCTCTTTGCTTTACTCATCTCTTTAGCATTAATTCTTGAATTTGGATTTTGTACCAAAGATAGACTGTCACTACAAATGATATTGAGTTGATTGCCCTTAAATATTATTGTATCTTTAATGAAATCTTTAATGAAAATTCATCTTTAATGAAATCCATGTCCACTATGATGAGACTGGCTGAACAACTGACCAAAGGAAATTTAGATTGCTGGTTAATTTCTATCCCTTAGATTATGTCATATAGTTGAATGAGCAGTACAGTGTGTTTGCTAATCACTATACATAACTTAAATAGTAACTTAAGAAAGAATATTATTTTGACATAGAACTAAATTAAAGGAAGCAAGCAGACTGGATTGTATTTGTGAAACTGTACAGTAATTTTAATAATCCTAGACTGTTCCTTATGGCTGTGATGATGATTGCTTAAATGTGTACAGAGATTAGAGTTTACAAAGAATCATCATATCCATGTTTTCCTTTAGTCTTACAATGAATATTATCCTCATTTTACAGAAAAGGGTAAATTGAGGCTTAGAAAAGTTAAATAACATCCTCATAATCATGTAAATAAGGAGGCCTTGCCAAGATTGTCATATTTTTTTATTCTGTGACCAGTGTACACATGCATTTATTATAGCTATGTGAATTGAGAGGTGGAGTTAATGTGGCAGAATGTAAGTGGTAACTTTTCTAAACTCCTCCATGAATTCTGTCACTAAACTTTAAAAAGTGAATCTGAATGGGTTTTAGAGTGACAGAATCCATTGGGAGACAAAGTGTAGCAGATTCCTAGCCCAGAAAAGTGCCCATGTAGGTCTGGCCAGGGGGAGTGCAGAGCACATGGGGGCTGCACCAGTGTGGACTAGAGAGCAGACTACAGCAGACTGAGAAGGAGCCCCATCCAGTAGACTCACCCACCCTAAGGATTATTCTCAGCCATTTCATCACAGGACAGAGGATCAGTCAGAGTTGGGACCTTAAAAAACTAACCGAGGAAAATAATTCCCTAAAAATTAGAATCAGTCAAATTGAAGCTAAGGACTCTATGATGCATCAAAAGTTAGTAAAAAAAAATATGAAGATTGAAAAATTAGAAAAAAAGTGTAAAATATCTCACTGGAAAAACAACTGGCCTGGAGGACAGATCTAGGAGAGATAACCTAAGAATTACTGGTCTATAGGGAAGCCTGGATAACATCCTCCAAGAGATTGTTAAAGAAAACTGTCCTGAAGTCCTAAAATCAGAGGGTAAAATAGTTATTGAAAAGATTCACTGGACTTCTCCTGAAAGAGACCCCAAATTGAAAACTCCATGAAATATGTTAGCCAAATTCTAGAATTACAAGATCAAGGAGAAAATACTGTAAACAGCCAAAAATAATTCAAATATCGTGGAACTACCATTGGGATTCCACAGGACCTAGCAGCTTCTACATTAAAAGGTCAGAGGGATCAGAATTTGATATTTCACAAGGCAAATGAGCTAGGGCTGCAACCAAGGATCAAGTACCCCGAAAAAATGAGCATAATCCTTCAGGCAAGGAGATGGTCATTTAATGAAATAAGGGTCTTCCAAACTTTCCTGACTACAAAGCCAGAACTCAATGGGAAATTTGATCTCCATTTACAAGACTCAAGAAAGACATAAAAAGGTAAACAAAAAACACACACTCATACACACACACACACACACACGAAGATAACTTGGTATTCAATAAGAGAAAATTGTTTACATCTCTATATGAGAAGCTGATACCTGTCAATTTTCAAATTTTTATGATTATTGCAACCTTTAAAAGGGATATACATAGATAGAGGATGTGGGTGTAAATGAATTAATCTGATGAGAAAAAAACCCTCATTAAGGTATTTAAAGGGAGTGTAATGAGAGAAGAGGAAAGGATGAGGCAGAAAAAGGTAAATTAAGCCACATGGAGAGGCATAAAAGTAGAGTGGAAGGAGGGAGGGAGATGAACATCATATGAACTTTATTCTCATTGGTTCTGGTTCAAAGACGGATCAACATAATCAGTTAAGTTTAAGATTCTAACATGAAAAGACACAAAAACTCATTATATAGCTAAGTGAATTTTTAAAAAATCTTTGAATTATTTGCCTTATTTATTTACTTCAACTGCATGGGCCTAGCTATACATTTAAAAGTAAATAAAGTAAACATTTATTTATGCAGAATCGAAACACTCAGAAGTCTCAAATCACTGGGTTGTTTCTTTTGCATAGTCTTCATGGATTTATGAGAAAATAATGGCAAAGAAGTTGAAAGAAAGGACTTATTCAATAAAGTAGCTTCTATAGGAATATAAAATCACCAAATCAAAATTTCCTTTAAGTCAGAGAATTGAAAACCTCATTAGGTTAGCTCCCTCTGGGAGATCAATAAATCCTGCTCTGTCTGCATTCACTAGGATGTAACATTATCAAATTAGAGCTTAACTTTTCTTCTTGTCCATTAAAAACATCTGCTAAACCTGTCTTTCCATTAGTAGGTAAGGTAGCATTTATTAAGTACCTACTATGTGTTAGCCGTTGTGCTAAGCACTGGCATCACATAGGTAAAAGACAGCTCTTGATCTCCAAGGCCTTACATGTAGACAATTATGTACAAACACAGAAAATAATCAATGGAGAGAAGACATTAACATTAAGGGGAACAGGAAAATACTTCTTGCAAATGATGGAAAATTTCCGTGTGCTCATTATTGGCAGCACTCAGGTTTTAGTGTGGAAAATCCAAATGTAAATCTAAGGATTGGATTTTGAATGGAACGTCACATGCCTCAGGCATCATGAGTACTTAGATCTGTGCTATGCTTCATTTTTATGATTGGATCGAATTGTTGAATGGAGGACAATAACGTATATGGATGAATAATATATAATGTAGAAAATGGCATGGATAATGGAGCGTTCCAGAGAAAGTCCAGAAGGAAAATCTGAGAAGGGAGAAAACACTATTAAAATTAAATCTATTAAAATTCGGAGTTGTTGCAAAATTCTCAAGAGGCAAGAAAATGATATCAAACAAAAGAATTTCCCCATTTAGTCTAACCAGAGGCCTGTCAACTTAGTTTACCATTTGGTTTCTAAGAGGCTAGGGCTATTTTATGGATCTTGGTTGACTTGTTATTGTCATTATTAAAAAGTTAAAATTATATTTTAGGATTTCCCAAGAGAATGCACAAGCCAAACTAAAAAAACAAAAACAAAAAGAAACAAAAAAAAACCTACTGAGGGATTTCATGGAATTCTTCCTAAACATCAATATTTTATTTATAGCTTTGGATGGATTTGGGCAGGATGTTCTTCTGAGGTAACCTCCAGCAATTAGACTATACGTTTAAGTTTTATACCATCTAACAGAATAAAAATAAGAAGATCGAGTAGACTATGAAAACCATACATTTTATTGTCTGTTCAAGCTTAGACATTAACCCCTCCAAGGGAAAAGAAACAAAAAGAGTGACTGACCATTCTCATGTAAGTGGTGTCATCTTTACTCTCTTTGTGACAATCCCTAAAGAGTCACTGACATGCCCAGGGAAGAAAGAGATTCTTCTCAAAGATCAGGAAGTTTATACTCATAAGTTCTAATTCTACACTACAATTTAATGGGATTCAGAGCTAAAAGGGACTTTAGTGAATATCTTGGCAGATATTCAGTGGATAGAGAATTAGGCATGGAATCAGACCTAAGTTCAATTTGGAGTCATGTGTTGGTGTGTGACTCTGGGCAAGTTATTTAACCTCTGTTTGCCTCACCTACCTGCCAGGGTTATTGTGGGGATCAAAATTATTTAATCATTGTAAAGCACTTATTACAGTGCCTGCCAAATAGTAAGTGTATATAAATGTTAGCTATTATTATTATTTTTTTTAATTATCTCAATATGTGTCCTTCATATTCTAGATAGAGAATTCTTGCCTAGAATCCCTCCATTCCCATCATAGTAATTTTGACTTCCTTCAAGACACAGTTCAGATATCACCTTCTACATAAAGCTTTTCCTAAACCTAGAACTGTTACCACTCTGTCCTTAATGAATTACTTGGTATTATTTTACATGTACTTTGTATTTACTTATCTTTGTATCTGCTGTACTCCCTGACCCAGACCCAATGGAAGCTCCCTGAAGGCAGAGACTATTTCATTTTTTATCTTTGTATTCTCAAGGTCAACTTAAATGTCTCATGCATAATATGAAATTCACGAATGTTTATTGTATTGAAAATATCTAAAGAATTCATTGCAAAAAAAGATGACAAGCAGTAGCTATTTGTTAGGGAAAACATTCCTTACCCACAGAAATGTGTAGGATTAAGGAAAAAAGTACTATTAGATATAGGTAGAGTAACACGTTGGTTACTTTAACAGTGTAACTATTCTAACAGTGACCCCTTCTTGACAAGGGTCAGGTTAGTCTGAATTATTGTCTATTAAGTTCATTTTACATCATAATGTTCAAATTGTCATAAGTCCAACGACTCTCTATGTGGTTTTATGATAAACATTGGCTGTTTTGGCAGTGAAATACACTCAGTTCTAGGCCAGAGGCTACTGCTGTCTCTCCTCTGTCTAAATTTGAAAAGTTTAATTCTAATCCCAGCTAACATCTACAACTGTGCTATGTAGATGAGAAGCCAATTGCCATTAATTGCTGCCATGATGGTTGTCTTGCTAAAGGTCTGTATAATTCTGGGCATTTTCCCTGGCAACAATAAAGAATTTGTAGGAGCAAAGGTATCTTTTCCAGCTGACACAAAGTGACTTAGGTCTACTGTAATCGATAGATATTAAGGCCAAGATATTGAAAGAAGTACCACTGATCCTCAGCTGTCTTTGTCAAATCATGTCTTCCTTGTTAATACTGAGTAGCTTTTCTCTCGGGGTGTATGTGAATACAATCATAATATACTTTCTTCCTTTAAAAAAACAATTCATAAATTTTATGATGTTTTAATAAAAACAGTCATAAAGCAATATGAGCAAGGGGCATGTATGTATCTGAGTCCCATCTGTCATCTCAAACAGGACTGGGGCCAAAACCTATCATTTAGTTTCTGAAGTCTAATAATCACCAAATGTTCATACAGACCTCCTTGGTTATGCCCTTTACGGTAGAAACATGCAAATATAATTCTCCAGGGACAAAAGGAAGGCTTACATGATGTATATAACAAAAATCAGCTTTCTTTTTGCTTTTCTTTGTTTCCTAGGATGAGCATATGGGATTTTTGCTCCTACAATTTACTTTCTCAAAGTCTCAGAACCCCTTTTTTCTCTATTTAACAACAGATTGTAGCTGTTTATTTTGGAAAGAAGTTAGAGTCACAATGATTACCTTTGGTTGCTCCCCTTCAGGATGCAGTTACATTAGTCTTGGAGGCACAGAGCAAACTTCTTCCTCTTAGCAGAGAGCCAGGGGTCCTTGGGGGCAAAATTCTGTACATGTGTTCAGTCGTGGTTACTATATGTGTTTGGTTTTAATCAATTGTTTTTCTTTGTTTCTTTCACTTGGTGGGAGGGCAAATCTAAAAATTGTGATATGAAAACAAAAGAACCATCAAACTTATTTCAAAGAAAAAGACAGGTGTTAAAAAATTTGATTGTTCACCTTGTATATTATCTGTTATTTTCCTGGTGATCTCTTAAACTACATCAATGGAAAAGATTTTATTTCCCCTTCGGCCACTAACACATTAAATTTTTGCTTTTAACATATTTTCAAATATGAATCAGTCCTACAATATTATTGGGGAAGGTAAGTTTTTAAAATGACTTTCTTTTAGCTTCATATTTTGCTTTGAATTGTGTAAATAACTCATGGTATATAGGTAGAGACAGTTTTCCAGATACCTGCATTGTCCTAGTAACCAAAATATTTCCATTTTTTTCTCTCTCCTTGGGAGTAAATTTCCATTTTAAAAATAGTTAGTTTTAATACCCTCAACATATGGGAACATTTTAAAAATAAAATCAATTTCTGGTATGATGATCTTATTTCAGGTGGCAAGATGTTACCATGTTCACGAGGAGCAAATGAAAGAACACATTTAAAATACTTCGTAAATTTTAAAGTGCTACATAAATGTCGGTTATTCCTGCTACTACTACTACTACCCTTTCTATCATTGCAGCTTTTCTGGTATAAATTAAACATTTGCAAAAAAAAATAGTTGAGTTGTAGAAAGGTACCAGTGATTAATTAGAATGTGGCCCAATGGTTGCTACAGATTCATGCATTCTAGGTCATGATCCATGGAACCTCTCTGTACACAGCCTCTCATCACATACAAACATACATGCATAAACACATGTACACTTGTATCTACTGATTGAATTTAACAAACCTTTTAGTATGGAGATGTTTGTTTTGTCAATCTCAAGCACACAAAGTATTTCCACTTAACTTTAACATATGATTGGAGTTAGTCATAATAAACATCCCCCACCCCTCAACAAAGCAAAACAGAACCACCCCCCCCCCACACACACACACAAAATAAAACCAAAACTATATTAAAGCTCAAAGGGAACATTGCAGTAATAGAGAGAGCAATTTTTCCTTTTTAAAGCACTAACTTCATAACAGACTCTTGAGGTTGGTAGGAAGTATAAGCATTATTATTCCCACTTTGCAGCTGAAGAAACTGAGGCTTAGAGACAGGGACAGATTCATAGAACAACAGAGCTTCAGAGAGTCCCTAAAGACCTTCTCCTGCAATCTCTTCATTCAATAGATGAAGAAAGTATTTCGAAAAGGTAAAACTAGATAATATGATTGCTAAATCACTGT
>CM053595.1:173845400-173862642 GCA_028646575.1 Pseudocheirus occidentalis
CAATTAACTGACTTTTGATAGTAAATTAACCTGCAATCCTAGAGCTGGCAAGAATATGACCCTAAGATAAAGATTCAGATTGAGCTATAAAACTCTGCATACCCTTTGATTCAGCAATGCCAGTACTAGTTTTGTGTCCCAAAGTGATCATAAAAAAGGGAAAAGGACCCACATGTAAAAAATATTTCCAGAAGCTCTTTTTGTGGTGACAAGGTACTGAAAATTGAGAGGATGCCCATTAATTAGGAAATGGCTGAACAAGTTGTGGCATATGAATGTAATGGAATGCTATTTTCTATAAGAAATGATGAGCAGGAGGATTTTTAAAAAAACCTGGAAAGACTTATACGAACTGATGCTGAATAAAATGAACAGAACCAGGAGAATATTGTACATAGCAACAACAACACTGTGCAATGATTAACAATGGCAGCAATACAACAATCCAAGAGAATTACAGAAGACTCATGATAGAAAATGCTAACCACATCCAGAGAAAGAACTATGGAGTCTGAATGCAGATCAAATTATACTATTTTCACTTTTTTGTTTTTTCTTTCTTGTTGTTTTTCTTTTATCCTATGATCCTTCTTTCACAACATGACCCATGTAGAAATATGTTTAACATGAGTGTGCACATATAACCTATATCGATCAAAATTCATAACTTGAAATTTTACAAAAATGAATGTTGAAAACTATCAGTCATGTCTTACTTCATGAACCCGTTTGTGGTTTTCTGGGCAAAGGTACTAGAATGGCTTACCATTTCCTTCTCCTGACCATTTTGTAGATGAGGAAATTGAAGCAAAGAAGGTTAAGTGACTTGCCTGGAGTCACACAGAGAGTAAGTGTCTGAGGTCAAATTTGAGTTCAGATCTTCCTGACTTCAAGATCAGTGTTCTATCTACTGTGCCGTGTAGTTTACCCTAAAAGCTTTAACAAAATGAAATATAGAGTAAATTCTAACTTGCATTACTGACAGAATAGCTTCGAGTAATGACATATGTTTCCCATAAATTCTGAAGTTTAAATCTCTCCCCTATCTTCTTCATCCTACTCCTTTTTGCAGTAGAGACAAATGTATTCAAAGACCTTTTGGAATGGAGAGGGCAGTGAAGGAATTATTAAACAATTTCTTTCAGAAATCCAAGTAAATAGTGATTGTAATTCACCACAAGCAGCTCACCTTGTTTCATTCAACAGTTCCTGCACATGTAATTATTGACTCTACTTTGCAGTGTCATTGGCTAGACCACTGTTGCAGGCTGCCCAGGGTCATTCTCAGAGGCTCCTGCATGACAGTGTCATTCTCCAGATCTCTTCTCTAAGAGAAGCACACATGCCCTGGAGGTCATAGGGAGATGGAGCAAGACTGATAGAAAAATACAAAAAGGAGAAAGCTTTGAAAAAGTCTTACCCGAGGTGAATTATAGTAGGATCTTTGTGATAAAGCTGCCCTTTATCATCAAGTCCCATTCCAACCCTTCCAGTTCTGCAATTTTGTTTCTCTTTCCTGCCTAAGATCTGAAAAAATACAGGTAAATACTGAATAACCAGAGACTGCTTCAGCCTGAGTATGTTGATAGGCATATTTTTTATTTATTAATAAATTTTTGGTTTTCAACATTCACTTCCACAAGATTTTGAATTCCAAATTTTCTCCACATGTCCCCCACCCCAAGATAGCATGTATTCTGATTACCCTTTTCCCCAATCTTCTCTCCCTTCTATTACCCCACCCCTTCTCTTATTTCCTTCCTTTTTATTTTTCCTGTAGAGCAAGAAAGACTTCTATACCCCATTGCCAGTATATTTTATTTCCTGGTTGCATATAAAAACAATTCATAGCATTTGTTTTTAAAACTTTGAGGTCCATATTCTCTCCCTTCCTCCTTCCCCATCCAGACTCATTGATAAGGCAAGAAATTTCAATACAGGTTACATACGCATAGTCTTGCAAAACACTTCTGTAATTGTCATGTTGTGAAATACTAACTATACTTTATCCCATTCTATCTTGCCCCCCATTTATTCTATTCTCTCCTTTGACCCTGTCCCTCCTCAAAACTGTTTTTTTCTGATTACCCTCTCCTCCATTTTGTCTTTCCTTCTATCACACTCTTCATCTTATCCCTTTCCTCCCTTCTTTCCTGTAGGGTAAGATAGATTTCCTTATCCAATTGACTGTGTATGTTATTTCCTCCTTAAGCCAAATCCGATGAGAGCAAGGTTCACTCATTCCCTCTTACCTTCCCCCTCTTCCACTCCATTGTAAAACCTTTATATCTCCTCTTTCATGTGAGACAATTAATCTCATTTTATCTCTTCCTTTCTCCTTCTCCCAATACATTCCTCTCTCCCTTAATTTTGTTTTTTAGATAGTATCGCTTTATATTTAACTCACCTTGTGCCCAATCTCTCTCTCTCAATCTCCCTCTCTGTCTCTGTCTCTGTGTCTCTGTGTCTCTCTGTGTCTCTGTGTCTGTGTCTGTGTCTGTCTCTGTGTCTGTCTCTGTCTCTGTCTCTCTCTCTCTCTCTCTCTCTCTCTCTGTGTGTGTGTGTGTGCGTGTGTTTGTGTTTGTATATGTATTCCCTCCAACTACCCTAATACTGACAAGTATCTCATGACTTATAAATATCACATTTCCATTTAGGAATATAAATAGTTCAGATTTAATAAGTCCTTTGTGATGTCTCTTTCCTGTTTACCTTTTCATGCTTCTCTTGAGTCTTGTATTTGAAAGTCAAATTTTCTATTCAGCTCTGGTCTTTTCATCAAGAATGTTTGGAAGTCCTCTATTTCATTGAATGTTTATTTCACCACCTCACCTGAAGGATAATCCTCAGTTTTGCAGGGTAGGTGATTCTTGGTTTAATTCTAGCTCCTTTGACCTCCAGAAAATTATATTCCAAACCCTCTGATTCCCTAATGTAGAAGCTGCTATATCTTGTGTTATCCTGATTGTGTTTCCATAATACTTGAATTGTTTCTTTCTGGCTTCTTACAGTTGTCATTGCTGCCACTCCAGGGCTGGGACTGGACCAGGCTCCTCTCTTACCCAGGTCTAATAGACCTTTCCTTTGTCCTTCTAAGTTGTTTCATAACCTAGGAACTCTGGAATTTGGTTACAATAATCCTAGCAGGGTTTTTTTGGTCTTTTTGGGTTAAGTGACCTGCCCAATGTCACACAGCTATTAAGTGTGTCAAGTATCTGAGGCTGGATTTGAACTCAGGTTCTGCTGACTCCAGAGTTGGCCCTCTATTCAATGTGCAACTTAGCTGCTTCAAGTTTTCCTTTTGGGATCTCTTTCAGCAGGTGATTGGTGTATTCTTTCAATTTCTATTTCACCCTCTGATTCTAGAATATCAGGGCAGTTTTCCTTCATAGTTTCTTGAAAGATTATGTCTAGGCTCTTTTTTTTTTATCATGCCTTTCATGTAGTCCAGCAGTTCTCAGCTTGTGGATTATATTCTATTTGTAACAATGAAAATACATCCTGCGTATCAGATATTTACATTCTGATTCATAACAGTAGCAAAATTACAGTTACAAAGTAGCAACAAAAATAATTTTTTGGTTGGGGGATCACCACAACATGAGGAACTGCATTAAAGGTTCATGGCATTAGGAAAGTTGAGAACCACTGATTTAGTCCAATAACTTTTAAATTATCTCTCCTGAATCTATTTTTTTCAGGTTTGTTGTTTATCCAATGAAACATTCACATTGTCTTCTATTTTTTCATTCTTTTGGCTTCATTTTATAACTTTTCAATTTCTCATAAAGTCAATAGCTTCCATTTGCTCCATTCTAATTTTCAAAGAATTATTTTATTTGGTGAGCTTTTGGACCTTCTTTTCCATTTGGCCAATTCTGATTTTTAATTCATTCTTCTCCTCATTGTTGAAAAAAGTGTTTAAAAAATTTTTGTAACCATTTAGGTTTGTTTATTTTTTAAAGCGTCATTTTCTTCAGTATTATTTTGAGTCTCATCTAGCAAGCTGTTGACTCATTTTTTCATGATTTTCTTGTATCACTCTCATTTCTTTTCCCAAATTTTCCTCTACTTCTCTTACTTGTATTTCAAAATTCTTTTTGAGCTCTTCCACAGCATGTGTCTAATTCATATTTTTTTCTAGGAGGCTTCAGATGTAGGAGCGTTGACTTTGTTGTCTTCTTCTGGCTTTATGTTTTGATCTTCCTTATCACCTAAGTAAGATTCTATCATTGGATATTTTTTCCATTGTTTGCCTATTTTCCTGACCAATTTCTTGACTTTTTAGCTATTTGTTAAAATAGGACTCTGCATCCAGCATGGAGGACGTACTGTTCTAAGACTTAGGACTTTTGTGCAAATGTTTTCAGATATTTCTAGAAACTTATAAATTTTCAGTTCTTCCAAGGTGGTATGATCAAAGGAGAGGTGTTTACTTCTATCCTGTCCTGTGCTTGGGTCTATGAGTGACCACAAGCAGTCTTTTCTGCCTTGGAACTGTGAGGAATATTCCCTCTCCACCACTGTCACACACTTCTCCACACCAGATCTCTGCCTCACTCCAGGACCTCCAGTCAGGTCTGCCAACCCAGATCCAAGCACAAAGCAAGAGAATCCTGCCTCAGCACCAGTAAAGAGATCTCTGCAATACTCCTTTGATCAGTCACATCGATTCCCCCACTGTCTATGGGCCAAGAAGCAGTTGCTGTCATTGCTGCCACCCCATGGCTGGGGCTGGATCAGGCTCCTCTCTTACCCAGGTCTAAGAGACCTTTCTTTTTGACCTTCTAAGCTGTCTTTGGCATTTGTGGATTGAGAAGTCTGGAAACTACTACAGCTGTCAGTGATTCAGTGCTTTGAGGGTTGCTCCTGGTTTGGTAGGGCCCCACTGGTGTGTCCCATGCTGGACTGTGCTCTTCTCTCAGACTGATCAAATAGACCTTTCCTGTCCAGCTCCCAGATTGTCTTCAGCTGAAAAATTGCTTCACTGTGTCATTCCATGGGTTCTATTGCTCTAGAATTTGTTTAGAGTAATTTTTTAAATAAATATTTGGAGGAATTTAGGGGAGAGCTCAAGTAACTCATTGCTTTTATTCTGACGTTTTGGCTCAGTCCTCCTTTTTTTTTCCAAAGAAGGAGTTGGAAAATTCAAGATTGTAGCAGTTTAAATAATATTCTTAATACCTAGGCTCAAATAATTGTTCTTTCCAAAAAAGTGCCAGTGACTCCTTACTGCATGTAGTATAAAATGAAATTTCCTCCTCTTGGCATTTAAATCTCTTCAGAGTCTTATTTTACCCTATCTTTCTAGTCTTAATTAAATTCACCCCTTTCATTTACTCTGTTCTGGAAAGACATATCTACTTCCTGTTTCCTGAACTCAACATTCTATCCTCTACATATGTACTTTTGCTTTGGCTGTTCCATTTTCTAAGAGCACCCACTCTCCTCACTTTTCTTCTTTGAACCTTTTGATTCTATTAAGGATCATCTTACCTGCTATTTCTTCCAAGGAACTTTTTTCCCTCCACCACATTGTTAGTATTCTCTCCTTTCTCCAAATATCATACATACCCTCTCCCCACACATGCTCACAGACATGTGTATAAATATTATCTCCCTCAATTAGAAGGTAAGTTCCTTGGTGGGACATACTTAATTTTTCTTTATCTTTGTATACCCAGGGCCTTGCACACATTAAAGGCCGAATAAATGCTTATTAGCTTGAATTCAATCTCAGGTAAACACAAGCAAGACAAACCATGTTGTCAGCGTACCTTCTGCCACCTAGTGCTAGCACATCTTAATGATAGTTGTATTCCTTTGAGTTCTGAATAAGTCCTTTAAAAGATACATCACCAGACTTAAACTTATAGAGTAATAATAGTAACATCACAGTCACCAAAGACAATAAAATAAAATTTATTACCTCTCTCCCAAACTGTTTCATTTTCCCAAATTTTCTTTGTCACTGACACAATCATTCTATTTGTCATACAGGGTTGAACATCTTGAAGTCATCTTTAAATTATTCTTATTATTCATCACATATTCAGTCTGCCACTAAGTCTTCTTGGTCTTTATTTTTATATTTGTCTCCTATATACTTATTTATCTACAATTTCATGTCCAGTAACCCATTTTAGGATCTCTTAAACATAGAAGCATAGATAAAGAGAAGAGAGGGAACTTGAAAGATCTTGTCTAACACTCTTATTTTGTAGATGAGGAAATTGAGATCCAGGGAGGTTTATTTACATAACTGGGGTCACATTCATAGTAAGTGCCACAGCCCTTATCAGGACTGCTAATTCACCTTTGGTGTCTACCTGGCACGCAACTCTCATATGTGACTCCAAGAAGCTGTAGCATGTTCAGGGACCACACCCTGGCAAGCCATCTTAGTAGGAAGGTTAAATCAGGTTGAGAGTAACCAATGGGTCACAAAACTGTCAGTGAGTTGGGGGTGAGGAGTGTCTACCCCGAGCATGTGAAGACTCTCCTGGAGGAATGGGCAGATGAGAACAGTTTCTGGAGCACTTAGAGCACTTAGAGCCTGGTCTTACCTAAAAATCACCAAGGTCATCCTTTGTATCCCAGAACATCATGAGTCACCCTGACTTCTGTCTTGACCCTGGACTTTGATGACTCTGGAACAGAAAGTGAGGTTGACAACTTTATGCAACTCTGACTCACTTAAATCTAATTCATGTGCTGCCTGCGACATCTTTGGTTCTCTTCAAAAACAAAATGCAAACAAGTGTTGGAGAAAGGATTTGAACCCAGGTTCTCTGAGCAATATGCTTTCCATTGTACCACACCCCTCTTCTTACTGATCCTACACATTACATCCAGACTAGTCCTAGTAGGCTTAAAATAAAACAGTCCTAAGATATAACTTTCATCAAGTCATTTGGTTCCTTAAGAATTTACAGTGGCTCCCTATTGCCTTCCAGAAACAAGTTGAAAGTCCTCTGCCTGACTTTAAAGGTACCAACAATTAGCCTTCACTTTTTTCTACATTCAGTATCCCAACTCAGATCCTTCACTTCATTGAGGCTAGTCACATCACTCTCCCCAGCATACATTAGATTCCTGACACATAAACTGCATTGTATATTGAAAATAACACCAGAGGGAAAGGGCAGCCTAGAAAATAACAGAGAGAAACCAGGAAGTTGCCTGAGCTCTCCCCATTTTCCATCAGAAATTCTGTTAAATCAAGCCTCCAAATGTATTTTGGAGTGACAAAACCTAAAAAAAAGACAGAATGAAACAACCTTTTAGCTTAAGATAAATTAGAAGTACTTCAGGAAAGATCTATCTTACGTGAGCAAAGGGGAGTACAGCCCAACACAGTTGGTGTCTAAGCAGGCCAGTAGGATGGTCTTAACCACAGCACAGATCAACAGGCAAGGTCCCTCAGTACTGGCTCAACAGACCAGTAGCATAGCAGGCCAGCTGTAAAGCCTTCAGCCCCAGAATAGAAGGCAACTTGGCAGCCCCAGAAAACCAGCAAACAGCAGGTGTGACTAGGCTGGGCCACCTGAGTGCAGTGAGGAAGCTGCCAACCCCTGAGGCCCCCCCGTGCACAAGGCTAGTAGCAGGCCTCTGGCCCCCAGGTCAAGAAGCTTGGGGCAGTGTTCTCTGTGCCTTAGGAGGAGTGCTCAATTATAAAAAGTCAAGAAACAGACAAAATAATGAGCAGAAAGCACAAAAGAACTATGACCATAGTCATTTTCTATGCTGACAGGGATTATCAAAGCACAAACACAGAAGAGGATGACAGTGTCATAATGCCTACATGTGAAACCCAAAAGGGGAATATGAATTAGTATCAAGCCCAAAACACCTTCTTGGAAGAGCTTTAAAAGGATTTTAAATGTCAAATAAGAAAGGTAGAAGAAAAACTGGGAAAAGAAATGAGAGGTATGCAAGAGAGAGTCAACTGTTTGCAAAAGGAAGGACACACATTGGCTGAAGAAAACAACTCCTTAAAAAGTAGAATTGGCCAAACTGAAAAGGAGGTACAAAAGCTAACTAAAGAAAATAATTTTTAAAAAATTAGAATCGGGCAAGTAGAAACTAATGAATGACTCTATGAGACATCAAGAATCAGTCCAACAAAATAAAAAGAATGAAAAAAATAGAAGAAAATGTAAAATATCTCATCAGAAAAACAACTGATTGGAAAACACATCCAGGAGAGATAATTTGAGAATTATTGGTCTATCTAAAAGTCCTGGTGAAAAAAAGAAAAAGAAAAAGAAAAAGACCCTGGACAACATCTTTCAAGTACTTATCAACTAAAATTGCCCTGATATCCTAGAACCAGAGGGTAAAAGTAGTCATTGAAAATCCATGGATCTTCTCATGAAAGAGATCCCAAAATGAAAACTCCAAGCAGAGTTCTAAATGACAAATTCCTGTATTACTAGGTCAAGGAGAAAATACTGAAAGCAGCCAGAAAAAAAACAATTTAAATATTGTGGAGCCACAGTCAGGATTACTCAGGACTTAGCAGCTTCTATGATAAAGAATCAGAGGGCTTGGAATATGGTTTTGCAGAAGGCAAAGGAGCTTGAATTAAACCAAGAATAACCTACCCAGAAAAACTGAGCATAATCTTTCAGGGGAAAGATGAACATTCATTCAAATCGGGGACATTTTAATCATCAAACAGGGAACATTCAATCATTTTAATTTTGAAGAAAAAAAACAGAGTTGAACAGAAAATTCAATCTTCAAATACAAGACTCAAGAGAAGCATAAAGAGGTAAGCTGAAGAAAAAAACCCAGCATGTTATTCAATAAGGTTAAGCTGTTTATATCCCTATATGGGAAGATGATATTTGTAATTTTTGAGAACTTTATCTTTATTACAGCATTTAGAAGGAGTATACAAAGACAGAAGGTAGGGGTATCAGTTGACTTCAATGTGATGATAAAAAAATGATTAGGAGGTGAAAAAAGTATTGTGCTGGGAGAAAAGTTGGAGGCAAAATAGGGTAAACTGGATAAATTAAATCACATTTAGAAGTGCCAAAGACCTACGTAGAGGTAAAGAAGGGATAGGGTGAATGTTGTTTGACCCTTACATTAGATTTGACTCAAAGAGGGAATAACATACACATAAAATATATAGAAATATATTTTACCCCATAGGGAAAGGAAAGGGAAATGGTAGGTAGAAGAGGGGGCAGAAGAAGTAGCAAGGGGAAAGGGAAAGAAAAGGGAGGAGGACTGATAGAATGGAGGGCACATTGATGGAGGTGGTGGTCAGAAGCTAAACACTGGTGAGGGGGGAAAGGGTGAAAGGAGAGAGAAAAAAATATATATATATATATAAATGGTGGAGGGGGAAATAGGATGGAGAGAAAGACACAGTTAATAATCATAACTGTGAATTTGAATGGAATAAAATCTCCTATAAAACAGAAGTGGATAGCAGAGTGGGTGAAAAACCAGAATCCTCAAATATATTGTTTACAAGAAACACATTTGAAGTAGAGAGATACACACAGAGTAAAGGTAAAAGGCTGGAGTAGAATATATTATGCTTCAGCTGAGGTTAAAAAAAGGAGGGGTAGCAATCCTGATCTCAGAAAAAAGCACAAGCAAGAATAGATCCAATTAAAAGAGCTAAGAAATGAAACTACATCTTGCTAAAAGGCATCATAGACAGTGAAATAATATCAAATTACAACACTAATGCATTGTTGGTGGAGCTGTGAACTGTTCCAATCAGTCTCGAGAGCAATTTGGAACCAGTAGCTGTGTGAAACTGTCTAACCTACTTATAGGTTCAGAGACTTGGAGTTGAAGGGTTCTCAAAAATAATCTAAACTAACCCCCTCACTTGGCAAATGATGAAATTGAGGCACAAAGATGTGCCTAGGGTCACAGAGGCTGGAGGTTAGCGGAATAGTATCTGAATGAAGATGCTTTGACTCCAAATATGGTGTTCCTTCTGCAGCATCAAACTGACTGCATCTCTATGCCAGTTTCTTCTATTTTAAAATGAAAATCTCTGGAATAGGGACTAGAAGATTTCTACAACATTTTTTCAGCTTTAAATTCTTTGATCTTCTCTGGGCCTTAATTCCTTTTTTTTTTTTTAACATGAGACTAGGTCTATACAAATGTTTATACAGGATTATACAAGGACCAGTTCTGTTTTGTAATGTCTATTTCAGCACTAATATTCTCTGAATCTCAAATTAGCCTAATACCTTGATATACAACTATACTATAGGACCTCTAGACAAGCAAATCTACTGAGAGAAAAGCAGACGGGGGGAAGTATTTTCCTTTTTCTTTCTTTTTTAAAAAATATTATAGACTCAAATGCTAGAACACAAATACAGAATAAAAAAAGAAAAAAACATATTACAAACTTAAATATTGGAATTTAAATGCAAAAACATGTCATGTGCATAGCAGAATATAAGAGAGGATTCAAAATACATAACAATACATTTTCATTTTAAGAAAGCCAGTATGATAAATGACATACTTTGTGCTGAGAACTGTCCAGCTTTACTTTCTTGTAAGTTTTCTTTTGTTCTCTGCTGGGCACATTTTTTACTTTGTTCTTCCCTCTCTCTCTTTTCCCCCTTTCCTGGCCCCCTTCCCCCCTCCCCCCACAAAGGCTACAATTAAGTTTGGAGATGTTTTTCTATAGCTATAGATATATACATACGCATACACATACATGCATACATATGTAGACATATACTTTCTCATACAAATTTTACTTCTGACCTTTGTTTTGCCTCCTCTACTTTACTTCTACCCAATACCTTGCCCTTGAGGCTATCACTTACCTACCCCCTCCAAGGATCGCTCCTCTATACTCCCATTCCCATAAATCTGAACACCCTTCTATACCCTCCTTTTACCTGTTCCCTCACTCTCCTTTCTATAAATCCCTCTCTTGTCCTCTCCCCCCTCCTTACGCCCCCACCATTTTATTTCTTCTGAATTTAGAAAACTTTTATACCCTTTTGAATATATATGCATTTCCCCCTCATAAACCCATTCCTGATGAATAGGTCGCCAGAACTACAAGCCCCCCTCCCCTATCTAATTCCTCTATATCCGTTCTTCCTCTTGCACCTCATTTGTATAAGATAATTATTCTTTTTATCTGTTCCTACGTGGTTTTGCTTGTAAAATGTATATCACACTCAGGTTTTCCCAAATCTTCCTTAGAACTACCTAATTATGAATATGAATCTTAGACATACATTTTACATATATAAAAAGTGAATGGGGACAGCAAAGTGGCACAGTGAAAAGATCACCTGCCCTGGAGTCAGGAGGATCTGAGTTCAAATGCGGTCTCAGACACTTAACACTTACTAGTCATGTGACCTTGGACAAGTCACCTAACCCCAATTGCCCTGCCTTCCCCCCTCCAAAAAGACCAAAAAAAAAAGTAAAAGGTCTATGTAATCAGTCTTTGGTATGTACCTTATACATGTCTCTTGGTTCTTGAATGTCAAATCTATTAAGTTCAGGTCTTTTAAAAAACAGCCTTGAAAGTGTGACAATTGATCAAATGTCCATTTTTTCATTCATGACTATGCTTAACTTTTCTGGATATATACAAATCTATCTATATCTATATCTATATCTGTATCTATATCTATATCTATATCTATATCTATATCTGTATCTGTATCTATATCTATATCTATATCTATATCTATCTACATATCTTTTTAGAGGGGGGAAGAGGCAGGGCAATTGGGATTAAGTTACTTGTCCAAGGTCACACAGCTTGTAAGTGTTAAGTGGCTGATGCCAGATTTGAACTCAGGTCCTCCTGACTCCAGAGTTGGTGCTCTATTCACTGTGCCACATAGCCACCTCCATAGGATTTCTTTTAAGTGGTATTTGATGGACGTTTTTCTATTTTTACTTTCCCCCTTTGTTCTAATACTTTAGGACAATTTTCTTTAAATATTTCTCTTATTATTGCATGAAGATTTTTTAAAATCATAACTTTCAATTAGTCAGATTATTTTTATGTTTTCTCTTCTTGATCTATTCTCCAAATCTGTTGTTTTTTATAAGAGGTTTCTCTTTCTCTTCTATTTTTTCATTATTGATATATTTTTCTTAATTATTTCTTGATCTCTTAGAATCTCACTGACTTCATCTTGCCCAATTCTAATTTTCAAGGTATCATTTTCTTCCTTAAAATTCTCTGTCTCAGGGGTGGCTAGGTGGCACAGTGAATTGAGCACAAGTCCTGGAGTCAGGAGGACCTGAGTTCAAATGTGACCTCAGACATTTAATACACTAGCCATGTGACCTTGGGCAAATCATTAACCCCAATTGCCCCTCCAAAAAGCAAAAAAAAAATAGATTCTCCATTTCCTTTCCTATTTGGTTGACTTTACTTTCATAATCTTCTTGTTTTTCTTGGACAATTCTTATTTTTTAATAAGTTTCTCCTCCATCTCTGTCATTTGATTTTTAAAGTCTTTTTTAAAGATCTTCTATGAATTCTTTTTGGGCCGGTGTCCTTTGACATTACTCTTTGGGGGTTTCTTTACTTTGATATCCTCCTCTGAAGATGAACCCAGGTCATCTCTCCTCCCATAATAATTTTCTAAGTTTGGATTCTTTCTCCTTTGTACATTTTTTTGGTGATAATATCTTATTTTTTGTAATCACCTCTAGTTCTGGGGTATGGGGGAATGGTGTCTCTTGCCCCAGATCTGCAATTATTCCCTCTGGCCTGAAACCAAAGCCAAACCTCCAACCTCAATATACAGGGGCTTTCTGCCCCACTGCTTCTACACTCACTCACCAGGCATATGCTGGTTCCTTCTTGCCCCCACCACTCTTCACAGCACAGCTGGGTCTGGCATTCCTGCTCAGCAGAGGTTCCCTCAATCTTCCCATGCTTGGTCACCCAACTCCCCTCTCTATAACAGGGATAAAAAATTCCTTTGACTGAGGCTGAGGCTGAGGCCACCTCTCAAACCAATTAACCCCAGGGCTTGCTGCTTATTGTTAAAGTGGATCCTAGGAGTTTATTCTTCACAGTGATTTAACCTTATGCTGGGATTTTTCTTCTCCTCTTCTCAAACTCTCCTAGGAAGACCCCCATTGTGTTCCTATTCTTATTTATTTTCACTCTCCCCCCCCCCACTTTGTTCCCCTAAGGTGCTATTTTATCTCTTGTGGGGATAAATCTTGAGAGCTTGGGAGCTTGAGAGCTCTCTGCCTCTTCCCAGAATCTTCTCCCAGTATTTTTTTTTAATATAACTTATTCTCATGTCTGTGCTTTTGTGCTGTTGCCTTGTCTGGAATGCTTCAGCAGACTTTCTTTTCTAAATCTTACCCACTCTTTCAGGTCCAGTTTAAATCCAGCCCACATAATAATTTGAATTCCTATAATATTTAATGTCTGAACTGATTTAGCACTTAATTGTAGACTTGCTATTATTGTGAAATCCTAAACTAGACTGAAAACATAGAATCCTAGATTTAGCATGCGCATGGATTTTGGAATATAGGGTCATAGATTTAGAGCTACATGCTAACTCAGAGGTCTTCTGGTCTACCAGCTTCATTTTATAGGTGAATTGATTCAATGACCTGCCTAAAGGATAGGGGCAGGTCTCTTGACACCAGAACCCAATCCTATCTCCAGTCCACTTCATTCTATCAAATCTGATACCTGTATATCACTATTAATGAGTCACATGGTGCTAGATAAACAGTAGGAGTTTAAGAAATATCCATGTAATTAACTGAGTGATGGATGAGAGCCTATGTTAGTTCTTACTATATAAAACATTTTTTAAGACCTTGACAATTTTTAATTTTTAAAAACATTTTTAGTGAGTATTTTAAAACATATCATTTTTGAGAGTTTGAAAAATAGAAAATATTTGAATTGAAGTATGTGAGATCTGTATGAAATTCATGAATATTATTGTTGTATTAGAGAAAAGGTTCTTGGGAACTAGGGAACAGGAGAAATCCTGACTGCATAAATATGTATTCAGCTAAACTCTAACACAAATTCTCAGTACCAGTTCTTCCAATCCTTCTACATGCAGCCTAAATTTCATTTTTTTCCATGAACTCTTCACTGACTATCCCATTTGGAAACAATCTGGACCTCATCTAAAATCCAAGGCATTTTGTTTATATCACTGATATGGTACTTAAAGCATGCTGCCTTGTATCCTTGTCTATTTGTGACCCTGTTTTATCTTCTTGATTAGACTGTAAGTATTTGAACTTAGGGGCTGTATCTTATTCATGACTATTTCCCACAGACCTTTGCACATTACTCAGAAAGTACTTTAGTGAGAAATGACAGTTTTTAGAAGTAAAAAGGGAAATTCTAGAATTTAGAATCATGGTCCTTCTTCTGAAGGGCGATTCTAAAATAAACATTAATCACATATTAATGACTGCCTACTATGTGAGGAATACTTTGGTGGAAACTAGAGATATGGTTCTTGTGTTCCTTGAGTCCAGAGTATGTGATAAGGGAGAAGCAAAACTAGTCATAACATAGATTTTTATATGATTAGGGAATCAGAAAATGAAGAAAAAAAAACAAATGAAGAAACAAGATTCTAAAGAAGTGTGAGGAGAATGTCATATACTAGGTATTCAATTGTCAGTAAACATTTATTAAGGGATATCTCCTTTTGTGTATACTTCCAGTATTCTGTGGCTTTTTGGAGTGGTAAATCTTATAGCACAGAGAAAAAAATATAAGCCCTCCCAGCCCTTGCATCTCAGATGGACAGAAGAAGACAAGTGTTCAAAGAGCACCCCCACCTTGGAGGTTTAGTTTCTGATTATAAAGTGTGAATGCTCCTTTCTTCAAATGTCATTGTGTTAAGAACTATACAGGAGTCTAACTTCACTGATCATGGGACCCTATACTCCATGTACAAGCAAAAATAGGATCTAGGGACTTGGATTAAACATAGGAACGTGTTGCCGCTCATACATGGACAGTTTTGTATATATCAAATAAGCCAAAATGTGATCAGTGAAAATATGGCTTTTCATTTGTGTTCATGAGAGGAAAAGATGGGAAAAGGATCACAGTTCTCCAGCTCTTTCCAAATTCTTGTCCTTGGTTTCAAGAACTAAATCAAAATGTCAGGGTGTAGTGCTTCTATCCCTTGTACTCTTCTTTCCTCCTGCAGGGAAATAGTTAATGATCAGCAGCTGGGCTTGTTGCAGCACTAGGGGAAACAGATTTCTCAATATGACTCTAGTTACTGGATGTTAGATGCTCGTAAAGTGCTCTTTCTGAACGAAAAGGTAATTACAGCATTTAATAGCAACTCCAGTAAGTGTGTTTTATAAAACTTTATTTTCTTTTCTTCAGCTAATAGAAATACACCCATACACAAATGCAGTTCCTTCACTGATCCAGGCTGCCTTTGGATACAGTCTCTAAAGTAATAATCCCTTGAGGAATACTTCAGAGCAAAAGCAAAACAAAACATAACAAAAACACAAGCAAGCAAAAAGACACCTATTAGTTACTCTTGCTCCAAAGAATCAGTTTTTCTGGATGGCAGCTCAAAAATCTCTGGATTTTTGATCAGACAGGACAAGTTAGTTATCTGTCCCTTGCAACCTTCCAATTATATTTCTGAAAAATATTTGTTAAATTCCTTAATCTAAGGATTTGTTACAAAAAGAAAAAAAAGAGTTAATTATGAGCTGAAACTATCATAGCTCAAGGCCTGAATTGGAGGACAGAAAGCCAGGACTCTGGCCCTCCCCAGACCACTTGCTCAGTTTTTAATTCTTCCTATTAGTAAAATTGGACTAATAATAGGCACCTCTTCCTTGACTCAGAAGGATAAGAAACTTACATTAAGAAAAGCATTGTGATGTCTTTAAAGAAAGCTACTTTACAAAAAGATGGTTCTATTATCTTTCCCTATCCAACGTTTCTCCACTGGAAGATTTTTAATTGATTTAAATTCAATGTAATAAATATGTACTATGTTCAAGACACTATGCTTAATGCTGAGATGTTGAGACAATGAAGTCTTTGACTTCAAGCAGCATTCGGTCTAACAGTGGTAAGGGATTAGAGTGGGTCAGGCCATGAGGATGGAGGCTAGATATGACACAAATGCAAAGATGAATGGAACAATGTAGAATGTGAAAGGGGCAAATAGAGATCCAGGCAAAGTGTGAAGGTAAATTTAAGATCACTTTCATTGGAAGTGATTGTTGTTCAGTTTTTCAGTCATGTCTGACTCTTTGTCACCCCATTTAGGTTTTTCTTGTCAAAGATACTGTAATAGTTTGCTATTTTCTTATCCAGCTCATTTCACAGATAAGGAAAGTGAGGCCCAGGGTCAAAGAGCTAGTAAATTTCTGAGTCTGGATTTGAAATTGGATCTTCCTGACTCTAGGGCCAGAGTTTATCTTTCACCATGTAGCTGCCTTCATTGGGATGGTGGAGGAGAAAAGAGATGTAGAAAGGGAATCATTCCCCTCAGTGTCCCTGGGTGCTGAGTCCATTTCAGTAATGGGGAACTTCACAGAAGGTTACCTGAGAATAGAAAAATGTAGTAGAATATTGAATCTTTTAAGGAAAATAATATATATTTTAGAATCTGAAGACATCTTAGAAAGCATATCCCTTTCATTTTACAAGTAAGGAAATTAAAGCCCAAGGAAATGACATGACCTCTCTGAGGTTATGCAAGTAGTGATAGAATCAGATTTTGAATTCTGACTCAAATATTTTGCTCTTTTCTTGATTATCTATCCTATTTGTACTTCTGCCCACAATAATCTCTCCCTTCTATAACTCTTTTTGTAATTATTGTCTTGTTCATTAATTGATTTTCATGTGTGTGTGTGTGTGTGTGTGTGTGTGTGTGTGTGTGTGTGTGTGTCTTTTGTCTCCAATATATTCTAAACTTTCTGAGGGTAGAAATGAGTCTCACTCTGTTATATCCTCTATAGCAGTGGTTCTCAACCAGAGGGTTATGTTCAATTTGTAACAATAAAAATACATCCTGTGTCATATATTTACATTATGATTCATAACAGTAGCAAAATTACAGGTATGAAGTAGCAACAAAAATAATTTTATGGTTGGGAATCACCACAACATCAGGGACTGTGTTAAAGGCTCACGACATTAGGAAGGTTGAGAACCACTGCTCTATAATATCTAGTGTAAAATTATGCCCATTGTAGAATTCCTGAAGTTACA
>CM053595.1:173863142-173904217 GCA_028646575.1 Pseudocheirus occidentalis
CAAGTCTCCCCAGCTTTGGCTTGCTGAAAGTGCACCCCAGGACCACCACCCAAGACCACAATCAGGATCCAGGCCGCTCAATGCAAGAGCACTTGGCCCTGGTCAATTGATTCAGCCCCCCTTTGGAGTCCGCAGGCCTGGGGCTCTGAAGCAGCCCGGTGGGGGCCACCGCTGGTTCTAGCAGTTCCCTTCCCCCACTGCTTCCTTGCCCTGGGGGCAGATTGGCTGAACTGCTTTACCACCCCCAAATTAATTTTCAAAGTTTCACTTCCACCACCCATCTCTGAGGATTTTAAGATCCCCTCAGGCAGGTTCTTTAGATCTCTGAAGTAGACTCAAGCTGCAGCTTGGGAGGCTCAGCTCCTCCTAGCCACCCTGGGGCCTGGCCTGGCTGTGACTGGGGTTTGGGGCTGGGCCGGTTTCTGCTCCAGTGCGAGCTGCCCCTCTCCCATCCCTGTTCCTCATGCCTTGGCAGATGTGGAGGTGCTGGAGGCTGTAGAACCTCTGAAGACTGGCTGCGGTGGGGCTTGACTCAGCTCAGCCTGGCTCCTTCCCACTGCCCCGTGCCTGGCAGCGGTCTCAGCTTCAGGCTGTTCCAGCCTCCTTTCCTGGCCGCCGCGATGAGCCCCTGCTGCTGAGCTGCTTTCAGTGAGAGATGTGTTCTCTGTATTTTTGTGAGTCTGAGAGTCCCAGACTTTGTCTGGGTTCATAATTTTATGGGTGTGTAGGGTGGCGGTGTGGGAGCTGCGGGACCTTGCTGCTTCTACGCCGCCATCTTGGCTCCACCCCTGATTCAATAATTTTTAAATACCAAAATATTCAAGTGGATCTTTTACCTTATCAACATGGTTGTTGCCTCTATTTTTGTAAATCATAACTTGTTTTTGTGTGTTCATTTTGTATAATTCAGTCACATCCTCTTATACAGTCATCAAAGAGAATTCATCTAACCTTTCTGGATCCTCACATGTTTCCTCTTGATATCAAGAGGATAGTGATGAAGGATGTCAGTTATTAATTAGTTATCCTATACTCTCATGAGGTCATCTATACATCTCTTTTGATAATTATTTTTGATAACATACCTTATACCATATTGCTTTTATGAGTCCTTGTTTGTTATATGTTCAAATATATGCAAACATACACACCATGCACATTTCTGTTTCCCTTTGGGTGATCCTCAGTTTCATTTCTTTGGGGACTATGTCATTCCATGACTCTTTGTCATAAAACAACAGAAAAAATGTTGTCATTAAATAAAGATGGGCTTTTTGTTTTGGAGAGAAGGTAGGAACATTAAAAGAACTTCACATTTTCCCAGAGGCAATTCATAACACTGCCCTCCTAGTAAATCATGCGAATACATACTTACTCATTCCTATATAGACTTTGTAGGAAGTTGCCATGCCAGTCAATCCCGTTATTTCATTTTTGTATATATAGAATATGGTATATTAGAATGTAGCATACAGTAGAATATACACACATGTACACATGTATACATGCACATACACAAACACATGCTTATATTATTTCCACATGCATAGATATGTACACATGGCATACACATACACACATATATTCATACATGCACATATGTATAATCATTCACATATGTGTGTATACATACACAAACAATGAAAGTGTGTCAACAATGCCATATTCACAATGTCTTTGGCAACTATAAATATGCTGCTATGATTATTAATCACAAAATATAACAGGCTCTCTACATGGAGGACAAAGCTGGAACATTTATTCAAGCATCAGAAAACTGAGTCCAAAACCAGAAAGTCAAGGCCATTACTGTAGCTATAGAATTGGCACATGTAGGAAATGCAATAAACACCCATATTCTGAAGCCTTTAAAACAAAACAGGCTACCTCAGGGAAAGGTCCTCCTCTCCTCACTGGTGGCAACTGCTCAGCATCCACACAGTTTGCTCCCAGCATCTCTGGCCCCCTGCAGTTCCCATCCCCAGCAGTCCTCAGCAGGAGTCCTTAGCAGAAAATTCTGAGTGGCTCAAAAAAAAGGAGTTTGCACTACCACCATAGCTGCCGCTGCACTTCTAGTTACCACACCAGCTTGGCTCTGGCTTCCTCTTGCCCCATCCCTTCCTGCTATGTCAGCAAGTTCAAGGGTCATGGAAGATCTTCAAATCCCACAACTATTCCAGAAAGGCAACCTCAGAGTCAGTTAAACCAGAGTTTATGCCTGGCCTTTGATGTATAAAGCAGTTTGAACCTGCATAAATCAATTAATTAATTTCCTTTGTGTCGGAAGAAATGTTCTAAGACTAAAAAACTGGAAACACTTACTTATCTTTTTTCATACAGAATTGTTGAATCCAAAAATCTGTGACAATGGAATTATGTGTGTATGTGTGTGTGTGTGTGTGTGTGTGTATCTGTGTGCGTATGTGTGTGAAGGCAGCTAGGTGACACAGTGTATAGAATGCTGGGCCAGGAATCTGGAAAACTCATCTTCTGGAGTTCAAATGTGGCCTCAGAAATTTACTGATTGTGTGATCCTGGGCAAGTCATTTAACCCTTTTTGCCTCAGTTTCCTCATCTGTAAAATGAACTGGAGAAGGAAATGGCAAATCACTCTAGTGTCTCTGCCAATAAAACTCCCAATGTAGCAAGAAGAATCAGACATGACCGAAAATCAATTGAACAGCCACCAAATTATGTGTGTATACAAACACATAAACACATATACTCTAATTGCTAGAGAAATTGCAGTATATGTACATATGTGTGACAATATAACATGTTTTTATTTATTACTATGAGAAGACTGGGGTTATACAAGGTTGTACTTGGGGGCAACTATATTAAGCCTCAATCCTCTTTTCTATTGGCTTATCTTCAACTAATTGTTTTTCACTCTCTCTGGGTTTGAAGGCCATCTAGTGATTATGTGCTGGAATGTTCTCAGAAAATAGCAGAATTATAGAAATTCTCTAAGTGGCTCGACCCTTGCCCTGTAGTTGACCTGAGGAAATCTCTTTTTTTCTCTGGTATAGCTAACTTATCCTATATCTATCATAAGCTATGAATTTATTACTGTTGGTGGATGTGTCCTTAATTAGTAGCATTGAGTGATGGGTGGAAGGGGAGGAGTATTTTTCCCCATCCGAGTTGATGGAATTATAGAAGAGGATAGTTAATGAGGTGTTAGAATTACACAAAGTTTAAAGACATTTTTAAGCCCTCTTGATTCATGATGAGTGTAGAGGAGTTTGCCCTGACAGAGTTCAAAAGGCAGTTTTTCATTGGTTGTCTGAAGATTAACCATTCTGAAGTTCCTTAAAAAGTAAGTTTGCTAGCTCTGAGAGTCAGTCAAATAACATTTAAAGAAGGAAATAACTTTGTGGAGACAACTGTACCAAACGATAACAGTGGGGAGAAGGATGCAGTAGCAAGTATTCTAGCATATCTAGTATGACTGCTAGCACTAGTTCTTTGATCTGCTTTTCTAAAGGAAAGCAACTCAAAAGGGGTTAATAATCTTTACTCAACCATATATATCATTCATATATTTCAGGGGAAAAAGTTGGCACCCTGAGCTTCAGAAAATAAACAGAAATTAAAAATAGACAAAAAATACAGATAGAGAAAATAACACAATTCAATAAACCAACAGACAGGGCTTCTAGATGTCTGAGCATTACATACATACGTAGCTACCAGAGAGAGAAGCACTAACATCTGGGTTTTCAAAGCTGGGAGGCTCAATGGCTACCCAGAGTTTCATCTGGTCAAATCATACAACTCTTCCCGTAAGTGAGCCCCAAAGCAAAACTTCACCTCAGGAATATATACCCACTGCTAATTACAAAGTAATGAAAGGCGTGGGCCTTCCTGAAAAACAAACCTCCTCTAAGCAAGCTTCCCTTTCTGGACTCCAAGTGAGGCCCATTAAGGGGCAGGGAAGATCTTAAATTCCCTTACCATTACAGGGGAGCAGAATTATCTGTCTTTCCCCCTGCTACTTTGACTTTTGCAGCCATTACTCTTCCTATACTATCTTAATAAAAGACCTTATTTTTAGTTAATTTTGACTATGTGTTGAGAGTTAAAGGTAAATGAACTAGTAGAGACTTGTTATCTATAGTTTTAGGAATATAGGCCCACAGCTTACCTTTTGAACTTGGGAGCAATAGCTATTCTCTGGGAGACTGAATCTATGAATGTAAGTGAAAATTGGGGGAAGTAGTCCTCAGAGAGGGTGCTATGAAAGTAACAAAAACACAGATAAATATTCAAAGAAGACAGAAGGCTGTCTTGGGGATCACAACAAAGATCAGCTTTGTCTACTTCACCCTCCTTCCAGGTCTTTCTCAGTTGATATTAATTATTATATCAAATTTAATTAGACTTCAGAAATAGGTATTTATTATGGTAATATCATAAAAATAATCGATACAAATATTCCTCCCATATGGGAGCATACTTTCCCATGCAAGGACCAGGGGAAAGTGGGTTGGTGCTTACAGAATTCCTGTGGCAAAGGGATAAACTCAAAACTATGAGAGATGCTTTTCTCATTTTTTGGAATCTTCATAAAGTCCACCATGACCATAGGATTAGTGTAGATTTATTCTGGGTTTATTGTAGAGTTCTAAATCTAGGATTCCTTAACTTGTATAATTTCTTCTTGACTCTTGATGCAGACATTACCACCAATCCCTTTTATTCCAATGACACTACAAGGACATCAGGAAAAAGAGCAAATATTCTAGACCTTTTGAAGTTTGCGAGGTTTTCCTCTGACTAAGATGTGTGATGTAGCATGTTAAGGCACTTCTTCTTCTCAAGCCATCACTCTCAGGGGCATGGCTGAACTGCTGGCCCAGCCTCTGGATGCCTATGTTCTAAACTAGCTTGCTGTCTTATATAACACTCACAGGCATGACCGAATTTCCTCACTCCATCTCAGCACATCTGTGCAGTATCACTGCTTTGTCCAATAACGTTCACTCCTTTCAATCTGATCAAGGATTTCTCCTTGTAGTCCAATGCCCTTGGTTGATTTGTTAATTCAATATGGGGGTCTGGGCCTTGTTCAAATCCTGTTCATACCTCAGCTTAATTAATTCGTATGAGAAACCTGAGTCATCTGTAATTTTTGAGGAAGGAGAGATGGAGCACAGTTCTTACACACATACATACATAATTACAAGTGTTTATTTGTTTATACTTGTAGACATTGATGGATGAATACTACCAGTTTCCTAATCAACTGCATATTTTGGGTCCAACTTTAAGTCTGATTAACAGACATTCTTCATTCTCTTGGGTTTTAATTTGTGGATAGTTTGGTGAAACATTTTAAAATGATCATGGATCTCATATAGGAGACTTTGTAATGTTCTGAACCTTAATATAGTCAGAATGAGAGCCTTTGTGAATAGCAGCATCTGGAGGACCTCAGGATGTAGCATCCGAGGCCTCAACTCAAACTCTGGTGCTGTATCTCTTCCATGATAGTGGTGAATAATTTTGATGAGTATTTTTCTTTTTGTTTTATGCTTCTCTACATATTAATTATCTGAGGACTATTAAACAAAATTGCCTTAGATCTATCTATCTCTCTATCTCTCTTTCTGATTCACTGGAGGGTTCAGGAAATTCTTCACTAGAATGTGGTGGTTGATTTGTGTCTTGGAGGGAAAATGGAATTTTGGGAGGAAGAGGTGAGAACAAAGGGGCTTCCAGGGATGAGGAATGGTTAGGGCAAATTCAAGGAGATAAAAGATAATGTGTTTGAGAAAGAGAGGGCAGGTTTGTTTGTATCATGGAGTTTGGGACAGAGAGGCTGAAGAAATGGGCTAGGACCAGGTTATGTAAAGCTAAACAGAAGTTTATATTTTGACAGAGAGGCAAAAAGGAACCACTGAAATATATTTAGTAGTGACATAGACAGAACCTGTGTTTTTTAGAAAACCATTTTGGCCAGAATTTGGAGAATGGACTAGAATAGGAGAAGATTTTATTTTTATGTCTGTCTTCTCTCCAGGTTACCCTTTAGTACCCTTGGTATGACTTTATTTAGTCAGATTTCCTATACATATAAATTGTTCTTTGCTGCCACATCTTTCTGCTTGGCAAGGAGGTCAAATGATCGTCAACTAAGGCAGTTTTAAGAATTGTTTGCTCTCTTCCTTATGACCATTTATATTGGTTAAACTTCTGCATACAATTGTTGTAACCTAGCTCAATCTCCTTTTCTCTATTTTCTATTATTTTGTGCTGATAATTGATTTAGGTCATAGTGGATATATTTAAATTGGATGTAATAATTTTCATTCTTCTTTTGAATTTTGCATTAATTTTGAACTTTGCTCTAATGAATTAGTAATGTGACTTTATAAAGACAGCATATTCAGGAATAGTGACCACATCAGTAGTGAATCATTCCCTGCTTGTTAAAATATAATAAATTTCATTTATTTTGGTGCCACCATTTGATATTTGTCATGTCCAGTCCCTTATAATTTTTTTCTCAAGTAGAATGTTCTTGATATACAGATATGATACTTGTGTGTTGGTTACAAGTAAGAAAGAGAATAAGGATTTATTAAATACTTACAAAATGTCCAGGCAATGTGTCAAGCACTTCACAAATATTATCAAAGCATTATGTCTTTGACAAAACATTACAAATCATTCCTGCCTCAGAACCATATTTTCCAACATTTTTGATATTTTCATCTGATCTCTATTTCATATTGAAATCATCAAGTATCAAAGGATGTGTTTATTTCATGTGGATTTCTTGTTAAGTTCTTTTGCCTCTTAATCTACTGCAACTGATGCTGTCACAGAAACTGTAATTATTTTCATGGTGGTCTTTTTGTAAATACTTATGAGTACTTCGATTTAAGATAAACAAATGTTTTATAAAATCATGTTTCTTTATGATCATCAATAATTATTAGCTTGGGAGTAGTAAATTGTAGGAATATAGTGTCATAGTAACTAGGTATAATGAACTCCCAGAGGAGGAAATGCCTTTCATCAAAACAGTTTAGTTCTATGTGACTATGTAATGTTTATTAGAGTTGTCTAGAACACTGAACTGTTAAGCGACTTGCCTAGGATCATATAGTATATCTGTGTCAAGGGTTTAATTTGAACTCAAGTCTTCCTGTATTTGAGGCTGGCTATCCACTAAGCCACACTGTCTATCATGGAAATGACAGGTTATATGTGCAAATATTTACATTGAATATTAGGGAAGTAAGTACCTGTATACTTACAAAAAGATGAAGGCTCTCACCCTTATATTCAATTGTTAAATTCTGCTGATTCTACCTTTATGATATATAAGGCAATTGTTACTTCTTTAAATTGTCATTTATATTACTCTTTGTTAAGGTTTCATTAATAAATTTATGAATGATTAGCTTATCTTTCTAACTCCAAACTCCCCATATATTCCTTGTCAATTTAATCTTAACAAGAGACTACTTCCAAAGTAGTATTCCTATTGTACCTCTTTGGTCATATCACTTCACTACTCAACAATCTTCTATGACTCCCTATTGTCCACCAAATAAAGTACACAATTTGTAGTCAGAGAGCCAATTTAAGGTTCTCTGTGGTCTGGCTTCCACTTACCTTTTATCCTTTTCTCAGATTAATCTCCCTGACTTTTTCTATATTTCTTAATATGCAATACTTACCTCATTAACCTACAATGTAAATACATATGGTAAGCTATTTTTATAATGTTCTACACCAGAAGATCACTTACTTACTAATATGAAAAACTGACCTCTTCATCAGGAAAACCTCGGTTCAATGTTCACATTTTATGCCTTCTGGCTGTGTCACTCAGGGCAACTAACTTATGATACAGAGAAGATGTCAATCTACTTTCTTAGATGAAATATCTCACTGCAGGCTCCCTATACCAATAAAATCACAGATATTGCATAAACATGTATGTATGTATGTATGTATGTATGTATGTATGTATTTATCTATCTATCTATCTATCTATCTATCTATCTATCTATCTATCTATCTCTACATCATTACTTTAAGGATCCATGTTTGCTCCAGCGTAGATATCTTACCCCACACTCCAATAACCTATGTAGCAAGGTTTGTAAGGATTACTATTGTTCTTCTGGTTTACTATGGCTGAACTGTTTGGCCAGTGTGACCATATGTCTCTCTGAATGTAATTAGAATGCCCATCTGATTACAAACACATGGTCTGTCACACAACTCATAATTAAAGCCTTTCCAATTCAGGTCCTACTGTCATAGCCTTTGAGAATCCAGACTCACTTCCATGTCATGATGAGGCATCAAAGTGGAGCTTTGGATATAATTTTAGTGAATATGGCTGACTTTAAAAAATTTTGTTGTGGAGATGTTCTGTTTGGTGCACTCCCTTTGAGTCATGGGAAAAAATGGATTTTTCTCTCAGCTATCTCTCAAATGAGCAATATTCAACATCTAAAAGCAATAATAACAGAACTCCACACAAATGCTTAGAATGGGGCTACCATGGAGACCACATTTTCTCTGATCTATCTTAGCTACAAATGCCTTCAGGATTAGTGGTTATAGAAATGAATGATTTTAGTCAACAGTGCCTCTCAACTATCCAAAGGAAGAGAATCCTATTTTGAGTATCATGTCTGTTTGAAGCTTCAGTAATTTTAAATTCCAAAATAAGCAGTGAAGTCACTGTAGGAAATGTGCCATAAAATTAAAGTACTCGTCAACATGTGGGCATTCTACTCATCATTATTGGCTTTTAAACTAACCTTTTAATTTACAAGTTTCTGTATTAGACTTAAAATACGAATGATATTTTCATCTAGTTTTTTTATTTGTGTTATTTTGGGTTTTTAATAAGTGGCGTGAAGAGATCCTGATAGCAGTATCTTGGCTGTCTTAAGGAGGGAAAGAAGGAACTAATAAAAAAGACAATACATCCCCTCAAAGAGTAACATAAGTTGAAATCTAAAATTACTAAGTCTGACTGAGGAAAAGGAAAACTTTGTGCTTTGATATTTTAACTTTAATAAATTTGTTCTTCTTGGGAATTTCCAAGAAAGAAATTTGCCAGTGTTTTATAGGGCTTTAAAATCATAATCATGGAGTCTCCAAATGGTCAGGGAACCAAGGAATCAACTAGCTGGGGGGGGTTTGCATTCAGTCATATGGCCTAGATGATCTAGAAGGCCATATGTGACCTCTGCGCTACAGGTTCCCCACCCCTGAAAGTCCTAAACCAACCCATTCCTGAACAGGAATGCTTTTTATCCTAGCCACAACATAGGGTTATTTTGACTCCAGTTGAAGATCTCCAGTAATGGGGAATCTGCTCCTTCCTTAGTTCCCTGTTCCATTTTATATTGACAATTTTCCTTTAACACTTCATTCATTTCCAAATAGACTCTGTGTGAATTTAGACAGAGCTCAGTTTCCTTATCTGTAAAATGGGGATAAAATTACTTATATTGTTATGGCACTGTTATGAGAAAAGAATTTTGTAAAACTTCTAGCACTACAGTGATACATAGTCACATTGCAATATTTATACAACAGCCCCTTCTGTATTTAAAGATCAAGCCTTGGCACTTAATAAGTATTTAATACATTTTTTTATCCATTTATTCATAAATGATTTTTGTTCTCCTTTATGTAAATGTGGAAATTACAACTGGCTATATTGCAAAATGATTTTATAGAGGGAAGGTTGTACGTACGTACACACACACATATACATATGTATATATATATATATATATATAATGTATGTGTAATAAAATGGGTAATGTTAGTTTACATAATAATACCAGTTAATTTGAGAGTTGGAAGGGACCTTGGCAGCCATTTTGTGCAGCCTGTATGTGAAAAGAATACCTGTTGTAGCATACCTGGGAAGTAGTCATCTAGCCTTAAAGTGAAGACTTCCAAGAAGGGGGAATGAAATATTTCATTTTAACCAAGAGAAGATTCCCAGTCTCCCACAAGGACAAAATCCCTGAAGTCTCTAAAGTAAGGTGGCTGCCTTTTACAAATCTCCCTTACAAAATCTCTTGTCTTCCTCCCCTCCCCCATATTTCTTCTTAAAAGAGTAGATGGAAACTTGTGTACACTCTTTTGAAGCAGGAAGAAAGTAGTCCTCTTTTCCTCTAAGCTCTCAGTTCCAGTCCTCTCTCAGTCACAGAGCATCAAGTCATCATTGTCTCCTGCAAAGAGAAGCATCATATACAAATGGGCCAGGCTTGAAACCCAAGATAAAAAAAATACGCAAATCCTACACTCATATATCCTGCTATTCTTTGGTTTTATGGCTAAAATCCCTCATATCTTGTAATGATAATGGGATCTGAAGATCTTCCATGCCCCTTGAACTTGCTGACATAGCAGGAAGAGGAAGCTGAGCCAAGTGGTGCAGTGGTGACTGGGAGCAGTGCCAGCTGTGGTTGCGGTGAGAACTCCTTTTGCTTTGAGCCTGCCAGAATCTCTGCTAAGGACTCCTGCTGAAGACTGCCAGGGACCAGAACTGTAGGAGGTCAGAGCTGTTGGGAGCAAGCTGCCTGGACACTGAGCAGTTGTCATGAGAGAGGAGGATCTTTGCCTGAGGAAGCCTGTCCTGTTGTGAGGGCTTGATAATGTGGGTGTTTACTACTTTAACTACATGTTTCAACTTCATAACTACTGTGTTGGCTTTGACTTTCTGGTTTGGGCACTCAGTTTTCTGGTATTTAAATAAATGTTCTAGCTATATTTCTCATGTAGAGAGTCTATTACATTTTGCAATTCATAACCATATCAGCATACTTATAGTTACTGTAGGCATTGTGAATACTGCATTGTTGATACATGCCATGACATGGAACTATCACCAGTAGAACATAGATTTCTGTCTGTCTTCATTCACTATAATGAAGAAGAACAACTACATTTCTTATTGCTGCAAAACAGATAGACTTATTTTGGGCCCTTCTTTCTCAGTCATCTGCTGATCTTCTCAGCTATGTTCTGCCCACTTACTTGAAGTGGTGCTTTCATGAGTTCTGCAGGGCTTGCTTCTCTCCACCTGCTCTATTTAAGTCCACCCTAGAGTGTTTGCATAGATGTTCTGCTGTTCTTCTTTCTTCATATATGTCCCACTTAGCAGTGTCTGACAATACCACATCATAATGGAAAACTTTGCTTCAGCATTAGGAGATGGGCTGAATTCCAGGATCTTGTTTGTAGCAACACTGCCTGACTACTTAATGCTAAATGCTGTCAAGACTTTTCACATTAAGTGTGGGTGTTGGTAAAGAAGCTTTTTCAAGATACGCATAGCTGTTTGGAAAGTTAAACATTACATTTATGTGTGAATCCTTCAATTAGACCTACAGTTTTATTCTACACATAATCTCCTAGATGTAGAATGATATTGATCATAGAAAGACAAAGTCCAACCTCTTAGAGAAAAAAAAAACAACCTTATTTTTCCGTTCTTACCAAAAGACCATCTACCTTCTGCTTGATAGCAGCCAAAAACAGTGAACTCATTACCTAAGGCAACCATTCCTCTGTTAGGTAGCTACCCTAGAGGCTTATTAGAATATTTTTGTGTTCATTCCAAATCTGCCTCCCTATAACTTTTACTCATTGGTTCCTAATCTATGGTACTGCACAGAATAAATCTTATTCCTCTTCTATGTGAAAACCTTTCAACTCTTTTAAGACAGGCATCTAATCTTTCCTTAATCTTTTCTTATACCGGTTAATTCATCCAAATATTACTGCTATAAGCACCAATTTTTAGTTTCCTATTTATATTGATTGTCCTTAGATCAGTCTGGATTATCAATATCCTTTTTAAAATGTGACTAGAACTCAGAATTGAACACAAAACTTAAAGTGTGATCTGATTCAGGGCAGTGTATGATAGGGGGGAGAGAATCCCATGGGTGATGAGGGAGATATGCATCTGCTAATATAGCCTTAGGTTGTAGGTTCTCCACTACACAAGATCACAGATTAATATTTAGAAGATACCTTACAGATCATGTAGTCCAAGCTCCTCATTTTACAAATAGGAAAACTGAGACCCAGATAGGTGAAGAGGCTTGATCACAGTCCCATAGAGAGTGAAAAGCAAAGTCAAGATCTGAACAGGTCTTCAGATTGAGCATCCTTTATATTTTAGAACATAGCTTCCTACAATCTTTTTGGATACTTCATTGTGGTGTGGAAATGACCCTAGGCTTTGAAAACTATACTGTTAGGGTACACACTCTTGTGGGCCCCATGATCCTGAAAATGCTTCATGGTGTTCATGTTGTTAACAACACACTGTTTCTATCTAGGTACTACCCTTTCTGTATTCAGATAGGCCCCTCACCAGGTTGATTTCACACATTGAATGGTTTGATCATAACAATTCATGGAGAATATATTTTAAGGAAGTGTTCTTAAAATTTTTTTTGTGTCATGGGCTTTTGGTAATCTAGTGAATTCAATGCATTCTTCTAAGGAAAATACTTTTCAATGCACAAAATGCATGAGATTACAAAGGGAAAAAATACTGAAAATAAAGATAGATGACCTCATAGAAATAAACCCTTTGATACCTTAGTGGACTCTATGTTAAGGACAGCTCTAAACCATAGAGAGATGATGTCCTGCATAGTGGGGGAAGGGAGAGGGAGAGAAAGAGAGAGAGAGAGAGAGAGAGGGAGAGAGAGAGACAGAGACAGAGACAGAGAGACAGAGACAGAGACAGAGAGACAGAAAGAGACAGAGAGAGACAGAGACAGAGAGAGACAGAGACAGAGAGAGAGGGAGAGAGAGAGAAAACAGAGAGAAAGAGAAAGAGTTCTCATATCTGTGCCATCATTGATCCTTGAAATATCCAAGAAGAATTGTATTGTGCTTTTTTTAAAGCAACTACCTCACACTATTGGCTTAGCTTAAGCTTTCAGACAATCAGACTCCTTAGCTCTTTACATGGACTGCTAAAAAATAAAATCCTTCCCCTTGCTCTCCCATTGTAAACATACATGGGTAAATTTTCTAACCTGATTATAGGTCTTTATATTTTCCCATTAAATTTTCACCTAATTATTTCAGCCAGATATCTTCTCCTGTTGAAATCATTGTAGTTTTAATTCTTGTCTATTAAATTAATTATTGCTTGAAATTTTGTGTCATCTACAAATTTGATAAGCATGCCAACTGTGCTGTTATCGAAATTATTGATAAAGATTCTGAATAGGAAAAGACTCAAGGAAGAGCCTTATATCATACCATGAGAGAATTCTAACTAGTTCACCCAGGGTACTTAATCATTACTCTTTGGTCATGATTGTTCAACCAGCTATAAATATAGCTTTCCTCATCTTGTCCACAAGGATATCCTGGGAGACGTTTTTAGATTATTTGTTGAAAAGTTGTCCTCTGATCTATTTTTACTGATTTATTACTTTTGAACAGCTTGCTACATGATTTAGGCAGCTGGGCTGGGTTTCTAGATTACATTCTGAAGAGGAAGTTCATAGTTCAACATACCTCCTATTCCCCTTTTCTCACTAATACATCCCAGAACATTGCACTTCTGCCTTATTGATGTCTTATCCAGTCTCTTAAAATAAATGAAAGTGATGATATGGAATTGCTATTGCTTGCTTCTACACATGTGGATGTGGTTGTTATGGTCTTAGCAAGGTGGCAAGCAGGGACAAGAGGACATTGGGTCTAATATCACTCTAACTGATAATGTACCATTTTCTCTTTCCATTTTCTAGTAATAGAAGATAGACTGTTCCTATCTTCTTAATACAATATTCTCATCTTCCTACTACAACATAATACTCCTGTACAATATTCAGCAATGGAAATTTTACTTATATTTCCAGTTCTAGCTTCTTCCTCAGAGCCTTACTTGATATCTCCAAATGGAAATAATCCTTGCAAAATTAGAATTCCTTTAATATCTTATTCAGACACTTATTTTTGAATTTTTATTAGTTTTTTTGTTAGAATCCTTTCCTTCCCACTAAATTATAAACTCAGTGAAGGAAGAGACCATTATTTACTTTTATATTTCCTCACCTCACTTCCCAAGTGTTTAGTACCAGTCTTAGAGGCAGTAAATATTCAATAACTTTAATGAAAAAATAACGAAAGACCAAATGAATCAAGTCTCTTGTATAACATCTTACCATACTATCTGTAGTTTCAAAGTTGACTTGAAGGATTTGGGGTGAAGGGAAGAAAAATTATAGTGTAGAATATCAGCAAAAACAATCACTACTCAAGTATATCACTTGGGTGGAGTGTCCTATGTGGGTGTGCACTAAGCCATGGGTATGCATGACTCATCTGACTCCTACAATGCAACATCTCACTTTGGGTTTGGAACATCTACTCACTCTCTGACCTGGTGTTATTCTATTCTCGCATACTGGCAGGTCTGAGTTCCTAGAGAAAGATTGTAGTTAACAATGTGGTTAAACTCAAATTCTTTTCAAGGTCCTAAAGTAGTATTCTTGTTGTGGAGAAATGTACTATGCCTACTCATAACTATAGCTCTCAAGTCCCTACTGGTGCACTTCCATTTACACAAAACCAGGCACTGTAATGGTAATTCAATTTTAAAATCCCCTTGTATTGGAAAGCTGACAGATACTTAGCACCTCATTTCAAATTAAGCCTCTGTAAAGAAGCAGAAGGTATGAACCCTTGTTGCTGATGTAACAGGAAGGGGCTGAAGAGGGAGGACCTATACCTTAAATAAGGAAGAGCACAAGATAGACAGAAAGAATTTCCTGGGGTAAGCATTGTGGAGGCAGGAAAGCTGCTGCTGGACTTAAGACTGAACTGAGAATTGAGAAGAACTGAGAAGAGTAATGAGAGTTGAGAACTGAGACAGAGTTTCTTGGAGCAAGCCACATGGAGGCTGGATAAAGTCATTTTGATTTTTGAATGGAGCTTATGGTGCTGAAGACTTCCAAGGAACAGCTGGAGCTGCTGAGGAGCTACTAAGGATTTCCAAATGACAGCTGGAGCTGCAGAAGACTGAGGAAGCATGACTGTGGTGCTGATATTTTGCATAAATGTTGTTGTGACTTTGTTAATGTATATGGATATTATTGTGGCTTTGTTAAGACTTGTCTTCCCAGGAACAGAGATTGTGAGAGATTTGAGGCATCTTGGACACTGTGAGCTTCAATATGGAGCAGGAACTGCAGAGAGCTGGACAAGGAACTGGGAGCTGTCTGCCTTTGAACTCAGGTGGCAGTTGGTTAGATTTGGGAGGGAGCTAGGACCATGGAAGAAGGACCATGGAAACTGGAAGACTACCCTAAGTCAAGATGAAAAGACCTCTATGGATACTGATTAGGGACTGATGAAATTGTAACTTACTTGTGCTGGAGGGGTGGATGGCCTGCGTATTTTCCACTATCCCTTAAGAGGGTACTGAGTAGTGAATGTTGAAGTTGTAACTTAGTTGTACCCCATGGGTGGGGGACTTTGAATTTTGTATTTTGTGATTGAATTAAGGATTTTGTGATTGATTAAATGAATATACTTTGTTGAAAACTATGTGAACACTTTGGTGAAAACTATGTGGCCATTTTAATGATAAGCTGTTGAGTTGTGATATGGTGAATGCTATATTGTGATTTTCTGTGATAAGGTGTAACATTGTGAATACTGTACTTTGATTTTTTGTGAATGTTTTGCTGATTTGTTATTGAAGAAACAGAGAGTTTGTTGTACTATGTAGTCAGAACCTTGAAAGCTGTTCACAGCTGCAATCCTCTGGAAAGCTGCTCATGTGTGGTTTTACAGCCACTTATAATCATGATAACATTAGACCTTAAACATAATCATTTATTTAACAATAAGACAAAATAAAAGTGTATCCTAAGCAAAAAATATAAATCAAATGAAAAATCAACATAGCACAGTCCACACTTAAATTTGAGTTACATCATCCAATCAATGAACTCAGCATTTTTGGAGGGAAGTTGAGCACTCACAGAAACCTGGCCTAGAGATGCTGCTGTGGAGGACACCTTTTCCCACAACTCTAGACTGTAGGTCTTTATGTAATTAATCAATTTGGCAACATTTATGTCACATAAATCTGGTTAGTTATCAGAACTACTCTTTTGATGTTGGGTAAATCCTCTTCTATTTTACAATGAAATTTATGAAATACTAACAAGCTCTTAAACTACCATATTTATTTTTTTCAAGAAAAATATAGTATTTTATTTTTTCCCCAGTTACATGTCAAGAAAATTTTTAGCATTCATTTTTACAAGAATTTGAGTTCCAATTTTTTCTTCCTCCCTCCTTTCCCCTTCCTTTTTCTGAAAATGGTAGGCAGTTTGATATAGTTTATGCATGTGCTAAAATATAAAAAACAAAATTTCCACATTAGTCACAGTTGTGAAAGAAGAAACAGATAAAAAAAACTATGAGAAAGGATAAAGTGAATAAAAAATATGCTTCTATCTTCATTCAGAGTCCATCATTTCTTTATCTGGATATGGATAGCATTTTCTTTCATGGGTCCTTTGTATTTGTTTTGGATCATTGAGTTGCTGAGAAGAGCAGAGTCATTCACAGTTGATCATCATACAATGTTGCCAATACTGCTAACAATAATTTTAAAAATGATATTGAGAAAATCTTATTTTATTGAGTAACTTTTCACTTTAATCCAGAGAACTGCAAAACTCAGTAGGCTGACTCTCTCTGGGTAATATAGATAAGCACAACCAGCTTTTCACTTGTTGGATTCTGAATATTTCAATGAACCATCTATCAGCTTTCTAATTCAATAGCAATTCAGCTTAATAGCTTGTATTTTTCCCTCTTTTATATCCTGCACCTTACCCAATAGAGCAGCAGTAGAGAGAGAATAAGTCACTACCAAGAGACTTTAACTCTCTTACTCTATAGATTGAAGAAAAGGGCAATAGCTGTTTTCCAAAGGGAATCATTCTTTTCCCAGCCAATCAGGAACTAGTGGCTAGAGCCCACTACCCAAGTGAGTCTTTTCTTGCTGTTTTCCTCATACAGCTCTGTCATAGGTGGCTTTTCAATCACTTTTGAGTTAAGACTGCTCAGTTCTCCCCTCCTGCCACTTATGGACCACTTGAGTGGTTGCTAATTATTTTGATTTCTCAAATCAGGGGCTTCCAGTATTTGGAGACTCATCTTTTCTTTATGAGATGAAACAAATCTCCCCACCAAATTTCTAATATGTCTATTTATATTAAATATAAAGCAAAACATTCTTATTTAATCAACCCATAGACATAAAGGCTTATGTGTTTTAATCATTTGTGAGTTTTAACATTTTAAGTCTTAAAATAGTTTGAATATCATACAGCCATGCAGTGTTCTAACAAGCCTACTTAAAATTGTCATTGAAAACCATGCTTCATCACACTTGCATATTTTGTTTGTTTTAAAATAATATTTTATTTTTCTCCAGTTACATGTAAAAACAATTTTAAAAAAGTTTTGATTTCAAAATTCTATTCTTTCCTCTACCCCTTACCTGAGATGTTAAGCAATCTGATATAGATTATACATGTGCAATCATGTAAAACATTTCCATATTAGTCATTTTCACACTTTCATTTTTAAGTTTTTATTACATAAATGTTCTTTTTCTTTCCTTTTCAGATGCTAAAATATTCACATAGAAAAGGGGCATCACCTTATGTTTCTTAGAAGGTGATTTAAATCTTTTTTTTTTATTTAAACAAAAGTTCATGAAATGGCAAATAACTCATCTCATCTAAAATCTACTTAACATTTGTATTTCTGGGGGCTGGAGGATAGGGATAAATATTTTTAGAACAGTTACTATGTACTAAGCACTATGTTTAGTACTTTACCAATATTATTTCCTTGGTCATTACAACAAATTTGTGAAGTAGATGCTGATATTGTCCCCAACTTATATTTGAGGAAACTGGAGCAAACAGAGATTAAGGGATTTGATCAGGGTCACAGAGCTTGTAAATGTTTGAGCCCATCTATGAATGAGGTCTTCCTGATTCTAGGCCTAGCAACCTATTTACTGGGCTACCTAACTTCCTCATTTTAACAGTTTTCATTTTATTATTTACATTATTTTAGCAGTTTTTGTTGTTTATATTATTTTGCCTAGTTTTTATTTTTAAAAGTATTTTTTCTTCCCCCTTTTCACTCCAAACTATTTATATATAAAAGGAGAAATAACTGACATTCCTCTAAAGTTGATTTATTTCTTCTTATTTATGTGGTACCTTTCATGTCCCTTTCAGCAGTAAAACTCACTTCTTAAAAGAGCAGTACTTTCGCAAGAAAAGACTGGGTGATTTTAAATTGACTATAGAATATATGAGAAAAGGGAAAGGAAATTGGTATGACTGTTTAGTGTTGAAGTGAGTAAAGGGTATAAATTTGTTGACAAGATGTCACAAGAAACTTATTTAGTTAGTAAATAATAACATAATAATATGTAATCATTAAAATAAACATACAAATAAGGTTAATGGTAAAAAGAAAGAAAAAATGACTGAGATATCCATTAAGTCAAGGCAGACAGTATGCCTATTTGTTAGAAGACATCACCACTGAGAGTGCTTTGAGTGAAAAAAAGCTAAAACACATCTATGCACTTGGAATTTTCTTTCAGACATACAATGGAAGTCTCTATTTCTTCTACCATACTTTCATTAACTCCAACACAGAGAAGTTGAGGTTAAAAAAATCTGAAATTATAAATGTGAAAAAGCAGCCTCTATGTCTTTTCTCTTTTTGGCCCTAAAATATTCCAAACCACCATGACAATTCCCCCACCTACTCCCAAGAGTTCACTCTCAACAAAAACTTTATTATTTCTGGGAAGAGGATCCAACCACCTCAGTATTCCAAAAAGAGGAGGAGTACAACAACTAGGACAAGTACAAGGAGGAAGATGAAGAGTAGGATGAGGATGAGGAAATGGATGATGAGGAAAATGAGAAAGGAAGTACAAGTAGCATAGATGAGTTTTAGTTTTAGTTTTAGGTTTTTTTGCATTCAGATAACAGTATTTGGTCCAAGATGAATAGATCCATTGTTGGAATACTTTTGTGTCTGTGAATCAGATCTTCCTCAGATGCTGAGTGGTTATAGTATCCCTTCATGTTTCTGTGAAGTATAAGATGATTTTTCTTTAAATATAACTGACTCATATTGGTCCAAGTTGTTAAGCTGCTTTCCATTTGTCACATGATAGAGGGTGGATGAACTAGAATATTGTAAAGCCAAGCACCAGCAGATTCCCAAAAGAATGCTACTGTGAACAGCTTTTTAGATTTGGGTTACACAGTAATAGTGAATGCTCTGTTTTTTCCATTACAGATCAAAGTTCAGTACAATATTCACAATATAATATTCTCAATATTACATCTTATCACAGAAAGTCACAATATAGTGTTCATAACAGCTTAATATTAGGATGGCCACACACAATGGTCACAATATTTAGAACAAGGAACAAAAGAAGAATCTCCTCATTTCCCTAAGGGGGAAACCCTTCTCACTTAAAGATTCAATCAATCAATTCAAAATATACCAATCTTCCACTCATGGGGCAATCATGAACTTAATCTATCACTCATCTAGTAGTCACTAAGCTAGATTCCCAATAACTAAATATCATTAGTCACTACTACAATCCTTAGAAAGCTACACAAACTTTTCACCACTTGGTTTCCAGCAAACCTTGTCCAAGGGGAGGCCTTTTCTTCATCTTGACTCTGGGAGGTCTCTCTGATTCCCTGGATCCCCTTACATGGTTCCAGCTCCCTCCTGAATTTGCCAAACAATCACCTGGATTCAGAAGCAGACAGCTGCCAGGTTCTTGTCCAGTCCTCAGGGCAATCCCCAGCACACATTGAAGTTCATAGGGTTCAGCACATCTCAAACCCTTCACCACTTCTCTTGCATGGAACTCAAGGATCAGCTAGGCCATGGATAAACAAAGTCTTAACCTGGTTACACTTCTTCAGTCTTCCAGAAGTTCAGCTGGTTCTAGGACCCAGAAGAAATATTGGCCTTCTGTTTGGTCTTCACCAGATTCTGGTCTCAGGAAAATTCCAATTCAGTTCTCAGTCAGCTTCCAGATACTGGGAGAGAAACTCTCTCCCTCTCCCTCTCTCTCTCTCTCTCTCTCTCTCTCTCTCTCTCTCTCTCTCTCTCTTTCTCTCTCAGCTGGCTTCAGTCTCCATGAATCTTCCTTCATGAGGAGCAAATTCCAATTCTTTCTCTCTGTCTCCAGAATTCTTCTTTATATACAGCACTGGCCTCCTGTCTCAGCCAATATCCTTCTTCCAATCAACAAGGGAGTTCATGCCTTATCAACAATGGGTAAGGTTCACACCTTCCATACTTATCCCGAAGTTACTAAGTGCTAAGTATCTGATAAACTGATTACTATTACAAATGTCCATCAAATGGAAACCTTAGGTTACTCAGATGAATGAAAACCCAACTTAATTAGAAATTCTTTTCCACTCCTGAAGAGAAAAATGTGAGAAGACAGTTCAGTACAATTCAATTCAATTCAATTCAATCCAATCCAATTTAATTCAGGAAACACTCATTAAGCATCTACTCTGTTCAGAGTACTGGGGATATAATGATGAAAAATGACCCTTTCCCATGCAAATATATTTCTGGAGGAGCAATAAGCTAGTACTTCCTTTGGTGAAAGCAATGCCTATACCTTTAGACAAGATAGAACCCCAATGGGGTCAAAGTGAGAAAAGTTCCATCTGTACCTAAACATTTTTCATACTAGTAAATGACAGGAAACTAAATAGATGCCTATAAATTGGGGAAATCACTAAATAAATTGTGGTACATTAATGTAATAGAATATTAATGTGCCACCAGAAGCAGTGGATATAAAATGCAGAGAACCATGTGAAGATACATGAATTGATCCAAATTGAAGAGGGCAGAACAAGGAAAAACAATACACTGTGACTATAAGAATATAAATGGAAAAAGTGAAAACAACAACAACAAATTGAATGTTATAACATTATAAATTTTTTTTGAAGAATAGTTAAAATATAAATTTTGCATAAATGGTACACTACTAATGTACCACATATACTGTCAGACTTGGATAATATACAGGATAGTTTTGTGAAGATACCTTAATTCTTTTTGTTCTTTGTTAGAAGGGATGGCTCTGTGATGAGGGGAAGTATATATTTGGAATTAGTGAAGCTATAGAAAATAGAATGTCAGTATATACTTTTTAAATGTGCATTTGAAAATGACAATGTGATTGCTTTCAAAGACCTTATAACCTAATTAGGGGCTATGACATATGCACATAAAAATAAAATACATATTAGAGAGAGACAAGAATAAAATAAAACTTGAGACAAAGTGTTCTCTTCCTCACTCTCTAGATTTTGTCCCTTTTTCAACAGTAGCTTTCTGTCTATGTCTTTCTATTTCTAGGAGGAAAATGGCCTCTTTCATTTGCCACACTCAAGTAAAAGTTTGTGAACCAGATGATGACTGAATCAGGCCTTGAAAACAGGTAACAGTTATGAAACACTGAGCTGGGGGCACACATTCCAGGCATATGGGATAACTTGTGTAAATATGTTCAGGTGTGAATTGGAATGTCAAGTTCAGCAATGGGTTAATACTCTAGTTTGGGTGGAACATAGAAGTATGATGGGGACTGATGTGAAATATTATTGTTTCTTGTTCATCCTTTGTTCTCAAAGTGGACCAATGACATCATCAGAGTGATATCTTGACTTGTGTGCAAATTAGATTTAAGTGAGCCAGAGCTATACAAATTCATCAGCCTTACTCTCTCCTCCTGAGTCATTGAAGGCCAATGGCAAGACAAGATTCATGATGACTCTGGATAGCCCAGGATGCAGTGAGTAACACAGACCTTTTTAAATTAAGATCTTTCCCAGGTCTCACCTTGCTTGAGGCAATATCCATTCAATTACTAAGGTCTAGGTAAGAACTGAGACAAAAGACAGACTAGTTTGGCATCACAAAAAAGACTCTCATTTTCTGGGAAGGACATAAAACAATTGCTATTTGTATTCTAAACCATCAAAACCCAAACAATGAGCAAGAGGGGCTTGGGTTGGGGTAATTTGTTTATAGAAATGGAATAGTGATTCAGAGTAATCATTGCCACTAGAAATTATAGAAAGGTATTTCCTGAAAAGCCTGGACTTATTGATCATTTCAGCTCATGCAATGTTGTTATTTTGTGATTAGGTCAAGAGAATAAAATGTACGTTGAAATCTGCTGAGACTTGCATTCCTTTTCATTTCAAGCTGTTTTGGTTTCTACAGCAAAAGGACATAATATACTGGCAGATGTATGACTTTAGATAAGTTTAATAAGATGATGGTAATAACTCTCTTAAGGTCTAAATCAGTTCTCAACCTGTGGGTTATGTTCAATTTGTAACAATGAAAATACATCCTGCATATCATAGATTCATAACAGTAGCAAAATTACAGTTACGAAGTAGCAATGAAAATAATTTTATGGTTGAGGGTCACCACAACATGAGGAACTGTATTAAAGGGTTGTGGCATTAGGAAGGTTGAGAACCACTGGACTCTAAATCATTGACCATAGTGTGGTAGAAAATACAATGGGAAACTAGAGGAATGTCAGGAAGTGTTATGTACAGGCAAAACACATGTCCAGAGACCCTTGTAGAAGCTAACAAGTTCTGGCAGGAACCTTGAAACTGTGAAGAATTAAGCTCTGGTGATACCATTAATTTGGTTAGCATACCAGTTCATGTGATACAACTACTCCCAATAGTCAAAGAAATAATACAGTATAAGGTTTCAGGTGAACCCTGGTAAAAAACTATCATGATAGTAAGTTTGAGGGGAAAGATAACAGTGAATTTCATAGGATCACAAGGAGGTGATATATTATAACAAGTCAAAAATACCAATCCTCTACCTACTGGAAATGTTTCAGAGCAGATGGCACTGACTATTTAAGCAGATAAATTACAAATGTTCATGAAATGACTGATGAAATGAATACTTTGATTATAGTATTATAACAAAATTGGAAATAGCATCTTGCTAGTTATAGTAAAAAATTTCATGTTACTTCTCAATAGTAGCCTCAGCTACAGGTCAAAAAAACAAGGTCATGCTAACCATTGTAGAGCAATGATAAAACAAACAAACAAACAACAAAACAACACCAACAACAAAAACAAACTTCATCCCTCACCCTAGATTAAAAAGAAAAATGAGATAAAATCAAGAAGCTATTTAAGTTTGAAGAAACTCATTGAAAATGAATTTCAGGAAAATATATTTTTGGAATAGAATGGAATGAAGTAGACCTAAGGCAACATGGTAGAGCAGTTGGGTAAATATTATTTTGTAGAAGAAACTTTTGGGACTCCTGAAGTGAAAGCACACAAGAATGTCCTGACTCTGCTTTTTATTAGACCCCAATGACAGATTACTCATCAGCTACATTTTGTAAGAAATGTGATGATCATGAAGAAAAGCACATTTTTTGATGATGTTGTAGGACAAAACTGATGCTTTTACAAGTCCAACACAGACTTTTCATAGAGCTTCTGGCTTACGAAGTGCCATGTTTTCATGATCAAAATCTTTGAATGGAATGCAGCTGCACTTGTCAGACTTTGGCTGCCTGCACTGCCACTCATGCAACGGACAGCAATTAAACTAGTCACTGAATGCAACAGCTTTCAAAGGAAAGAGTTTTCTAATTATTGAAGCCATTTTTGATGATACTAGGAATGAAATCTTTTCAGTTCCTAGAAAATAACTCCGTGTGTGTGTGTGTGTGTGTGTGTGTGTGTGTGTGTGTGTGTGTGTGTTTAAAGACAGTACTTGCTGACTATGGAATCTCTTTAAGAATAGAAATTCCTGACATTTTAGTTTTGCTTTTCTTTATTAATGTCCCATGTTTAAAATCTATCATGTGCTGATGATCTAATAAGGAAAAAGGGACTGTTCTACCATGTCAGGTTAGGTTTGACTTATGGCAGCCTTTCCATGTTTATGATTTTTCAAATCTCCAGTGGTTTTTCAGAGTTCTGGGATGCTATGAAGTAAAGTACTTTTTTCATTCCAAACTTCTCCTGTTTTGTTTTTAAAATATTTAATTTTAAACTACATCTTTTAAGATGCCATGGAATCCTAATATTTAGGATTCATTAATACAAATCATAAAGCTGCCATTTTTCCAGGAGCCATCTGAAACACTAATTAGGCACTATGGTATAGTGGATAGAGAACTGGCCTGGTGAGAGAGATGTCAAATTTTGCTTCTGACACTAATTGGGCAAATCATTTCATTTTTCAGGGCTGCAGGAAACTCTCTAAGATTATGAATTTAAGATGCATTATAATTTTCATTGGCAGAGGAAATTTCAATAAAAGGGAGATCTTTACACCTGTGGATGATTTTTGGGGGGTGCTATGAGACAGCTCAGAACTCCTAAGCTCAAGCTATCCACTAATTTCAGCCTTGGTAATAGCAGGGTTTGTAGGCATATGCTACCACACTTAATGTTTACCTTTTCCTACACTTGCCCTACACATTCCTATTCCCCCAATATGATTCACTAAGAAAGTGATTCATAAATCATGGGGTTAGAGTTAGATGGGATCTTTAAGGTCATTTATTCTAATCTGATTTTATAGATGAGAAAACTGAGGTCTTGATATGTAAATTACATTCTTGAAGTCACAGAGGTAGTGAGTTATAGAACAATGATTTGCCTATAATTTAGAAGTCTTGCTTTATTGGGATTCTTTCCTTTAGAAATCGAATTTATGGTTTTTCCTTGAAAAAAGTTTTAAAAATGCATTTGTATTATTTCTTTAAAAGAGTAAAAAATTCTAATTAGCTCAGTCAAAAAGATAAGGGCTGCAAGTTCTATTATTAAAAGTTAGTCTTCTCTAGATTAAACAGAAATCAAAATTTCCCACTGCTTTTTCCTTACACAGATTTCAATGCATATTCCATGAAGTAAACAGGAAACTGGGCCTGAAATGAAAATTTGTAAGGACGGTTTCTTCATTTTTTTGGGTGTCCCTTTTTGTATGTAAAGAAAATGTGTACATGTTTTTGAGAAACTATGGCACTAAATTAAATAAACACCATGGAGTGAGAGTTAAATCTTAATGATTTAAGGTTTCAGGATCTTAGTGCTTTCCTCTGAAACCACACTGACTAAGGCACCTGTCTCCAGGGCAGCACACTAATCAATTCTGTCAGCAGGGCTTTTCCAATATTGTTCTGAGGATCTAAATGTGATCAACAATTGCATTGCTTTGGGGAAATAATCCATGCTTCAAACCTTGAAATTATGTTCCCTAGGAAAGCTCAATGCTGAAACAGGCAGCATCTGTTTTTTATTGGGGTCTTGCTTCTACCTAATTGTACAGCTGGGTTGAGTGAGGAAAAAGCATGTCATGAAAATTTGCCTGAAATCGCATGGGGAGGAAGTGGTTCAGCTTCTATTTGAACTCAAGAAAGGTCCCTAGAAATAAGTCCTAGGTCACTTCATTTCCCTTGTTAAATAATGTGTGGTTCAGTGTTAGAAAGAACTTCCAAAAATAACCTTTTAATTAAGATAAATGAAATCAATAACTCGATAAAGATGTGTAATATGTTAGTGAAGAGTTTTGACGCTTTAACTTTTAAGTGCATCCCTAATACAGATCTAAGTTATTCTTCTAGACTCCATCACATTGTTTCCCTTGTTTGGAGATAAATTAGACTATTAGCCTCTACCAAGGACAAAATGGTATCTCTGACCTCCATGAATTTATGTAAGTCATGTGCCATGCATGATCTAGGCCTTTCAGAATTTTATTTTATTTCGTGATTCAGGTCTGGTGATTTCATATATATATATGCATGTGTATATGTGTGTGTGTGCACGTGTGTGTGTATGTGTACTATATAATATATATAATATACATGTATACAATAATGTTCTTAGTTGTGGGCATAGGATGGGGGATGGTTCAGAGGATGCTTCATATAAATATATATATGTATATATACATAAACAAACATTATTATCCTGCTTAAATATCACCAGAAAACTTTACCTTGATCACTCTTTTGCATTGTTTTCTATATTATACTATACTTATATCATTAGTTTGAAGGCATTCCCCAGATTGGACATACTCCTTTGAATGCTTTCTAATTCCTTAATTTCATTACTAAAAAGTGGTATCCGCAACTGAACACAAAACTCCATACATTGTCTGACCAAGGCAGAGAAGAGTGAGGCTAGCCTCTCCTTGTTCTGAGACACTATGGCTCTCCTAAGGCAGTCTAAGATTTTATTTGTTAGTTGACTCTCATATCACACTGTTGTCTCAGAGTGAACTTACAATTGACTAAAACCCCCACAGTATTTTCAGAAGAATTTCTCTCTACTCAGTCCTTATAACAGTATAGATCATAAACCATCCTTTATATTTGACCTCTGAATCACAGAAGCAAACATAGGAACAAACCATGACTTTGACAGCATAAGGAACTCCCAATATGATCACTTCTTTCCCTATTCCAGATCATAACCTATGGACTTAAGATAATTTTCTTAGGAAGCCACCTAAGAAAACAGATTAATCAAAGTAGCTAAGCTTTTCATATCAATTTGAAGTTTGTGAGGTGATTAATGTATATTTACATATATATGAGCACACCTTTATAATTTCTTTTGATCCTCACAATAATTATATGCTATTATTATTTTGTTTTTACAGATAAGAAAAATAAGACTGAGAAGAGATGAATGATAAAATAATATAATAATTGATAAAATATAATGGAAAATATAAAAATTGATAAATGATGGAATAATAAAATAATATCATAAATGATAAAAGAGAAATGATCAGCCAAGTAAGTGTTTGAGGCAAGATTTGAATTCAGATTTTCTTGACTCCAAGTTCGGTATTCTATTCACTATAAGATGCTATTTCTGAAACATACCTGTGATAATATTAATGATAGGTCATATTAGTTTGTTTAATGATTTAAAATTACTTTCCTGACAGCATTAGGAAGGGGGTAGTGAGTAGTGCAAGTGTTATTATCCCTTTTTATGGAGGAAGAAACTAAAGTTCTATGAAATTGAGCATTTTTCTCAGGATCACACAACTGGTAAAGTTGTAAAGGGATTTAAGTACTTGACAAAAACAGAGGAAAATGCCTTTTCCAAATTATGGTAAGATCATTTATCATATCATGGATTATAGATCTAACAGGGATCCTTAGAGATCATCTTGCCCAATCCATCATTTGAAAGGAGTAGAAACTAAGACTTAGAAAGGGGAAGTTGGTTGCTCCCAGTTAGGCAGAAAGTAGAACTGAGTTCTGATTCCAAATCAAGTGCTCTTTTGTACCTTATGACAGTGTAGAATTCCATTTAAAAGGCTGTAAGTTGCATTGATCTTTACTGACAAAATGCAAAAAAATCCCCCAAAAAATGCATATGTACATCCCTTATACTTTATTCCAGGCATATAGTCTTTTAAACTAATTTGAGGACTTTTGTGACAGTTCTGTTTTACTAATGCTTAAAAAAATTCATATTTCTTCTTCCAAAGCTGAACTTAGGAGTCTTCTACTCCATGATGTTTTTCTTGATTACTCCATTTTGAAATTTCTTCCTTCAATTTTTTTCCTGGAGAATTTTATCTGTATATCTGCTTTGCCCATTCCATTCTAACCTGTATCAGATTTACTGGAGAGCATCCCTCGTTCTTTGTTAGATTGAAAACTCTTTCTGGTCAAAGACAGTGACATTTTTCATGTTTTTGTCCCTAGTGCCTATCATGAAGTCTCATACAAAGGAGGTACTTGATAAAGTGCTTTAAAAATTAATTATTGAATTTAATTCTAGTAATTGAAATAACAAAGGTACAATCAAGTAAGTTTCCAAAATGATAGCTAGTTTTAAAAAAATAGAACAAAGAGAAGTCACCAAATTTATGCAATAGGTGACAATGAATGGCTAACATTTTTCCTTAGAAAGTGCAGGGTGAGTAATTTACTCATCTTAGTAGAATGCTTGAATGATAGATTCTTGGGCAGATCTGGAGAGATTTGAAAATTATAACTCTACCCTACGCAGGATGAAAGAAGCATTGTTTTATAAGGAGGTGTAAGATTAGACATAGTTTTGTTCTGTTTGTTTTGTTTTTGAGCTAACTTTTGAAGTTACAAAGGGAAAATGCAAAGAAGGCATTAATGATTATAACGGATTGCCTTCTCACTGTTTCGTAGTTGTAAATGGCTATCCCCCGTGACTGAAATGATCTACCTCTTCATCTCAGCCTCTTGGCTTTCCTGGCTTCCTTTAAAGTTCCAGCTAAAATCCTAATTTTTCCAAGAAACCCATCCCAATATCACTTAATGTTAATGCCTTCCCTCTCTTGATTATCTCCAATTTGTCCTGTCTATAACTTGTTTGCATACAATTGTTTTTATGTTGTCTGCCCCCATTAGGTTGTGAACTCCTTGAGAACAGAAACTCTTTTGTCTTTATTCCCAGTGCTTCATAGATTGCTAGGCACATAGTTAAGTGCTTAAATGTTGTTAAATGACTGACTGAGGACTCAGAGGAATAACCAGGGAATTCTTAGGATTATCACTTGGTCATCAAAATATTCCAGGATCTTAGCCCACCATGGAGATTGTGAATTAGTTACTCCCATACCAGAAAACAGATTCAGGATAGTGTTCTGAAAATGCCAGCATGAACAGAAAGTATACATATTTTGGAAGGAAATGTCAGTAAGGTGACTTACATTTTTTACTAGGTTTGTATACTATGAGGAGACAATGTGGTCCAGTTTAACATATTAGAGACCTGGAATTCCTGGGCTAGGGAGGGTCTTTAGTTTATAGCAGTTACATCTGAAGATGATTTTTAGACCATCAAACCCAACTCTTTCATTTGGATAGAAGAAGATACTGAGACTGAGGAAGGAGACAAACCTTGTTCAAATCTACATGGGTAATTACTATAGCAGTGATTTGAACTCAGGACCTCTGATTTCAGTTCCCACTGGAGTTCTTTTCATCACTTCATGATTTCTACACTTTGAATTGAAAGGACCTGTAGATTACAGTGTCATTCTGAAGTCATCAATAAAGGGGTAATGATAATAATTCACATTTATGTAGCACTTTGGGGCTTTTGAAGAATCTTCATCACAAAATGCCTGGAAAGACATGTAATGAGAGTATTTTTACCTTCCTTTTATATATAAGAAAACTGAGATTGAGGAAAGTAAAGGGACTTGACTAGTCTTACATCATTAGATAGCTCACATAACATATTATGTGAGAGCCAGGACACCAACACGTCCTTATGACTATAAGGAAAGCAGTCTTTTCATTCCTTTCATAATAAAAGCTTAATGAATGACTGCATGACCACACAGAGAAACACAAATACTACATCCTGGGGATTATCACTTGGACATTAAAATATTCCAGAATCTGAGCCCTTGTGACTGCAATGGAGATGGTGGATTAGTTATTCCCATAATGAATACCAGATCTATAAAGTGTTCTGAAAATACCATCTTAAAAAGAAAGTTCAAAGATCTGTACAAGATAGTGATGAGGGACTTGGACTAGATGACATTGAAGGTGCCTTCCTCATCTAAATCTATGATCTTATGATCCTGTCATACCTGACACAGCAAATACTAAAAAAATGTAGAAGTAATGATAATAACAATGACAGTAATATCAATAACAACTATAATAAAAATAAACAATCCTCGAGCAAATCAATCCAAATATTATTGTCCCATATAAAACACATTAAAATATAACTATCACAACGACATCTTCCATTGTGGAGAGAGATAGAGGGAGAGATAATTGGCAACTCTAATGAATTGCTTTTATTTGGGACCAGCCCTAGGCAAACTTGTAAAGCAGTTAAGACCTTGCCATCAAAAACTCCTCTTCATCTTTCCACATTATTTGTCTCACTGTCATTAATTCCTTTTCCTCTCATAGCTAAGGCTTTCTTGGTGAGTCTGTCCCTTGTTATTAGGAGCTATTTAATCACAAATTACAAAATTACACAGTTGCAAAGAATTGAAGAAACTGTATTCTATATCTGAACAGGAATCTGTACTGCTGTGCGAAGAGTACTGGGTTAGGAGTCCGAAGAACTGGGTATAAATCCCACCTTTACTGCTTGCGTATGATGTTGGGTGAGTCACACATAACTGGCTTGAACTTTGGCTTTCTCATCTATAAACTGAAGGAAGTGAACTAAATTATCTCTGAGATTACCATGCCAATGTTTACCTATGATCCTGCCATAAATTTCATGACACAATGGGAAAAGAACTGGATCTGGAGGCAGTAAGCCTGGGTTTAAGTCCTGCCTCTATTTCTTGAGTATCCTTGAGTAAGTCATTTAGATTCTTAGGGCCTTGGTCATCTCATTTTTAAAATGAACATGTTGAACTTGAGAGTTTGTTTCAGCTCTAAATCTTTGGTCTTATCATCTTATGTTCCCTTATTTCATCCCTAAGAAGTGACAGTGTTCTGTAGAAAGAGATAGCATAATCAGTTGAAAGCATTGGAGTAAGAGGAATTGGGCTTGAAACCAAATGCTACCTTGTAAACCCTAATAAATATGGGATTCAGTTTTATTTTCTATAAAATTATGAGTAGTAATAGATACTGATTTTATTTATAATTTTTAAAATTAATAAACATTTAAAAATTAATCTGTCCAGTGGTCTGCTTGTAAATGTTTTACAACTCACTCTCCAAAGGGGAAAAATGAATTAATGACACACTTTTAAGTTTGTTATGCATTGTTAACATTTTCTCCATTATTTAATTAGTCTGAACAATCAACAAAGCAAATTAAGCACTGATTTATAGGATTTACTGATTCCCAAGGTATAAACACTCATGTTAAACATTTAACAATTGATTCTTGTAAGCTGGTTCAAGCTGATTTTAGCACAGCACTGACTCCATCCCTCCTACTACTCCTGTTGAACAATTTTTTAAAAAGTACCTAATACATAATTTAGCAAAACAAATCCTCACATTAGTCATATTCAAAAATATATGTCTCTTTCTGAATTTTAAGTTCATCACTTCTCTGTCAGGAGGTGAACAGTATGTCTCATTTTCATTCTTTTGGTTTATCATCATGTTGATTCATAATTCTCCATTCTTTCAGTTATTTTTCTCTATGATGTTGCTATCTTTGAATAATATGTTATCCTCTTTTCAGTCACTTTGTCCTCTATCATGTCACTGAGGTTTTCTCAGTTTCTTTTGAAATGGTACATTTCTTCATTTCTTATGGTATGATGATATTGTATTACAGGCATGCACCACAATTTATTTAGCCATTCCCTGGTCAATAGTCACCCCTTAATTTCTAATTATTTGGTTACCATAAAAAGAGCTATTTAAAATATTTTTTGTAACTATAGATCCTTTCCTTCTTTCTTTTATTTCTTTTGGACATATATCTACAGTATATCTGAAACAGAGGATATACATAGTTTGGCAAATTTCTGGACATACTTTTAGATTTCTTTCTAAAACAACTGGATGAATTCATAACTCTACCAACAGGGCACTAGTATACCCGATTTTCCACAACCATTCCTATATTTGTTACCCCTTGTACTTCAGGTACATAGTATGGTGACTCTGGAGTCATGATTTGTCATTGCATTGATCAGAGTGATAAAATGTTCAAAACTTTTTCACTCCTTCTGTTTAACATTGTAATTGCATAAATTATTCTCCAACTTATACTCAATTAATTCTGAATTAAGTCTTACAGTCATTGCTGGTTTTCTCTGATGCAATTTTTTCATCATTACTTATGTCAAAAAATTCCATTACATTTATATACAATCTATAACTGATTTAGATATTCACTGTAGGTGGCCATCTCCTTAGTTGCCTGTTTTTTTGTTATTGTGAAAAGCCCTGCTATTAATATTTTTGTACACATTACTTCTTTTCTTTCTCTGATCTCTTTGGGACATAGATGTAGTAGAGATATTGATGATTTGAAAGGTAAGCTCAGTTTAATGACTTTTTGAGAAAAGTTCCAAATTGATTTACCAAATAGACCAGTGCATTCATTAGTATGCTGAATACATTATTGATACCAAAAAGTGGCTAGCCACAGTGGACTTGGGTTATAACCAGACTCAACCGGATTTCCAAAATGGTAAAGTAAAAATGGAAATTGTTAAGAAAATTCCTACCTACTTCCTGGTTGGGGTACATTGCAATGTAGACATCTCCAATGAAATGTTTTACCCCAAAGGCCTTTAGTCTGTACAGTGGCAGCAAACATAGATGGGTCTGGCTTCCAGCCTTATGGGTTTTATAGCTGAATTTCCAAATAGTTTTATGAAAGCCAGATTTGTAGTAAAGGCTTTTCACTGTTACTATGTTTTATATATTCAGGAAGAATGAATGCTGCTTTTCTCACACCCCACATTTTTACAAGCAATTAATTTTACTCCTACTACGGATATGACTGACTCAGTGATCAAGTACAAATTCTCTGGAGATTTTATTTCCTTCTTTTTTGCTTTACACACTTCTAGGACTTATAATTTCCTCAGTAGAATGAAGACAGCAATCCTTTTACAACTCAAAACAATCATTTTTGGGAGTTGTTGTGGCTCTAGAATTTATCACCCTGAAGCCAACCTGTTGATAAGTCATGCTGAATTTAGCTAGTCTGGTTAAACAAAGATAAATCAACAGCATCATTTCCCATTAAATGTTCACAATAAAAATATATTCCTGGCTAACGGTTTCTTTGCCATAATATAACTCACTAAATTATAAGCCATCCAAAGGACTTCATAGCCATTATCTCACTTGATCCCTACCAGAAAACCCTGAAGAACACAGTACAGATATAATTTTCATTTGATAAGAGAGAAAATGAATTTTAGATTTTTGTGACTTATCCAAGATCATATTACAGTAACTGGGGTTACTGTAGAATGTGGAAGAAATGAGAGATTCAAGCCCAGATCTTCTGACTCCAAATGTAGTGTTATTTTGATTATGCTATAATTGACTCTCTCTACACTGATAAGTCCATTCATGTGCACAATTCAAATAAATGTACCTGGACTATTTTTTCCAGCTCAACTCCAGAATTGAGACAATTATACCTATGGGCATTTCTTCCTTTTAGCACTTATCTCATTTCCTCACCTCTCCTTTTGATTTCTCAGTGGAGAGACTGTTGTATAATTTTTCATATCATTCAAAAGAGAAATAAACTACTGACTGAGGTGATGGCTTTATTCACAGCTTGGTGGACCAAAGTTTGGACTGATGGGAGCAAATTCCAAAGAGGCAGTATCAGGACATTGTGTTCAAATAGCCTTTCTGCAAGCTATCACTTGTTAATTGCTAGATTGAGGTCACTACTTCTATCAAGAGAAACATGTATATAGTAAGACCATACTACTTGAGCAGCCAAGATACTATACCATTAATAATATTTGCATTGAATGAATCCATGCTTATTTGTGGCATCTCTGGAACCATATGTTTATAAAAATATACTTAATCTTGGGTTACTCTCTTCTTTCAGCCTCAGTTTTCTCTTCTGAACAATTAAGGCATTTTACTAGTCTTCTATGATAATTCCAACTTAATCTAATCCTATCCAAATCTTCTCCTCCCTTCTCTGTCCTGTTCTATCCTGTCCTATCCTTCCCCACCCTTCCCTGTCCTATGTTATCCTATCCAATCCTATTCTATCCTCCATTATACCTCTAGCTACAATATAAGCCTCACCCTTCAGGTAATAAGTATATGTGCTTCCCTGATGATATACAGCTTCTTTTAACACAATGATTTACCATGAATAGGAATAGACTGGATAATAGAGTGTATTTCATATTCAGGGGTCACTGCCCAATTTCTTTTACCTTTGGGCATGCAATGTTATTTTCATTTTTCTTAGTTACCTGAATAAAACTCAGTTTGTCATAATGATTCACTAGGGAGGGATAAAAGCCAACCATAGGGAGGGCTTAAAAAATGAAAACACTTGATTTGGCCCCAAAACTGAGATGAAGCTAATCCACAGAGCAGAACATAAATATAACTCACCACTGAGGCCTAACACCTGGAAATAAGTTGGCTGTTAACAGTCTCAATACTTGTGTACTGTCTATGAGACTTCAGGGATTTCTTTCTCCAGCATGTCTGGGGTTGTTGCCACAGGTTGGAAACTTCATAATGATTCAGTTTGGAAGATTCTGAGGTGTGAAAACAGGAGGGAAGATAATTTTTCCCCTTTGTGAGAAATACATATTACTTGAATATTAGAGTAATTGATAGTCAGAGAAAAAAGCAACTTTCAAAAAAGAACATCATGTACTTAGGTCACTGATGACTTGAACTCAACAAGAACTACTTTTAGAACCTACTTATGGCATATTACTGACTGTGTGACCATGACAATTCAAATAAACTCATTGAATCTCTGTTTTCTTATTTGTAAATTAACAATTTAAATATCTCTGTTAACTACCTGAAAAGATTGTTATGAACATGTTAAGCTAATTTAGGTAGTATTTTGGAAACCTGAAAGGTAAAATCCTCTGCATATATATAAAGCAATATCATGATCCAGAGTAAAAGTGCATGAAATCTAGAAAAGAAAGCTGAAGAACTTTTAAAACCAGTGTTTTAATAATATTAATTTGACAGTAGCATGAAGGATGGAACTGAGGTGAAATAATGGCACATCAATTACTCTGGACTCTTATGGTAGTAATATCTTAAACTTTATCACCATCCTAAATTGTTCTAGTTTTAGGATCTGAAATTCTGAAATACTTACTAATAATAATCTTTTTGCTTCCACTTTGTCCTCTAATTTTTCCCTAACTTGATCTTATCTATTTCTAAATTTATTTGTATCATTGATATCCAAATATTTATACATCTATTTTCCATCTATCTTTTAATCCTTAGTCATTTGTCTCCTAATCCTCAACCCAACATCATCCAGACAAATATATATATAAAAAACCTTTAATTCTTTATCAATCAGGAATCTTTACCTTGAGGAGGCAGCATCAGGGTTTATGAATTTCTAATGTTATTTAAAAATGAAGAGGTTGGTGGAGCCAAGATGGCAGAGTAAAAGCAGGTACTTGCTTGAGATCTCCCCCAAACCATTACAAAAACCTGTAAAAGTGACTCTAAACAAATTCTAGAGCAGCAAAACCCACAAAATGACAGAGTGAAACAAATTTCCAGCCTAAGACAACCTGGAAGGTTGATTGGAAAGGTTTGTTGCGTTGATCTGAGAGAACAATGCAGTCCAACATTGGCCATGCTCGCAGAGATGAAACCAGAACAGGCCTCAGGGGACTGAATTACTGGTTGCTGTGGTAGTTTCCAGACTTCTAAACCCACAAATGCTAAAGACAACTTAGAAGGTCAGTAGGGAAAGTCTGTCAGACCTGGGTCAGAGAAGAGCATGGTCCAGCTCCAGCCCCAGGGCAGCAGGAGCATTGGTGACAGTGGCAGAGGCTACTTTCAGAGCTCTTGGCCTACCAACAGTGGGGGGATCCAGCAGCTGATCAGAGGCAGATTGTGGAGATCTCTTTGGTGGCACTAAGGTAGGATTCTCATGCATTTCCCATGCTTGGATCTGTGTCACAGTCTTGGGTGATGGTCCTGGGATGGGAAGGAGTGCTGGTTTGGTGGAGCTTGTGGTGCTGGTGGAGAGGGAATCCTCCTCACAGTTCCAAGGCAGAAAAGTGTGCTTGTGGTCCCTCACAGATAAGAGCACAGATCAGGAGAGGAGTAAACACTTCTCCTTTCATCATCCAACCTTGGAAGAATCAAATATTTACAGGTTCCTTGAAATATCTCTGAAAACAGCTGCACAAAAACTCTAAAGGTTGGGGCAGAATACCCTCCACATTAAAAGCAGAGACCTACTTTAACAAAGAACTAAAAAGTCAAGTAATTGGTTGGGAAAATGAGCAAACAATAGAAACAATATCAGACTACAGAATCTTACTTTGGTAACAAGGAAGAACAAAACATACAACCAAAAGAAGACAACAAAGTCAAAACTCCCATATCCAAAGCCTCCAAGAAACAATATGAATTGGTTGCAATCTGTGGAAGAGTTCAAGAAGGATTTTGAAAAACAAGTAAGAGAAGTAGAGGAAAAATTGGGAAGAAAAATGAGAGTGATGTAAGAAAATAATGAAAAAATGAGTCAACAACTTGCCAAAGGAGACACAAAATATGCTGAAGAAAATAACATCTTAAAATCTAGACCAAGTTAAATGGCAAAAGAGGTCCAAAAAGCCAGTGAGGAGTAGAATGCCTTAGAAAGCAAAATTGGCCAAATGGGAAAGAAGGTCCAAAAGCTCAATGAAGAAAATAATTCTTTAAAAATGGAGCAAATGGAAGCTAATGACTTTGTGAGAAATCAAGAAATTATAAAACAAAAGAATGAAAAAATCGAACACAATGTGAAATAGTGGAAATAGTGGAAAAACCACTAATCTGGAAAATAGATCAAGGAGAGATAATTTAAAAATTATTGGACTACCTGAAAGTCATGATAAAAAAGAGCCTAGATATCATCTTTTGAGAAATTATCAAGGAAAAGTGCCCTGATATTCTAGAACTAGGCAGTAAAATAGAAACTGAAAGAATTCACCAATCACATGCTGAAAGAGTTCCCAAAACGAAAACTCCTGAGAATATTGTAACCAAATTCCATAGTTCCCAGGATAAAGAGAAAATATTGCAAGGAGCCAGAAAAACAATTCAAGTATTATGTAAATACAATCAGGATAATGCAAGATTTAGCAGCTTCTACATTAAGGGATTGGTGGGATCACAATATGATAATTCTGGAGGTCAAAGAAGCTAGGATTAAAATCAAGAATCATCTACCCAGCAAAACTGAATATAATACTCCCGGTGGAAAAATGGACATTCAACAAAATATAAGACTTTCAAGCATCCTTTTTTTTGCTTATTTTTTGGAAGGGGGAATGCATGGCAGTTGGGATTAAGTGACTTGTCTGAGGTCACAGGGCTAGTTTTGTGTTAAATGTCTGAGGCCAAATTTAAACTCAGGTACTCCTGAATCCAGGGCCGGTGCTCTATTCACTGTGCCAGCTAGCTGCCACAAGCATTCTTGATGATAAGAACAGAAATAAATGGAAAATTTGATTTTCAGATACAAGAATAAAGAGAAACATGAAATTGTAAACAAGAAAGAGAAATCACAAGGGACTTATTAAAGTTGAACTATACATTTCTATGTGGAAAGATGATATTTATAACTCATGAGACCTTTCTCAGGATTAGGGTAGTTGGAGGGAAGTTAGATAGAAAGATAGATAGATAGATAGATAGATAGATAGATAGATAGATAGATAGATAGATAGATAGATAGATGAGAGAGAGAGACAGAGAGAGAGAGACAGAGACAGAGACAGAGAGAGAGAGAGAGCAAGGTGAGTTGAATATGAAGGGATAATATCTAAAAATAAAATTAAGGGGTGAGAGAGGAATGTAGTGGGAGAAGGAGAAAGGGAGATGTAGAATGGGGGTTATCTCACATAAAAGAGTCAAGAAAAAGCTTTTACAATGGAGGGGAAGAAGTGGGGGGAGGCAAGAGTGAATGATTGAATCTTACCCTCACAGGGTTTGGCTTAAGGAGGGAATAACATAAATGTTCAATTGGTTATGGAAATCTCTCTTACCCTACAGGAAAGTAGGGGGGAAGGGGATAGGAGAAGGAAGAATGATAGAAAGGAGGGCAAAAGAGAGGAGGGGGCAATCAGAAACAAATACTTGTGAAGGGACAGGGTCAAAGGAGAGAACAGAATAAATGAAGGGCAAGATAGAATTGATGGAAATATAGTTAGCCTTCCACAACATTTCTATTATGGAAGTATTTTGCATGACAACATATGTATAATCTATATAAACTGATTTCCTTCTCAATGAGGGTGGCTGAGGAAGGAGGGAGAGAATGTGGAGCTCAACATTCTAAAAATGAATATTAAAAATTTTTTTCACATGCAATTTGGAAATAAGATATGCAAGCAGTGATGTGCAGAAATCTCTTTCTCTACAGGGAAATAGAAGGTGAAGGGGAAAAGGGGAGGGAGGTGATAGAGGGGATGGCAGATAGGGGGAAGGAGTAATCAGAATGTGTGCCATCTTGGAGTTTAGGAAGGGTAGAGATGGAGAAAAAATTTGGTTCTCAAAATCATGTGAAAGTTGAAAACTAAAAATAAATTGATTAATTTAAAAAATAAATAAAAATGAAGAGGTCTCCTGTTTCTTACTGTGTATGCTTGTCTTTGCTGATAAGCAAAACCTTAAATAATTCAGAGTTAACACAGCTTCACTTTCTTTGATGTCCTTTCCCTTTTATTATAAAATATATCTATTTTTTAAAATCTACAAACTAATAATTGGGTTAATTGGTGGTCTCTAAATTTTTGAAACTATAAAAACCTCTGTGAAGGTTTTCTTTATGGAGATATGTCTGGTCTAAATTCAGGTTTCATTTTTTTCCTACTGTGGAATTACAAAATAAATTTTCACTTTTCCTGTGGTAGTTCACTTTCCTAGGAATTATTTTTTCCCTTTACAATCCCTGCCATCTCCCTTTGCTCAATTACTTCAGAATTGCTTTTGTTGGAAACTGCTGACTCAATCTACTAAAATTTTGATGCATGATAATTCTTTTATTCATCTTTGACTTATTTCCCATCACAATATCCATGGTTTCTGTTCCAATCTTGTTTCTCTTTTCAAGTCTTCAACTCATTTGAACTCCACTTTTTTTTCTCAGCAGATACCTTCACTTACTTTAAGTAAAAAATTGAAACCATTTATTCTGAGCAACTCATTCCTCATCCTCTGATCGCTAAACCTCTAGACACCTTTGCCCATGTTTTTCTTCTTACCTCTCAACTTAGAGGTTGAGTAGTTTATCCTTGCCAAAGCTAAATTTCTCTGATTTTATCTGTTTCTATTTTCTTTCAGACCTTGTTCCATTGATTATCTCTTCTTTGTCTCTCATCTTCATCCTTTCCCCATGTATTCCTTCCTCTATAATCATGTTTATATTTTTGCTGTTACTCCAAAGTCTATTTGGTCCTCTCATGCCTTCAGACTGCCATCCTATACCTTTTCTCCCTTTCTCTGCCACATTTCTCTAAAGGAGGACTATATTCATTGTCCCTCTTTTCTTTATAAATCAAAATTCCTGAGTGTTTACTAACAGTTTAGCCTCTGTACTAACACTTTCAGTCCTATCTCTCTCCAATATCAGGAGAAATCTCTTAATTGTCAAGATAAATGACCATTTGTAAGTGCTCATTTTTCTTAATTTTTCAGTAGCACTTGATGCTATTGATACCTTTTCTTAGTGAAAACTTGCCTCCCTTAATTTCTTTGAAATTACAGTCTCCTGTTTCTCTTATTTCATTTCAAACTACTTGTTCTTTTTCTGTGACTCACTTTACTTGCTCCCTCAGTATCAGTATCCCTTTCCAGCTTTGTCCTCAGCTTTCTCTGTAATCTCATTTATTTGCACATCTTATGACTAAACATGGTATCCCCACAGACTTTGCCCTGGGTCTTCTCTTTACCATCTACCTATTCTGCTTTTAGATCTTTTCATGGATGCAATTATCATCCATATGCAGAAGATTTTCACATCTATCTGTCCATTCCTAACCTTTCTGCTAACTTCCAGTCTCACATCACCAACTACTCATTGCACATCCCAAACTGGATATCTCATAATCACTACAAACTCAGTATGTCTAAAAGTAAACTACTCATTTCCCACCCCCACCCCCCATTCTGACCAACCCCACCGAAAAGAAATCCAAACCTTTCATATTCCTAACTTCCCTATTCCTGTCATGGAGATCACCATCCTGCAATCATCCAAGCTCACAACCTGTGTCATCCTCAGTTTCTCATTACTCTGTCTCCCCTTTCACCCCTAACCAATTAGTTGTCAAGTCCTACTGATTTAACTTTGTGGTATCTTTTGCATATGCCCCCTTCTTTTCTTGACTTTGCCAACTCCTCTGTTACAGACCCTTATTTACCTCACTTCTGGTTTACTGAAACAGTCTGTGGGTGATTTTCTTTGATTCAAGTTTCTCCTTACTCTAGATCAGTGGTTTCAACCTTTCTAATGCAGTAATCCTTTAATATTCATACGTGGGTGTATCTGCATATGGGGGGCCCCGCCTGGAAAAGCATAGAGGAGTGGTGTCCCTAGAGGAGCAGTGTCTTGGTTCCTAAGACCATCGGAAATTTGTGTTTTCTGATGGTCTTAGGCAACCCCTGTGAAAGGGTCCTTCAACCCCCAAAGGGGTTGCAACCCACAGGTTGAGAACCACTGCTCTAGATCATCCTCCACTCACCTGTCAAACTGAACTTCCTAAAGTCCAGGTCTGATAATGTTGTCTCACTGCCTCCTCATTCTGTAAATGCCACTGTCTCAATCATCTTTATTATCAACTATAAAAGACTTTTTAACATTCAAATCTCTAATTTTTACTTTTTTAAAGTGTTCTTTTACTTACTTCCATGTGCTCTTTGATCTATTTGCCTCAGTTTTCTAAACTGTAAAACAATAATAATGATATATACCTTTCATGGTTGTTGTGAGGATCAAATAAGATAATATTTGTCAAATGCTTTATAGTAGGTACTTGTAATGGTAATTAATTTGTTTGATCAGATGTTAAGTAGATCCTAGTAACCTAGTGTTAAGTATAGAACTCTGTCCATTGGTGATAAGGTGTGAATTCCCAGAACTCTGTCCATTGGTGAGAAGGGGGGAATTTCCCTGTGACTTGGAAGAATGCTATTGGCTGAGACACTCCCCTGAACCATGTTGACTTGGGAGAAG
>CM053595.1:173904717-173932810 GCA_028646575.1 Pseudocheirus occidentalis
AGACCCAGAGCTTGTGAATCCCACTTGTGGGATGGACTTGTTGACATGAAGAGAGAGGGCTGAATTGGGAGGAGCCATGAATTGAGAAAGACTCAAGCCCAGAGAAGGCCAGAAGAAGAAGGACTTTTGAGCAGAGCAGTATCCAGTGTCATGGAGCCTGCGTTGCTGAGAGAGACTGCTTAGAGCCCATTGAAGCTGCCCAGGACTTTTGAGGACTGCCACCTGGAGCTGCTGAGAACTGAGGAGGCATGGCTGTGATGCCAGTATTTTGTCTGTCTCTTTTGATGTGTTTTTCCAGATTCACCTGATGGTGGACAGTGCTGCTGTTGTAGAGGTCCTGGAACCTGACTGTTGGTGCAAAATCCCTGAAGAATGATCTTCTTGTTGTATGTTCTCAGAAATCCTGGAAGGGGGGCTTGCTGATATGTTCAGGGCTTCTGGGACTGTTCTACAGGCAGAGTGTGAGTTGATGAAGACACTGGATATGGCTTTGTTGAGCCTTGTCTCCCCAGGAACTGAGATTGCTGAGGGCTTGCCTCAAGTGAAGATGAAAGAAGAGCCTTTCCTTGGGTATTCAATGCTGAGATGTTATCTTGACCTTGTTATGGTTTAAGGGTGGATGGCCTTTTGTGCTCTCCTGCTCCCTTTTGAGAAAGTTCTTGGTGTTCATGGATAGTATTGTAATTACTTTGAGTCCAGGGGTGGGAAACCTTCAGCTTTTTTGTGATGATTGGAAACTGATCTCCATTTGAGAAGAGACATTGACTAAAAGAATGTACTGTCTAAGGGTGGAGTAGTCTGGTTTCCATTTGAGAAGAGATTTTGACTTACCTGGATTGAATTGAGAACCTCCTTGTGAAATGTATGAGTTATACTGTATTTTGACTTTCTCTTTTCTGTGAATGTTTGCTGAATAAATGGAGTTTGCTATGCTGGTAATCTGAACCTTGGAAGTTGCCTTTGCTTGGCATTACAAATCACTAGCCAGATGGTATAAAATGATTTATGAGAATCATAGTTTTTTTTTTTCCACATTGGACATTAGTCTGGTTGTATAGAAGGGTTGTAGCCAATGGAATGAATAATGAGAAAAAAGAAACAAAACCAAATATGGAAAAGAACACTAGCATGTAGATTGCTTCAGTTTTCATTTAAACTCTGTTCTTTTTAGATCTTTCTCTGAATGTAGATATCTCCTTTTATCCTGACACTTGTAGAGTTATCTTATAACTGTAAATTGTTGAGAAGAGTCCAGTTTATCTAAGTTGGTTATCACACATATGATGTGTCTGTGATTGTATACAAATTTTTCCTGGTTCTGCTCTTCTTGCTTAGCATCAGTTTGTATAAGCCTCTCCAGGTAAATATGAAGTCTATCTCATTCCCATTTTTAAAAAATTTAAATTGATTTGTTTATTTACTTTTAGTTTACAAGATTCAGTTACAGAGTCCCTTGAGTTTCAAGTTTTCTCCCCTGCCTCTCCTCCCCCCTACAATGGTGGCATGCAGTCAAGTATAGGATCTGCAAATACTTTCACACTGGACATTAGTCTGGTTGTATAGAAAGGTTGTAACCAATGGAGTGGACAATTGGAAAAAGGAAACAAAACCAAACTTGGAAAAGAGCAATAGCATGTAGATTGCTTCAGTCTCCATTTAAACTCTGTTCTTTCTAGATCTTTCTCTGAATGTAGGTATCTCCTTCTGTCCTTAGACTTGTAGAGTTGTCTTATAGCTGTGCGTTGCTGAGAAGAGTCCAGTTTATCAAAGTTGGTCATCACACATACATTGTGTCTGTGATTGTGTACAAGTTTTTCCTGGTTCTGCTCTTCTCACTTAGCATCATTTCATATAAGCCTCTTCAGGTAATTATGAAGTCCATCTCCTCCACATATTTTATAGCACAATAGTATCCCACTACATTCACATACCACAACGTGTTTTGCCATTGCCCAGTTAATGGCCATCCCTTTAGTTTCCAGTTCTTTGCCACCACAAAGAGAGCTGTAATAAATATTTTTGTACATATGGGTCTTCCTCCCACTTTTATGATTTCTTTGGGATACAACCCCAGAGGTGGTGTTACTGGGTCAAAGGGTATGCAATTATTTATAGCCCTTTGGGCATGGTTCCAGATTGATCTCCAGAATGGTTGTATTAGTTCACAGCTCCACCAACAATACATTAGTGTTCCAATTTCTCCACATCCTCTCCAGCATTTTTCATTTTCCTGTTTTTTCATCTTAGCCAATCTGGCTATTGAGATGTGGTACCTCTTGATTTGCATTTCTCAAATCAAGAGTGATTTAGAGAATTTTTTTTCATATGCTTATAGATATATTTAATTTTTATCTCTGAAAATTGCCTGTTCATATTCTTTTGACCATTTATCAATCAGGGAATGACTTGTATTCTTATAGATTTTACTTAATTCCCTGTATATTTTAGAAATAAGGCCTTTATCAGAGACACTGATTGTAAAAATTCTTTCCCAATTTTCTACTTCCCTGTTAATCTTGGTTACAATGGCTTTGTATAGAAACTTTTAAATTTAATGTAATCAAGATTATCCATTTTGCATTTTATAATGCTCTATAACTCTTATTTGGTCATGAAGTCTTCCCTACTTCATAAATCTGACAGGTAAACTTCCTTGCTTCCCTAGATTACTTACAGTATCAGCCTTTATACCTAGATCATGTACCCATTTAGACTTGATTTTGGTGTATGGCATTAGATGATGGTCTATGCCCAGTTTCTGCCATATTACATTCCAATTTTCCCAACAGTTATTGTCAAATAGTGAATTCTTTTCACCAAAACTGGGGTCTTTGGGTTTATCAAATAGTATATTACTATAATTGTTGACTACTGAATCTTTTGTACTCAATCTATTCTATTGATCCACTACTCTATTCTTCAGCCAGTACCAAGTAGTTTTGATGACTGCTGCTTTATAATAGAGATTAAAATCTGGTATGGGTAAGCCACCTTCCCTAGCATTTCTTTTCATTAGTTGCCTTGATATTCTAGACCTTTTGTTCTTCCAAATGAATTTTGTCACTTTTTTCTAGCTGTATAAAGTAATTTTTTGGTAGATTGATTGGTATGGCACTAAATATGTATTTTCATTTTGGTAAAATGGTCATTTTTACTATATTAGCTTGACCCAGCCATAAGCAATTGATGTTTTTCCAATTAGATCTGATTTTATTTGTGTGAAAAGTGTTTTCTAGTTGTGTTCATGTGGGTACTGGGTTTGTTTTGGCAGGTAGATTCCCAGATCTTTTATAATGTCTACAGTAACTTTAAATGTGGTTTCTCTTACTATCTCTTGCTGTTGGACTTTGTTAGAAATATATAGGAATGCTGAGGATTTACATGGATTTATTTTATAGCTTGCAACTTTTCAGAATTTACTTATTGTCTCAAGAAGTTTTTTACTTGCTTCTCTACGATTCTCCAAGTATATCATCATATCATCTGCAAAGAGTGATGGCTTAGTCTATTTTTTGCTTAATTTGGTTCCTTTTATTTCTTTTTTCTTCTCTAACTGCTACTGCTAACATTTCTAGTACCAGAATGAATAAGAGGGGTGATAGTGGGCATCCTTGTTTCACCCCTGATCTTATTGGAAATGCTTCTAGCTTATCATCATTACATATAATACTTGCTGATGGTTTTAAATAGATGCTACCTATTATTCTTAGGAAAACTCCATTTATTCCTACACTTTCTAGTGTTTTTTTTTAATGGGAATGGATGTTGTGTTTTGTCAAAAGCTTTTTCTGCATCTATTGAGACAATCATACTGTTTCTGCCAGTTTTATTGTTGATATGATCAATAATACTGATGGTTTTCCTCATACTGAACCATCATGACAATTATAGTTTAATAGGCCCTGTAACACCATCACTCTGTGAAAAGACCTCTAGTACTGGAATTTAAATACCTGGGATCAAGTGCCAGCTCTAGTACTTACAAGTTGTATGACCAACTAATATGTCAGAATTTTCATTTCCCTATTATAAAAATTAGGGTAATACTTTGATTCCCTACTCCTAAGTTTTTATTATGAGGGAAGCACTTTATACATTTTAATGTGCTGTGGAAACATGAGAAATTATTATTCATTATTGATTCAAAAAGTGATTTGGAGTTGTAAAGTATATTGGAGATAATTTGATTAACTCCCATATTTTATGAAAGAGTAAATCAGAGGTCCAGAGAATTCAATGACTTGTCCAAGACCATAAGCATAAAAAGAAAACATTCCATATTTGAACCCAGGTGCTTTGAGTCTAATCTAATGTTTTTCTTTTAATAATATAGGTGATGTTGATGAAGATGTTTATGACAGCAATGATACTTCAGTTTTAATAGTGAAAGCAAATGGGAGTTTGGCCATGTTGAAAATATGACCCTTCTTTCACAAGAAAACATTCTAAGATGCTGCTTATGAAAGGGAAGGAAAATATTCAGCTCAATTTAGATAACTACAAAATACATACATATTTTCTCCTTTAAAAATTTCATTTGCATAGCAAATAATCTGTTCAAATGCAAATGGAGTAGAAAATCAAAATAATATTTATCTCAAACAACTGCTACTTCCTTATCTCTACTTTTAATTTTTAAAAAGATCATTGTTATTATTATTTGCTTCTTCAAAACAACAACCACTGATTTTGGCAGAGACTCTTAAAGCAAAACAATGAACATTTTTTCCATGTGTTATTAAATGATATTTTCTCTTTATTTCAGATTAAATTAATTCATATAATCTATTTTACATCAACTTTTCTCCCCAATATAGTGGAATTATCCCTTATAACAAAGAATACAAAAAGAAATAGAAAAAAAGTACTCCAGTGGAAGTAATCAAGGTAGTAATGAAATTTGAAAGTATATGCAATGTTCCAATCTAGCATCCCAAGGACATTCAAGGATGAAAATGAAAAAAACTATAAACAGAACAAAAATAGAAAATACTTGTAAAAAAACCATTTCAACCAAATGTTTTCTGTACCACCAACCTACTGGCATTCATTTCTAACTGAGGGACCCACAAACTCCTGATTTCTTAAACTTAGAATGCATTCTCCAAGGTTATAAACATCTATATTGTAATTATTGTTGGTTCACCTATACTCATGGACAGAAATACAAATCAGAAGAGGAAGCCAGGGTCTTGATATACATCCTCAGGTTTACTTAGCCAGGTTTACTTATGTATTTGATGCTTTCCAAATATCCCCATGGTGAATTCCATGAAGAATTCAAACATTTACATGCAGAAGACTGGTATAAGAATGAAAGTACTAAAATTTTATCTCCTTTTAAACCTTACTGATTGGGCAATTCTTCTTGTCTTGGTGGTAAATCCTATTTGGGTTAAATCCAGACTTTTTCCCTTTGCTATATCAGGGGCTAAGGAATTGTGTGACATCACCCCCAACTTCTTCAGTGCTGAGTAAATAGTTGTGGGGAAGTAGCCAGAAGCAAGTCATCTCAGGTTCAGAATCCTCAAAAAGGAGTCTCTATCCATTTACATAGCACAATAATTATCAATTATATTCATATGTCACAATTTGTTTAGTTAGTCACTAACCAATGGTCCTCTATATTATTTCCAATTCTTTGATATTATAAAAGGAATTCTATAAAGAGTTTGGTTTGTATACAACCTTTTGTTACAGTAGATTACTGACCTCCTTGGGGGGTGTGCCAGGAATAAGGGTGGAAAAATGTTAGGCACTCATTATATAATTCCATATTGTTCCCCAGAATGGTGGGATCAGTTCATAGTTCCATTAAGAGTGAACCAGTGTATCTATCTTTCCATAATCCCTTTAATATTGGTTATTCTCCTCTTTTGTTATGTTGGCTAAATTGCTCTGTATGGTGAATCAGAGTTATTTTGGCTTGCCTTTCTCTTATTGCAATTTGGAGCATTCTTTGATATGGTAATTAATGGTGTAAAATTCTTCATTTGAAGACTGTTCGTCCTTATCCTCTGGCCAATAATTTATTGGAAAAGGCTTTTGGCCTTATATATTTGTTTTTATATGTAATTGATTACATATATTGAATATCAAATTCTTAATGATACTGGATACAAGGGTTATTTGCCCAGTTGACTGTTCCCTTTCTTCTCAAAGTCACACAAATTTTATGTGAAATTTAAAAAAATGTTACCACATACTTGAAATTACTTCTATTTTAATCACCTCTATCTTGTCATTGATTAAGAATCAATCCTCTGTCTATTGCTATGAAAAGTGCCTGGTCTGGCTTTCTTCTATTTTTTTTTACAATCCTCCTTTTAATATTCAGAACACATGTCCATTTGGAGTTTATTGTGATACATATTATAAAATTTTTGTCTAAGTCTAATGTCTGCCTAACTACTTCTCAATTTTCCAATAATTGCAAATGTATAATTAATCATTTATTAAATATCTATAACATGTCAGGCCTTGTACTAAAAACCAAGATGTAAAAATTAGAGATGAAATGACAAAGCCCATGCTCTTGCAGTGCCTTACAATCTAGTAAAAAAAATAAACCACATGTAATACTAATGAGCATAATACATGTGAGAATATGATTATGTACAGAGGTAATTTAAAACAGATGTCTGATATTTATTGAGTGAATATTTCTAATTGGAGTGACTAGGAGGTAACATTTATGCTAGGCTTTGATAGAAGAAAAATATTTCAATAGATGATGGAAAGGGAATAAAATGTTTTAGTCCCAGACGTCTGCATGTAGGGAGGCAGGATAATGCAGGATAAGTATGTGAAGAGGAGTGATATAAAATAGTGTTAGGGTGGCTTGATGCTAATTTATATTAATTTATTAGATTATTAGGCTAAGGAGTTTGTTTTTTGTTCAGCAGACAATGGAGATCCACTGATGATTTCTGGGGCAGGTGAGTGAAGTCAGATCTGTATATTCGGGAGCTTACTTGGAAAGCTTCCTAAGTGGGAGAATCTAAGAGAGGTTTGGCTGCAGAAAGATTGTTCAAAGTGCACATGATGATAGTTCAGGAGAAGTTGTAAGTAGTTACACTTATTTGATGTCTCTGAATGGGAAGAAAGGAGAAGGTGGGAGATAGCGTGTGGTTGTAGAATTTAGAAGATTTGATAACTGTTTGGATATGGAGAGTGAGGGAGAGGGCAGACTCAAAAGCTTAGAACATTATTGACTGGGAGGGGTCAAGTACCATTGACAGAAATAGGAAAATTAATGGGAGAATATTTGGGGTAACATAATGAGTTCAGTTTTTGATATGTTGAATTTAAGGTCCCAGAGGGACTTGTGGAGATGTTCAACAGGCAGTTGGAAATATGGGCCTAGAATTGGAAAGAGGACAAAGAGCGGGGCTATGGATAGTTTTGAAAGTCACAGAAATAAAAGTGATTATTGAAGATGTAGGAGGAAATTTTAGTAGAAAGAGAGATAATGTAGAAAGAAAAAAAGGAGAGATGATAACAGAACCTTGAGGGATAACCACCCTTAGAACACTGGAGGAGTAAGAACCAGGAAAGGAGATCAAGAAAAGGGCATTTGCTGGTTGAGAAAAGTAGTTGAGAGCAGTGTCCCAGATAGGAGTGGTGGTTAACACATTTAGATGTTGCAAACAGGAGATATTTTATTTAGCTATTAGGGGGGCATGGAGGACCTTGGGAAGAGCAATTTCAATGGAGTAGTATAAATATAAACCAGACTGAAAAAATGGAGAAAGGAGTGAATGGTAAGGCATTCGAAGGAACAAATGAAGATTATTCTTCCTAGACATTTAACAATGAGAGGGAGGAGAGGTTGTGAGGACTGTCCTGTCAAAACCCAATTTTTTGTTTGTTTGTTTCTTTTGTTGGATGGGGAGACCTAAGCATATTCATAGAAAGAGGAAAGAGATAAGTTTTGCCGGTGGGGTAGGGTATAGAGGGTAGATGGAAAAGAGAGATAGAACAGAACAGTAGTGACAAGGAGTGATTTTGGAATCTGAAGGCCTGGTTTTTAATCCTGAAGCTGATGCAAACTAGTCATGTAATCATTGATTGTTACTTAGTGTATTAATGCATTGAGCAATTCAGGCTGTAGGTTACAAAGACCTTTGAAACTGCATTTATAACTTAAAATTTTTAAAAATAATAATATCTGCTCTATAAAGAAAACAAAAACGAGGGAGATTATCATCCCTATCTGCCCTTCTTTTTCACTAATTGGTCCTTTTCTCTTCAGAATGTAAAATTCTTAATGGAAGGAGCTCTAGTTTTCGCTTGTGCTTAACAGGATCTGGCCCAATATAGGTGCTTCATCAGTGTTTATTGATTGATTTGAACTGAATATTGATGATTGTATAAGAGTGAGTTCTGTAGTATATAGGGAATGGTGTGAAAAAAAACTTATGGAGACAGGAAAACTGGAGGGGGAGGGGATTGTTTGGAAAAGTGCTTTATCATTTTTAGAGTAGGAAATAGGTTAAATTTAAAAGGAAAGTAAATTCACCTAAAGGGAAGAAGTAAGGCACCTTGAAGAGAAACAGGAGGCAGTATGTGCCAAGGAAATCAAACCACCATTACCCTCTTGGAAATTGTAGTTTCCCCCCGCCAAATCCATTAGACCTATTTTCAGTCATATGCCCACTGTCATCAGTGAGCGGAAATATCATGTGGAATTGAGTGCCACTATCCTCATTACCATAAGCAACAATTACTGACCAATCAATAGGTAAGTTCAGGAACCCTGGGAATGTCAACCCAACCTTCACAAGCATTATACAGGGAAGCAACTCCTGTAAATAAAGGCTCCAGCCATTCCCTCCAACTGACATGGACAGAGCAGACAAACCAGACTAACTGAAGCAGCAAGGAACCATGAGGAAGGGATAGGAGACAGCACGTGCTAGGCAAGTCAGATCAGTAGCAACATGGCATTACCTTGACCATAATGCTCGCTCAGACTCTGATGGAGATGGCACAGGACCCCTAACCTTAACCAAAGAGTCTTAGAAACTGCAGAGTCTCCCAGCCCAAAGTCCTCATATATCATCCTTGGGGTGAGACAGCTATGACTACTGAAGACCCAGAAAAAGAAAGTTCTTGTCCCCAAAGTCTTTGACACTTTCAAGTGGTTTCAGCATCCCCAATTGATACCCTTTTTATCAGTGGAAATGACATTAAAGAAGAGACATTAATGTCTGCTTTGCTCTTGAGGCTCCTCCTTCTGACTGGATGGTTGCTCCTGGAACTTCCATATAAGGCGGGACCCTGGTCAGCCATCTCCTCATTTCTCTACCAGTACATACTGTGAATTTCTTCACTCTGCCTCCAAATTAGTTACTCCTTCCCCTTTCAACTTTCTTTTATATATTGTATTTTTCCATAAGAATGTAAGTTTCTTGAGGGCAAAGCTTTCTTTTTGGCTTGTATTTGTATGCTCAACACTTAGCACAATGACTGGCACATGCTAACTATTTAATAAATCTGGGTTGACTGTTGACTGAATGGTTGACTGGCTGACTGTTTTGCCACTACACCCTAAGAACCACAGGACTTTCACATTTTATTAACTGCTGAAATCTTCTACATATTTAGTCTGACCCATTAGAATGAACATTGAGGTGAAATTCTGCCTCATTTTACTATTTGCAACCCCAGAATTTAGCACAATGCTTTCCATACAGTAATACTTACTATCAATAGCTACGATAGAGAGAGGCAAGAACTAGTTATCAATCATTCTGTAATACCCCCAAACTACTTGCTTTTAACTTATCCCCTATTCATTTTTCCCCTTAACTCTTCTTTCTGCTTCATTTCACTTTTTCCAATAATGTCTTTCACATTCTGTGGGTAAATATGCATAATTATTTAAGACTGAAATTCATGTTTAATCCTTATTCTCATGAAGAGTTAAAGGAAACAACATTCTAAATATTTCAAAGTCACATTTTCATTGCTTTCTAAATTATATTGTCTGTCTGTCTCTTTATACTATTATAAAATCACATTCTTTTGGAATTTGTACTAACCTTAGCAGAATCTATTCCAATCCATACCCAGAATCTATACTCCATGTACTGGACAAGTGGTCATGCAACCACTTCCTGAAGATCCACTGTGAATGCAGAACCCACCACCACCTGAGGAAGTCGTTCTATTTTTGGACGCTTTCACTTTTTAGGAATTTTTTCCTTATGTCAATACAAAAATTATCTCTTTGCAACTGCTTTCTGTTGTCCCCATTTCTGCCCTTTGGGACCAAATAGAACAATTCCAGCCCCTTCTCTATGTGATATGTCTTCAAATACCAAAAGGTAACTATGATATTTACCTGAGTCTTCTTTCTAGGATAAATCCCTTTAGTTCCTTCAAATAATTTCCGTATGATATATTTTCAAGTCCCTTAGCATCCTGGTTGTCTTTCTTTGAGACATTCTCCAGCTTTTGATTACCTCCAGTTTTTAATACGTACCTTGTTTGTACATAATTATTTTCACAATAAGCACCTTTCACTACCCTCAATTTGACTACAAGCTCCTCAAGAGTAGGAGCTATCTTTTGGTTTTCTTTTTATGCTCAGTCATTATCACAGTTCCTGGCATAAGTTGGAGTTTAATAAATTTTTATTGACAAAATACCTTCTTTATTTGGCCTCTCAAAGATCAGTTTAAAGCAAATACCCAGATTCCAGATTTCTAGAAAATTGGTACTTATTTATATACAATATAAATACCCTGTATATAGTAGGGACTTTATAAGTATTTACTGTTTTAAATTCAGGTGACTTCTATGTTTTTTCCACCTCTTTCTCCCAGAAAGTCTATGCTTTGAAGACCCCATTCTTTTTCTATTTCTTGTTCTTATAAAGTTTCTATGACTGAAAAGAATTCTTGAGCCAAAAGCTGGGAAGTCATGCTTGAGTACTTCAAGTTCACAATTGTGAACTTGATTGCTGGAATCAGTTTTCATCTAAATGCAGGATCCCAGCCTATGTATTTATCTTTGGTGTCTCATTTGAACTTTAGTATCATGTATTTACTGCCTTCTAGATATCTCGGTCTGGATTTTTGTGTGACCAAAATATAATTCATTATTTTTTATCCTAAACCTTACTTACATCAAACTTCCTGTTTCTACTGAGATAGTACTAACATCTTCCTAGTCACTAAGATTTATAGCCACATTTTATTATGATTTATTTCTAGATCACAACATCCAACCAATTTTCAAGTCTTGTTATTTCAACCTTCACACTTCCTTCACTTGTATCTCATTCTTCCCACTCCCATAACCATCATTGCCTTATCCTAACTCTAAAACCTAGAACAACATCCTGTATATAGTAGGAACTTTATGAGTATTTACTGATTTGAACATCCTCCTTATTGGTTTTCTTTTCTTTGGTCTCTCGTCTTTCAGATAATTTTATTTATATCATCTCAATAATATTTCCAAGACATAGGTCCGCTCATGCCACTTTTCTGTCCAGAAACCTTCATTGTATCCCAATTGCTTCCAACATAAAATACAATCTCCTCAAAGTAACATTTATGAATTCAACAATCTGCCTCTAATTTACTTTTGTAGCTATATTTCATATTCTCCTCATGAATTTCCAGGTCAGATAAACTGGACAGCTAATTGTTCCTGAAAATCAACATTTCATTTCCAACCTTTCTGCCTCTGTATCAACCTCTTTTCTGCCCCCAATCCCCTCACTTTTCACCTCCGTATCTTTCACTTCTTATTATCTGTTAAGACTTAAATAAAGTTTTATTTCCTCATTTTGCCATCACCTTCCTCCACCTTCCTTATTTTCTTATGTTGCCTTGTGTATACTATAGGTGTACACTTTACATTCCTTCTAATATAATGGAAATGTCTTGAAGACAGAAACTGTTTTATGTGGGTCTTTCTAACTCTAAAACCTAGACCAGTGGTTCTCAACCTTCCTAATGCTGTGACCCTTTAATACAGTTCCTCATGTTGATGGTGACCCCCAAACATAAAATTATTTTCATTGCTACTTCATAACTGTAATTTTGCTACTGTAATGAATTGTAATGCAAATATCTGATATGCAGGATGTATTTAAATTGAACATAACCCACAGTTTGAGAGCCACTGACCTAGCACAATACCCTGTATATAGTAGGGACTTTATAAGTATTTGCTGTTTTAAATTCAGGTGACTTCTATGTTTTTTCCACCTCTTTCTCCCAGAAAGTCTATGCTTTGAAGACCCCATTCTTTTTCTATTTCTTGTTCTTATAAAGTTTCTATGACTGAAAAGAATCCTTGAGCCAAAAGCTGGGAAGTCATGCTTGAGTACTTCAAATACTACTAGGACCTCAAAGTTACATATTTTTGTCTTAGGAATGAAAACTAAATAATTAAACACTGACTACCATTTCCTCAGTGAGATGTCTCATATCACTTCTGTATGAAAATCTAGTTATCATGTGCAAGGTGGGTTGTCAGGTGGGAAGTAGAGGGTGATCTGTCACCTTCCTCTAATGTCTTTGAGAATGAAGCTAATATCAGAAGTTGTATTTTCGACTTCTTGTTTCCGGTGTTTTCATTAAAATTTTAAGTTCTCATTAAAACACAGCTACTAGCTACTAAAATGAATCACAAATTACCATCTTCCCCAAGATCTTGGAGGACAACGAGTATGTTTGTAAAATCTGACTTGTGAACACTTCCTTTTAAATATACTACATAATTTTAAAGTAAAAGGAAAACATGAACAATAAATATTTCCCAAACCATGGGAGCCCAAAGATTTTCATGAAATTATGATCCAGATGTGTCCCTTCCATGAACTGTAACATATTGGAGAATTAGCCCCTCATAACTGAATTACTCAGCTGAATGCGAGACAAAATTCAAAAAAAAAAAAAAAGAAAATTAAAAACTCTTGCCTGGAGGCAGCATTGTACACAACATGTGGTTGTATGAGTTACTTGCCATTAGAGTGGTTTTTCAGTGTTAAGGGGACTATCTGATCTCTGGAAAACAAGAAAGAAAAAGTGCTTCCTATCTTTGTGTTAGGGTATATTCTCTCAAGTTAATGAGGAAAATGTCTGTTTGAGATGAAATGGCTAAAACGTCTCCAAACATTACTTCCAGTAGAATATATGCTTATTACTTAGAAAGGCAACATGAGGCAAGTTGATTTAAGAGATAAAGTCTTGAAGAATTGGGTTCAAACCTTGCTTTGGATACTTCCAATTTGTAGGACTGTAGGGAAAGCAATTAAGTTCTGTGCATCTCACTTTCCATGGGTATAAAATGATGGGGTTATACTTGATGACTTCTAATGTTCCTTTCAGCTTAAAATCTATTATCACATGATCCTTTAAGGTAAAGAATGTTTTTTTTCTTCGAGTTTACAGAATTTAACAACGTCTCTTATTAGTGAGTTCTAAGTAAAACCTCCTTGAATTACTAAACTTCCATTTTCACAATGTTATTATTAATTGAGTATAAACCTTATGGTGATTATTCCAAATTTGTAATGTCATGTAAATGGCTATTTAGTCTTAATTTCTACTATTTTCTATGTGTTTTCTCATCTTTGCTCCTCAACTCCTCATCCAAACTCATTGGTTCTCTTCATACTGTCCCACAGATATTCAATGCTTATTCTTATCCTCCTGTTTTCACATATTATTCCCCTCTTTAGATTTGCTTAGTTATTCAGTTGTGTCCAGCTCATCATCACCGGATAGATCATTGCATTCCATGACCTTCAGTCTTCAACTATCTTCAAAAGTTAATCCAAGCTCATGTTCATTCCTTCCATGACATTATCTATTCATCTTATCCCCTGACATCTCTTTCTCCTTTTGCTTTCAGTTTTTCCAGCATTAGAGTCTTTTCCAATGAGTCCTGTTTCCTCATTACGTGGCCAATGTATTTCAGCTTCAGCATTTGTCCATCCAAAGATTACTCAGACTTAATTTCTTTAAATATTAGCTTATTCAACCTCCTTGTTATCCAAGGACTCTCAAAAGTCTTCTCCAAGACCACAATTCAAAAGTGTCAGTTCTACAGTGCTCAGCTTTCCTTATAGTCCAACTTTCACAGACATACACAACTACTGGAAAAACCATAGCTTTGATTATATGGACTTTTGTTGGCAAGGCAATGTCTCTGTTTAGATGTCTAATATGCTGTAAAGATTTGCCATTGCTTTCCTTCAAAGGAGAAAGCATGGCTTCAGTCACAATCTGCAGTGATATTTAAACCAAAGAATATAAAATCTGACACTGCTACCATTTATTTTCCCTCTATGTGCCAGGAAGTGATGGAATCAGGTGCCATGATCTTAGTGTTTTTGCTTTAAAGTTAAGCTTCAATACTTTCTTTCACTTTCATCAAGAACCTCCTTAATTCTTCACTTTATGCCACCAGGGTAGTATCATTGGTATATCAGAGATTTTTGATATTTCTCCTGGCAACTAATTCTGGCTTTTGATTAATCCAGCCTGGAATTTCACAAGATTTACCTTACATATAAGTTCAATAGATAAGGTGACACTATATGGCACTTTTGTACTTCTTCCTCAATCACAAACCTCAATCACAAAAATGTTCTGTGTTCAATTCTGTTTCTCCTTGACTTACATACAGGTTCCTGTAATGCCATGCATGAGCAGCTTTCCAGGAGAATGCTACTGTGAACAGTTTTTAAGGTTCTGATTACATAGTATAGTGAGCATTCTATTTATTCCACAACAAATCAGAGTGAAACATTCACAGAAAATCAAGGTACAGCATTCACAATATTACAACTTATCACAGAAAATCACAATATAGTATTCACAACAGCTTATTGTTGAAATGGCCACGTAGTTTCCATCATAGTGGCCACAAAGTTTTGAACAAGGAACAATCATCTAGTAACTCAATCATTCAAAATCATTTTGATCATTCAATCATCCCTAAGGAGGTTTGCCTCCTTACTCAGACATTCAGTCATCTCAAAATACAATAGTCAAAATCTTCCACTCATGGGGCACACTAAGTTAACTCAACCAGTCACTTGTTCAGTAATAAATTACTAAGTATAGTCCTTTAGTCATTCCTTCATCCTTCATCCTTCATTATTCAATCATCAGAAAATACACAGATCCTCTACCCTTGGGTCACTAGTAAATTTACAGTTCCTCAGTCAGTATACAGTATCCAAGTAAAGTCTTCTTTCAGTTTGAGTCAGGTTAGTCTCTCAGATTCCCTGGATCCCCTTCCATAGTCCTAGCTCCTACCTGAATCTACCAAACAGTCACCTGGATTCAGAGGCAGACAGCTCCCAGATCTTTGTCCATTTCTCTGGACAGTTCCTGCTCCATATTGGAGCTTACAGTGTCCAGTCTATCTCAAATCCTTCACAATTTCTGTTCCCAGGAACTGAAGGCTCAACCAAGCCACAAACAGACAAAGTCCTAGCATCCTGGTCATGTTTACTCAGTCTTCTGTAGCTCATTAAAAATCAGAATCACCTTATCTAGCCTGGGGCAGGGGGGGCTCCAGGGCTCCTCGGATCCTCTTCATCCCCCTCCTGTCAGCTGCTTCTGCCACCACAGTGCTCCAAGAAATTCTGTTTGACCCTCCCTGAGGCTTTTCCTTATATACACACAACATTAGTTTCCTGTTTCAGCCAACTCCTTCCTCTTATGTCATTAACAGGAGACAGGAGTTCATACTTTCTGTTTCCCCAACAGAGACTTGATTGATTACTAAGTGCTAAGTGCCTGCTACCTTTGCTCAACTTGAAACAAGGTGCTAAGTACCTGCTTACTTGCCAATACAAAAAGGCATCTTCAAATTCAAATTACATTGTCATTACATTCTACTCCTCCAGGATTCTTGGCTTTTGAATCTCAATCCAAATAGCCATGGATCCTGGAACAAATAGAGGCATTAAACTTTGTAATCCTACCAACTATGCCATAATGTAATGTCATGCACAAGCAGCTTTCCAGAATAATGCTATTGTGAACAGCTTTTAAGGTTCTGATTACACAGTACAGTGAACTCTCTCCCTTTCTCTCTCTCTCTCTCTCTCTCTGTCTCTCTCTGTCTCTGTCTCTCTCTATATATACGTATATATATATATGTATACATACATATGCATACATATACATATGTATACCTATGCATACCTATGCATACATACATATACATATACATATACATATACATATACATATACATATACATATACATATACATAATTCACTTATTTTAAGGGAAAGAGTCAACACCCTGAACTTCAGGTAATACAAACAAAAATTACAAGCAGACAAAAAATACAAACAGAGAAAATAACACAATTCAACAGACCAACAGCACTTCTAGCTATCTGACCATTATAGTTAGTTACCAGAAAGAAAAGCACCATCATCTGGGTTTTCAAAGCCAGGGGGCTCAACAGCTACCTAGAGTCTTGTCTGACCAAATCACACAACTTTTCCCATATTTGAGTCCCAAAGCAAAACCTCACCAGAGTATATATGCCCATCTTCAGAGTCAGAAGACATCACAACCTTTGTGACTCATTGCCTAATTTCAAAGTAACAAAAGGTGTGGGCCTTCCTAAAAAATGGGCATCTCCTCAATCAATTCCTTCCTGTTGGGTTCCACTTGAGGCTCATTAAGGGGTAGAGAAGATCTTCAAATTCCCTTACCATTAGAGACCCCAAGGAGGGGCCTATAGCTGACACTAGCCAGCAGCAGGAATTAGGGGTAACGGTATTTATAGGAGCAGCTTCTGGAACTCTAATTCCACAGATGATAAAGGGTAGGACAACTGGTCAGAAGGATACAACAGGGGTCATTTTTCTGGCATTGTGTGTAGGATGTACACTAATACAAGTAGTGGTCCTGAATTGCAGTCTCAAAGTGAGGAGCAGTACTAAAACACAAGAACTTTTCTCAGCAAGGGAACAGAAACCCTTGTCACAGTTCCAGGCTAGAAAAGAGTGCTTGTGGTTGCTCACATACAAGTCATCAGAATAGCAAACATACCATACATAGATCATATCACATTGAAAGAACCGAAAACTTACAGACCCCAGAACTAGTTCTAAAAACAGCTGCACAAAAAATTCTAAAACTTAGGATAGTGCCCCTTCCACCCTGGAAGCTGAGTCCCACTTTAACATAAAGATAAAATCAAGAAATGGGCTTGGAAAATGAGGAAAAAACAACAGTCATGACCATAGTAAGTTACTTTGGTGACAGGGAAGATCAAAACACAAACTCAGAAGAAGGCAACAAAGTAAAAAGAGCTACAATTAAAGCCTCAAAGAAAAATATGAGTTGGTCCCAGGTACAAAAATAATTCATGGAAAAGCTCAAAAAAGCTTTCAAAATCAAATCATAAAGAAAGAGGAAAATCTGAAAATAAATGAGAGTGATACATGAAACTCATGAGGAAAAAGTCAACAGTTTAGTAAAGCAGGGATAAAAAAGTATTGAAAAACTAATACCTTAAAACAAGACTAGATGGTAAAATAAGCATAAAAATAAGTGGAAAAATAACTCCTTAAAATAGAATTGGTTAAACAGAAACAAGAGATATACAAAAATTAACTGAAAAGAATAATTCACTTAAAGACAGAATTATCCACATTGAAAAAGATGTGCTAAAATTCATTGAAGAATAGAACTCCTTGAGAAATAAAGTTGGTTCAAATGGAAAAAAGAGGTATAATTCCCTGAAGAAACTAATTCCTTAAAAATTAGAATTGAGCAAGTGGAAGCTAATGACTCCATGAGACATTAAGAAACAATAAATCACACTCAAAAGAAGAAAAAGAAGAATAAAATGTGTAATATTTCATTGGAAAACCAACTGATCTGAAAAATAGATCTGGGAGAGATAATTTAAGTTATTAGACTACTAAAAGGAATATTTTACATATCATGTTGCAAAAATTTATTAAGGAAAACTGACCTATTATCCTAGAAACAAACGGTAACACAGAAAATGAAAGAATCTACCAGGTCATCTCTTAGAGTTTCCAAAATGAAAACTCCTACATATAATATAGCTGAATTCCAGGGTTCTCATGTCAAGGAAAAAACATTTTAGGAAACTAGAAAGAAACAATTCAAATATGATGGAACCACAGTCAGAATAGCACAGGATTTAGCATCTTCTACATTAAAAGATCAAAGGGATTGAAATATGATATTTAGGAGGACAAAGGAACTAAGATTATAATAAAAATAACTTACCATGTAAACTGTGTATAATCCTTCAGGACAGTGGGGAATAGATATTTAATGAAATTGAGGACCTTAAGCATTCCTTCTGAAAAGACCAGCACTAAATAGAAAATTTGCTTTTCAAATATAAGAATCAAGAGAAACATAAAAAGTTAAACAGGAAAAATACACCATAAGGGATTCAATAAGGTTAAACCATTTCTATTCCTACATGAGGAGATTATGTAACTTCTTGTAACTCCTTGTAACTTGTAACTCCTAAGAACTTTTTCATTATTAGGGAAATTAGAAGGAGTATATATAGACAGAGAGTACAGGTATGAGTAGAATATAATGGGATGATATCTAAAAAAATAACGTTAAGGTGTGAGAAAGAAGAATGCATTGGGAGAATGAGGAAGGGAGAGGTAGAATGTGATAAATTATCTTACAAAAATAAGCACAAAAAAGCTTTATAGTAAATGGGAAGATGGAAGAAGGGGGTGTATACTTGAAGCTTATTCTCATCAGAATTGGTTCAAAGGGGGAACACCATACACACTAATTTTGGCATAGAAATCTATCTTACCCTACAGGAATGTAAGAGAGTATGGGAACATGAGAAGGGGAATAGGACAATACAAGGGAAAAGTTTGGGAGAGGTGGTAGTCAGAAGGAGAGCACTTTTGAGAATAAACAGGATGAAAGGGGATAGAGAATAAGATAAAGGGGGGAAATGAGAGAGGGAAACCCACAGTAATCATAGCTATAAATGCATTTTTATATCAAGTTTCTCTTATGAAGGTCTCATTTATCAAATATATAGAGAACTGGGTCAAATTTATAAGAATGCAGGTCATTCCTCAATTGATAAATGCTCAAAGATATAAACAGGCATTTTCAGATGAAGTAATCAGAGCTATCTATAATCATATGAAAAAAAATCTTTAAATAACTATTTATTAGAGAAATGTGATTTAAAACAACTGTGAGGTACCACCTAATACCTATAAGATTGACTAATATATAAGAAAAAGAAATTGCCAAATGTTGGAGGTGATATGGGAAGATTGAGAACTAATATACTGTTGGTGGAGTTGTGAACTGATTTAACCATTCTGGAGAGCAATTTGGAACTACATCTAAAGGGCTATAAAACCATGCATACCCAGTAATTAACCCAGCAATACCACTCTTTAATCTGTATCCCAAAGAGATAAAAAAAAGGAAAAAAGGACCTATCAGTAGATAAATATATGTAAATAACAAATATCACAGCAACTTTTTTTAGTGGTCACAAAGAATTTGTAACTGAGGGGATTTCTATTAGTTGGGGAATAGCTTGTTAATTGTGGTATATGATTGTGATGGAATACTGTTGTGCTGTAAGAAAGGATGAGCAAAATGCTCTCAGAAAAACCTGGAAAGACTTACATGAACTAATGTAAAACGAAATCAGCAAAATCAGAATGTAGTACATAGTGGCAACAATATTGTATGATAATAAATTCTGAATGGCTTTGCTATTCTGAAGGACTTATAATGAAAAAATGCTATCCGTTTCCAAAGAAAGGACTGATGGTGTCTCAATGTAGATCAAAATATGTTTTTAAAACCTTTCTTCCCCTCCCCCCTTTATTGAGGCTTATTTTCTTTCACAACATGACTAATATGGAAATATGTTTTGCATGAGCACACACATATAATCTAAATCAAATTGCTTGCCATTTCTGGGAACGGTGGGAAGAGGGAAAGAATTTGGAATTCAAAATAAAAAAATGTTAAAACTTGTTTTTGCATGTAATTGGGAAAAATAAAATATTAAGTTAAAATTAAAGAAGAAAACCAACCTGTTATTCTGGTAATTCTTGGTTCACTTATTGTGAAGTTTAGCTTGCAAAATATTAAGCCATAACCTGTGTGAAATGAGCACAATTCTTCATTGAAAAGAATTACCCTTATTTAGGATTAAAATGTAAACTGGCCTTTTCTATGCCAGTGGCCACTGTTGAGTTTTCCAAATCTGTTGTCATATTGAGTGCAGAACTTTACATCATCTTTTAGGATTTTAAACAACTTAGCTGGAATTACACCACTTTCACTGGCCTTAAAGTTAGCAAAGGCCCATTTGACTTCAGTCTCCAGGATGTATGGCTCAATCACTCTATCATGATTATTGTTGATGTTAAGCTCTTTCTTGGATAGTTCATCTGTATAGTCTTGGTACTTCTTAATCTCCTTTACTTCTCTTAAGTACTTACTAATTTTGTCTTTTATCATATGTATTTTTGTCTGAAACATTTATTACATATTTATCATTAATTATCATTAATCAATTTATCATTTATCATTAAATATTACATATTTATCATATGTATTTTTGTATGAAACATTTTGTTGATATCTCTAATTTTCCTGAAGATCTCTTGTATTTCCATAATGTTTTTCTATGAAGATCTCTTGTATTTCCATAATGTTTTTCTATTTCCTTTCACTGTTTAGGAAAACCTTCTTATATCTTTTTGCTCTTCTCTGAAATTCTGCATTCAGTTGGGCACATCTTTTCTCCTTCTTTGTTTTTTGCTCTTTCTTTCTTTTCTTTTCTTTTTTCTTTTAGCTATTTGTAAAACCTCATCAGACAGTCATTTTGCTTTCTTGCTCTTCCTTTTCTTTGGCATGCTTTTATTGCTTCCTTTTGTACAATATTACAAACCTCTGTCCATAGTTCTTCAAGTGCTCTATCTACAAGATCTAATACCTCACATCTTTTCATTATCTCTACTACATATTCATAAAAGTATGTTATTCTGATTATATATATATACACACATATACATATATACATGTATGTATATATATACACATATATGTATGTATATATACACACATATATGTATGTATATATGTATGTGTGTGTGTGTATACAGTCTGATGGCTTTCCCTACTTTCAACTTGAGTCTAAATTTAGCAAGAAGAAACTCATGATGTGAACCACAGTCATTTCCAGGTCTTGTTTTAATAGATTGTGTAGAGCTTCTCCACCTTTGATTGTAAATTATGCAATCAATTTGATTTTGATATTAAACATCTGCTCATGTAAATGTGTAGAGTTGCCTTTCAGGTTGTTGATAAAGAGTATTTGCTATGACCAAAGAGTTATTTTGACAAAACTCTATTAGTCTTTCCCCTGCTTCGTTTTGTATTCCAAGGTCAAAACTTGCCTGTTATTATCAATCATCTTGTAATTGCCTGCTTTAGTATTACAATCCCCTATGATTAATGTAATATTTTTTCACGTTATTTCTAGAAAGAGTTGTAGGTAGGTCTTCACAAGACTGAGCAACTTTGGCCTCTTTGGCATCAGTGGTTAGAGCATAGACTTGTATTACTACGATGTTTAATGGCTTGTCTTGGATTTAAAAAGATACCATTCTGTCATTTTGAGATTGTACACCAGTAATATTTTTAAACCCTTTTATTGACCATGAGTGCTACTCCATTCCTTCCAAGAACTTCTTGCCCACAGTAGTATATGTAATGATTTCTTGAATTCAATTTATCTATTCCCATCCATTCATAATTACTGACGCTCAAGATGTTGATGTTTAATCTTTGTGTTTCCTGTATGATCATGTCTAGTTTACCTTAGTTTATAGATCTTATTTTCAAGTTGCCTATGCAATATTGATTTTATAGCATCAGATTTTCATAATAAAGCATATTCACAGTTGATCTTCCTTTCAGTTTTAGCTTTTATTACTTCACTCTTTCTGGAGCTATTTGTAGTTGCTTTACACTCTTCACTAACATGTTGGATACCTTTAAACCCAAGAGACTCATCTCCTGATGTCGTTTCTAACATTTTAACATTTCTAACATTTTAATATTGTCCATGGGATTTACTTGGCAAATATATTAAAATGTGGTGCTATTTCCTTCTCTGGAGGATCACCTTTTGTACTCTTTAGTGTACCCTTAGTCTATACAGAGTTTTCCCTTCCTTCAAGAACTGACTTGGATTGCACTTGCTCAAAGCAACCTTTCCTGATAACCTCAGCATCGTTGATCTTCTTCTTCTTAATATCTACCAATACTAATTACGTCAAATTCTGGTTCAATAGTACTTTTTGTTTTACAAAGCACTTCCCTCAAAACAAAACTGTGAAATAGGTGGTTCAAGTATTATTATTCTCACTTTACAGATGAAGACACTGAGGTTCAGAGACACATAGATAGTGGGTGTCAGAGCCAGGACTTGAACTGAGCTTGCCTGACTTACAAGTCTAATAATACTAACTTGTCCTTTCCAATAGTTATACTCAGCACTATGCAATTTAATACATACTTGTATTTTGTCTTATTTCTTATATATTAATCTCATATTATCAATTAAATTGTGAACTCACTGAGGACAGAGTGCACTTTATTTCTTCTACATCTTCCACAATATCTAGCAGAATATTGAATGCAATTTTTTGGTAATCATCATTGGTATCACCTGTACATTTATGGATACAACATAGCAAGTATATACTACTATGGTAACATATGGTACCAGTATATAGTATATTTGGTATATAATAGAGTCTATATTACCATGTTCATTTATAGTCAGTTATATACAATTGAGCTGGGCACCTATAAAATGAATATAATACATGGCCAATTTTCTTTTTTGAACTGTTTAGTCTTGAGGAATAAAAATGGTGCCTTGAATTTTTAAGTACTTTCACAAAGATAATCTCATATGGGCCTTTTAACAAGGTATCATGGTAAGATGTGCAGACACTATTAACCCCATTTCATAGATAAGGAAGACAAATCTTATAGAAATGAAGAAACTTACCTGAGCACATATATCTAACAAATTATAGAAGGGGTATTTACCTTCCCCAGATCTAATTTGTTACAATCAAATGAACAATCAATTTGTTGTCAGAGGAACATGGTTTTGAAGCCTGGCTTTTCCATTTATTATGTGATTTTGAACATGTCACTTCATTTCTCAATGTATCAGCTTTCTCATCAATAAATGTCAAGGGCGCATACATAGTAGAGAAGAGATAGATTAGATCAACTCTAAAAGACTTTTTTGGAACCAAATCTATGATCTTATAACTTCAATGCTGATTTTTAGTCTAGTCAACAATATCTCTTTATGCATATTGGCATTTGGCTCTGGGAAGGGTCACAGAAGAAATTGTAGCCATGGCTATAATGATTTCAGTTTCAGGGAACTGAAATATATTGAGCTGAACCTGAAGAGAATAATTGGTTCACTTTTTATATGTAATTCCCGTTTTGGGATTTCTATCACAAATGCACTCCTCTTCACTCAGAGTGTGATATCATTAGCTTCCTTTTGAAGACATTCTATGATATTAGTTAGCAGCTCCATTTCTGCACTTAGTGTTCTGGGACAGGCTTTTTTTGAGAATGAGTGAGGTACGCATCTCTGGGTTTGCAAAGATGATCAGTTGTTTGTGGCTGTTCATTACCTACCTTGCACTGTATTGCATGGCTTCTAATGGGGCTCTGGCATGCCTTAATGACATTTTTTTTAAATCCTGGATTTCAGGGGTTTGCTAGAATTAACAGATCTCTAGAAGATACAAAAGGTATTCTTCCCATTGTCCCTACCTCCCACTATAAGCTAATACTCCCACTATAAAACTGCCTTGTCCATTAACTCTTTGGGGGTGGTGGTAAAAGTACTGTTCTAGCTCTCTAGAGAGTTCAAGAAAAAATGATGGGATAGAAAATGTCCCTTTCTTCATTCTTTTCAGCTTTGGGGGATTAATGTTATAGCGTATTGCTTGTTTTTAAACTTGGTTGTTGTTTTGGTTAGTTATATGTAACTCTTTTTTCCTCTTTTCTTTTTCCATTATTTTCCATGAGGGATAATTACTTTGGTTTTTAGCTACAAGAAAGAATACATTCAGAAAAGAAGGTGTGATTAAAAGCAAATGATATCTATAAGAGTAAAAGAAAGAAAAAAAAGCCTGCTTTCACTTCTCTCCCCCTATTCATAAAGCAGAAAATTCTTGGTATATACTCTGATCCTGAATGTTTTTTAAGGGGCTGATTTTGATCTTTGGGTATGCTTTTCTATGAAATGACTTAGCATGTCAGTAGAATAAAGTCTATATAGCTAAAAACATTTTTATTCAGTTCAGATACTTCTAAATAGCAGTGCCTCAAAGTAGTCACTCAAAGTTCTGCCTTTCATCTCAGTCTAGACACCATCTGATTTTAATAAGTGGATGTTAGAGATTGAAGTGATTACTAATTTACCTTTGTTTTTTTTTCTGCTCTCATATCTCTCAGTCAATAAGACTTAGAGCTGATCGGTTAGTCACACACTCTAGAATTTAGAATGAGTTCTTGCTCTGTAAGCAAGAATGAGTCTAATATCCCCAGATACATGGTCAATATTTCAGATGAAGATTAAGATATGACAATATCTCTCAACTTGTATTATAGAATTATTCATTTAACTTTCTAATTTAAGCTCAGGTTCCAGCCAGACCCTATCAGTGCCAAAGTATCAGAAGACTTCAAAATGAAAGGTACCTTTAACTCTTCTAGGTCACTACTGAATTCTTTTGTAAAGGTATACACTGTTGTTACAGATATCACATGACTGACAAGTTTTTATGACATACATCATTTCAAAGGTGCTATAGTGACAAGGGACTAGGGGAATATAAGAAATTATCCCAAACCTTCCTTTGTGCAATAAGAGGCATTGACAGGATTTGAACTTGAAGTCATAGGACCTGAGTTCAGATTTTTATGTCTGTCACTAACTTCATTTGTGACATTGAAGTCTTTCTGAACCTCTCTGGGACTCAATTACTCATCTGTCAAAAGAGGGAGCTGGACCAAATTACCTCAAAAGATCTTAATCATTCCATATTTATAGTCCTAATATTTCTTATAAAATAGTGAGGAGAACTGTAAGAAATGCTGAGTTGACATTCAGCCCACAACAGATCAAATTGTGTGTTAACAGAGATCTGACCCAATTGAATTTGTCCTTGCTACAGTGGGACTCCTGAAAAGCAGTTTGATCTTTTTATTGGAAGACATTATGGTATAATGGACAACTTTGGGTTATGTGTCAGGCCATCTAAGTGGGAATATAATTTCTACCACTTCCTAACTGTGTCTTATACAATTTGTTTGTGTTATATATGTTAGTTATCTAATATGTCAAATGGGAATAAAAATAGTGGGTTTTGCCTACTTTAAAGGAGGATCAATTTTTTTCATGAACTCAAAAGCTTGTTGCAGCCTAGAACCCATCAAAGACTCTGGGTTCAGATGTTTTTCCTATTACCCCTATATGGAGCTGCTACATGAAATATACTCAGGGTATAGCTTGTGTCTAGCTTTCCCCCAAATTAGTCAGTTAGCCAGTAAATAAATAATTATTAAGAGCCTTCTTTGTGTCAGGCAGTGTGCTGCAATGAGGATACATAGAAATGTAAAAAAACTATCCTTGCTCTCAAAGAGCTCACAGTCAAATGGGGAAGACAACATGTAAAAAGCTATATTCAATCAAACAGAATAAATGTTAAATAATAGAGCGAGATCACTACAATTAAGTAGGATCTTGAAAGGCTTCCTATAGAAGGTAAAATTTTACTTCGGACTTTAAGGAAGCCAGAGAAGTCAGGGGGCAGACATGAGGAAGAAGAACATTCCAAGAATGAGATATAGCCAGTAAATATGGCCAAATGCAGGAAATGAAATATCTTGTTTGAGAAATAGCAAAGAAGTTGATGCTATGGCAATTATGGGTGCTGGAGGGATGAGGATATAAGAAAGGTAGGAAGAGGCCAAGATATGAACAATTTTAAAAACTGGAAGACTTTATATTTTATTCTGAAGGTGATGGTAATACACTGGAGTTGATAGACTAGGAGACTGATATGGTTTGACTTGTACTTAACAAAGCACATTCTTACAGTGCAGCACAAAGTGACTGGAGAGGGGAGAGACTTGGGTCAAAAAGACCAATTAGCAAGAGACTGCAATAGTCTATTCATGAGATGAAGTAATTAGGGCCAGCACCAGGGTGATAGCAACACGAGAGGAGAGAAAGGGGTGTGTGTGAGAAATATTACAAAGGTAGAAGCAACAAACTTTGGAAACATGTCAAATATGGGGGCAGGGGCTGAGAGAGCGAGGAGTTGAGGATAAAACCTAGGCTTAAGCAAGGAAAGGATATTGGTGCCCTAAACAAAAGATGGGAGGGTTTTGGAGGAAAGATAAGGAATTCCATTTTGCACATGTTAAGTTTAAGATTCTATCATGTATATAAAATATCCAGTTTGAAATGTTCAGAAAGCAGCTGAAGATGTGAGACTGAAGATAATGCTATATAAGCCTAGATAAGAAGGTATGGGGTCAGCTAGTTGGATAGAATGCCAGGTCTAGACTCAGCTTCCTGAGTTTAAATTTAGTCTCAGAAACTTACTAGCTGTGTGACCTTGGGCAAGTCCCTTAATCTTTGTTGCCTCAGTTTCCTCATGTATAAAATAGACTGAAGAAGGAAATGACAAGCCATTCCAATGTCTTTGCCAAGAAAACCCCAAATGGGGTCATGAAGAGTGGGATGTGAATGGAAAATGACTAAGCAACAACAAAGAAAACATGAGTAACATCAACCTAGAGATAATATTTGAACCCATGGGAGTTTTTGAGTTCACCAAATGAAATAATATGGATGGAGAAGAGAAGAGGAGCCAAAACAGAGGCTTATGGGACAATCATGGCTGGGGGTCTGATAAGGATAAAGATTCAAAAAAGGGGACTGAGGAGGAGTCAGAGTGGTAAGAGGAAAATATGAAAATAGCATCATGAAAAAGTAAAGAGAATAAAACAGAATGGAATAATTGACAACATGAAAGGCTGAAGAGAGCCCAAGAAAGATGAAGACAACAAAAAGGCTATTAGATTTAGCAATTATGAAATCACTGGTGGGACAGAGCCAAGATGGTGGCATACAAGCAGCGAGGTTTACGGCTCCCACACAGCCACCTCAAATACCCATAAAATATGACTCTAGACAAATTTTAGGGCTCCAAAACTCACAAAAATACAGAAAGCACATCTCTCTCTCAGCAGGTGAGGCTCATCACAGCAGGCTGGGAACCAAAACCAGCCCAGTCTTAAACTGTAGCCTGACCCCAGGGCAGTCGAGTGAAGCCATAGCTGGAGTCTTCAGGAGAGTGGATCGGCGGCAGCTGTGGCAGTTTCCACATTATCAAACCAGAAGAAATAAGAACTAAGTGAAAGGTCAGTGGAATTCAGCTATATTTGGGTGAGAAAAGTGATCTGGCTGAACTACCCCCAGGGCAAGTAAGCAATAGAAGTTGCAGAAGCGCCTCCACATGGCTGCTTCAGAGCTCCCAGCCTACAGATTGCAGGGGGGCCAAGCAATTGTTCAGAAGCCAAGTGCTCTTGTGTTGAGCGGCCTGGATCTGGATCATGGTCTTGGGTGGTGGTCCTGGGGTGCGTTTTCAGTGAGACAAAGTTGGTGGGGGTGGCAGCAGCCACCTAATAGCTCCAGCAGCTGTGAAAACCCCAGTGATTTGGGACAGAGCTTTCCCCTCTGGAATCAGAGTTGCATAGAGCTAAAGACACAAATAATTTACTGGCAACATGAATAGGAAAAGGAAGCAAAGTAAGAACAGTAACTGAACTCTAGAATCCTTTTTGGGGGACAAAAAGGATCAAAGCATGGAATGGGAGGAAGACAACACAGTCAGAACTCCCAAACCAAAAGATTCCAAGAAGCATGAAGATTGTCTACAAGCCATAGATCAGCTTAAAAAGGACTTTGAAA
>CM053595.1:173933310-173951388 GCA_028646575.1 Pseudocheirus occidentalis
TATTGTGAATTGTTGATACTGTTAATATTGTACTGAATCTTGATTTTGTAATGGAATAAACAGAGTGTTCACTAATACTGTGTAATTCGAATCTTAAAAGCTGTTCACAGTAGCATTCTCTCAGGAATCTACTGCTGATTGGCTTTACACCCTCCCAAGTAGAAAATTTAATCTTTCCTCCAATTAGAATTCAGATTACCTAATCTTTTATATTGGTTTATACATAGATGTTTTCTTTTAATTAACTGGTCATATTTGAATAATTGTTTTAATGCATAGAAATGTGTCTCCTCTGTATTTGAGGTCCAGTGCCAAAGTTGAGGAGGCCTCATCCCAATTTGTTTTGCAATTGGCATGCATTACTCAATAATTCAAAATTCTTGGAAGCTTGAACCTTTGTTTGCCTAGTTATTTCAGATTTTAGCTGTCACAAGCTGTATACAGGAACTATATGAACACAATTATAAAGCACTCAACATCAATAAATATATGTCTAAATAACTGGAGAAATATTCATTACTCATGGTTAGGCTGAGCCAATATTTGGCCACATACCAAACTACCAAAAATTACTTTAGATTTAGAAAAAAATTCTTTTGAAAGAACAATAGGTAAAGAAAATGAAGGGAATCAATTTTTTAAAATAGAAGAAAGGTGAAGCAGCTAGGTGGTGCAGTGAATAGAGCCCCTGACCTGGAGTCAGGAGGACCTGAGTTCAAATCCAGAGTAAGACACTTAAGACTTACAAATTTTGACCTTGGGCAAGTCACTTAACCCCAATTGCCCTTCCTTCCCCGCCCCCTCCAAAAGGGGAAAACATAGAAGAAAGGGTGCTTAGCAGCAGAATCATATCTTAGACTATACTGCTGTCTGATTAAGGAGGTTCTCAGGATTCTCTGTTCCAAAACAACTCAGAAAAATAGATAGGTCATACTGAGTTGGGGCCTTGATTTGTTTGATCTTATTCCTCACAGAGGGGCTTACCTTGCCCTTTCAATTGCAAGCCATAATCATCAAAACAATTTGGTACTGAGTAAGAAACAAAGATGCTGATCATTGGAACAGATTAGATACACAATATTCAGAAGCAAATGAACACCCTCACCTAGTGTTGATAAACCCTTGGGATCTCCATTATTGGGTCAAGAACTCATCATCTGACAAAAGAAACTCTTGGGAAAACTGGAAAGCAGTTTGGCAGAAACTAGGTATGACTAACATCTCACACTGTTTACCAAGTTCAGCTCAAAATAGGTACATGTTTTATATATAAAGGGCAATATTATAAGCAAATTAGTAAACCAGAGAAGAAATCTGTTGGACAAGGGAGGAGTTCATGACCAAATGAGGGATAAAAACGTTCATGGGAAGCAAAAGCGATTTTTAATTATGTAAAAGTTTTTGCACTAACAAAAACAATACAAAGGACTTTAGAATAAATCAGGAAACTAGGGAAAGAATCTTTACAGGAAGATTTTCTGATAAATATCTATTTCTAAACTATATCGAGAATTGAGTCAAATTCATAAGAATCAGATACATTCCCCAACTGATAAGTGGCCAAAGATATAAATAGATAGTTTTACAGGGAAATAAATCAAATCTATCAATAGTCATATGAAAAATGCTCTAAATGATTAATAATTAGAAAAATTCAAACTGAAAAATGTCCAGGGTACCAACCAGTATCCATCAGGTTGGATAAAATGGCAAAAAGGAAAGTGAAAAATTCTGGAGGAGATATTGGAAAGCAGACACAGTAATGCACTGTTGGACATGTGAATTTGTCAAACCGGTTTAGAAAGCAATTTGGAAATATGTTGAAAAAAGCTATTAAACTATGTATATTCTTTGACCCAACAAATCCATTCCTAGAGCTATACTAAATGGAGATCAAAGAAAGAGGGGAAAGGGGCCCCCCCACACAAAATATTTTAGAAGTTCTTTGTGGTTTCAAAGAATTGGAAACTGAGGGGATGATTATCAATTAGCAAATGACTAGACAAGTTTTGTTAAAATACTGTTTTGTTTTTCATGTCTTCTCAGGTAGAAGAGGGAGACAATTTAGAACTAAAAAAAATCTTTTTTAAAAAAAAATCAACAAGCAAATATTTTACAATCACGTGGTTTCAAATATTAAGTAGTTTTTTTCTTGAAGAACAATAGAATCAAACAGAAAATTTTCAAAATTAAAGATTTTGATTGGAAAAGAGGAAAATAGCTTTTAAGAAAGTAGGAACATATGGCAATATAATCCAAAACCTATAGAAATACTTTTAGAACAAGTCAATATCACTTCAGTAAGTAATTGTGAAAGTTGATAACATATAGACCATATTGAATGCATCCAATGCAACCAAGTATTTTACCTCTGAATGGAAGACTATCCCTTGATTAGGATCCAAGGGATTCAAAGGGTCCTTCACAGAAAGCACCATGTATATTTAGACAACAATCTATCTACAAAGAATTCTGTAATAACTGACTGAGTCGCATGGGTTTTGTGGGAAAGGGGGAATTTTTTATTGTGATTCAGGGACAGGTCACTGACACCAAAAACCATAGAAGAGTAAGCCTTAAAGAGTCTAGACTTAATCATCAATTCAAATTACTGAAAGGTGGAGACAGTGCAACACATTGATTCAGTTTGAAAATCTAGCACATACTGAATACATAACAATAAATGACATGCTGACTAGAGCTATACATTATAAATGTTTTTCTCATATACTAACAAGACAATAAATCCTCATATTGTAAATGCTAACGTTAAAATAGTAATGATAATAACTAGTGTGTATATAACTCTTTAAGATTTAGAAAACACTTTTTTATATGCTATCTCTTTTCTCACAACTACCCTAGGAGGAAGGTATTATTAGTACCTCCATTTTAGGATTGAGAAAATTAATCCTGAGTAAGAGTATAAGTTGACCAGGGTCAACAAAGTCATTAACTGTCTGAGGCAGAATTTGAACTCAGATACAAGGTCAAACATTCTGGACACTATACCTCCTAGTTGACTAATTTATTTAATAAATATATTGGAACCAAATCTTTGCTACAGACCAATCACTGAAATATAACATTAATCAATAAAAATTCAAATGCAGCCTTAGACACTTGACACACTTACTAGCTGCCTGACCTTGGGCAAGTCACTTAACCTCAATTGCCCTGCCCTCTCCCCTCCAAAAAAAAGTAGAGAAGGAGAGGAGAGGAGAGGAGAGGCGAGGAGAGGTGAGGAGAGGAGAGAAAAGAGAAGAAAAGAAAGAAAAGAAAGAGAAGAAAAGGTGGAGGGAAAATTAGAGGAAAGATGTTATCTGCATTCCTGCGAAAGAACTGATCAATTAAATGTATAGAATAACTGGATCTATATATACCTATTTGTGTCTAATGGTAGCCATAATTAGGGAGGGCTGGGGGAAAAAAAAAAAATTTACATGATAACATATAACATAAAAGAATAATAAGTAGTACACAATAGATCTACAGTTTCATATACAATCATCTTTTTAAGGGGAAAGGATTTATGTTTACAAAATATTTATAGTAGCTCTTTTCTCATGGCAAAGAATTGGAAATTGAAGAGATGATCATCATTTGGGGGATGGCAGAACATATGGTTGTAATGAATGTATTGATTATCTGAATGTAATGAAATGCTACTGTGCTATAAGAAATGACAAGCAAGATTATTTCAGAAAACCAGGAAAGACTTATATGAACTAATGTGGAGTGAAGTGAGCAGAGCCAGAAAAGCATTGTACACAATAACAGCAGTACGATACAATGATTTACCATGCATGATTTAGCTATTCTCAGTAATACAACAAATTATTTCCAAAGAACTCATGATGAACAAATGCAATCCATCTCCAGAAAGGGAACTTGTGAACTCTGAGTACAAATTGAAGTATAATTTTCTTGCTTTCATTATGGTTTTTTTTTTGCTTTTTTTGTGATATCTCTAATATGGAAATATGTTTTGCATGATTTTGCGTGTGTAATTGATATCATATTACCTGCCTTGTCAGTGTGTGGGGAAGGATGTTGAAGAGAGGGTGAGAATTTACTTCTTAGAATTTAAAAAGAAAAGAATGCTTAAAATAAATATTTTTAATCATATGTGAACAGGAACTGTATATTTACCATACCTAATATCTTATGTGTTACTGGAATTTTACAAAGGATATTTGCACTGAGCCTACAGAGGTTGTACTTATGTTCTAATAATTTTATTCAAATACAAAGAAGTGATTTTATTCATTCGTGTAATAAAAAACGGAGCATTATAAAGAATAAAAATGACAGGGTACTTTATTCCATAGTTCAAGAAGGAATAAAACCAATCAGTGGAAATTAACTCAGATTCAAAGTTCAATGAAAAGTAAGAGGGTAGTGCTTGCTACATGCTAAACATTTATCATAACACTCTTACTATATATAAAACATGAACCTAGAAGTGAGATATAAACATATTTGACACAGACATGTTTGCTAGCAAAAAGCACTCTACAATCTCACAGGCAGTCTTACTACATACAAGTTAAAAGACTCAAAACACAAAACAAAATAAAAACACCCTATAAATTAATTCCTTTCTATTTTTGTTAGATTCCTAGGTGAATTGACTAGAAATATTAATGACAGTCATAAACATTATACTGTGAAAAATATTCAGGAGGAGAAATAATTTTTACATGTGTATTTCTACTGATATAGACTGAATGAGATTATCTGATTCATCAAGATCATCACTGGATGATTCCAGATTGGGCTGAATTCCCACCTTTCATTAGTTCTCCATCATTTTAGTTCTGTGCATACTCTGCACATATGCTCAATTTTTCTTTTTTTGTCCTTAATTCTGCAATTTTTAAGAATAGATATTATCCCAAGTAAACTACAAATGTTTTAGCCCTTAAAGAACACACTTCAATAACTTTTAGAGCTATCTCAGTGACTGAGAGTATGAAGAAGTCCAGCATTTCATAGATCTTGTAAATCCACAATGAAACAGGATCTGTTACCCTAAGGCTCAAAAGAACATGAAGCCAAAAACAAAAGATAACACCAAGAACTGACATGATCTGTTGTAGCAGAAAAAGCATTGCATTGGAAATAGAGATCCTGGGTTCAAATCTTGGCTCTATTAAGAATTGCCATTGTAATGTTAGACAAACCACTTAATGTCTTTGGGCCTCAATTTCCTCATCTATAAAATGAAGTGATTGTATAACATGTCCTCTAAAGCCTTTGCATATGGAAACCATGAAAATACATGTTCTCTTTATCTACTTTCTGACTACAAATCTCTGCATACTTGAACAGATAGGTCTCTTACCAGATATCCTGTCATCCCTGCTCACAGTGAGGCTAAGTTTGGGAGATCTGAAATCTAAAGATGGCGGTTTTAGTAGGCTAAACTATTTGCTTGTCTGCACTGTTTGGAATCAATACAGTGAGCCCCTAGACATGCAAGCAATTTAGGTTGCCTAAGTAGAGGCAAACCAGTCTAAGTCAGAAATAGAGCAAGTCAAAACTCAGGATCCAAGAAATAGTCCCTAGATTTTCAGTCCGGGAGATGAAGGAAGAGATTGTCAAAAAAACCCAAAAACCCAACAACCCTAGGGTCATAGATACACAGTTCAGTGATGAATCTCCATTTAAAACTTTTGTAGCTTCGTAAGACCTGAAGCAACTTGCATGTCGCTGATACAGTCTTCCAGAAGCAAGGAACACTGCTATGCTCCAATCAGGTAGATGGGAAGACACAAGTTAAATGATGCCTCAAACACTTACTAACTGTGTGATCTTCAGCAAGTCATTTAATTTTCCTTTGCCTGTTTGTTCACTAGGAAAATGGGGATAATAATGTTGTAAAGATCAATTGACATAACACATAAAGTACTTTGCAAATTTCAAAGTACTAATAAAGAGGGCAGCTAGATGGTGCAGTGAATAGAGCTCTAGCCCTGGAATGTGGAGGACCTGAGTTCAAATCCAGCCTCAGACACTTAATACTTACTAGCTGTGTGACCTTGGGCAAGTCAGTTAATCCCAAATGCCCTGCCTTCCCCCCTCCAAAAAGTAAAAACAAAACAAAAAGAACAAAGTACTAATAAATACTGGCTATTAATCCATGAGGCATCTGAATGATTGTTTTTGGGGGTTTTTTGCAAAGTCACCCTTCAATATAGCAATGCTTCAAGTAAACAAACACACTCAAAAATGTTAAAGATATATATATATTATTCTCACAGAACCTCATTGCTTTTTTTCTAAATTATTGTGAGGTACTCCTATGGTTCCCACGAGACATATAAATAGAATCAAAAGTGAAACAAAATGTTCCTTTTCATATGAGTATCATTTTGTCACAATTCTCTTTCAGCTATTAAAAAAAAATCTAAAAACATTTTTGTTTGCCACCTTTGGAGGAGTTGATTTCATTAGCAGGTTGTATATCCTGTTGACATCAAGTCTCATCTTGATTTTATGAATGATTACCTCTTGAAGGAATGCTATCATCTATTTTAAAAGCTTCTGTTTCCCTACCAATATTTGTAAAACTCTCATATAAGCCTAATTTTAAAAGGCTTCCCTCTATTAACCCTATTTCCTTACTCAAAACTTGCCTTCATTTCCACTTTCCAATGGAGTTTACATTAATATGTCTCATTCAAATCTATGTTGTCTTTTCTATTTTCAATCAAGGACCAATGATGTCATTAAATGTCCTCTGATGTGTACCTGGCTGACTAGCTGCTTCTCAAATAACAGGGCAAAGTCCTTAGCTATCGCTAGAATTATTTGCCACAAAACAGTGAAGTGAAAAACAAAATTGAACTCATTCTAGCATCATCATCTGGTGTCGAACCAAGACAAGATACTGTAGGGCTGCTGAATACAATTAATACCTGAGAGGCCAAGGTTACTCAACCCCAAGGGGCAGTATAAAATGTCTACCCTGCTATGCTTCTCCACACCATAATCAACCTCCTATCTGGGGGTGGGGTGTTTAGTCAAGGCATCTGAGAATTTGGGTTTTATTTTATTTATTTTTCCTATCTGATATTTCTTTGATATTGGTATATGCATTTCAGTATAACTGACTCTCTTTGTAATCTTTTGTATTTATTTTATGCATTTAAAAACATTCTGAGAAGGGAAGGTCCATAGAGAGCTCAAACAGCAATTTTAATGTATTTACAACTTTGAAAATTGGTGAACTCTACAAATCAGAGTTTAAGTCATTGTTTTATTGATTGTCAAGATTTGTGAAAATGATGGAGAAAGTGTTCATGTCAATTAAACTTAAAACTGTGTAGTATGTGCATTTTTTTGAGCACTGGTCATCAAACCTTTACCAGTACATCCCTGCTTGAAAGCTATGAACTAAAAAATAGATAGTAATCATAACTTAATAACAATGGTTCACATTTCAATAAGCAATTTATGCAAAGGGAATGAGATACTTGCTGTGGAGACTTCCCTTGGCAATGGGAGTATCTCCTGAGGCTGCTTCAAGGATGAAGTATAGAGTCGGTGTTTGGGGGTAGCTCATTTAATAAATGATACGTTTCCAGTCTCTGCTCCAAACTGCTCCTATAACTCCAGACAGAGTAAATACCAGAGTCTACTCTCCCAAGTTTGTATAGACATGAAAGTTTGGAAGTTTTATTGAACCTACTGATGTTTTAAAAAGTCACAAAATGCTCAGATATGAGAAAAGAAAATGAGTCCTCTCTGATTAATACTATGGCTGTGACTGACGAGCGCTACTCTCCAGTATCTTCATGCTAAGGTTCCTTTACTCCCACCTGTCTCTTCTGCTCATTTCTGATTGGTGAAATAGCTGGCTGGACCCACACCCACAAAAACTGTTCTTTTGGCTTTCATAAGGAGGCCTCCTCATCCATACCTTTCCATCCACCCGCACCACCACCCATTTTCCCCCTCTAGTTCTATGGACAATTGTTACGGGTTTTTTATTCAGGTGAGGGTTATCTTTTGGGGTCAGGATGTATAAGGCTTACCTATACCCACCTCCACAGGCCTCGGGCGTCCCCGGCTCCCGTCCACTCCGGGAGAAAGAGCTGCACAGAAAAACTCAGGACACAGAACTTGCTTCTAGCTTTTATTGAGAGTTCATCCTCTATCTGAGTGTGGCTAGACTGGACTGGACTCCTCTGCCTCCAGGTAGCCTGTATTTAAGTCCTTTATCCAGGGCCCCTTAGGGCCCCTCCCCTGGCCATGCCCTCGCCACAGCCAGTCAATGTGTCTCACCCCGAAGCCGGAGAGATTATCCTGCTTATTGTAAACAGGTGCAGCCTTTGCATTCCGTCCCCAGGTGATCACGTGCACTCCTGTTAGCTGAGGATTGGCTCAACCCATCACATCTCATGTGGAGTATCAATGACCCTCTTTAGGAGTCTCCTCCCCACATGATGTATCAGAGACCTAACAGACAATAACCAATCAATATTATCATTCTTTCAATTCTCCTGTGACTCCATTCATTATTCCTGTAACTTCAGAGTCTAAAGCATACCTCCCTAGCCATCACTTAGTTCTATGTGTTGTCTTCCCTTTTTAGAATTTGGGAATTTAGAATTTAGAATTTACAAACTTGGGAGAGTAGATTCTGGTATTTACTCTGTCTGGAGTTATAGGAGCAGTTTGGAGCAGAGACTGGGAACGTGTCATTTATTAAATGAGCTACCCCCAAACACCGACTCTGTGCTTCATCCCTGAAGCAGCCTCAGGAGATACTCCCATTGCCGAGGGAAGTCTCCACAGCAAGTATCTCATTCCCTTTGCATAAATTGCTTATTGAAATGTGAACCATTGTTCCCCATTTTGAGGGGAAAGGTAGTCTTGCTTTTTGTATTTGTATTCCTATGATTAAAACTATACCTATATATAAGTCCTTAGTAAATGTTTTTTCCCTGTCATTCATGAATTCAACATCACTCTCTAATCACACACATAAGCTCTACCATATCCTCTGCTTCTGCAGGATAATGGCAAACTAGCTTCAAATAATAAGTAATCCTTCACTGGGGGGAGGACAAGGGGAATGGAAGTAAAATTTTAAAACTCTGCAGGTCATTGCTACTTCCTCCAAGAAAGAATTCCTAGCAGGTATTCTCATCAAGTATACACCTGCTGCTCTCTTCCTTACCCTTGCTGCAGTAAAATACAATGCCCCAGTCTCTGCTTCTTATAGACTCTTTCCAATTTACAAAAAACATTTTTTATTTTATTTGCGTTTGATTTTATTTAATACTCACAACAATCTTGTAAAATAAGCAGAGTAGGGGTGGCTATGTGGCACAGTGAATAGAGCACCGGCCCTGGAGGACCTGAGTTCAAATGTGGACTCAGACACTTAACATTTACTGGCAGTGTGACCTTGGGTAATTCACTTAACCCCAATTTCCCTGCCCTCCCCCTCCAAAAAGCAAAAAAAAAGCAGGGTAAGAGGCAGCTAGGTGGAAGAGTGAATAGAGTACCAGCCCTGGAATGAGAAGGACCTGAGTTCAAATCTAGCTTCAGACATTTACTAACTGTGATCCTGAACAAGTCCCTTAATGCTGATTGCAATCAAAAAATAAAATTAAAAACACAAACAAGGCAAACAGAAGTACAAGTAGTTCAAAATCAGGACAACCATTCTTATTGAGTTATTATTATGTTTTAATATGAATCTCAGGATAATGATCATAATGATACTTTGATTTTTTTCATCTTTTTTGGACACAATGTAATAACTTAAATCTAATAGGCATTTAATAAATGCTGACCATATGTAGTGGCAACTACACTGGCATATCCAGGATTGCTAATAGCACAGTTTTTTAAATCTGCTTTACTAGGAAAGTTAGCTGTTTAAGGGGTCAACCATCTTTATTAAATTACATTCACTAGTTCAGAGGAAAAATCAGCACCCTGAACTACAGAAAAAATACAAACAGAGAAAATACAAGCAAAGAAATAAAGACCAATAGACAGGGCTCTGACTGCCTGAGTCAACTATACACTTTACATACCTCCCTGGATCAAGAGAGACTTTATATCTGAGCAGTCAGGGAAGCTCAGAACATATGGCCACTAAGAATCTTGAACAGGGAATCGCAAGATTCTTTTCAGAAGTGAGGCCCCAAAACAAAAATACCAACTCAGAGTCTATATATACTTCTTAGAGCCAGAAGGTATCACAACCCTGGTGATTCAGTGCCTAATTAGAAACTAACAAAAGGTGTGAAAGCCTTCCTACAAGCAAGCCACCAGAACCCTAAGCAAACTTCCCTTAATGGGCTCCACATGAGACCTATTAATGGGTAGGGAAGATCTTACATCCCATTAACATTACACCATGGCACAGTAAGGCTTATTAAGCAAATTGTTTCCATAAGCTCAAGAGGCAGTTGGGTAATGACTAGAAAGAGAACTTCCAAATTAGAAAAACCTGTGTTCTACCTCTGACATGTACTATGTGACCTTGAGCAAGTCACTTGACTTCTCAGTACACTGAGCAACAGAATTAAATTGAAAGTGACCCCACTAATGAGGAAAATTCTGCTATGTAGGTGTAGGAGGTATGGGGAGAAGGAAGGAAACACTTCCATTAACAAACTAGAGCCAATTGTCTGACATATCTCAAAATTAAGTTTGTTTTCTAAATGGTAGCATCCTGATAGGCCATTTTTTCTTTGAGAATTCTACTTCATTTGTTCCACTTTCTTTAGGTGCCCAGTACCACAAACTCCACTGTTGAAATCTGATCCCAAAGCCATCAGTCATTGCTATCCTTGCAAATAAATGGCTAATCCAACAACTTTAAGTATTCTTCCCAGAGGGATTTTAATTTTAATATGATCATAATTTCAGAGCTAAAAGAGAAGCTATCTAGTCTAATCTGATTTTATACATGAAAAACACCGAGGCTCAAGATGATTAAATGATTTACCCAAGGTCATACAGGTTATAATCAACAGAGATGGAATCTAAATAAAAGCAAATATTTAGATAGTAGTTTAATTTTTGCAAAGCACTTTACATAGTTTATCTTATTGGATAGAACAAATACAGTGGGATACATTCCATTATTATCCCCATTTTAGAATGAGGGCACTGGGGCTCAGAGAAGTTAATTGACTGCTCAGAGTCACAAAGCAAGTGTTCTTAGGTGAAATGAGACCTGAGATTTTCCTGATTGTTTCAAGCACTCCATTCATTGCATCATCTAGCGGTGTTGTGATTCCAGAGCAGTCTTCTCCTAAATTAATGATTCTCTAATGATGATGTTTCAGGAATTAACCAGTTGCTAAATGAAGATCTCTATGGCTATCAAAGCTGGAGCCCTTCAGATTAGTCCAGAAATGATGCCATGGCTGAGATACCTGGTAGTAGCTACTGCACTGTTGAATAAGATATGAGATCTAGGTGCCCCTTCTTCCACCACATAGCAGAGCATCCAGGAAAAAACCTATTCTGGGTAGAAGTATGATGAAATTTTGCCCCTTGTTAGAACATATCACCATGATTCCTTATAGTTTTCACTGTTCAGAAGTGTAAGAACAGAGTCCTCACTCAGGAATGTGACACAGTATCTTAAGAAGTGGAGAATCATCAATGAAGCAAGGAAGAAATCCCTCATACAAATAAATTCTAGAATTTTAGGACTTTTGAAATTTTAGGACTTTAAGAGATTTAGGAATTTAGAAAGAGAAGGGATGTTAAAGGTTATCCAGTCCAACTTTCTCATTTTATAGAAGAAGAAATATATCTTATAAATAATAAAACCTACTGTGATTTTTGTACATAGCAGGCACTTAAGAAATGGTTGTTAAATGAATGGGTGATTTATAATTGCAGAATTTACCATCTGCAAACTCTATTGTTTCACAGACAGTGACTAATAAATTAATAATTGAAATACTCAATGCAATTTGAGACTCTGACTCTATGAATGAAATTTTTATCTGAATAGGATATCCTTGCAAATAAATACTAAATGAAAAAGGGACCCAGTTTATTTTTCTCTCACCAGGTTCTTTATTAAGAAGGGACATGCAAACATTATTTCTTCTATACTTGAGGTAATTATTATCATCATGTGAAAGATTTGTTTGCTCAGTTTGGAGTGACATATGTATCTTTTAAATTACCTTTCCCAGGGGCAGCCAGGTGATGCAGTGAGTAGAGCACCAGCCCTGGAGTCAGGAGGACCTGAGTACAAATCTGGCCTCAGACACTTACTAACTGTGTGCCCTTGGGCAAGTCACTTAGCAACCCTGATAGCCCTGCCTTCCTCCCTTCAAAAAAATAAGAAAAAAGATAATCAAATTACCTTTCCTTGACAGTTTGTGTTATATATATTTGCTTGCATACTGTCTCCCTCACTGGATTACAAGCATTTTAAGGGCAGGAGCTATCTTTTGCTTTGTTTTGTATTCTCAGTGCTTAACACAGTGTCCGGCAAACATCAGAAGTTTAACAAAGGTTGATTGATTGATCAACTTGCTAAAAAAATAAAATAAGAAGAAAGAGAGAAATTGTGAGATCTCAGCTTTATTGACTACAGCTTCTGATTTCCTCATTCTTAAAATGAACATTGTTATACAGCAAAAATATCTGGGGACAGCTAGGTGGCTCAGACACTTAATACTTACTAGCTGTGTGACCTTGAGCAAGTCACTTAACCCCAATTGCCCTGCTTTACCCTATCCAAAAAGACCAAAAAAAAAAAAAAAGCCTGCAAGGATTAAAGCAAACAACATGCTTCTCTCTTTTGTATTTTGTTTTGTTTTGTTCCTTCTTTCTCATTGTTCATTCCATTGATCATAATTCTTCTTTACAAATTGACTGATGTTTAATGTGTAGGTATTTGTAGAACCTATATCAGATTGCATGCTGCCATGAGTGTTGCAGCAGAGGAAGGGGGCGAAAATTTGGATGTAGAAGAACTATAGAACTGAATGTTGTAATCAAAAAGTAAGCAAATAAATTAAAATTTTAAAAAAATCTGCGAAATCTGTCTTTCTGTCAGTAAGTCAACTAGCATTTATTAAGTGCCTTCTATGTGCTAGGTAGCATGCTAACCACCAGGCAGACAAAGGAAAGCAAAAAACAGCTCTTGATCTCCAAGGCCTTCCATGCGGTAAAGTATGTACACACACAGGAGATAATCAAAGGAGAGAAGGCATTCTTATTAAGGGGAGCAGAAAAAGATCTTTTGTAGAAAGTGAGACTTTAACTTAGACGTAAAGGAAACCAGAAAAGCTAGGAGTTAGGAATGAAGAGGGAGAGAATCCCAGATACAGGGAACAGCAAGTAAAAAAGGCCCCAAGGCAAGAGACTAGCTGTTCATTTTGAGAAACAGGAAGAAACCAGTTTTACTAGTTCACAGGTTGGGGGGTGGGGAAAGGGGTTGTCAGATGTAAGAAGACTGGAAAGGTATAAATATAGAAAGATTCAAAAGGCTTTAAAAGCCAAACAAAGGATTTTATAATTTATCCTAGAGGCAATAATAAGTCATTGGAGTTTATTTAATAAGGGAGTGATATAATCAGACTTGTGTTTTAGGAAGATCGCTTTGACAGATGAGTGGAGAATGGACTGGGGAAAGGAGAGACTTGAGGCAAAAGGGCAGGAATTGAGACCAAAGGGCAGGCTATTTCAAGGGACCAGGTGTGAGATGATGAAGGCCTGCACTTATACAGTGGCAGTGGCAGAGGAGAGATAGGGACACATAGGAGAAATGTTATGAAGGTTGTAATGTCAGAACTTGGCGAATGATTGGATTATAGGACGTAAAAAAAAAGTGAGGAGTTGAGAATAACACCTAGGTTGCAGACATGGATGATTGGGAAGAAAGCAACATTCTCCATAATAGGAAAGTTAAGAAGAGAGGAAGGTTCAGGGGGAAAGACAATGAATTTAGTTTTAGACACATTGAGTTCAAGATGTATATGAAACATCCAGTTTGAGATGTCCATATGCCAACTGAAGATGCAATTGGGTGTAAACACACAGATTAGCACTGGGCAAATCAATCTGACAATCATCAGCATAGAGATTATACCTGAATTCTTAGAAGCTGATGAAATCACCATGTGAAATAGTTTAGAGACAAGAACCAAGGAAAGAATGTTGGAGGACACCCACACTTAATAGTCATGAACTGGATGAAAATCCAGCAAAGGAATTTGAGAACTAATGATCAGATGGGTAAGAAGAGAATAAGTAGGATCAGTGTCAGAAAATCCTAGAGAGAAGGTGGTATCAAGAGAGAGTGACTGCAGAGAGTCAGTGGCTGCAGGGAGATTAAGAAGGATGGGGAAGCAAGGAATAGTCTACCTGTCAAGATTTATGGAGCAGGGAAGACTTTATGACCAAAGAAGAGTTGGAGAGCATTATAAAATATAAAATGGATAGTCTTGATTACATTGAATAAAAAAGTTTCTGTAAAACAAAGCCAATGTAATCAAGATTACGAGGGAAGTGGGAAACTGGGAAAGAATTTTTAGTCAGTGTCTCTTATAAAGGCCTTATTTCTAAAATATACAGGGAATTAAGTAAAATCTATAAGAATACAAGTCATTCCCTGATTGATAAATGGTCAAAGGATATGAACAGGAAATTTTCAAAGGAAGAAATTAAAGATATCTATGAACATATGAAAAAAATGCTCTAAATCACTATTAATATGAGAAATGCAAATCAAAACAACCTTGAGGTACCACATCTCAACAGACAGATTGGTTGAGATGACAAAACAGGAAAATAACAAATACTGGAGAAGATGTGGAAAAATTGGAACACTAATGTATTGCTGGTGGAGCTGTGAACTGATACAACTATTCTGGAGAGCAATCTAGAACCATGCCCAAAGGGCTATAAATAATTGCATACCCTTTAACCCAGTAATACCACTTATGGAGTTGTATCCCAAAGAGATCATAGAAGTGGGAGGAAGACCCATATGTACAAAAAATATTTATTGTAGCTCTCTTTGTGGTGGCAAAGAACTCGAAATTAAGGGAATGCCCATCAGTTGGGAAATGGCTAAATAAGTTGTGGTATATGAATGTAATGGAATACTATTGTGCTATAAAAAATGGAGAAGAGACAGTCTTCATATTCACCTGGAGAGGGTTATACGAATTGAGACTAAGTAAGAAGAGCAGAACCAGAAAAAATTTGTACACAATCATAAACACATCGTATGTGTGATGACTAACTGATAAATTGGACTCTTCTCAGCAATGAACAGGTTTAAGACAACTCTACAAGTCTCAGGAGGGAAGGAGAGACCTAGAGAAAGATCTAGAAAAAACAGAGCTTAAATGGAGATTGAAGAAATCTATATGCTATCGCTCTTTTCCATGTTTGGTTTTATTTCTTTTTTCCCATTGTTCACACCATTGGTTATAACCCTTCTATACAACCAAACTATTTCACAATGTGAAAGTAAAAAACAAAACAAAAGGATGATAATTAAGAAAGGGCCATTAAATTTAGCAATTAAGAAATGATTGGTAATTTTGGAGAGCCCAATTTCAATTGAATGATGAGATCAGAAATCAGATATTGCTGAAAGTTAAGAAGGAAGTGAGATGAAAGGAATTAGTGGCATGGATTGTAAATAGCCTTCTCAATTTGTTTAGCCAGAAAAGAGATACAGAACAAAAGTTAGACTGGAGAGATGGATACAGCAAAGGGGTTTTGAGGATAAGGGAGACATGGGCACACTTGTAGGCAGTTGGGAAGTATACAGTAGACTTAATGTTTCTCCTTTCATACTGCAGGACAGCAAAAAGGCCCCAATCAGTGAATTCATTTCTCTCAAACTCTGGATGGTTCTGAAAAGCAATACCTGGAATCTGAAACCCTGTCAGCTTACTGCTCCTGCTGATGGTTTCTTCACACAGTTCTAACAGAGCTACTTTTCTATACTCTGACATGTCTTTCTTTTCCTGTCGAGTCTTGTCAACCCCACACATATTTTTTCAAATTCTGCATTATGCTTTCAGTGGCTCAAATGATTGCCTCATGGAATTCAGTGATTCACATTTCATTTATGAGGTGAACACCAGTTCTCAGCTGTGAAATCAAAAGTTTTTTTAATTTAATTAGTTTTTATTCTTCAAGAATTTACATAGTTGTTCATTTTGTCACTTTAACTCTCTCACATCTTAAAATAGTGCAAATATTTCAGGGGGCCAAAATGACTTGCAGCTCTGCTGTTTGTTTATTGGTTCTTGAAGGTGTCTTCTTCTCTAATGCAGAAATCTTTGGAAACTATTTCTTTTTACTTCTTTTTTCAGTTTGTGATAATGTACTCCTTTTTAAATCATAAAACTATTTACATAAAAAGGACCTTTACAAGCTGTTTTAGGTCCTCATATCTATATTTAAATTAATTTTTCTCCTCTAAACTTCTTACATTTCAAATGAAAACTTTGGGAATTTTTGTTCATTGTTTTACTTGTGTTTCGACAGTTTTCACTAACCAAGTTATTTCTCTTTCATTTCAGGCTCCAAACTGTTCATCTATGAGAGAAGCACTGCTTTACCAGCTTTAATAGTAGATTAAATCATTTTCATTAAACAAAAGGTATTTTCTTACCCTTTTAGCACCCTGCTGCTCCATATGAAAGAGCATTACTAAAAAAAAAAACGCAGACAGTGTTTTACATTCATTTTCCTTCAACCACGTATCTATTCAGTTGCCAGATTTCATAGTTATCTTCACAACAACTGGTCTTGATTCTCATCTCTCTCTCTCTCTCTCTCTCTCTCTCTCTCTCTCTCTCTCTCTCTCTCTCTCTCTTTCTCTCTCTCTCTCTTTCTCCACATACACACACACACACACACACACACACACGCACACACACACCACCTGAGCTCGTCATTTTGTGCCTACACTATTGCTATATCCTCCTAATTGGTTTCTCTTTTCAATAATCTCCATTTTAATCTTTCCTTCCTTCAGCTTCCAAAGTGATATTCCTAAAGCAGAGGACTTAGAATGTTATTTCTCTACTCCAAGAGGGGGGAACCTACAGCCTTGAGGCCACATGTAACCCTCTTGATCCTCAAGTACAGACCTTTCACTGAATCCAAACTTCACATAACAAATACTTTCATTAAGGGGATCCCTCTCTCTCTGTCTCTGTCTCTCTCTGTCTCTCTTTCTCTGTCTGTCTCTCTGTCTCTGTCTCTGTCTGTCTCTGTTTCTCTCTCTCTCTCTCTCTCTCTCTCTCTCTCTCTCTGTCTCTCTGTCTCATCCCTCCCCCCTCCTCTCTCTCTCTCTCTTTCTAAAAGACAGATGAATATGTATCAAAGCAAACCTTAGCATTCAAATGATACTGCTCTCTCCCATCACCAGTTATTTCTTTTTTAAAAATTATGTTATTTATTTATATATTATATAAAATCATTTTATTTATTTATTTTCTTATTTACATTATTCATTTCTGTGAGATTTTGAATTACAGATTTTTCCCTGTCTTTTCCCTACCCACAACCCCAAAACAGCAATCCCACTGTAAAGCCACTGCCCCAACCTGCTCTCTCCTATGTTCTCCTCAATCACCCCTCTAATTTTTTGGTAGGGCAGGGTGGGTCTTCCTACCCCAGTGCCTGTATATCTTAATTTCCAGTTGCATCTAGTTAATAATAATAATAATAATAATATATATATATATATATTAACATTTGATTGTAGAAGTTTAAATTTTAGATTCTTTTGGTTCCTCCCTCATCACCCACCCCCACTGGAAGGACAAGCAATTCCATACAGGCTGTACATGTGTAATTACACAGAACATGTCCAGAGAGGACATATTATGAGACACTCATTATATGTCCCTTCTTCCTATTACATGCCCCCCTTGTTCTGTGCTCTACCCTGTCCCTGTCCCTTTACAGAAGTGTGTGCTTCCAGCATCCCTCCCCCCAACCCTGCCCTCCCCTCCATCATCCCACCTCTCATTCCCATTCCCCCTACTCTCCCGTGTGGCAAGATACCCAGTTTAGAGTTTATGTCATTCCTTCCCTAAG
>CM053595.1:173951888-173982073 GCA_028646575.1 Pseudocheirus occidentalis
GCAGAATGCAAGGAACCACCCTTGGTCTCCATCTTTCCCTACTGCAGCCCAAAGCCAATTACTCCTTAAGTTCTTTATCCTAGGACCATGTCCAGAGGCTCAAACAAACAGGGAGTCACAATCAAGACTTGCAAATTAACTTTCAGTACTTTCTTTAGATATTCATGAAACCAAAGAGAGCATCCACCCAACAAGATTATACTCTTCTTGCATATCTGCCTAATGACCTCTTAGAACTGGGGAGCTAATGTGGCCAAGGACCCTGAAAGTTTTGGCCTACTACAAGAGATCATTCAGTAAGGAAGGCAAATAAGATGAGTGGTGATTGTTGATTCCCTGCTCAGGTATACGGAGGCAATGATTTCATAGCAATAATGAAGAGGCCTATAATTTTTTCAGGGCATTATTCAAGAGATAGCAGCATCTTTCATGACACTCATCAGAATGAATGATGATTACCAACTTCTGGTGATTTTCCCAGGCACAAATGAGACTGAAAAAGCAACAAAGGACAAATTCATATATAAAATGAAACCTTGGGTAAGAAACTAAAGACTATAGGGGCACAAGAGGCAATAGGAAGGTTGAGAACCACTAAACTAGAAGGAAGCTCTGGGGTTAGTTAGCTTCAGTCATTCCATATACAAGAACCAAGAAAAATATAAGGTACATGCCAAAGACTGATTATAAGGGATTTATAAGGACAGATTATTTATTTTTTATATTTGTAAAATAATGTCTAAAATTCCTATTAATAATTGGGTAGCTCATAAGAATGATTGGGGGTAAATCTGAGTATGATATTAATTTAAAGAGGAAAACCATTTAGGAACAGCTTAAAAGAGTAATTATTTTATACAAATGAGGTGATAGAGGAAGACTTGATACAGAGGAATTAGATGGGGAGGAGGGTTGGTAGTTTTGATAACCTTCTTTCCTTGGGAATAGGTTTAAGAAGAAGCAATACATAAATATTTAGAAGAGTATAAAATTATTCTAAATTCAGAAGAAATGAAATATCTACCATAGGTCTAGGAAGGGTGGAGAGGACAAGGGAGGGATCTTTAGAGGGGAGAATGAGTGGATAGGTAAAAGGAGGGGTACAGAAGGATGTTGTAGCAGCAAGCACTCTAGCATACCCAGGATGGCTGTTAGCACAGGTTCTTAGATCTGCTTTTCTAAAGGAAAGTAACTCAAAATGGGTTAACAATCTCAATTTAATCACTCAAACATATATCATTTACTTAGTTCAGGGGAAAAAGTCAGCACCCTCAACTTCAGAGAATACAAACAGAAGTTAAAAGCAGACAGAGAAACAGATCAGCAGATGGACTTCCAGCCCTCTGACCCTTACATCCATACCTAGTTATTTACCAGAGAGGGAAGCATCAACATCTGGGTTTTCTAAGTCTCATCTGGCCAAATCACACAACTCTTTCCAAAGTGAGCCCCAAATCAAAAACCTCACATCAGAGTGTGTGTGTATATATATCCTTCTCCTGGATCAGAGAATGTCACAACCCTCTTGACCAACTGCCCAATCACAAAGTAATAAGATGTGAACGTTCTTGAAGAACAAACTTCCCAACACAGGCTCCATTCAGCCTATTAGAGGGCAGAGTACATTTTCAAATCAGAGAATGTTCTCAGAGTCACTTAATCCTATCAAAAAGCCTACGGGCAGGGAAGATCTTCAGATTCTCATAACAGAGGTTTAGATTTATGAGAATGTGAGGATAGGAAAGGGATCCTTGGAGGCCAGTAGGCAAGTAATAGGAGGAAAAAGTAGTGGGTAAAAGTAAAATAGAGAAGGCAGAAAAGAAAGGAAAGAAGAGATATGCACAAACATAAAAACAAAGATCAGGAGTAGAATATGTTTGGGAAAGTGTATGTATATATGTATATATGTACATGTGTATGTATATATCTATAGCTTTAGAGAAACATATCTGAACTTTCTTGTAGCCTTTAGGGGGGGCATGTGGGAAGAGGGGAAAAAAAGAACAAAGTAAAAAAAATTCACATCAGAGAACAAAAGAAAACTCACAAGGAAGCAAAGAAAGGTGGACAATTCTCAACATGATATGTATTATCTATCATACAGGCTTTCCTGAAATGAAAATTTATTGGTACATATTTTGAATCCTCTCTTATGTTCTGCTATGTACTTGACATGCTTTTTTAAATTTCTTTGTATTTAAGTTCCAATATATATTTTATGACTTTTTTTGTTTCTTTTTTCTATTCTGTATTTGTGTTCTGGCCTGTGAGTCAAAATTAAAGAAAACAAAACCCTCCTCCACCCCAGGTGAAAGGAGAAGGAAGGAGGGAGTAAGCATTTATATAGTGCCCATTCTCTGCTAAATTCTTTACAAATATTACTACATTTTACCATCAGAACAGCCTTGCAAAGTAAGTGCTAGCACCATCTTCATTTTATATTTAAGGAAATTGAGGCAAAGGAAGGTTAAATGACTAGTAAGTGTCTGAGGCTGAATTTGAACCCAGCACTCTCTATTGTACCACCTAGTCTTCTGCAAAAAAAAAAAATCCACAGAAAACAAAAACCTTCTTAAAAGTACCATAGACAATGAAATAACATCAGTACTAAACATGTCCACCAAGTTGTATAGCACCCAGATTCTTAGAGGAGGAATTAAAGGAGTTACAGGAAGAAATACACAACAAAACTGTGCTAGTAGGGCATCTTTACCTCTTCTCAGAGCTTGATAAATCTGAGTGAAAAACAACAACCAAAACCAAGAAAGAAGTTAAGGAGGTAAATAGAATTTTAGAAAAGTTAGACATGATAGACTTGTGGATAAAACTGAATGGAAATAGAAAGGAGCATGCTTTTACTTTGATGGCCCATGGCACTTACACAAAAATCAAGCATATATTAAGGCATAAAAACCTCACAATCCAGTGCAGAAAGAGAGAAATACTAAATGCCTCCTTTTTCAGATCATGATGCAATAAAAATTATATGTAATAAAGGGCCATGGAAAGATAGGCTTAAAACTAATTGGAAACTAAATGATCTAATCCTAAAGAATGAGTGGTGGTTCAAACAACAGATAATGCAATCAATAGTTTCATCAAAGAGAATGGCAATGAGACAGCATGCCAAAATTTATGGGATGCAGTCAAATCTACACTTAAGGGAAATTTCACATCTCTAAATGGTTACATGAATAAAATAGAGGAAGAGATAAATGAATTAGGAATGCCACTAAAAAAAAACTAGAAAAAGCACACATTAAAAACCCCTATTAAATGCCAAATTAGAAATTCTAAAGATCAAAGGAGAGGTTAATAAAGTTGCAAGTATGAAAACTTTTGAACTAATAAATAAAACTAGGAGCTGATTTTATGAAAAAAAAACCCAATAAAATAGATTAACCTTTGGTTAATTTGAGTAAAGAAAAGAACAAAGAAAACCAAATTACCAGTATCAAAAATGAAAAGGGTAAATTCACCACTAATGAAGAGGAAATTAAAGCAATAATTAGGAGCTATTTTGCCCCAGCTTTATGCCAGTAAATCTTACAATCTAAATGAAGTGGATGAATATTTACAAAATTATAAATTGTCTAGATCAATAGAAGAGGAAATAAAATGCTTACCCCCATTTCAGAAAAAAGAAATTGAATAAGCCATCACTGAAATCTCTAAGAAAATATCTCTAGGGACAGATGGATTTACAAGTGAATTCTGCCAAACTTCTAAAGAACAATTAATCCAATACTATATAAACAATTTGGAAAAATATGCAAAGAAGGATTCTTACCAAATTATTTTTATGACACAAATAAATCAAAGAAATTATAATAGGGAATGAAAAAACAAAACCATTACTCTGCAGTGATGTGATGGTATACTTAGAGAAGCCTAGAGAATTAGCTAAAACATATACTTGAAATAATTAACTATTTTAGCAAAATCATGAGGTAGAAAATAAGCCCACATAGATCATTGGCATTTCTATAAACTGTTAACAAAGCCCAGCAGCAAGGATTAAAAAAGAAATTTCATTTAAAGTAACTATAGATAATATCAAGTATTTGGGAGTCTATACACCAAAACAGACCCAAGAACCATATGAACACAATTACAAAACACGATTCTATTTAAATTAATGTACTTATTCAGTGCCACACCAAACTATCAAAAATATTTTATGGAGCTAGAAAAAATCATAACAAAGTTAATCTGGAAGAACAAAAGGTCAAGAACATCAAGGGAATTAATAAAAAAAGTCAAAGAAAGGTGGCCTAGTCATACCAGATCTAAAACTATAATATAAAGCAGTAATCACCAAAACTATGTGGAACTAGCTAAGAAATAGAGTGATGGATCAGTGGAATAAGTTATGTATGTAAGACACAGTAGTCAATGGCTATAATAATCTACAGTTTGATTAACCCAAAGACTCTAACTTCTGGGATAAGAACTCTCTATTTGACAAAAACTGCTAGGGGAAATGGAAAATAGTGTGGCAGAAACTAGGCATAGACCAACATCTCATACTGTATATGAAGATAAGGACAAAATGGGTATATGATTTAAACACAAGCAAATTAGGAGAGCAAGGAATAGTTTGCCTGTCAGATCAGAAGGAAAGAACTTATGACCAAACAAGAGATAGATAACATTATGAAATGCAAAATATATTATTCTGATTACATTACACTTTTTTTTGCACAAACAAAACCAATGCAACCAAGATAAGAAGGAAAAGCAGAAAGCTGGGAAATAATCTTTACAGTAATCTGATAAAGACCGAATTTCTCAAATATATAGAGAAGTGAGCTAAATTTATAATAATTCAAGTTATTCCCCAAAGATAAATGGTCAAAGAATATGAACAGGCAGTTTTCAGATGAAGAAATTAAAAATTTCTGCAGTTGTATGAAAAACTGTTCTAAATCACTTTTGATTAGAGAAATGCAAATCAAAACAACACTGAGGTACTGTATCACACCTATCAGATTGTCTAAACGTTAAGTCAAGGATGAGCAGCATTCCAGAGGACTGCTGCTATGAATGGCTTTAAGGTTCTGATCATATAGTATAGTGAACTCTCTATTTATTGAGCAGTAAATTAAAGCAAAACATTCACAGAAACCAAAGTACAGCATTCACAATGTTATAACACAACAATTTATCACTAAAGTGGCCACATTGTTTTCACCAAAGTGGTCAAATAGTTTTAAACAAAAGATATCATTCACTAAGTCCTTAATTGAACCATCCTTAAGGAGCATGCTTCCTTAAGGGACACAAAGTACAAAGGTCAACTTTCTCCATCCCTAGGTCACATTGTCTTAATCTCTCAGTCAAAAAGTCTTCTTCCTTCTCTCTGGAGATTAGTTTCAAATCATCCTTAACTCAATCATACTTAAGAGGTACAAGGTGCAGCACAAAGTTCTCCCACTCCTAGGCCACAGTAAATTATGACCTTCTCAGTCAGCACTAGGTACCAAAAGAGAGGTCTTTTCATCTTGACTCAAGACTGGCTCTCAAACTCCATGGTTCCTCTTCCATGGATCCAGCTCCTGCCCAAATCTACCCATCTGTCACCTAAATTCACAGATAGGAAGATCTCAGATCCTCGTCTACCTCCTCATCCAGTTCCCATTTCACATTGAAGCTCACAGTGCCCAGGCCACCTCAAGTCCTTCACAGTTTCTGTTTCTGGGAAGACAAAGCTTAAAAGAACCAAAATGACATTCATACAAATTGCTGGTACCATCTTCAATTCACTGTCTGCCTGTGAAATCAACACAGAACCACATACAAGGGGTGAGAACTCAAGACAAACCCACAAACAAGGTCTGAGAACTCAATACAAATCATTAGTATAGTCCCAGGACCTCTGAAAACTTTTGTAAACAGATAACAAGAAAATCCTCTTCCAGTAAGGTATCACAAACAAAAATCAACACCAACAGAACAGTCAAACAGAGTGCCTGGCCACCACAAAGTTCCCCTTCTCAATTCTGCTCTTTCCCAGTTTGGACTTCTCCTTATATATATGGTCATTATCTCCTCCCTGTTCTGCCGCTTCCTGTTGCATCAGCTCCTCTTGCAACAGTTCTTCCCACTGTGGGGTTTGCAAGTTCCATTTCTTAACAAAGACTTGTTATAATCATGGGCAAGGCTAAAAAGAAACTTTAACTGAAACAAGGTGCTAAATAATTAAATAGCTGAAACAAGGTACCAAGTACTTCTTTGTTTGCCATTAAACTAACATAACAAAACAGGAAAAGGACAAATGTTGGAGAAGATGTGGGAAAATTGGAAAACTAATACATTATTGGTGGAGTTGTGAATTTATCCCACCATTCTGGAGAGCAATTTGGGACTATGCCAAAGGGCTATAAAACTGTGTATACCCTTTGATCCAGCAATACCACTTCTAAGTCTGTATCCCAAAAAGATCATAAAAATAGGAAAAGGACCCATATGTGGAAAAATATTTTTATGAGCTCTTTTTTTGTGGTGGTTTAGAATTGCAAATTGATGGGATGCCAATCACATGGGGAATAGCTGAACAAGTTGTGGTATATGAATGTAATGGAATACTATTGCTCCATAAGAAAGATGAGTAGGTGGATTAAAAAAAGAAAAACCTGGAAGGAGTTACATGAACTGATGCTGAGTGAGGGGAGCAGAACCAGGAGAATGTTGTTCACAGTACCAGCAATATTGTAAGATGATCAACTACAAGACTTAGTTCTTTTCAGCAATACAATGATCCAAGACAATTCCAAAAGACTTATGGTAGAAAATGTTATTCATATCCATAGAAAGAACTATAGAGTCTGAATGCAAATTAATTCTTTTCATTTTTTTGTGTTTTTTATTTCTCATGGTTTTCTTCTTTTGTTGTGATTCTTCTTTCAGAACATGACTAATGTGGAAATATAATTAATATGATTGTACATGTATGACCTACATCATGTTTGCTGTCTCTGGGACAGCAGCAAGGAGGAGAGGGAGGGAGAAAACTTTGGAAATCAAAGTCTTATAAAAGTGAATGTTGAAAAGTAACTTTACATGTAATTGGAAAAAAATATTTTTAGTGCAAAAAATTGTTTTGTTTATGAATTAAATCCTCCATTAATCTACCCTCACTCATATTCCTCACTTTTTTTTCTTTCCTTTCCCTCCTGTAATCACTTATGATTACATGTTGGTGTTTGCCATTATAGGTTTACCTTGACTCCTGTGGCTGTATTTCAAAGTTCTTATGTAGCACTGGTCTTTTTAGGAATGCTTAGAAGTCCTTTATTTCTTAAAATTCATTTTTTTTGTGGGGCGGCTAGATGGCTCAATGAATAGAGCACCAGACCTGGAGTCAGGAGGACCTGAGTACAAATCCAGTTTCAGACACTTTACACCAGTGATTCTCAACCTGTGGGTCGTGACCCTTTGGAGATTGAATGACCCTTACACAGGAGTTATAGGGGTCACCTAAGACCATCAGAAAACACATATTTCTGATGGTCTTAGGAACTGGGACACCACTCCTCTATCCAACTTTGGGCGGGTCTGCCCACATGCAGATACACCCACATACAAGTATTAAAGGGTCACGGCATTAGTATGGTTGAGAACCACTGCTTTATACTTACTTACCATGTGACCTTGGGCAAGTGACTTAACCCCAACTGCTCTACTTTCCTCTGCCCAAAAGAAAAAAAAATCCATTTTTTTCCTCTGTTGGATTACACTCAGCGTTGCTGATGTCATTCTTGATTGTCAACATACACATTTTCGTCTGGAATATCATTTTACAAGCTCTTTGGTCTTTTAGTGATATCTGCTAAATGTTGTGTGTTTGACTGTGACTTCTTGATTTTTTTCATTCTGGATATTTGCAGTATTTTTTTGCAGTGCTGGAAGCTTTGGGATTTGCCTATAATAGCTATAATTTGAGAGTTTGTATGAGGAGGTGACTGGTGAATTTATTTCTCTTTCTACTCCACTCTGGTTCTAAGTCATCTGGGCAGTTTTATTTTGAGACTTTTTTATATATATGCTAATTAGACTCTTATTTTATTTTACTTTTTGCCTGTAGTATTTATGTAGTACAGTGATTCTTAGATTAGATTTCCTTCATCTGTTTTCTGATTTGGTTGTGTTTTACTATGAGGTACCTTACATTTTCTTCTACTTTTGACTTTGTTTTTAACATTTCTTATTATTTCACATTAATTATTTTCTATTTGATCCATTCTAATTTTCAAGAAATTTCTTACTTTGGAAATTATTTTAAAAAATTTCCATTGCCCTTATTCCCTTTCTTATAGAGCTCTCATTTCATTTATTAAAGAAAATTATTCTTTTTTCCCAAAATTTTATTTTTAACTCAAATGCCAGAACACATATACAGAGTGGAGAAAAGAAACAAAAACATATCATAAACTTAAATATTGGAACTTAAATATAAAGTTAGGAAAAAACATGTCATGTGCATAGCAGAACATGAGAGGATTCAAAATATATAGCAATAGATTTTCATTTCAAGAAAGCTTATATGATGAAAAATGCTCATTGAGTTGAGAATTGTCCATTTTTTCTTTGCTTCCTTGTGAGTTTTTCTCCTCCCTCCAACTTCCTCCCAGAAGGTTACAATAAAGTTTAGCTGTGTTTCTCCATAGCTATACATATATAAACACACACACATATATGTATGTACATATATATATATATACACACACACATATAGATACACTCTTTACATACATATATAGACATATACTTTCCCAAACCTATTCTATTCCTGACTTTTGTTTTTTATGTATGATTATATTTTTTCTTTTCTATTGTTTCTTCCTCCTCTACTTTACTTGTATCCACTACCTTGTACTCTATGACTTGCTTACCCCCCTCCAAGTATTCCTCCCCTATCCTCCCATTCCTAGAAATCTAAACACTCTTCTATACCCCTAATTTACCCATTCCCTCCCAGTCCCCTCCAAAGATCCCTCCCTTGTCCTCTCCCCACTCCCTATGCCCTAGCATTTTATTTCTTCTGGATTTAGAAGACTTTTATACTCTTCTAAATAGGTATGTATTGTTCCCACTTAAACCTGTTCCCAAGGAAAGTAGGTTACCAGAACTACCAGCCCTCTTTCACCATCTAATTCCTCTGCATCAATTCTCCCCTTTGCACCTCAAATAATTACTCTTTTAAGTTGTTCCTAAATGGTTTTACTTTTTAAAATCTTATCAATTTCAGGTATCTTTTTTATAGACTACCAAATTATTGATAAGAATCATACACATCCATTGTACATTTATAAAAATAAACAGTCTGTCCTTAGGGTCACTTATATTCAATCTTTGTTATATGCCTTATGTTTCCCTTGGTTCTTATAAGTAGAATCTTCAATTAAACTCAGAAATTTTTTTTAACAAAATCTTGGAAGTCAGAATTTATTAAATGTTCATTTTTTTCATTCAGGATAATATTTAACTTTTCAGGGTATGATATTTTTGGCAAGAGTCCCATTTCTTTTGCTCTTCAATATGTTGTGTTCCAAGACCTACAGTCCTTTAATGTCTCTGGTGATGTGTCTTGTGTAATTCTAATTATGACACCATCATATTTAAATTGCTTTAACCTTGATTCTTTTAATATTTTTTCCTTGAGCTGGGGGTTTCAAAATTTGACTATGATACTCTTTTGAGCTTTCCTCATAGGATCTCTTTTAAGTGGTGATTGATTGATTTTTTTTCTATTTCTACTTCCCCCCCCACCCCACCTCCCCTTATTTTAATGCTTTAGGACAATTTTCTTTGATTATTTCTTGTATTATGGTATCAAGATTATTTTTTTATTGCAACTTTCAGTTAGTTCAATTATTTTTAAATTTTCTCTTCTTGATCTAGTCCCCAAATCTGTTGTTTTTCTTATAAGATGTTTCACTTTTTCTTCTATTTTTTTCACTATTCATATTTTATTTAATGATTTCTTGATCTCTTATCAGTTCACTGGCTTCACTTTGCCCAAGTATAATTTTCAAGATGCCATTTTCTTCCTTAAGATTCTGAATCTCCTTTTCTAATTGGTTCACTTTCCTTTCATACCCTTCTTGTTTTTCTTGGATTCTTCTTCTTCTTCTTTTTTAGTTTTTCCTCCATCTCTATCATTTGATTTTTGAAGTCTTTTTAAAGATCTTCTATGAATTCTTTTTGGTCAGGTGACCATTTGACGTTACTCTTTGGTGATTTCTTTACTTCAGTATCCTCCTCTGAAGATGAACCCCAATCATTTCTATTTCCATAAGAGCTTTCTATGGTTGGATTCTTTGTCCTTTTCCTGTGCATTTTTTGGTGGTAATATCCTAATTATTTATAGTCACCTCTAGCCCTGGAGTATGGGAAATGGTACCTCTTGCCCCAGATCTTCAGTTCTTCCTTTTAGCCTGAAGCCAAAGTGAAACTTCCAACCTCTTGTAGGTGCCCACGGTCAGGGACTTTCTACCCCACTGTTTCTGTACTCACCAGGAGGGAATGTTCCTTCTCACCCCCACCACTCTTCACAGCAGAGCTAGGTCTGTTGTTCCTGGTCAGTAGAGGTTCTCTTTTTTTTGTTTTTGTTTTTTTGTTTTTGCCTTTTTGGAGGGCAGTTGGGATTAAGTGACTTGGCCAAAGTCACATGGCTAGTTAGTGTGTCAAGTGTCTGAGGTCGGATTTGAACTCAGGTCCTCCTGACTCCAGGGCCAGTGCTCTACTCACTGTGCCACCTAGCTGCCCCAGTAGAGGTTCTCTTGATCTTTCTCAGGTCAGATGCCCAACTACCCTCACTCTTCTGACGGTAAAATTTCTGGTGGCTAGGGCCAAGGCAGCCTCTCCAATTAACTAACCCCAGGGCTTGCTGCTTGTTGTTTAAGAGGCTAGCAGCTTGCTGTTAAAATGAAACCTAGCCTGGAGGTGTTTCCTCTTCATAGGGACAAAACCTTGTCATGGGATTTTTCTTCTGATCTTCTCAAATTGTCCCAGGAGGACCACTTTATACCCCTTTTCCTATTTTATCTCCACCCTTACTTTGTTCACCCTATGGTGCTATTTTAACTCTTGCAGGAGAAAATCTTGAGAGCTTGGAATTTTCTGACCTACTCTGACATCTTCCCAGAATCCCCTCAAAAAATAATTCTTAAAAAAGTACTTACTTCGTTTTTTTCCCAATAATTCTAGTTTATGTTTTGCCTATGCCTCTCTCTCTCTCTCTCTCTCTCTCTCTCTCTCTCTCTCTCTCTCTCTCTCTCTCTGTCTGTCTGTCTCTCTCTCTCTTTTTCTCTCTCGCTGATTTTACTTGTACATGGTTTGGAGTAATTTTCTTCTTCTGAGTTTATGTCTTGAATGTTCCTGTCACCATAGTACCTTTTTTTATGCTGAGATTCTTTTTTTGTTTCCTTTCCTTTCCTCTTCTTTACTTTTTTTCTTTCCTCTTTTCTTTCCTTTTCTTTTCTTATTCGTGTAGCTTCCTTCTTGATTTCATTATTTATATTAGGTCCAGACTCAGTACTCTTTTGTAAGGAATATTTGCTCTGGTCCTGTTGCTGTTTTCTTGAAGTATTGAGTGTTGTGTTTCTCTAGAACTTTAGGAATAGCTCAGGCTGGGGACCTAAAATATTACGTCCTCCTAAGGTGTTCTGATTGAGAGCAAAGTTTGAGTTCTGTAAGTTTCTGATCTGGGTTTGGATTTGAGCAATAGGCAAGTGGGCTTGCCTTAGTTGGAGTACCAGCAAATTGTTTCTGGTCTGTTATTATTAACCATCTGTAAATCTATACTGGTTCATAGTAATAGAACTTCAGGCTCCCATTTATTTTTGTATTTCTGCCCTTGCTCTTTTATTATGGAGTCTGGAACTGAGATCCACCTCTCCTCAGAGCCACATGGCTACTGATTCCTTCTGAACTATTCCTTTTTCAGTACCTAGCTTAGTAACCTTAATAAATCAGAACAGCTAATAAGCTCTCTTTAGACATAATTTTGTTCTTTCAAAGGTGGACAAACCAAGAAGGGGGAATGCCATACTCTATCTGGTTGCTAGTATAAAAATAATAGGAACCTTGAGGAAAATAATCATTTCTCTCTCTCTCTCTCTCTCTCTCTCTCTCTCTCTCTCTCTCTCTCTCACACACACACACACACACACACACAGAGTTTGGGGGGAGCATTTTTATTTTTTAAAGGGTTCAGAGTAAGGATAGTTAGGAAACCATGAAAATTCAGCTAGAGGACTAATACCTTGAGAGCTAGGAAACTTTCATTAGTGAAATTCTGAAGAAAAAGGAAAATAATTCTAATTAAGAGAAGGAAGGACATTTGTCTGAAGAGTTTGATGTGGATACATAAAGAACACATTTTACTAATTAAGAATTTAAATAGATATCTTCAGAAGATTGAAACAAGGACAGTTCATTTATGGCTCATATGATATTGTCACAATGTTAAAGCTCAGAATGAGCTGGGCCTGATAAAGAATAATCAGGACTTTTTTAAAAGCTAAATTAGGGAAGAGGGCAGACTCTAGAAAGAATTAGGAGTACTCCTTGGTGTGTACAGGATCATGATAACAAGCAAAAGAGAGAAAAGATAGCTATTCAATTTCTATTTTGCTTCTGGTTTCTCTTCCAAGGAGAATGAACTTTGTACTGGAAATGACAGAACAAAAATGACTAACAGGCACTTGATATTTAAGATAAGTAAGGAGTTAGTATGAGAGAGACTGATTGACCTTGATGAATTCAAGTCACCTGGATCAGGTGAATTACATCCTCAGGGTGTGAAAGAGGTGGTTGATGTGATTGATGAGGCAGTGGCAATAAGATCTGTAAGATCATGGAGGCCATGATAATTACCTTGGGCAGTAGAAAGACAAGTAGAAAGACATCTTTTAAAAAAGGTTTTCAAAAAGCCTGAAAACTGTAAGCCAGTGAATTTTATTTCAATTCTTGGAAAAATTCTAGAATGGGTAATTATAGAGATGATAAGTGGAGCTAGAAAAAGAAACAATAATTACCTGGAACCACCATGGCTTTTTCAAGAACAAATCTTCTCAGACTAAACATCCTTTATTTTATTTTATTTTTTTAACATGTATACTAAACTAGTACATGGGAACCAGATATCATTAACACAGATTTTATAAAAAATATTTTAGGAAAACTATCATGTTATTCATGTGAAAAGATGAAGAAATGAATATTAGATAATACTACAGTTACAAGGACTTGGAATTTAATGAATGACTAAACTCAAAGAGAAGATAGAACCTGAGCTAGGTCTTGCAGGAGGAGATGAATTTTGATGGACTGAGAATGGAATACATTCCATGCAGGATGAGTGACCTGTGTCAATTTATTGGGTTAGGAGAGATGATGCATATAAAAGTGATTTTCAGTCATAAAGTGGGGGAAATGAAAGGAACAGACATTTACTGAGGGCCTGCCATGTGCTAGACAGTGGGTTAAACACTTTATGAATATGATTTCATTTGATCCTGACTGCAATCCAGCAAGGTATGTGCTATTATATGCATTTTACAGTTAAGGAAACTGAGGCAGACAGCATTTAATTTACAGGGATAAATTAATTACTTGGTCACACAGTTGGTAAATGCCACAACCTGAATTTGAACTCATATCTTCTTGAATCCAGGCCTAGTGCTCTATCCATGGTACTACTTAACTGCCTAACAACACTGGTACAAATTTCTGCTGATATATGATTTAAGATTCTTGTTTTTTTTTCTAAAGACATACTAAATACATCTAAAATTATAAAAATCAACCAACAAATCCCAACATATGGAGATGCCCTGCTATTTGATTTTAAAAGAAAAGAAGCAAAATAATACAAAATGTATTTCCCACTGTATATTTCTAGTAGATTCTCAAAAACTTCTGTGGGAAAAATTAACCTACACATATACCTACTTATAACTGGCAGAAGAAGTAAGGCAAAACTGGAAACCAAGGCACATTAAGTAGAATCTATTAACTCAGTGGCTGTGTTCATTTCAAATACCCAGGCTCATCATTCCCCCCCCCCCCATTTTTTTTTTATAATTTTAGAAACTTGTGTGTCACCAGGAAATTTCTATTCTGGGAATAAGGCTTTGCAATATTCTTGGTCAATAGTGTCTTGCTCTATTATAATGAGTTTATGTCAGATTCATCTAAGTTTTAAAAATAAAATAAGATTGCTGCAACTGTGTCATCATGTGCCAGCTTGCTACTACATGCAGCATATTTTTTAAAAAAGTTTCATTAAAGCTCAATATCTTCTTTCCTAAAAAGGTTTTAGAATTCAATTGCACTTTGAAGGATTAGTTCTCATAGTCGACATTTGCCTTGAAATTGTTTGACCACATTATTGTTTGGTACATTTTTTCAGGCAGTGCTCAATGGCTCATGTGTTTTCTTGGTAATAATGCCTCTAGCTACTGTCTTAATTTCCCCTTTTGGATTAGTGCCTGCCTCTCATCTGAGTTACCAAGGTAATGATTTTCCACATTTATTTCCTTGTTCATCTGTTGTAACATGTTGTCAGGACTTCTTGAAACATTTGCTATCTTTCCACAAGTCGTTCTTTTCAAATACATACGTAAGCACTGGGTTTTCTTTCTTTCCTTTTTTTTTTGGTTCTACTATTCTAGAAGAAGGATGAGGGTGGGGCTTTCCTCTTTAAGATTGTATAGACATTTATTTTTCCAAATATACTGGTTAAGAAATGCCTTGATGTTGAATGTGTGAGATAGAACTCTGAAGTTCTATATAATTAGAAACCTCAACTTCTACATGCTATATTAAAAAAATAGATACAGCATTATGTTATGCATAGGATGCTACACTTAGAGTCAAGAACATCTGGGTTCAAATTCTACTTCTGATACTTACTAGGGACTGTGTGATCCTGTCATTTTGACTCTGTGAGCTTTTGGTAACTCTTTAGCACAGTGGTTCTCAACCTTCCTAATGCCTCGACCCTTTAATAGAGTTCCCCATGTTGTGGTGACCCCCAACCATAAAATTATTTTCATTGCTACTTCATAACTGTAATTTTGCTACTGTTATGAATATGTCTGATATGCAGGATGTATTTTCATTGTTACAATTTGAATATAACTCACAGGTTGAGAACTGCTGCTTTAGAACTTATTGGTTACAGAGCAGTTGAGATCTGAGAGTGGAGAAGGGCTACCATACTCACCTATTCTGTTGTAATAAATATTCCTTGAAAAAAGTAGGATCACCCCACCTATAATTAAAATATATAAAAGAGCCAGAAGGTGCTAACGGAAAGATATTAATAAAGTAGCCTAAAGTAGCAACTTCATATTTCCAACCTATCCAGATAGAATAGCTTAATATGGGCCTGTACCATCTGCTCAAATTATAGAAACTCATTCTGCTGGAGTCAAGCAAGGAGGGATTTATTTATTCCTATGGATAACAACTTGCTGAGAGCTCCAGATAACTAATTAAACTCATGCAATTTTGTTGCATATATATATACCTAGCAAACCATATGCAGATTGGAAAAATTCATAAAATTTCTGATTAGTGGCAACTCCTAATTATTTAGTTTTTGGCTTTGTAATGTGCTTTATTCACAAATCCTTTTGAGTTTCCATTTTTCGTGTTCTCTTTTTACAACTCAGGAAATGGAAGTTCAGTGAATTCAAATGACTTCTCCAAGATTACACAGTTAGTAAGTACTAGATCTGGGAATAAAAATTCAGTCTTCCTACTGCCAGTCCAGCATTCTCCCTACTATGCTCTGATGACACCACTGATTTTGTTTCCAAATATGAAGTATCTATTTTTTTTCCCAAGGCCAATTGAAAGGCTACCTCCTATGTGAAGCTTTTCCTGATCCCTCTGTAACTAACAATGTTCCCCCACCCTCTCCATGAAATTAGGATAGATTTATATGTGGGTTCACCCCTCTCCCCTTAACATGTAAACTCCTTAAGGGAAGGGACTGTTTCATTTTTCCTTGTATGCACTAGAACCTTGTATCACTAGCACCAAGCATGTGCCTGGCACCTAGATGGAGCTTACTAAGTGTGTGTTTATTGATGAATAATGCAGCTATGACCCTTTAGCAAGTCATAGATGGAAAAAAGCACTTCAGCACAGCAGAGGGTATTTAGGAAAAGTCAAACAGAACTTGTTATGGAAACGACACTTTCAGACAGAACTATCAGACTTCCAGCCAGGCTGTGACTATCTTTTCTTTGGTTAGCAATATCACCAGAGCCTTTTCAGGATGAGTTGATATTTACTTCATCCAAGACGTTTCCTTCAGTTATCAAGCTAGCCAGGGCACCACCACTTGACAGCTTAAACAAATCTGAGTCATGCACACTTGAACTGCATAAGCTCCCTGATATCTAGGAAACCTGATTTTTCTCAGGTTGCTTTCTTAGAAGCAGGAAGTCCCATTTTGCCAAATGTAAATTAATCCAAACCTCAAAAGGTTAGAATTCAGTTTGAAAGTTCAAGAGAAGTTGTGTGTTAAACTTGGCTCTGCTTGTCCCATCCCAGCTACTCACTTCCTTTTGGGCTTAGATGTAACATTCTGAATTTTTTTTTCAGGTGCAAGTTACCAAACTTAAAGAATAGTAGACAACTTCAATGCTCATTGGATTATATTCTGTTTACTTTATTCTTCAGTTTTAATTCAAGATGACTATTTATTTAGCAGATACTGTGAGTAAGGTCCTACATAAAATATTTGCAATAAGAAAAAATTTTCAATGACACAGTAACTGTCCTCAAGAAGCTGATAATCTAGTGAAAGGGATATATAATTTGTATGCATATGAGATTGATACAAGATACAATATCATGGAAGCAAAGGAGAGAAGCACACAAAGTAAGGCCAGAAAAAGTTGAGGAGGTAGAGATCACTTTCAGGTGAAAATATATAGTGAACAACTTCATGATAAAGGTGGTTGAAGGCATTAAGGAAACAAAAAGAAATTAACAAGTGGACATGAGAGTAAAGGAAACCAGGAAATATTAGGAAGCAGCTTGTAATCCAATTTGGCTAAACCATAGTAGTACATGCAGGAATTCAGCAACATCACTGAACAGCAGGGAAATTGGGAAGTTGGATAAGTTTAGACAAGAGTAACTTTAGGTGAATTTAGTTTTCAACTTGTTGAATTTTAGGTCTTTAGAAAGATCTTTTAGATAGTTTGAAATATGGAAGCAGAGCTCTAAGGAAAGATTGGACTGAAGATTACTTTTCATCTCTCTCCCTCTCATCAACTAAAGGGACTGGCCTGGTATGGAATCAGAAGTATATGTAGAGGAGGATCTGGTAAAGAAAAAATCACTTATTCATTCAAGATGGGGTTGAAGGAGAAGATAGTGTTTAAAGAAGTCTGAGTAAAGGGAGATAAAGATGAGTGAAGAAAAGGGAGCTCTCAGAAAATGAATTCAATTGAAGTATGAGATAAGGTCTTCAGCTGAGATGGCAAAGAGAGTATGTTAGAGGGGAGGAAGCTCTAGGATGGGTGAAAAAAATCTTAGAATAGGTATTGCAAAGGAAAGGATAGTAAATCTGTTAGGAAAGTATAAAATGATTTTCCTATTGCAGAGAATCCCCAATTTGAATTACGTGAAAACGATTTAGTAGATTCAATTAGCATGTTTTCGTGGTTAGCTGTTATCTATTTATTCTATTTTGTCTTTCTGTCTGTTTTTTAGGGACTAAAAATGATTGCTTCTCAGTCATCATACTCTTTACTTTTTTTACAACATTTAATTCTGATCGTTTTTTCCTCTTTTTATCTTTTTAAGATATTTTCTCCTTCCTCAGTTTTCATGATAGTGTTATTTCCTGGTTATCTTATTCCCTGTCTGTTCTCTCTTACTATTAAGGGAACCTCAAAATTGCCAGTGTTCCAGGCATGCAATCTAGGAATCATCCTTGACTCTTTAGTATTTCTCAGCACCCGTATTCATTCTGTTGCCAATGCTTGTTAGTTTTACCTTTGTAACATTTCTTTAATCACCGCCTTCTCTCCCCTGATATTGTCATCACTCTGTTGCAGACCCTCATCTCCTCATACTTGGACTACTGACGTAGCCTGGTGCTTGGTCTGCATGCCAGAAATGTATCCCCATGCCATTCCACCCTCCATTCAGCCACCAAAGGGAGAAAACATACTTTCAGCCACGTCACCTGCTCTTCTCACTGATCAGTAATCTCCAGTGGCTCCCTGTAGCTCCAAGATCAAATACAAAATCATATGTTTGATGTTCAAAGCCTTTCAGAATTTATTTCTCCCACCCTTTATGTTTCCAATATTTTTACACCTTACACCCCTTCTTTCCACATAAATTTTGAATCAGTAACACTGACCTCTTTGGTGTTCCTGGAAAAAACCACTCCATATCTTAGCTCTGGGCATTTTCATTGTCTCTCATGCCTGGAATATTTCCCTTCCTTATCTCCACTCCCTAGTTTTCTTCGGGTCCCAGCTAATGATCTCACCTTCTGCTCTTAATTATTTCTTATTTTCCCATATGTAGCTTGTTTGTATGTATTTCTTTGCTAGCTGACTCTCCCATTAGTTTGCGAGCTCCTTGTGGTCATAGATTATATTTATATTTTTGCTTTTTGCTTTGGTTCCCCTATGCCCAGGCTGGCATGTATTCAGTGTTTAGTAAATGGTTATTGACTGACTCTTTTTTATCATTTGCCTTAAACACACACGCACACACACACACACACACAGAGCAAAGCATCTAATCTTTTTAGGCCAAGGGTTCTTAACTTTTTGTGTGTCATGGATTCCTTTGGCATTCTGATAAATTCTGTGGACTCCTGATTAGAATAATTTTTTTTCATTCATACATGTTGCCATCTATTTTTACCATTCGTTTTTACATATCGAGTTTTACATTCTCTCCCTCCTTCTAGTCCCTGCCCAAACCATTGGCAAAGTAAGCAAGATAATATCAATTAGACACATGAAATCATGCAAAACAGTTCCATTAACTTTATTACAAAAAAGAAAAAGAAAAAGAAAGGAAGTGAAATAGCGTGCTTCAATCTACACTTGGAGCTCATCAATTTTCCCTTTGAAGATGGATAACATTTTTCATTATGGTTCCTTTGGAATTTTCTTGGATCATTGTATTGATAGAATAGATAAGTATTTCACAGTTGATCACCATTACAATATTGCTGCTACTGTGTACAATGATCTTATTCTGCTCATTTTATTCTACATCAATTCATAAAGGTCTCCTCAGGTTTTTCTGAAACCATTCTGTTCATTGTTTTTTATAGTACAATAAGATTCTATCACAATTGTATATCACAATTTGTTTATCCATTTCTAAATTGATGAGAATTCCATCAATTTCCATTTTTTTTGCTGCCAAAAAAGAACTGCTATTAATGTTTTTGTGTATATAGACATGTTTCCTTTTCTTTTTTGGGGGGAGGGAAATTGGGGTTAAGTGACTTGCCCAAGGTCACATGGCTAGTTTTTGTATTAAGTATCTGAGGTCAGATTTGAACTCAGGTTCTCCTGACTCCAGGGCAGGTGCTCTATTCACTTCGCTACCTAGCCATCCTTATGTGTTTCATTTTCTTTTGATCTCTTTGGTTTACAGACCCAGCAGTAGTATTACTGGGTCAAAGGGTATACAAAGCTTTATAGCCCTTTTGGGTATAGTTCCAAATTGTCCTTCAGAATGTTTGTGCCAGTTGACAACTCCACCAAGAGTGCATCAGTATACCTATTTCCCCCCCAAACCTCCTCTGTAATAATAATTAAATTTGAAGTTCCTTTTGTATTGCTGAGCTGATAGGTACTTAGCACCTAATTCAAATTAAGCCTCTGTTAAAGAAACAGAAGGTGTGAACTCCTGTTGTTGATGTAGCATGAAGGGTCTGAACAGGGAACCCTTGTTGCTGACATAACAGGAAGGGGCTGAAAAGGGAGGAGAAATACTGAATATAAGGAAAAACCCCAGAGAGGGAGAGTCAGAACTTCTTGGGATAAGCTTTGTGGAGGTAAAAGCAGCTGCTGCTGGGGAGACTGAAGAGGAAAGGCCAGGGCTGGAGAGAATAATTTTGGTTCTGGGAACCAGCTGAAACTTCTGCTGGGGATCTACCAGCTTCTCCTGGGAGTTGCCAAAGACTTCCAAGGGCCAGGTCGAGCTGCTGAAGACTGAGGAAGCATGACTGTGATGCTGGTACTGTGTATGAACCTGTTTGTGGCTTTGTTGAGCCTTGACTTTCTGGGAAGAGACTGTGAAGGATTTAAGGGGGACTGGATGCTGTGAGCTTCATCGTGGAACAGGAACTGCATGGAGAGCTGGACAAGGAATTGGGAGCTGTCTGACTTTGAACTCAGGTGAGAGTTTGGTGAATCTAGGTAGGACCTGGGACCATGGAAGGGGATCCAGGGAATCTGAAAGCCTACCCTGAGTCAAGATGAAAAGGGCTCTCCATGAATACTGAGCAGTGACTGAACCTGATGTGAGGTTATGCTTTGGGACTCACTTTGGGAAGAATTGTGTGATTTGGCCAGACGGGCAGCCATTGAGACCCCGGCTTTGAAAACCCAAATGTTGGTGCTTCCCTCTCTGGTAACTCACTAGTATGGATGTAACGGCCAGACAGCTTGAAGCCCTTTCTGCTGAATTGTGTAATTTATTTGTGATTGTACTTTGTGGTTGAATTAAGAACTCTGTGATTGACTAAATGAATGTACTACCCAGGGGTGGAGCACTTTCAGTTTTGTATTTTGTGTCCCTTAAGGAGGCAATCCTCCTTGAGTAAGATTAAATGATTGAGTTGGTTGAATGATTGATTGACTAAATGATTGTACTTTGTTGAAAACTACGTGACCACTGTGGTGAAAACTATGTGGCCATTTTAGTAATAAGGTGTTGTGAACACTGTATTTTGATTTTCTATGATAAGTCATAATACTTTGAATTCTGTACCTTGATTTTATGTGAATGTTTTGATCTGATTTGTTACTGAATAAATACAGTGTTCACTATATTGTGTAATCAGAACTTTGAAAAGCTGTTCACAGTAGCATTCTTCTAGAAAGCTGTGTGTGTGTGGCTTTACACCCTCCAGCCCTTTTTTCCCCCCATCATGTTAGCCAATATTATGGATGTAAGCTGGTACCTAAGAGTTATTGCAATATGCATTTCTATAATCAATGATGATGTAGAGAATTTTATATACTTATAGATAATTTTGATTTATTCTTCTGAAAAGTATCTTTTCATATCCTTTGAGAGTTTGCCAATTGGAAAATGGCTATTATTTTTTTTTTATAAATTTGGCTGACTTTCCTATAGGTTCAAGAAATGAGGTTTTCATCAGATAAACTTGTTTTAAACTTCCCCCTTCCCCTTCCTTTGGTTTCATGCTGTCTTTATAATTTTGGCAGCACTCGTTGTGCAAAACCTTTTTGATTTCATGTAATTAAAATTATTGCTTTAATTCCTGTGATTCTTTCTATCTCTATCCTTTCTATCTCTTTCTATCTATATTTCTTCAAACTCTTCCCTTATATATAGATCTGACAAAGAAATATTTCCATACTCCCCTAATTTGCTTATGATATCACCTCTTATGTCTAAATCATGTACTCATTTTGGCCTTATCATTATTATACAGGGTGAGATGTTGATCCATGCCTAGTTCCTTCAAAATGGCTTTCTAGTTTTCTTAGCAATCTTTGTCAAATGATGAGTTTTGTCTCAAAAGCTTGGGTCCTTTAGTTTATCAAACACTAGATTGCTATGGTAATTTATTACTATGTATTGTGTATCTCATTTATTCCACTGATCCATCATTCTGTTTCTTAGTACTAGATTGTTTTGATAATTACTGCTGTGTAAAATAGTTTGAAATCTGTTACTGGTAGGCATCTTTCCTTCACATTTTATTTCAGTGATTCCCTTGAAGTTTTTAACCTTTTGTTCTTTCCAATGAATTTTGCTATTGTTTTTAATAACTCTGTAAAATAATTCTTAGGTAGTTTAATTGGCACGGCACTGAATAAGTAATTTAATTTCAGTAGAATTATAATTTTTATTATTTTATCTCAGTCTACCCATAAACAATTGATATTTTGCCAATTGTTTAGATCTATCTATTTGTGTGAAAAATGTTTTGCAATTGTGTTCATATAATCCATGGGTCTGTCTTGGCAGGTAGATTGCAAAGTATTTCATACTGTCTTTACTTATTTTTGAATGGAATTTCTCTTTATTTTGCTGCTGGTTTTATTAAAAAGATTTCTTCACATTACAGATAATTTTTCCTCTTGGTTTTAGATGGATACAACTTATTTTAAGAAAGACTCCATCTATTCCTATGCTTTCCAGTGTTTTTAATAGGAATGGGTGCTATACTTTGGCAAAAGTTTTTTTGTATCTATTGATATCATATGATTTCTGTTTTTGTTATCAATATAGTCAGTTTAGCTTAGAGCTTTCCTAATATTGAACCATCTCTGAATTCTTCGTATAAACTCCAACTGGTTATATATTTGTGATGTATTTCTGTAATCTCCTTACTAGTTTTTTATTTTAAAATTTTGCATTAATATTCATTAGGGAAATTGGCCTATTCTTTTCTTTCTCTGTCTTTTTTCTCTTCTTAGTTTAGTTATCAACAACACATTTGTGTCATAAAAGGAATTTGGTTGGACTCTCTTATTTTCTAAAAATCATTTATATAGTGTTGGAACTGAGAATAACATTTTGAAATGCAGAAACTAAAATGCACAGCATCACAAAAGAAACCAATTATATTAAAATGTAGTCATCAAAATAAAAAAAAGTTTACAGTCTTTCTCTTTTTTCTCTCTCTGTCTCAGTCTCTCTTGTTTTCTCTCTCCCTCTGTTTCTCTCTTATCTCAACCACACCCATGTTGGTTGGTTAGGGTGGTTCTCAAAAGTGGAGCAGTCATGATATTGCAACTCACTCTTAAGATTCTAAAGGTAGCAAATACAGAAGAGCTGTATGTCCACTTCTCAGAATTGCAACTTCTGATCTGCTATAGCAGTCATTTCTCACTTAAACAAGTCACAGTTGACTCTATCATTTACTAAACAAGAAAGAAAAGGCAAGAATACTCATAATGTAACAGACCATCCTTAACCCTGAAATAAATTTTCCTATTAACGCATGTAGTGTTTTGGGGTGAGGGATGGTACAACTTGCAAAAACCAAGCAGTGAGAGACATGAGTAGGAAAATCTAACTGCTTTGGGAAGCTCACATCTCTGCACTACAAGTCTTGATGTCCTTGGTCCCCATAATAAATAGTCTAAATTCCATGTTTCCTGCCAGGCAGAGAATCTCTTTTTTCAGACCTGTTTGGTATCTTCATAGTTGGAGCCATTTTTCTTCTATCTTCTATGCTGAAAGAGTTATAAGATCTTGTATTGAAAGCAGAGGCTCAAAACCTGAGATCTGCTGAGCTATTCACTTCTGCTTCCTCAACTGGGCTCTGAGACAGCATTCTCTCTTTCAGTAAAAGTGCCCCTAAGCATAGAATAGGCAGCTATATGCCTCAGTAAATAGAGAGCAGAGCCTGGAATCAGGAAGACCTGAGTTTAAATCTGATCTCTGACACATACTAACTGTGTGACCTTGGGCAAATCACTTATCCTCTCTTTGCCTAGAAGGCAGCTAGGTGTGTCAGTGGATCGATTTTTGGGCCAGGAGTCAGGAAATCCCAAGTTCAACTATGACTTCAGACATAGGAAGTGTCTGAAGCTGTGTTTTCTAATGCAAACTCTGTTTGCATTAATCCATTAGAGAAATTAAATGGCAAACTACCAACATGACTAGACCCTGAGGTGTCTGCTCCTCAGAAATGTAGGTTATAGTATAAGGTAAAACAGCCTATCTTCCCTCTGCTCAAAGCCTTGTCTTCAAATGGTAGAGGATTCTTCTTTCCTCCAATCAGTTCTTTCAAATATCAGCAAATTCTTATAAACAGATGAGTTCCCATCAGTAACTATCCAATTGTCTTCTTTCACTCAGCTAGAATTAGCTCAATTTGGACTGAAGCACTTGATCTTCTTTCCTTATCCACTATTCTATTTTCCCACTTTAGTTCCATTTCTCTATTGCACTGAATGTCTATCTCTGGTTGCTGTCTAATTCTTGCCTCAAAAGCAGGTCTCCTTGTGTGAAGTACCAGCTACAGCCTTAGAATGAGGAGCCAAAATGGAGATTTCTATTAGACCTACCACAGATAAGCAATGCACAATTGTTCTATAGTAGCCAAAAAAATTATAATTATCAATATTTGTGACCTACTTATCCTCAAGATAATTTCCAAAAGTAAATGGATTGCTAGAAAAAATACTTTGATCATTTTTTGTCTTCAGTAAGTCCTTTTTTTCTGAGGAAATGCTTTTCTCCCCCTCAGATTGTCACCATCCTCCTGGTTACTTAGGTTTGCAAGCTAGGTGTCATTCCAGATTCCTTAATTTCACTTTCATGCCCACATCCAATCTCTTGACTAAAATTAATCAGTAGTAGTATTAATTAATATTAATCAATAGTAATCTGCCTTCAAGGCATCTATTAGATATTTCTCTTTCTTTACTCTGACAATGCTATAACACTGTTTCATACCTTTGTCAATTCTCATCTGGATAATTTCAATAGGCTTTTGGTTACCCACAAGTCTCATGACATTTCACTCCAGTCCACCTTCCATTCAGCTATCAAAATATTATTCCAAAAATCATAGCCTCAACCATGTCACACCCTTACCCAATAAACACCTGTGGCTCCCTGGGCTTCTAAGACCAAATATAAAATCCTGTTTGGCTTTTAAAACTCCTAATAACCTGACCCATTCCTGATTTTCCACTTTTACACCTTATTCTCCTGCACATTCTCTCAGGTCCAGTGATTGACCACTTTGATGTTCCTTGAACATCATTCCATTTCCTAGCTTTGCTCATTTTCATTGGCTGTCCTCCATATGTGAAGCTCCTTTCTTCCTCGCCTCTGCTTCTTCATTTCCATGATTTCCTTCAAGTCTTACATAAAGCCCCACTTTATGCACAACGTCTTTCCTTTTCCCTCTTAAGGCAAGTGCCCTGCCTTTGAGGTTATCTCAAATTTATCCTGTATATACCTTGTATATAACACAATTATTTGAACATTTACCCCCATTGGAGTGTAATCTTATTGAAGGCAGGACTTTTTCCCTGCTAGTGCTTAGAAAAGTTCTTGTCACATAGTTGGTGCTTAGCAAATCTGTATAGACTTGTTGATTTGAAGGACTGTCTATTTCTGTCCAAGTAATGAGGGATTGCTTTTTTTTCTTTGTTTCTCACTTGAATGTCTTTTTTTCTTGCCATTTTCATAAATTAAAAATGTTCAAATAAGAGACATCACCTTATTTATTATATAGCTAGAATCTACATTCTCTCTCTCTCTCTCTCTCTCTCTCTCTCTCTCTCTCTCTTTTCTCTATGTTCTCTTCCTCCTTCATCCTCTCTCCCTTCCCCTCTTATCTGTATAAAAGTGAGAGCATATGAAGAGGAGAGTCAAAGATGAAATGTGAAGTGACAACTCTTTTCAAATGCTTATTTTTAATCATTCCTTATGTGAATTTTGAGTTCCGAATTCTCTCTTTCCTTCCTGCTCCTCCCCCACCCACTGAGAAGTGACACAACATGTTATCAGTTATGCAAGTGAAATCATGCAAAACATATTGCCATATAAACCATATAACAAAAAAGCAAGAAAAATAAAGAAATGAGAAAATTATACTTAAATTTGCACTCAGAATTCATCAGTTCTCTCTCTGGAGGTGGTACCATTTTTCATGAGTCTTTCAGAGTTGTCATCAGTTATAGTATTGCTCGGAGTAGCTGAGTCTTTCATGGTTGATCATCATTACGATATTGTTGTTACTGTATAAAATTATCTCCCAATTCTTTTCACTTCATTCTGCATCGGTTCATACAGGTCTTCCCATGTCTATCTGAAATCATTTCCCTCATAGTTTCTTTTAGCACAATAGTATTCCATCACAATCATATATCACAACTTGTCTAAGCCATTCTGCATTTGATGGGCATCCCCTCAATTTCCAATTCTTTGGCCCCACAAAAAGTTACTCTCAATTGTGTGTGTGTGTGCACGTGTATACAGAGGGGGGGTTATTTTCCTTTTTCTTTGTTCTCTCTGGGGTATAGACATAGTAATGGTATTGCCAGATCAAAGGGCATGCATAGTTTTTAGTCCTCTAGGCATATTCCCAAATTGTTCTCCAGAACAGCTGGATCAGTTCATAATTCCCCCGACAGCTCATTAGTTTACCTATTGTCCCTGTCCTTTTTAGCATTTGTCATTTCTGGTAGGTGTGAGGTAGTAGTACTTTAGAGTTGTTTTAACATGCATTTCTATAACCAATAAAGATTTAAAGCATTTTTATATGAGTATAGATAGCTATGATTTCTTCTGAAAACTGCATGTTTATATCTTTTGACTATCATTTGACAAATAGGTCTATTTTTATAAATTCAACTCATATCCCTATATATTTGAAAAAAAGTTGAGGCCTATATCAGAGAAGCTTTCTATAACTTAAAAAAATATTACTCCATTGTCTGTGGTACTTTTTAGCAAAATGTAGTTTCCCTGATTATTTCTGTTAATTATAGTTATTTTTGCTTTTGAGATCAAGATTGCTAATCTTGCCTTTTTTACTTCAGCTGAAGCAGAATAGATTCTGTTCCAGCCCTTTATTTTAACTCTGTGTGTTTCTGTTTCAAGTGTGTTTCTTGTAAACAACATATTGTTGGATTCTTGTTTCTAATAGATTCTACTACCCACTTCCATTTTATGTGTGAGCTCATTCACATTCACAGTTATGATTACTAACTGCATATTTCCTTTCATCCTCTTTTCTTCTGTTTAGCCTTTTCTTTCTCTATCCTGTCCCTCCTCTAATGTCTGTTTTCCTTCTTACCATGGCCTCCATTAATTTGCCCTCCCTTTCATGATCCCCACATTTGTATAATACCTTTCCCCTATTTTTTCCCTGTTGGGTAACCATATATATAATTATATGAATACCATATTATATATATATATATACATATATGTATATATATAGTTATACCCAGTTGAATATGTTTATGTTTTTGTGTATTCTTACGTATTTAAACCAATTGTTATGGGAGTAAAGTTTAAGAATAGCCTACTCTCTCCCTCAATTCTCCACTGCACTGTAAAAGCTCTTCTTTGTTTGCCTTTTTTAAGTGAAATAATTTTTTCTCCATTCTGCCTCTTTTTTTATCCTTCCAATGCACAATCCCTTTTTCACTCCACTTTTTTTTGAGATCATCCCAACATAATTGACTCACAATCATACTCTCCATCTATGTAGATTGCTTCTAACTACCCCCCAAATGATAAAGTTCATAGGAATTACATGTATCATCATCCCATAAAGGAATGTGAACAGTATAATTTTATTGAATCTCTTTTGTTTTCTCTTTCTTGTTTGCCTTTTTATGTTTCTTTTGCATCTGTTTGAATGTCAAATTTTCTTTTCAGCTCAGGTCTTTTCATCAGGAATCCTTGGAAGTCCTCTATTTTGTTAAATAATCCATTTCCTCCAGAAGGATTATACTCAGTTTTGTTGGGTGGGTTATTTTTGGTTGTAATCCTTGTTCTTTTGCCTTCCAGAGTATCATATTCCAAGTCCTGCATTCCTTTAATGAGGAAGTTAATATATTTTGTGTGACCCTAGCTGTGGCTCCATAATATCTGAATGGTCTCTTTTTGACTACTTACAATATTTTCTTCTTGGCATCAGAACTCTGGAATTTGGGTATGATATTCCTGGGAGTTTTCATTTTGGGGTCTCTTTCAGGAGGCGATCAGTTGGTACTTTCAATTCTGTTTTATCCTTTGGATTTATTACACCAGGGAAGTTTTCTTTTATAATTTCTTGTCTTGACTAGTTTTTAATCATGTCTTCAGGAAGTCCAGTAAAGCTTAAACTCTCCTCAATCTCTTTTCTAGGTCAGTTATTTCTCTGATGAAATATTTCACATTTTTCTAATTTTTCATTCTTTTGACTATGATTGTTTCTAGATGTCACATGGTGTCTTTAGCTTCCACTTGTCCAATTTTAATTGTTACTGAATTATTTTTTTCTGTGAGCTTTTGTGCCTTCTGTCCCCACCCCAATTTGGTCAATTCTACTTTTTAAGTATTTCTTTTCTTCATCAAAAAGTAGTATCTGCGTTTCTATTTGGTATACTTTGCTTTTGAAGAAGTGTTTCCTCAGTGACTTTTTGTGCATCCTCTACCATTTGACTAATTCAATTTTTATAGTTACTTTCTTCACCATTTTTATGCCCATTTTGTTGTTGTTCAGTTGTTTCAGTTGTATCAAACTCTTTGTGACTCCAGAATGTTTTGCCATATCCTTTTCCAGTTCATTTTACAGATGAGGAGAACTAAGGCAAACAGACTACCAAGCTAATGTTTGAGTCTGGATTAAACTCATGTTTTCCTGATTCCAGGACCAGTGCTCTATCCACTGTACTACCTGCCTCTTTACCAAGCTGTTTATTCTCTTTCCATAATTTTCTTGCATCACTCTCATTTCTTTTCCTACTTTTTCCTCTACCACTTTACTTTCTTTAACTGTTCTTATTGGGCTTTTGTTCCATTATCATTTTTGTTTGAGGCTTTGGTTCTAGCTGTTTTCCAATTGTTATCTTCTTCTGAATTTGTGTCTTAGACTTCTTTAGCAGTGTAGTAGATTTCTATGGTCAAGATTTTTTTGTTGTTGTTCATTTTTTTTCTACCCAATTTATTGACTTTGAACTTACCTTTAAAGTTGTACTCTGCTTCTCTGGGAGTGAGGAGTTACTGTCCTGAGCTTCAGACCTTTTTTGTGCTGTTGGTTCTAGAGCTAGTTCCAGAGGTTTGAAAATTTTCAGTACTTCCAAGGTGGTATGATTTGGGGAGTGGTATGGTCACTGATCTCCTGGTTTGTGCTCTGGTCCTTACCCAGGAAGGGCCCTTGAACCTCTGCAGTTGAAAATACTAACACTCCTCTTAGTCCCAGAACTTTGACAAGAACCCCTGTTCTCCTTCAGTCATAAGCCTGCTCTTCTCTGCCTTGGAACTTTGACCAAGATCCTTACTCCCTTGTAACCTATCACAGGTGCTCCTCTCTGTCCTAGAACTGTAAACCAGAATTCATAGGAAATAGAATTGCTAGTCATTGCCAGATCCACACAATACAAGCAAAGGATCTCCTGTAAATTTTTTCTGACCAATTGTCCAACCTCCTCACTGTCTCTGGGCTTAGAATTTCTGAAGCTGCTGCTGCTGTGCCTCCAAGCCCCACTACTGGTACTGTTGAGGTATGTGCTCTGGTCCAGCCCCCACTCTCCAGTGTAAGAGTCCTTTCCTGCTGACCTTCTAAGTTGTTTTAGGCTAGAAAAATATCTTACCCTGACCTTTTGTTGACTCTGCCACTTCAAAATTCTATTTGAAGCATTATTTTAAAGTTCATTAAAAAAGAATGTTGGGAGTTTGGTCCAGTTTCTGCCTCTAATCTACCATCTTGGTTCCACTCTCAATAATAACTCTTAGGTGGTAAAAGAAGGAACAGGAAACAGTGAAGGAGAACCAGAAGAAAATGTCAAATGACAATGGAGAAAACAAGGAAATAGCATTGTTATGAAGAGTGAGTGCAGATAAAACTTGGAGTTGGATGGCATAGCAAATAGTGTAAAATGTAGCAGAAAGTTCAGAGCATGAAGTGAGAAAAGCAGAACCAGGAAAAACTTGTACAAAATCACAGACACATCGTATGTGTGATAACCAACCTTGATAAACTGGACTCTTCTTAGCAGCACACAGTTGTAAGACAACTCTACAAGTCTTAGGATGGAAGGTCATATCTACATTCAGAGAAAGATCTAGAAAGAACAGAGTTTAAATGGAGACTGAAGCAATCTACATGCTATTGTTCTTTTCCACGTTTGGTTTTGTTTCTTTTTTCCCATTGTTCGCCCCATTGGTTGCAACCCTTGTATACAACCAGAATAATGTCCAATGTGCAAGTTTTTGCAGATCCCATACTTGATTGC
>CM053595.1:173982173-174000808 GCA_028646575.1 Pseudocheirus occidentalis
ACATATTATTTAGCCACTGAAAGATCACCAGTAGACTTTGAAAGAACAGTTTCAATAAAGTAGTGAAAATTGAAGCCAGATTACAAGAGATTTAAGGGATAAGTGGGTGATGAGGAGGTGGAGACAGCTGTTATACACTAATAGATATAGAAATTTAGCTGCAAAAGGAGGAAACATACAGAACGATAGGTTGAAGAGGTAGTAGGGCTTTTTTTTTAATTGGGAAGACATGAACACATTTTTAGGCATTAGAGGAGTCAGCAGAAAAAAAGACTAAAGCTGGGGGACAAAGAGGAATGACTGATGAAGCAACATCTTGGGGGAAAAACAGATTGGAATTCAGGGAACAAATAAGTGATTCTCTTTGGCATGTCATGTCTGAGATCAGGGGAAGAGAACAAAGAATAAGTGAAAGCATTCAGAAGTTTGGAGAGTTGGAGGTGCAGAGGACATGAAATAATGTACCTCATACAGAATTCAATTTTCTTCAAAAAGCAGGAGTCAAAAAAGAGGTTATTGTTAAAAGTGAGGGGATTTAGAAAGAGTTAGGACCCTCCTCAAAACCAGGGAATTTGAAAACAACCATTGTGAGATGTTACATGATTCAGTTATAGGAATGGTAAATATATTTTGAAGAGAGAAGCGAGAGACAGACAGACAGACTCACAGGGAGAGACACAGAAAGAGAGAGAGAGAGATATATAAAGACATAGAAAGACAAGAACACACATACACACACACACACACACACACACTGAGCAGGGAAGAGAAGACAGAAAGAAAAGAAACTCTGATTCCATAAAGGTCTAGACTTGGGATCAATAGACCCAGGTTCAAATTTGGGGTCTTATACTTAATCCTTTGCTTGCATTGTGTGGAGCTCGCCATTTACCCCATCTGTCAGCACTTTCTCCCCCTTCAAATAGCCATCCATGAACATCTACCCTTCAAATAGAGTGCAAACTTCCTGAAGGCAGGCAGTTTTTCATTTTTGTCTTCGAATCTCTGGTGCCTAATATCCTACATATGCAAGGACTTAATAAATGTTTGAACTGTATTAAATTGATTGTCATGGTAGAGAGGCAGCCATAGTAAGACAGACAGTCACAAAACCTCAATTTTGTGAGTTCTACTTCTTACTATGTGATCTTGAATAAGACACTGACCTCCTTAGCCACACTTTCATTATCTGTTAGACAAGGATAATATTGCCTGGCAATTTCTAACTAAAGAGGCAGATGATGAATAGAGTGCTAGGCCAGGAATCAGGAAGACTTGAAATTCAAATCTAGCCTCAGACACTTACTAGCTATGTGATCCTGAGCAGTTTATTTGATTTCTGTTTGCCTCAGTTTCCTCAAATGTAAAATGGGGATAATAATAGCACTTACTTCCTGAGGTTGAAAATTTTCATAAAAGTGTTTATCACAGTGCCTGGCACATAGTAGGTAGTTAATAAATGCTTAACCATTTTTCTTCCCTTGCTATGAAACTCAAGTGTGAGAGAACGTGGAAGAGATTTTCAAATTTTCAAATTCCATTCAAAGTGACCTATAATTCTGCAGGCTCATCCTAACAGACCCCCTACCATGTTATAGAAGATTTTTCTTTAACTTAAGTTTTACCATTGCTTTGTTTACATAAAACCAGAAAAAACCAGAATTCAGATTGTACAACCATGAAAGACCACTCAGTAGCTATTTCTAGTTGATAGAAACCAGCTAAAGAAGGTTTTACTGCATAGTCTTTAGGCAGACTGTATTGTTTGAAGATTTTTTTTTTATTTTGGAGGGGGGAAGGCAAGGCCATTGGGATTAAGTGATTGGCTCAAGATCACACAGCTAGTAAGTGTGTCAGGCATCTTAGGCTGGATTTGAATTCAGGTCCTCCTGATTCTAAGGCCAGTATGGTATTCACTGTATCACCTAGCAGCCCCTGAAGATTCTTTTTTTTAACAGTTGATTTGAATTTAAGGGAAAATATGAGATCAACCCAATATGAGACCTGTAATACTATGAAATCATCAAATTCCAAAAATTTAGAGTTGGAAGGGATCTCAGTGCCTATACCTAGGCCAACCCATACCTGCAAAATAATCGTCACTACTGCACACCCACCAAAGGGTTATCCACTCTTTGCTTGGGTAAACCATTGACTCTTGAAATAGCCCATTCAACTTTGGGCTAGTTTTAATTATTATGTTTTTTTTTTTTTACCTTGTGATTAAATTTGCTTCTTTGCAATTTTCACTGTTAGTCCAAATGAAGTAAATCTAAAACCCAGTTATCAAGCCTGTTTCTCTCCATCCCTCAACTCCTAAACTACCTGGGACTACTCTTCTTTGGCTAAAATATCCCAAGTTCATTAGGTCATTAAGTGGTATGGAATTATGTCCCCTTACCATTCTCCTTGGTAATCTCTCCATTTTACCAATATCTTTTATCTGCATAACATTTATCACAGTAGCATTTTGAAAGGTGTGTCTATGACATAGACCTTCCTGAAGTTTAATTTGGTTATGAACTATACGTGGCAAATAAACAAGACTCCAGACTTACTGGTTTTTAGAGTTTAAATTAAATCCTTCTGATGAGTAAATAAATGCAAAGAAGTCATTTTCTATGCCGCTTTCTTTTCCAGTTCTTAGGAAGCACAATATGGCCTTCATTAAAACAAAGAAACTGATGTCCTTCTAAACCAGTTCAATGTGGCCATTTTCATTCATTTCTCACTAAAAGTTAGTTTTGGAGATGGATAAGGAGAAACTCAAAATATCTTTAGTTGTGAAGCCCTCAAAAGACAGTGAATGAAATGTAACGGCAAAGGTGCTCCACTGGGATTCAGGAGATGTGGGTTCTGGAATTGTTCATTAATTTGAGAAGTTGCCATCATCAAATCACTTCACATTATTGGGTTTCCCTTTTCTCATTGATAAATGAAAAAATCCATAATGGATGTGGTCTCGATGAATTTTTTTTTGCTTTTTGGAGGGAAGAAGGCAGGGAAATTGGGGTTAAGTGACTTGCCTGATGTCACATGACTGCTAAGTGTTAATTGTCTGAGGTTGGATTTGAACTCAGGTCCTCCTTACTCCAGGACTGGTGCTATATTCACTGTCCCACCTAGTGACTCCTTGATGATTTCTAAGTCTTTATAATTCTGTGATTAAAAAAGAAAATATTTTAGATTATGTTATCAGGAATGAGAATAAATTTAGAATTCATCTAGTCTAGAGATTCTTTACTTGTCTCATGGGCCTCTTTGGCAGTGGACTTTGCATGTGGGCTATATCTCAAAATCATGTTTTTTAAATGTATGGAAAAATAGGGTTACAGAGGAAAACTACTATATTGAAACATAGGTATTAAGCTGTTTTTCATGTGTAAGTTCATGGACCTCAATTTAAGAAACTTTGATTTAGTATAATCCCTTTTATTTTACAGATAAAGAAACCGTTTCAGAGAGGTTAAATTACTTGTCTATAGATGTATAGATAGTGGATAGAAGTGTATGGTTTCAAAACCAGTTTCTCTGACTCACAATCCATTGTTCTCAATTCTTCCAATAATGTCCTTCTAGTTTGAATCTGATAGTATCAGAGAATGACTGAATCTCAGCCTTGCCATCTAACCCTACCGATGCTTGAAAAATGAATCCCCATTACCATACATCTGACAAGTGGTTATGCAGTTTTCTCTTGAATTCCTGCAATAGGGGAACCATTACATGCCCATAAAGCCCATTCCAGCTTTCGATAAATCTGAATTGTTAAGAAGTTTTTCATTATATAAAGAGGAAAATTTCCTTTTTATTATTTTCCATCATTGTTCCTGAATCTGCCCAAAGGGACCAATTAGGATATGGTCTATCCCTCTTTCACATGGCAGCATTTTTTTAAGGACTTGAAGAAAGCTATCATGCCCCCTTTGAGACTTCCCTTCTCCAGGCTAAATATCACCAGTTCCTTAAATATGGCATGTATTCAAAGCACATCATACTTTTGGTTACTCTTCTCTGAAACCTGTCCAACTTATTAATTTTCTTCTTAAAATCTGGTTTTCAGACCTGAACATATTCCAGATGTGTTCTGACCAAGAAAGTATAGAGGGACATCCATATTTCTTCAAGAGACACCTTGTTTCATGCAGCCCAATGTTGCAAAAGCTTTTTTGATTCTCATATCACAATAACACATCCTAACACATATAAACTTACTTAGTAGTCACCTAAAATCTAGATCTTTTTCAGAGAAATCTAACCACAACTCCCCTATATGGTACTTATGAAATTCATTTGTTGAACCCCAATATGACTTTGCGTTTTTCACTATTCAATTGCTTTCTATTAGACTCAGTCTCAGTGTTCTACACTAAGATTTTTTGGTGTCCTGCCTTTGTCATCCATTGTATTGTCTATCCCCTCAAATTTAGCAGTGTTTGAAAATTTATAAGGATGCTATCTATGCCTTTATCTAAGTCATCGATAAAGTGTTAAGCCACAGAAGACCTAGTACACATGTAGTGTGCATCAGTAAAATCATCAAGAATTATTTATTAAGCGTGTGTGTGTGTGTGTGTGTGTGTGTATGTGTGTGTGTGATTGGCCCTGGAGATACAAATACAAAAATGAAACAGTCGTTACCCTCTAGGACTTTACATTCTAATGGGGGAAGAACAAGTATGTACCTAAATATATAAAAAAGGATAAATACAATGCAGTTTAATGCAAAGTGGTTAGAGAATTAGGGAACACCAAATTCTTCCTTTTACTTATACTTATGCTCATAACAAGAATATGAGAAGAATACAAGGCCTAAATGTCTCAGGAAATGACATTTCTTGTTACCTTGGATTCAAGTGCTATCAAACTCTGCCAATTTCTTTATTTTGCCTTTCTGAGAAGAACTTAAATCTTATCCCTTTGTCTAGGTGCAATAACTTTAGCTTTTTTGTTTGTTTCAAATACAATAGAAATGTAAGATAGAAATATGGTCCATTTGTCCAGTATCACCTCATTGATCATTGGATGCAGATCCTATATTAATAATACCAACAGTAAAATTAATGTTTGTAGATTGTCTAACTCTATTATAATTAATAACACCTTTTGACTCCTTTGCTATTATCCTTTCTTTGTGACTTTTGAATTAGAAATTTAAAAAATCAAAGAGAATTTTGTTCCTTTGTTTCATGGCCCAATGTGGATAATGGTGTCCAGTAAAAATACATTTTGGGAATATATCCATGACAAATAATGAGAACTTACTCTATCAGTGGATATTGTTATATTAGATGCCATGTGCAATTTCTTTAGGGTATAGATTGTACTAGATGGCAATGGAGTTCCCTTCTAACTGAAATCCTATAGTTCTATGTGTGAGATAATGGATCAAGTGCCAAACTTGGATTCAAGAAGACACGGATTTGATTTTGCTTCAGACTTTCACTAGCTGTATGACACTGGGTAACTCAACCTCGATGGGTCTCCATTTCCTTATTTTTAAAATGAGGGTTTTGACTTAATTATCTGTGTGGTCTCATCTAGCTCTTAATCTATGATTCCCCTCACTTTGGATATTTTTTTATCTGAAATGACAGAGAAGCTAACTTTCTAGACACACTTGCCATTTTTGACACATCTCTTCCCACAATGCTATGTGGACCTTTAGCTGAGATGGCTTTTCATTAGCCCACAGACCTGAGAAGCTTTATTCTCACTATAGCTCTGTTTCCCCTTGACTTCTCTCAGGGTTTCTTGGCTGGTAGGTGTAAACGTATGTAGTGATCTAAGAGATATCTTGCTAGGTAGAAATCAGGTCAATGAGAGGAAATTGTAGAGTAACAGGTGTTAGCTCATATATGAAGACTTTCTAATCACTAGAACTATCCAGACAATTGAACGGATTATCTAATGAGATAGTAAGTCTCCTATCACTGGAACTTTTCAAGAGAAAGAATGTTATACACTGTTAGAGATATTGTAGAAGAAATTTTAAATCAGGAGCAATTGCCATAAAAATTCTACTTCTTAGCTAAAACACAGCATGATTTGAAATCATTGGACTGTGAGAAACCTTTGCAAAAATTATTTAATTAAGTGTTTCAGGTTATTATAATATAACCTGATTTTGAAAAGTAGGGGTTTGGGTTGGATTCACCAACTTCTGAAGACATTGGTATTCAATATATCTTTGCTTTTTTCTGACTTCTCTTTCTTATTCTACACATGTTTCTTTCATTTGCCTCTGTCCTTTCTAGATATTTTGCTGTCAAATACTAATTATTTTCAAGTATTTAAATTATAGTTTCCTTGATTCTGTCCTAAATTTCCTTTGGACAGCGTTCATGTAATCTCTACTAATGTATTTGACACTTAGCCTGAAGGTTATTCAATCATTTAGAGGTTTCTGTGTGACCTTTTTCAAATCTATTTTTGTATAATATTTAAAAAGTTGGACCTTTGTTAAGGTAAAAGTTTGGGGTTATTAAAATAAATTTACAATTTTCCAAAGGCAGTATTCCTTCTTCTATTTAATTCTGGGCCCCAAATCAATCCACCTGCAGTTTCTATCCAAGATAAATACACACATATAATAGTAAAAAATAGCAATAATAAATAAATAACATTTATATGGTATTTACTATATGCCAGATGATGTATTGTGTTTACAATTTTTATCTCATTTCATCTTTACAACAATCCAGGGATGTAGATGCTTATTGGACAAAAGAGTAAATTGAGAAGGGGATGAGAGGGGGGATGATGGAGGGGAGGACAGGATGGGGAGGAGGGTTGATAGATGCACACACTTTTGGAAAGGGACAGGGACAAAGTAGAGAATAGAACAAGTGGGGGTGGGTGGAAAGGATGGAAGGAAATATAGTCAATCTTTCACAATATGTCCATTGTGGAGATGTTCTGCATAACTATACATATACATCCTGTATTGAATTGCTTGTCTTTCTAATGGGGGTGGTGACGAGGGAGGAAGGGAAAGAATATAAAATTTAAAGTTTTAAAATCAAATGTTTTAAAAAATATATAATAATATTAACTATTATTATTATTGTTATTATTATTATCATTATTAATATTATTATTATTATTTACATGTAACTGGGAAATAAGAGATCCAGCACTGGGGTATGGAGATCCATCTTGCCCAACTGGAAAGTCAGAGGGATATAGGAGAGAACAGATTAGGGGAGGGGTTATGCAGTGGGATAGAGTTGTTTTGCCATGGTAGGTAGGGGAAAGATGGGGAGGAAATATGTAACTCAAAATCTTGTGGAAATGAATGATGTAAACTAAAAATAAACAAAAGTTAATTTAAATAAAAAAAGAAAAGTTGAATCCATATTGAATGAATAGAGACAGTAAATACAAAGTAAATTTGAGAAAAAAGTAAATTGAGGCAAAAGAGATAACTTTCCAGGGTCAGCTATTAAGTATCTGAAATTCCATTTTAACTCAGATCTTCCTTACTTCAGGTTTGGCTGTCATCAATTTTGCCACCTCATTGTATATACATATACTAATTCATGAGCATTGTAGATTTCTATTCACCTGTAATTCTATGCTGGGTCTCCATGCTAATGGCAAAGGTCTGTCTTTTCAGGATTGCATGATGGTTATAAACTGACTGTAATACATTAAACAGGAGATTATTAATGAGAATTAAAGACATGCATGATAAAAATACATGAATAAAAAAGGTTACCCGGTCATTGTTAGATCACATAATGACTCATGAATAGCTTTTATATACCACTGATATCTTCATTATATCATAAGAATCTGATGAAGGTTTCCCCCCCCCCCCACACAGACCATGTAAGGACCCCCATGACAGACAGGAGAGCAGAGAAATCTAGCAAGCATGGGTGGGATGTGTTCTGCTTCATTGACAGGAACACCCACATCATTCCACTGAAACTGCTTTCTCCAGTTACTAATGAACTCTTACTTGCCAAATGCAATCATTTTCCTTAACCTCTGCATCTTTATTTATGCTGTTGATCTCTTTCTTCTCCTTGATACATTCTTTTTTTTTAAATAGTAATCTATCCCCCACCCCCATTTTATGTCAAAACAGTTTTTAGCATTCATTTTTTTTACAAGATTTTGAGTTCCGAAGTTTTTTATTTCCCTGCCTCTCCTTCCCTCTTCTGAAAATGGTAGGCAATTTGATTTAGATTATACACGTGCTATCATGTTAAAGATTTTTTTGTAGTAGTCACAGCTGTGAAAGAAACAAATAGAGAAAAAAACATGAAAAGGAATAAAGCTTGAAATTCTTCTATTTCATTGAATAACCATTTCTCTTCCCCCACCTCCCACTTTGAAGTATAATGCTTAATTTTACTGGGTAGGTGATTCCTGTTTGTAGTCCTAAGTTCTTTGACTTCTGGAATATCATGTTCTATGACCTCTGATCCTTTAATGTTGCAGCTGTTAAATCCTGTGTAATCCTGATTGTGGTTTCCCATTATTTGAATTGTTTCTTTCTGGCTACTTGTGGTATTATTTCTTTGATTTGATAGTTGTGAAATTTGACTATAATGTTCCTTCAAGTTTTTATTTTGAGACCTTTTAATGTCTATTTTGTCCTCTGGTTCCAGGATATCAGGGCAGTTTTCCTTGATAATTTCTTGAAAGATGATCCACTTTTTTATTATGACTTTCAGGTGGCCCAATGATTCTGACATCTTCTCTCCTGGATCTATTTTCTGAGTCAGTTATTTTTTCCAATGAGATATTTCACATTTTCTTCTATTTTTTTCATTCTTTTTAATCTGTTTGATTGATTCTTGTTGTTTCATAGAGTCATTAGCGTCCACTTGCCCAATTCTAACTTTTAAGGAGTTGTTTTCTTCAATGGATTTTTGCATCTCTTTTTATACTTAGACAATTTTATTTTTTAAGCAGTTTCCCCCACAAGCTATTGACTCTTTTTTTCCCTTTTTTTGGAGGGCAATTGGGGTTAAGTGACCTGCCCAAAGTCACACAGCTAGTAAGTATGTCAGGTATCTGATACTGGATTTGAACTCAGATCCTCCTGACTCCAGGGCTGGTGCTGTACTTACTGTGCCACCTAGCCACCCCAGCTCTTTTTTTTTTAAATAATTCTCTTATCTCATTTTTTCTTTTTTTACAGTTTTTCTTCTACCTCTCTTATACGATTTTAGGCTCCTTTTTGAGCTCTTCCACAAGTTATTTCTTGGCTTGAGACCACTTCTCATTTTTCTTTTGGGGTTTTGTCCATAGGCATTTTGGCATTATTTTTTTTTCTGTGTTTGAGTCTTGATTTTCCCTGTCACCATGATAACCTTCTATGGTCTATAATTATTTTATTTGTTTTTTGCTCATCTGGTTTTGACCTTTTCCCTTTCTTTTAAATCTGATCTCAGCTTCCTAGATGGAAGTGGCACTGTCTCAGCCTTCTTGTGCCAGGAGATGCAGGCCCTGGCTGTTTACCCAGTGCTGCATTGATTCTGCCCTGGTTTTCAAGACACTACTCTCTCTTGTTTTTTTCCTTCTCTGTTTCCCTTGTTGACTCCTCCACCATATCATGCCCTCCAACCTTACGTATCCCTTAGGTTTCTGTCCTGAATCCTCTTCTCTTTTCCCTCTATACTACCTCACTTGGTTATTTCATTAGCTCTGATGGATTTGATTATTTCTCTACTGATGATTTGCAGCTCTACTTATCCTGCCCCAATCTCTCTGCTGACCTCCAGTTTCACATCTCTAACTGCCTTTCTGACATTTTGAGCCAGATGTCCAGTAGATATCTTAAACTCAATATATTCAAAATGGAACTCATTATTATACCCCCAAGCCCTCCCCTCCTACAATCCCTACCATCCTCCCAATCTCTTAGACTTCCAACTCAGTAATCATCATGGATTCCTCATGATCTTCTACCCTGATGTATTCAAGTGGTTGCCAAGGGGGGGGGTGGGCTGTTGATTTCAGCTTTGCAGTTTTTCTCTTTGCAGTTTACCTCTTTTGCTCCTCTGACAATGTCACCACTTTATTGTGTGACCTCATCACACCACACATGGATTATTTCAATAGCCTGCTGGTAGATCTGCCTTCTTCAATTCAGCCCCCACTCTAGTCCATTCTACATAGAAACATTAAAGTGATTTTCTTCAAATGAGGATCGTTCATGTCATCCCACTACTCAGTAAACTCCATTGGCTTCTTATTTCTCTAGGAGCAAATACAAAATGCTCTGTTTGGCATTCAAAGCCCTTCATACCCTATCTCCCTTTTACCTTTATAGTCTTCTTGTACCTTACTCTCCAACACCTACTCTTCAATCTAGTCTTAAGGAATAAAGTGCAAGAAGTCTGGAAAGGTAGTATGGGCCAGGTTGTGAAGGGCTTTAAATGTGAGGGACTGTGAGGATGATGTTGCTCTCTATAGTAATAGGTACAGTAATATATGAGGGGGGAGGCTTAGGGAAAGATAAAAGTTTTATTTTGAACATATTGAATTTAAGATGTCTACTGGACATCCATTTTGAGATATCTAGGAAGTGGTTGGAGATGCAAGATTGGCAATCAGGAGAGAGACTGGTCTAGGAAAGATAGGTTTGAGAACCATCAGCATAAAGATGGTAATTAAATCCAAAAGGAGCTGATAAGGGAAGTAGTATAAAGTGAGAAGAGAAGAAGTCCCAGGATAGAACTCTGAGGGATATCTATAATATAGGATGGGGTCTGTAGGAAGATCCTGCAAAAGAGACAGTGAAGGAGTGGTCAGAGAGTCAGGAGGAAAACCAAGAGAGAGTGGTGTCTTTAAAAGGTAGAGAGCAGGGAATATTCAAGAAGGGAGGGGATCAATAGCATCAAAGGCTTCAGAGAAGTCAAGGAGAATAAAGATTGAGAAAAGACTATTGGATATAACAATTAGAAGATCATTAGCAACTTTGGAGAAAGCAATTTAGGTGGAATGATTAGGCCAGAAACAAGAGTACAAGGGGTTAAGAGAGTGAAAGGAAAGAGAGTGGAGACTACTTCAGATGGCATTTTCAAGGAATTTAGCTAAAAAGGGCAGAAGAGAAATTGGAGAATAGCAGGAATGGAAGAGTCTAGTGAGGATTTTTTTTTTTAGGATATGGGAGATATGGACATGTTTGTAGGTAGTAGGAAAGGAGTTAGTAGAGAGGGAGATATTGAAAATAAATGAAAGAGTAGAGTTGACAGGGGAAAAGTCTGTTGGAGTTGATGGGGGTGGAATGGGAGCACCTGGACTAAGATTGTAAGCTGAAGGCAGTGATTGTCCTTTGACTTAAAAAAAATTCCCAGCATTTATCATAGTGTATGGCACTAGGCAGTCACCTAATAAATGTTTGTATTTATTGATTGATTTCACTGGCTATCTCTTGTATCTGCAATATTTTTCCTCCCCTTCTCTGCTTCCTAAATTCCCGGGCTTTTCTCAAGATTCATCTGAAATACTAAGTTTTATAGGAAGGTATTCCCACTCTCCTCTCCCCCAAACAAGGCTAATGCTTTACCTCCGAGATTACTTCAGATTTATTCTGTGTATATATTGTATGTGGATAATAGTTTATATATGTCTTCACTATCATTTACATCATCTCCTCCTGCTCCTGGGAGCAGGTAATTTTATTTTTGCCTTTCTTTGTATCTCAAGCAATTAACATTGCATTATACCTAATATGCACTTAATAAATAACTGATGTGACTTGGCTTCTTGCTCTCTTATAACTTCTTTCATTTTTGGTGCTAGTAATTTAGTTCTATTTTAAAAATCAAATTTGCTAATCATTTATCTATTTCGTTAAAAAAAATCTCAGTTTTACCTATTTAGCAATGTTTTGTTTTCTTATTCTTTCAATTTTTAAAATTTAAAATCTCTTCTTTAATTTTAAATATTTCAATTTTGGTGTTAATTTGGGGTTTAAAAACTCATTATTTTTTAAAACAATTATTAAAATTATATGCTCAGTTCATTAATTGTTTCTTTTAATGTTTCATTCATAATATAGAGATATAATTTCCCACAAAGGACTATATTAGCTATATCCCTTAAATTTTGGTTTGTTTTCTTATTATTGTAATTTTCTTTGATTAAATTATCTATTATTTCTCTGATTTACTCTTTGGTCAACAAAATATTTATGATACATTTATTTTAGTTTCTATTCTACACTTATTTTAGTTTCTAATCAATTTTTTATCCTTTCTTCAATGATACTTTATTGAATATATTATATTTTATTAATTGTAGTAAAAATTGTGTTTAATATATCTCATTTTTCAGTTTTGTTTGTAAGGCTTTATACTTAATAAATGATCAGGATTTGTTAAAGTATCATGCAGTGGTAAAATATATATAATATAAACATATATAAATATATTTAAATGTAAAAATATATGTACACATGTACATACACATACAAACATGTAGATATAAATATATGTACACATGCTATATACATATACATATACACATATGTTTGTGTGTATACACACATACATATATATATGTGTGTGTACACACACACATATAAATGCACATTCCTTTCTATTTCCATGAAGTAATCACCAGTCATCTATCATTTCAAATTGAAAAAAATATATTTTATATATTTATATATATTATATATATATATATACTTTTATATATTATATATATATATTCAGGTCATTAACAGCTTTTTTTTTCTTTCTGAAAATCTCCCTGAAATCTACCAATAGGTGTTCTGTAGACATAAAGAACACTGGATCTAATACAATCTCTTATTCCTGTAGATGTGGACACTAAGGTCCAGAGAAGTTGAGCAATTTGCCAAAGATCACACATTTAGGTCATGGCTTAGTGACTAAATTGTTCTTGATCATCAAAGTTTGTATGTTCCTCCCAACATGGCAATAATCTAGATGAGTATTTAGCACTGATGAATTACTGTTAATATACTAAATGTAACAACAAACATAATTTTGAAGTCCAATCAATGATATATAAACTTAGTCACAGAGGCAAACTACAGCCTGAAAGAAGGATGTAGCTTCTACACAAAGAAAAATAGGAAATAGCTCAATGGAAAGGTATCCAGTGACAGCCCATTCATTACTTGCTGTTGAAGGGTTGCGTGTTGCTATGTGAAAGACTTTCTTGAAGCAGCAACTCTTGAGAAGCAATTTAAAGGAGGTGTCATATGGGTAGTGGGAGGCTAACAGACTGCCAGACAGCATTTTTCTATTACTGGGATTGTGGCATACACTGAATTACAGTCAGTCCTGAATAAAGGTGTTCATGTCTGAGTAACTAGGCATTTTGAAGAGTGATACTATGTCATATAAAATAGGGGAATAATAGGGAGAGTCAGTTATGCCAGAGACAGAGAAAAAACTGAGACATTGAGCTGGGGAAAGTACATAATTTACCAGATGTACCAGATGCTGTTTTGCTCAAAGGAAAATACTGGTTGTTTCAATTCCACAAGATATTTTCCATCTGTCATTTTCTTTCCACTTTGAGCATGCCCACTCTAGTTCAAACTTTTGCTACCCCTCACTTAGACTATTGCAATGACCTTCCAATTTGGTACCCTGCATGCACCCTACCTATCACTTAGGTCATTGTCCTATTCTTCCTAACTCTTGAGGGCATCTCCATCCTTCTAATCACAAAGGTTCAAAACCTCGGAGTCTTTCTTATCTCCTCATTTTCCCTCACCCCCTCTTACATATCCAATCAATCGCTATGCACTGTTTCTATGTCCATAAGACCTTTTGCCTCTTTCTTCTACACTCCATTCATATAGCTACTACTCTAGTGCAAGTTCTCATTACTTCTCAGCTGGATTACTGAAATGACTTTCTTATTAGTCCCCTTGCACTAAATGTCTCCCCTCCTCAATACATCTTTCACAGTGCTTCCAAGGTAATATTCCTGAAGTATGCATCTGACCATGTCACTGCCTTGTTCAAGAAGCTCCAGGGCCACCCTCTTGATGTTAAGACTGAATCCAAACTCCTCTGCTTGGCACTTAAAATCCTTCAGAATTTGAGCATAGTTTATTCTTCCAGGATTATCACACATTAATCTTGATGTAATCTATGACCCAAGTGAAATTGCCCTACTTGGTAGTTCCCTTTCACAGTATTTTATTTCCTATCTCAAAGCCTTTGCAGAGGTTTTCTCCCAAGGTTATCCTTACCTTCACCTGTAGTATCCCTATCTTCTTCCTACATGAGGCATTTTGCAGTTTCTCCAGTTTCTAGTGCCTCTATTCCAAAATTACCATGAACTTAGTTCTTATTTATATGTATAAATGTTATCTTTCATGATAAAATGTTCCTTGAAAGTAGAAACCTTTTCATTTTTATCTTTGTATCACAATGCCTATCACAATGCCTAACACAAAACTAGGAATTTAGTAAGTTCTCCTTGATTGATTATTGCTAGATTTTCTTCTAAAAATACTTTAATCTGTCTAAGATGTGACTTTCATTTTGTAATTCATGCAGAGGTTCCCAGAGTGGGTGATGCCACTTTGGGGGCTGATGGAATGATCCAGAGTGGTGGTGGTAGCCTCAGGTACAATTGAGAGTTGTTTAATAAGAATAAGGGGGTAGTGGAAGCATAAGGAAAGAAGAGAAGAGAAATTTGAAAAGTTGTTCATATGTGTTTCATCTGTTGTGTAACAGAGTTAAAGTCTAAATGATTATATTATTTTCTAAATAAACATACAAAATACAAGTCATAACTGATCAGTAGTAAAATCCACCGACTGATCTTAATAAGCAAGTGTTGGCAAGTGAGCATTTTCAGGAAGTACAGTATGCACTGGCAGGAATATGTGTGTTTAATGACCTGCTTACCTGATCCAATATTTCATCACCAAAATTTCAGTGCAGAGAAAACCCCCACAAATTTACAATAAATTATTAAATTTAAGATGTCATTAAAATTATATCTTTTTTGAAATAAAGCAAATTAAAAAAAACAACCCAACTACAACAACCAACAAACCACTGAAGGGTTAAAAGAAGTAGATTTCACGGGGGGGGGCATGGAGGATTTTTTTTATGAAAAGGTGACTGTAGGCTAAATAAGTTTGGGAACCTCTGATCTAAAGCCATTGATGACTATTATTAATAGAATAAAATTAAAATTCATTGGCCTGTTTGTTATTCAAGGAAATTGAATAACCTAGTCTACCTTGATAGTTTTCCCACTATTTCCCTTGAAAACTGATTACTACAGCAGAATTGATCTATTCAGAATTAATCAAATACATGTTATTTTTCTGCCTCTTTGTATATGATTGTGCCATTCCCCACTATTGAAATGTCTTCCTTCTCCATCTGACAAAATCCTGTCCACCCTTTAATATCTGAGATAACCTCTCATTTGCATTCTAGATATCTTGTACATTCATATTTGTTTGAATATTCTCTCCCCTATTAGAATATAAGTTCCTTGAGGACAAAGGTTATGTTTTTGCCTTTCTTTGTATCCTCAACCCTTAGCACATTGCCTAGCATAGTAAATATTTAATAAATGCCTGTTGACTGACATTCATCTTAAATCCCTTTTCTCCCAGGTAGCCTTCTTAGATCAGAAGACTGATCACTCTAGGTCTTTCCCTCATCCGAACTAATAGTATTCATTTTCAGTCAGTAAGCAATTGTCTATGATACCCTTATTAGTTAATATGACAAGACTGTATGTTGTCACTTTATTTATTTAACTTTTGCACAAAGTATATCATGAAAAATGCCAGTCTGGTTTAATCAAAATTCAGAATTAAGGTTGCCAGGAAATTTTTTTTAACAATCTCAGATATGCAGATGATACTCTGATAGCAGAAAGTGAAGAAATAGTAAGAAGCCTCTTGATGAGGGTGAAAGAGGAAAGCATAAAAGCTGGCTTGAGGCTTAATATAACAACAACAATGAAGATCTTACTAATTGATAACATCACTTTATGGTAAATAGAAGGAGAAGAAATTGAAACAGTGTCAGATTTTATGTTCTTGGGCTCAAAAATCACTGAAGTTATAAAATTCAAAGACACTCCTTAGAAGGAAAGCTGTGTCAAATATGGACAGTATACTAAAAAGCAGAGACGTGACCTTGCTGACAAAAGTCCATATAGTCAGAGCTACAGTTTTTCCAGTAGCAAAGTATGACTGTGAGAGTTGGACTATAAGGAAAACTGAGGGCGCCAGGATCAATACTTTCAAATTGTGGTGAGGAGGAGACTTTTGAGCATCCCTTGGAGGGAGACCAAGTCAGTCAATATTTAAAGAAATTAATTCAGGTTTTTCACTGGAAAAAAAAAACCTGAAACCGAAACTGGAAATTGAAGCTTAAATACTTTGGTTACTCAATGAGAAGAGGGAACTCTTTGGAAAAGATTGATGTTAGAAAATATGGAAGGCAAAAGGAAAAAGATGGAAGGCAGTGTCTTGAAAACAACAAACATGAACTTGGACAGACTGAGAGATAGTTAAAGACAGAAGGGGCTGGTACGATATGGTCTATGGGGGTTATAAAGTGTTGGGTGCAATTGAACGACTGAACAACAACACACATTTCTTTCTTTGTTTTTTTATTGCTTTTTTGGGGGGGCAATTGGGGCTAAGTGACTTGCCAAAGGTCACACCACTAGTAAGTGTTAAATATTTGAGGCTGGATTTGAACTCAGGTCCTCCTGACTCCAGGGCCAGTGCTCTAATCACCTAGGCACCCCCTCCCAACAAACATTTCTATAATGTTTTCAGGTGCTTTATATGTGTGTATGTGACTATACATACATACATACATACATACACACATATATACACACATACACATACATACATACATACATATATGTGTATATATATATATATATAAAACATCATTTGATCCTCATAATAACCCTGTGAAGTAGATGCTATTATTATTTACATTTTATAGATACAGAAATTGAGACACTGGTAAAGTGACTTATCTAGAGTCACGTTGTTAGTAAGAATCTGAAAGCGTAATTGGACCCAGTTTTTTCTGCTTTCTAGTCCACACATCACTGGCCAATGTGATGATTATTTTGCTCTAGTTTTGGTTTTGTTACAAGGAAGAGCTCCTAAATGAGTATGGAGGGAGTGAGTTGGTAGATTATAATAGAGGTGCAAAACTTTTTTAAAAGACAAAAAAAAAGCATCAATAACAACAACAAAAAGAAAAGAAATTCATAGGGAAACAGAAAAATTTGATACCTATTTATAAAAACAATCTATATAATAGAAGTTCACAACTTCCTATGAAATCCTCCTTTTTATTCTCTGCATATTGAAATATTTATTTTTGTCAATGATTAAGTTCAACATCATCAAAAAAAGAAAAGAAATAAAGGCCCTTATCATTTTGGTGTATCTCTTATATAAGCATATGTCTGCCACTACCTGCAACAGTGATGTCAAGTTAAACAACATTGTAAGTGGGCAGTTGCCTCAAAGGAACAGTATTTTCAACGGGTAATTGACTGAGTAATGCTACAATGAGATTTTATAATCTTATGGTGGTTTGGGGCATAATGCATTAGTGGTGTTACTATGAAGCAAGAAACTTTTTTTGTGGAAGGCAACCACATTACTGGCATGCCAGGTATTCTTTAAACTCAACCTTTCTGTATCTATGCCAGTAAAAAAAATCACATCTTATTTTCCTAATTTGTTTGTGAGCTCTGAGGGTAGAACTATATCTTACTCTTTTTGAGACTAAAATGACACGATGGCATAATAAAGTGCCATCTAAGGTTAGCTAGTGTTTTCTTATCTTTTAAAAATAATATTTTTTTTACCATGATCATCAGTTATTATTATTATCACAGAAACTATAGCATAGGGATTGGAGGGCTAGCTGTAAAGAAAGATCTATGTTAAAGTCTTAGTCCAAATACTGCCTGTGGTAGTATTTGAAGCTGAACAAGTTACAACTTCTGACTTGCTGTAGTCTGTCTCTATGATTGAAAGTTACTCAGAAGACATTGATTTGTATTGGTAGATGTTTCCTCACTCACGAGTTCCCTAGGCTAGTGAAGTCATAGGTTCAGTCCCTATCTCTATCTGTCATCATCATCATCACCATCATCACCATCATCATCATCATCATCATCATCATCATGATCATCATCATCATCGTATTATCATTAATGGAGAAAAGGTAAGATAAATGTAATAAAAATAATTTGGGAAGAGGGAGCAAAAAAGAAAAGGAGGGGAAAGAAAAATAGCTGGAGAAGGAGGAGGAAAAGATGAAAACGAAGAAAGAGAAGGTGAAGGAGTGTAAAGCCAATCAGCAGTAGATTCCTGAGAGGATGCTACTGTGAACAGCTTTTAAGATTCAGATTACACAGTATTAGTGAACACTCTGTTTATTCCATTACAAATCTTTATTCAGTACAATGTTCACAGTTTCAACAATTCACAATATTATATATAATCTTCAGAACAAGGAAAGTCTCAATGTTATATCTTATTACAGAAAGGAACAAGGAACAAAAGAAGAATCAGCTGGTTTCCCTAAGGGAGAAACCAGCTTCACATTTTAAGATTCAATCAATCAAATTAACAAAAGGAATGACCTAGTTTCCCTAAGAGG
>CM053595.1:174007147-174044092 GCA_028646575.1 Pseudocheirus occidentalis
GGGTGGTCTCTCTGATTCCCTGGATCCTCTTCCCTGGTCCCAGCTCCTTCCTGAATCTGCCAAACAATCACCTAGATTCAGGAACTGACAGCTGCCAGGCTCTTGTCTAGTCCTCAGAGATAAACAGCTCCCAGGTCCTTATCCAGTCCTCAGGGCAATCCCCGGCACACACTGAAGTTCACAGGGTTCAGCACACCTCAAACCCTTCAGGACTTCTCTTGCCTGGAACTCAAGGATCAGCCAGGCCACGAACAAACTAAGTGCCATCCTGTTCATGTCTTCAGTCAGCTTCACTGAGGAGCCAAATCCAAAATCTCCCTTGTCTAGTTAGAATTCTGCCTTATATACGGCACTGGCCTTCTCCCAAGTCAGCAGGGGAGTGTCTCAGCCAATAGCCTTTTTCTAAGTCAACAGGGATATTCACATCTTTTCACCAATGGACAGAGTTCTATACTTAGCCCTAAGTTACTAGGGGCTACTTAGCCCTAAGTATCTGATCTACTTAGCCTTAAATATCTAATAAATTGACTACTATTACAATTAGTCATGCAAAGTCTTCACCATCTGGATTCACCATATCTTTCCAGACAATATGTATTTCTTCCTTTCACATTCTGTACATTTCAGTCCAACTGGTCTAATTGACATTCACTGTACATGACATCCCATTTCCTTTCTTCATGTCTTTTGTACAGATAGTCCTCATGTTTGGAATGTTCTCACCTCTATCTCTTAGAATTCCTAGTTTTAATGGTGAGCCAAGATGGAAGAGAAGAAGCAGGAATTCACCTGAACTATCACAAATTTCCCTGCAAACAACTTTGAAACAATGCCTCAAATCAAATTCTGTAATGGATAAAACCAACACAAGGTTGGGGTAAAGCAATTTTCTAGCCCAAGACTATTTAGGAAATCAGCAGTAAACATTTGTTTCACTGGGATGGTGGTTGGGTTGGAGTGCATAGCATACTGCATACAGCAATACTAGTAGCATCCTCAGAGGTGGCTATATCAGTAATTTCAGGAGCTCTCAGCACCAGAATGATAAAGGGGTCAGACAACCAGTCAGAAATAGATTACAGGGGACCCTTTTCTGTTACAGGGTTTGGGACCCTATTTCATTGCCCATACACAGTTCCAAGGCAAAGAAAAGCAATAGTATTTGTCGACACAGAAGCACAGGGCCCTGGTCACAATTTCAGGGTGGAGAAGGTTCCCCGTGGTCACTCACAAAGGAGCTGGGGATCTAGTCCAAATTCCAAGGCATAAAAGAACACTACTACTTGCAGCCTTAGAAGAACAGGGGCCCAAGTCACATTCTCAAGACCAAAAGAAAGGATAGTACTTGTTATCACAGTAGAACAGGGTCATTGGTCACAGTTGCATCATTGAGAAAGCCTATGATAAATCACAAGGAGTAGGGATGGGGAAGCTTGGTGGCACAGTGAATAGAGCACCAGCCTTGGAGTCAGGATGACCCGAATTCAAATCTGGTCTCAGACACTTAACAAATTCACACAAAAAAAAACCTAGCAGTGTGACTTTGGGCAAGTCACTTAACCCCAATTGCCTTACCTTCCCCCTTCCAAAAAGCCAAAAATAAAAAATAAAAATAAAAAAATTGGGGGGAAGCTATGTGGCACAGTGAATAGAGCACCATCCCTAGAGTCAGGAGGATCTGAGTTCAAATGTAACTTTATACACATAACACTTACTAGCCATGTAACCTTGGGCAAGCCACTTAACCCCAATTGCCCTGCCGTCATCCCTCCAAAAAGCATAAAAAAAACAACAAGGAGTAGGGGCTCCAGTCTCAGTTCCAAGGCAGAAAGGAACACTAAGCCTTGCATTAACAGGAAAGTAAGGGATCTGGTCACAGGAGGAGACTCTAAGGGGAGCACTAATCCTTATAGATACAAGGAAACAATGTCCCCTCCTGGGTAAAGATCAGAGCATAGGCTCTGACAACATCTCTCCTTAGAGCATACCACCTCAGAAACTTTAAAATCTTACAGATCCCCAAACTAGTTATGAAAACAGTAGCATGAAAAACCTGAAGTTTAAGACAGTGCTTCCTGCATCCAGGGAACAGAGGCTAACTTTAACAGAAAGTTAAAAGTCAAGAAATAAGCTGAATTATAAGCAAACAACAACAAAAAAGAACCTGACCACAAAAATTCACTGTGGTGACATCAACAATCAAGACACAAACTCAGAAAACAATGATGTCAAAATAGCTGTAAGCAAAGCTTCAAAAGAATGTGAATTGTACACAAGCTCAACAAGAATTTCTGGAAGACCTCAAAGAGGAATTTAAAAATCAAGTAAGAGAAAAAATAAGGAAAATAAATTAGAGTGATTTTTTTAAAAAAATATGAAAAATGAATCTACAGGTTGGTAAAAGAGGCAACAAAAAATAATGAAGAAATAACACCTTATAAAACAGAATTGGTCAAATGGTAAAAGAGGTATAAAAATCCACTGAAGAAAACTTCTTAAAATCAGATGACCAAATGGGAAAAGAGGCACAAAAATTCACTGGGGAAAAAATAACTCCTTAAATAAAAGAATTGGCCAAATAGAAAAACATGTACAAAAGTTCATTAAGAAAATAATTCATTAAAATTTAGAATTTGGCAAATAGAAGCTAATGACTCCTTTGTGGTTGCTATTCAATCATTTCAGTTGTATCTGATTCTTCATCATCTCATTTGGGGTTTCCTTGGTAAAAATACTGGAATGGTTTGCAATTTCCTTCTCCAGCTCATTTTACAGTTGAGGAAACTGAGGCAAACAAAGTTAAGTAACTTGTCCAGGGTCATAAAGTTACTATGTCTACAAGGCCAGATTTGAACTCATGAAGATAAGTCTTACAAATTCCAATCCCAGTGCTTTACCTCCTAGCTGCCTAAATTATATTACAAAGTGGTAATCAACAAAACAATTTGACATTTGCTAAGAAATAGAGTGGTGGGTCAGTAGAATAGATTAGGTAAACAATACACAATGAATAGTATACAACACACAATAGTAAATGACAATAGTGATCTACCATTTGATAAACTCAAAGATCCAAACTTTGGAGACATGAACTCACTACTTGACAAAAATTGCTGGGAAAATTTAAAAGTTATTTGGAAAAACTAGGTATAGACCAACATCTCATACTATATGCCAATACAAGGTTAAAATGGGTACCTGATTTATTCATAAAGAGGGATATCATAATCAAATTATAGAAGCGTGGAAATTTTTACCTGTCAGACCTATGAAAAAAGGGAAGAATTTATGACCAAAGAAGAGAAGGAGCAAATCATGGGAAGTAAAATTTTCATACATTAAATTAAATGTAAAAGATTTTACACAAACAAAAAACAAGATTAAAAGAAATTAAAAGGAAAACCAAGAAATTGGGAGGAAGGGGGGAATTTTATAACAAATTTCTTTGATAAAAGTCTCATTTTTTCAAATATATAGAGAACTGAGTAAAATTTCTTAGAATATGAGTCAGTTCACAATTGATAAATGGTCAAAGGATATAACAAGCAGTTTTCAGGAAAAGAAATCAAAGCTTTCTATTCTCCTATGAAAAAATGCTCTAAATCACTACTGATTAGAGAAATGCCAATTAAAACAACTCTAAGGTACCATACCATGCCTATCAGATTGGTTAATATGAAGAACAGGAAAACGACACATTGTGGTGGGGATGTGGAAAAATTGAGACACTAACACATTGGAGTTTTTGATTTGTTTGCTTGCTTTTTGGAGCAGGAAAGGCAGGGCAATTTGGGGCTAAGTGACTTGCCCAAGGTCACATGGTTGGCAAATGTTACATGTCTGAGACTGGATTTGAACTCAGGTCCTCCCAATTCCAGAACCAACGCTCTATTAACTGCACCACCTATCCTCCCCAACACTAATGTATTGTTGATGGAGTTGTAAATTGACCCAATCATTCTGGAAGTAGATCTGTAATCCAGAGAGACCAAAGGAAAAGGACCTATATAGACAAAAATATTTACAGCAGCTTTTTTGTGGTAGTAAAGAACTGGAAATTGAGGGGATGCCCACCAATTGGGAAATAGATGGAGTATAGATGAAATAAGAAATGATGAGCAGGATGGGAAAAAACTGGGAAGACATGTAAATCGATGAAAAGTAAAGTGAGCAGAACCAGGAAAATCTTGTACATGGTAACAGCAATATTGTATGATGATCAACTATTAAGGACAGTGTTCTGAGCAATAAAATGACCCAAGACAATTCCAAAGGATTTACCTCCAGAAGAAGAACTGATGGAGTCAATACGGATCAAAGTTTGCTTTTTAAAATTTCCTTTATTTTATTGATCTTAGGGTTTTTGTTCTATTTTCTTTTGTAATGTGTCTAATAAGGAAGTATATTTCCATGATTGCACACTTATAATCTATATCAAACTGCTTGCCTTTTCAAGAAAGGGAGGGAGGATTTGGAACTAATTTTTTTAATGAATGTTAATTTTTTTACATGCAATTTAGAAAGAAAAAAAAAAGAATTCCTGAGTTCTTTAAAACTCAGTTCAAATCTTACCTCTTCACCCTTAATAAGTTTTGTGTCCATTTATATATGTAAATATTATTTTCCTGAATATACTACTTTAAGCTCCTTAAGGTCAAGGACTATTTCATTTTTTTATACCTTGTATGCTTTGCACAGTAGTTGGGATATTGCAGTTGTTTAACAAATATTTGTTAGATGATTAAATTAGTAATAATGATATTAATAATAGCTAACTGTATATACCGCTTCAAAGTTTAAAAAACCCTAAACATATATTAACCCCACTTTAGCCTCATAATAACCCTACGAAGTGGATATTACAGGTAGATGGTCTTAATTAACTACTAAGGTCAAAAAACTAATCATCTGGTGGCCATCTCAGAAATAATTTTCACTGTCTCCCAGTTAGCCTAGACCATCGGGAGACAGACACAGAATTCTGTCACTGAGCCCATACTCAAATTCTTTCTTGCTTCATGAGATATACCATGGTTTGTGCTCTTTTAAACAAACCTTTCAGGACTCAAGTTCATGTCTGTACTATGATGAGGACTTTAGTGGAAAATTAACATCATCATCATCATCATCATCATCATCATCATTATTGTGAAATTCCCTAAACAAAGGCAACAACTTCTCTGAGTCATCATTTCCTTTTCCATAAAATAGGAATAATAATATCTATATTACTTACCTCATGGGGTTGCAATATCAAATGATAAAATGCATGTAAAGCATAGTTTATGTGCCTTAAATTTCTAGAGGAATGCTACATACTATTCATCATCATTATTTAAAACATTCTTAAGTTTTTACAAATCAATATTATTATTTGGGTTCATTTTTTATAACTGTAAGAATAAGCAAAATAAGTTAATTAAATTACGCAATTGACTACAGTTTTAGGTTCACATTGTTGAAGAAGTGGAGATAATTCTGGGGAAAAAATGTAGATTGGGACCGTATTTCAAGGTGTCTTGAATGCCAGGCTAACTCTATGAGTTTATACTCATAGAATTAAATCTCCATTTTCTTCTACCTCACTTTAACTCTTCTATTGATTCCATATTACTTACACTGATCATTTTTTTAATAGAGTGACTTATGTGGATATTTAGGAATTAAATACAGAGACTGGCCAAAGGAGTTCGTGCAATTTCCAGACCTGCCTGACTTACTCAGCAGCAGAATCTGGCTCACAGAGTGTCAGAATAACACTAAGCACAAACAAAACTATTTGTAGATACAGAAGATTTTGTAATTCAGATTGATCTCAGGATTCTTGCCAAATCCTACGGCCTGGGATGATTGCCAAAATCTTTTTTTTTTTTTTTGCCCATGAGTCAATTTTCATACCTCCTCATACCACGCCACAAACCTCTCATTTCCTACTGAAATCTGGAACATGTTCCTGGGATGAATCCTGAGTAGGAAATGAAAGGAAGATTCCAGCAAGGTTTATCCCCAGAGAAATCACATCAGTAGAAGACTTCCTTAAGGAAGGTGATAGTATTCTAGGAAGACAAATTAGTGGCTGTAGAGTCAGAACCTGAGTTCTCATACCAGATGTGATACTAATTAGATTGCTGATTTTGAGCATGTGACATTGACCCCTTTTTTTATCTGTGAACTGAAATCATTAGACTAGATAACTAGAACTAAAACTTAGGGTAAAGCTTCTTCAAGCTTTAAAATTTATAATGGACATCTTTCATAACATATGTATAAACAGACTAAGTAAAAATAGAGGCATAGATTATGATTTTTTATCACAATTTGAAGGTAAAGCATGCTTCCAGCTTTCAGAAAGACAGGTGACAGACTATGGGTATAGAATGAGATATACTTTATCAGATGTGATCATTGTGTTGGTTTGTTTCACGTAACTCTGCTTTGTTGTTACTGGGGATGGGGAGTATCATTCATAGGGAAGGAAGAGGAATGTAAAGAAAACAAAGCTTGAATACTAAAACAAAAAGAGTTAAAGGAGTTTACTTTAGATTCTCAGATTTCCTAATGACTGAATGAATGACAAATTTAACAAGAAAAAAAAGTACATACCCAAAATATATGTCTGTATTCTAAGAGATAGTTACATGAAATGCATCAAAAAGCATTGTGGAAGAGTAGCTGTTTTCAACAAATGTATGAACCTCTAAAACTTCACCAAAAAAAGTACCAAATATGTGACATGCATAAGAGAAAACAGAAATATCATGCAAGAATTTTTTAAAATCATGAAATAACATTAAAGAACTCAGATATTTAGAATTCCCAGAACATTCCTCCCCATTATACTCTGAATACTAGCATCAGGCAGTATAGACACTCAGGACCTTTCACATATAAGGAGTGACTGCGGAAGTACCTGACTGATCTCCCCACAAATTTCTCAACCTGAATACTCAGTGTATTAACACAAAATGAAATGAACACTTATTCTAGCAAATAGTATTTTTTAAAATGTTTTTTAAATCATTCATTCATTCTATGTCTTGGGTTTCTCTTCAGTAATATTAGGGTCTTAGACTACATAAAGATTCCTATGAGTGTTTTAGGAGTTAGAATCAACTCCTTTCTTCAATAAAAAGGGAAAGCTCTTTAAAGATGGGTGGAGTAACCCTGTCCCTTCATTAGAGTATTTCCCATCTATGGAGACCCCATCTATTATCCTGAGGATCAACCAATATTTGTTTCACTTTCCAGCACCTGCAGCACTTTCCTTGGTATTGCTCTACAAAAATAACTTTTACCTAATAAGTGGTTAGGGTTTAACATCAAGAGTCTGGTTATCTTTAGTACTGGTCCAAGCACAAATACAGGTGCAATGGTCATATTGTCCATCTTAATGAAGTTGAAAGAGCAGTTGACTTTTAGTCCAGAGGTTTAGGTTATATCCCAGCTCTTCCAATCCAATGACTTGGATCCTCAGTTTCTTTTTTTGTAGATCAGGTAAAGTGATACTTTCAATGGCATGCAAAGTAGAGTCAGGTAGTGAATAGAGAGCTGGTTTCAAGACTTGAGAAAAACTGAATTCAAGTTCCACATCTAAAACAAACTGGCCTGGGGAAGAGTGGGGAGTGACAGGACAGATGGTAAGGTATATGAGGTAGATGGATGTAAAATATTGTCTTTGATTAAATAAATTTAAAAGATAAATAAAAAGATAAATTTGCACTCTCTCAACAATGAAAACAGCTCAAAACCAGGACAGATATCCAAAGCTGAATGGATGATTTCCCTCAGATTTCTGGAGGTCTTTTGAGAAGTATGCTCTTCCAGGTGAAGATTAAGACATAATGAAGTAACTCACAAGAGTAGGTTTCCTCTTATCTGCCTAACTCACTAACACTGTTGCAATTGTTTCTGCCTGACTTCAAATGATCAAAGTTTCATCTTCTTGTCTATGGAACAACCTAAACCTACCTTCTTCCCTAGGTTATTTTAGAGTCTTAGAGATTAGGGGATAGGAGTGTGTGTATGTGAAATGGGAATTGATGAGAGTGGACACAAGTATATATCCTTATTAATCATTTTATATAGGGAGAACTTCATCTTTGCATTAGAATGTATTTCCCACTACTTCTTCCTTTATATCATCGCTGATATTCTTTTTTCTTCCTCCTATGCCATCTCATTGACTTCTCCTTTGTGCCTGAACTAATCTTAGTTCCCCCTCCATTAAGAACCCTGCCTCTGGCCCCTCCTTCCTAATTCAGTCCAGATGCTTGCTTTCCTGACACTTTGACCATTTCATGCCTCTCTCAAAAACCTTCCTCTGACTCACCATGAATCTCAGTAGAAGATTTATACTATTTATATTTCAGTTCATGGCCCTCTGCCCATCTTCAGCTGCCTATACCATCCTTTGGATTATCCCAAATCTTCTACCTGACCAGTTCTTTCCATTTCAATAAACTTTATTTCTGCTTCCTTTTGTATATGATGTATAGAATACCCTCCTTACCCTAACCTTTCCCTCATTCATGGAAGGGTCTCCACTTCCTATTACTATAAATAGGACATTCTACTGGACATTTAGGTATTTCCCCAGCAATATATACCCTACAGGAAATAAATCCTGTCTCTCAGTATTTTATTTCTTCATCTGTTTTTATATCCCCAGTATCTAGCACATATTTGACTTTTAATAAATGCTTGCTGATTAAGCAGAAAAGAAAACATTCAGATGAAAAGTGAACAATTCACCCAATCTTCCATGTCTTGTTCACATTTTATTAAACATCTGAATACCTAGATGTATCAGGTTATTTGCATTTCAGAATCTCAGAATGTCAGTGGGCTCACACATCCTAGAGGGAGAAAAACTCAGCCAGTTATACATAAGGGTTGAGGAATTCTTCCTAGTGGTGTTTCATAACCAACATTGTGACATTATGAAGATTGAACATGTTCCCTAGCCTTTATTGCTCAGACAGCACATAGATGCTCTCACACAGGCCAGGAGGATCAAAATATTAAATTGTACTAACATAGTATATATTTTAGGGAGGGGGACTACAAACTGGAATGTATCCAGAGGCAGGCAGGTAGAGAGGAGAAAGCATTGGAGACCTTTTTATATAAGGATCACTTGAAGCACTTGAATTGTGTAGCCTATAGAAAGGTCACCTAGGACAAGGGGAAGAGGAGAGAAGTGGGAAAGAAGGAACATTATGGCTGTATCTGAATATCTGAAGCAGATATTGAAGGAGTTCTTGTGTGGAGTAGGAATTGTATTATTCTCCTTGGTACCAAAAAAGCAGAACTGACTCCTAGAAAGAATCCTAGAAAGGATTATTGTCATGGTGGTGGCAGTGGTGTTTTTTGGGGGGTGTTGTGCTTTGGCACACTGTCTGATACCTATTCGGTACCTAATGATTTTTGGTTTACATTTAATTTTTAATTGAACTGAATTAAAATGAAGTGAATGAATAGAAAGTGTGTATTTCTTCCTGTTTTTTAATGATGAAAGTCTGAACCAAAGAAATTTCACACCAAAAAATAACTACCATTACATGTGAAAAAACATGGAAATGTCAAGATACTTTTAATTTATGAACATGTGGGTACCCCCAGAATAATTTTCTAACGTAAAAAGGCACAGTGCCTAAGAATGTATCCAAAAAAACAGAATAATATTAGGTACTGCTGTAGCTAAACTATATTTGTTTTCTTACGCTTACATTCTCAAAGCACAATGTTTTATTTATGGGAACTCTATATAAGACTTGGAAAATTCAACAAAAACAAACAGATATACTTTGACTTTTGAGTCATGGGAGTTCGAAACTTGCCAGCTCAAAAACACTGCCCCTCCCACAACCTCATGACCCTTTCTATCCCATCATCCCCCCTACCCCAAGACCATAATGGCACCTGCTTCTTAAAATTTTAGCCTCTAGTTTCAGGATGTTAAATGCAATGGAGAGGTGTGATAAGAAAAATATCCCCTGTCAATATCTCTTTAAGGCTTGTTTTGTATTTTTTGTTTTGACTTTGTTTGGCTCTAAATTTTCAGAGAGAAAGTTCCAGGTTTAGCAGGAGGCATCCCAGGAGTGTGGAGAATGGGGATTCTGGCTCCTAGGTCTTGAGTTTGTGAACCATGAAACTTGGTACATCTGGAAATATTGAGTTGAGTGTTGCAAGATAGAGGTTGGGAGGAACTGAAAGCAATTGGGAAGTTATGTCAGCAATCTTTGCGGGACAATTTTGGCTCCAAGAAAACTTATTCCTTCCATGTTCTGCAAATAATAAGAGCCCTTGGCATGTTCATGGAAGCTAACAACTGTAACCCTGGGGTATTACCAGGCCTTAATTTGCTTGGTTGCCTTAGAAGCTGTCATATGTTCAGAGTTCTTCCTGGGGCTTTGTTTATAGATTGATGTGCCCCTGTGTACTATAGGAACCATGTGAAGAAGAATTTTGGGCCATTGCCAAGTCCTCTTGGATACCTGGGCTTGAAGATTGACAAGAGGGAGAAGTGGACTCAGCTTAAATTTGTCAAGAAGCCAGTATCTCATTGCCTTGGACAGTATTTTATTACAGAAGCAGATGTGTCTTGTTGGTTGCATCATATTATGCCTATTTTTGTTTTTTCCATAATTTTGATTTTGATAAGCCTAGCTCAACATCTTTAACATGATGCTGTGGAAATCTAGAATGGAGTCAAGAGGCCTGGGTTTGAATATCTGGATGACCTTGAGTAAATCATTTAACCTCATTGGGCCCCATTTTCTTTATCTATAAAATGCAAAGATCAGCCTCGATGACTGTTAAGATCCCTTCTGTTTCTGAATCTAGGATTCTATGATCATCATCATATATAAAGGATGTATCATAGCATAGCAGACTTCTCAGTATTGGATTTGGAATCAAGAAAACACGGGTTGAAAGCCTGCCTTGGATTTTCATTAGTTTTGTGACCATAGACAAGTTACTGAAACTCTCTGAACCCCAATTCATCTATAAAATAAGAATAAGAACAGCTGACAGGATTTTGTGGGGATGAAAGAACATAACATACACAAAGCACTTGGTAAACATCAAATTGCTGTTGTTGTTGTTGTTGTTGTAAAGAAAACTCATCTTACTTAGTACACAATTACAGTCACATTGTATCTGTGACAACTAACTTTGATAGACTGGGCTCCTTTTAGCAATACAAGGTTATAAAACAACTCCAAAAGACTCATGATGGAAAGGGACACCAACATCCAGAGAAAAGAATACAGAGTCTGAACACAGACTGAAGTAAACTATTTGCTCTCCCTCTTTTGTGTTTTGTTTTGTTTCATTCCTTCTTTCTCATTGTTCACTCCATTGCTTATAATTCTTTACAATTTGACTAATGTTTAATATGAATGTATTTGTAGATCCTATATCAGATTGCAAGTCATCATGGGGGAGAAAGGGGAAAAAGAGGAAGTGGGAGAAAATTTGGAACTCAAGGGATTGTGGAACTAAATTGTGTCAACTAAAAGTAAATAAATTATTTTTTTTAAAGAAAAGAAAACTCATCTTAACAATGTGAAATCTGAGTTTTAGTCTTTTCTAGCATTTACTTTCTTGTGAGATTCTAGTCAGATCATTCCATCTCAGTTAACCTGTTTTCCATGTTAAATAGGAATCATTTTAACAACCTCCCAGAATTGTTGTAAGAAAATTATTTCATACATCTTTACAAGATGTGTAAATGTGAGTTGTTATTATCAGCAACATCTTAGTGCTCTACATACAGTGGCATCAAATAAATCATAAAAAAGGACAAACATTTGCCAGGTGCCTACTATTTAGGCACCTAGGAAGCACGTGGGCCTAAAGTCAGGAAGCCTGGAGTTCAAGTCCTTTATCAGATAATTATTAACTGTGTGATCTTGGTTAAGTCACTTAATCTCTCTGGGCCTCAGTTTCATCATCTGAAAAAAGAGACTAATAATAGCACAAACCTCGCAGGGTTGTTGTGAGAACCAAATGAGGTAAAATTTGTAAAGCACTCTGAGAACCTTAAAGCATCATATGAGTGCTAGTTGGCATCATGGTGGTGGTGGTTGTTAATAGAGGATCAGAAGAGATCACCCTAAGCCAAGACAGTGCTCACATACCAAAGGTCACATGTACTATAAGTAGGAGGATCACCATTGTTATGGCATTAAAATATTTGTGTACATTAATCACCAATTTTAAAGCCAAAAATTTCAGAACAAATTAAAATATATGATAACAGTGGTTCAGAAAGCCACCTGCCCAGGCTAATCCAACCAGTGAGAGTCATTTAAAAGTTTGAGAGACATAATTCCTTGGTAATTTAGACACTTTATTAATAATGCTAGTATTTTTAATAAAAGGTCAGTGACACTCTCAAATGCCAAAGACCTTCATGGCAGCAGGCTCACAGCTTATATGACCTTGGGAGAGGAGGGTTCCTGAGGGTGGCAATCAACTCCAATTGGTTAACAATTAATGAGAGGTGGGCTTTATAGAGAGAAGTGAGCTCACTCCAATGAGGGGCTGAGAGTGACATCATGTTACTCTTGGCCAGAGAAAATCTGTCTATATCCAGGCCACCCAAAGCCTTGGTCAATCTAGACAAAGAATCTATATCCCCTTCCCAAGCTTGAGCTGATTTGGTAGAATAACAGCAATACCCAGAATGAGGAAAATACTAGTTCTGTCGTCCATTACCCCTGTCCCTGAGAGACTGGACAAAAAAATAGGACAAGGAAAAAAACTGGAATTTCCCCAGTTTTAATAATTGGCTGTTCTCCCTTACTCTTACTTCAGCCTTTTTTTTTCTTTTATCTACTCTCCCACTGGAGCACTTGAAAGACAGGATCTGCATGCTAAAGAGAAAGACTATAAGGACACTGATCATTATCCTACAGAGAAACCACTAGATCTGAGCAGAACACCAAAAGAAGTATGATAAAATCAAGCAAGAGCCTAAAGGAAATAGTTGATATCCCCAAGATACCTTGAGACATCCAACTACAATGGAAGCTACTATTTCCATTCCATACACCCTCCTCCAAAAAAAAATAGAGAGACCATGAGGCTGTTGTCTAACACTTGAAGACACTCAAGGAGATTCAAGGAGAAAAAAAGGGCACTAGATTTGCAATCAGAGGAATCAGGTTCAAATCCTGACTTAGTCACTTACTACCAATTTCACCTTGGTGAAGTCACTTAACCATTCTGGGGCTCAGTTTGTCAATTACAAAATGAGGGTTTTTGACTAGATGACATCAAAGTTCACTTCTTACTCAAAAATCTATGATCTAACAATTATGTGACAAATAGGGCTTAGGACTTGTGATTTATTCTGAGGAAAGAAAGAGATTTGTTGACTTTCTTTGTTTAAGTAAATCCAGGGGTGGAGGGTAGAGGTTGGTTTTATGTAAACCCTACCAGAAGGATGGGTCAGTGGGGGAAAAAAGGAAACTCAAAGCAGAGATTAAAAAAAAACCCTAAACTCAGATTCCTTAAGGAGACCTATGGGCAGAGGCGAATGAATGAATGAATGAATGAATGAATGAATGAATGAATGAATGAATGAATGAATGAAAAATAGTATTAAACATTTATTATGTAATAGACATCATCTTAAGCATAGAAAACACAAATACATAAGCAAGACAGTTTCTTTCGAGAAGAATCTTATAACATAATGGAGGATGACAATGAATAAAGATGTTAAAGGGAAGAAATGGGGAAATGGGCAATACACATGTGGCAGCATGGTTTAAAGTGTCTGAGAAGTAATATGGTAGACTTTTTCCAGGGAAAATAAAACCAAAATAAAAATAAATATAATTTATATAAAAACATTTATATAAATATAAAAAATAAATGTATATAAATAAATAAAATCCAAAATTTAAAAAAAAAAGCCAAACCTTATTGGAGTAAAAGGTCTCTTGGCAGAGTCCAAGTTCTGTGACAGGTGGGGGTGAGGGGATGAGGAGAATGGCCAAAGTACAGGTAACAGGGTTTAGAAATGGGCAAGAAGGGATCAATTCTATTTTATATTATGTTAATGTATCTATTATTTTATATATTATATTAATGTATCTATTATATTATATCATAAATATTGTCAAAAAAAGCAACACACCACCAGTTATGTTCTTCCATTCCCATTTTATGGACTTGACAAGTTTGGCACTGAGAATTTACATCAGGATCTATTGCGATCCGAGAGCGGAATTCAAGTTTAATATGGAAATCTTGCAATGCAATATCCTACTCCTACAGTTAGGAAAAATGCCCATCTGCAGCTGATAATCCCCCTAAAAATGTGGATGAGAAAACAATTCTCTCCAACTCAAGATTCTCACAGATTCCCAAAGTAGTAACGTGTTTTTCTTTCCCCTTCATTTCATGGGATTGCGAAAGAGAAGAATCTGATGTTAAATGCCTTCCTTTCTCCAATCTTTATTTCAGGCCCTACAGCATTCTGGACCCACTACAACACTGTGTGATCGAGCTAGAGTTTTTAAGTTGATGTTTACAATAACCTATTCTCTAGCAAGGGCTGGTTTTTCCCACAGACCCTAAATATTTGATTGTACCTCACCTCTCTGTTTTCCATTGAGCTGTTTCTGGCAGACTCAAAAGAAGAAGAATATGTTGATAAAGTGCTGTTCATTTTAAAGAGGGAAGTTTTCATACTAATCTAATCATTGAACTTCCAAAATCAAACAAGCCTCTGGCTAGTATCATCCATGCAGTGCCTGGAATGCACATTATCTGAGATGCCTGCTCAAGAGCCATGCATCTTTATCATATTTCCAACACAGCTGTCAGGCTGTACAAGGAATATCATCTTTTGGGTTGTAAGGAAAGCAAAGGACATCTACTTAATAGTTCCATGCAAATTAGACCTACATTCTGTTTTATTATTGCAAACTATGCCTCAGACATCTCGTAACTGTGTTCTATTGGTCCTAAGAGGGACTAGGGCACAGAGCAAGGATGGATTTATCATCTTTATTTGGTTTCAAATCTAAAAAACAAAGCACACTGGTTTAGTTGGAAGTTGAAGAATCTAGTTCTGCTAATATGGACAATAATATTAACTGGTATAGAGTATTTTAAGAGATACAAAATGCTTTACACATATTATATAATGCGATGCCCATAACAACCCTGCAAAATCACTACTATAGGGATGATATGCTTGTACAGATGAGTAAACCAAGATGCCAAGAAGTGAAATGACTTGCAGATGGTCACAGAGTTAAGTCAGTATGCATCTTCATGCATCTTCAAATCCAAGTCTTGCTGGCATCAAGGCCAGCATTCTTTCAATTATACCATATGATTTCGGTCAGTCAGTCAGTCAATAAACATTTATTAAACATTCATTATGTTCCAGTTATGGTACTCAGTGCTAGATATATAGAGAAAAGCAAAAATACATAAACAGACATTATATAATAGATTGTATATATACATATGTATGTATGTATGTATGTATAATATTTTTATGGTCTCTAGGCTATTTTCCAGTTCTAATACTGGATGATCCTATGACAGATTCCACCCTGCCATCACTCATCAGCCCATTGTTCTCATTCTTCTTACTAAATATCTCTAAAAGTAACAGAAAAAAACATAATGAGTAGGTTAAACATTGATTAAAGTCTCCTGAAATCTTTCCATAAGCACACAGGTATCTGTGAGAATCTGATCAAAGGGTGACAGGGAGATAATATGATTGACTGGCAGCAATCACAGAGATTTTTTGTTGACACAAGCAGTAGTCCCAAGTTGTGAAGACAAATACCATCTAGCAACCAGACACCTTCATCCAATACAGGGGTGTTATATGTACCAGTGAGTCATGTCAAGAAGTAGCTATGTGCCACAGTCAGAGCCCTGAGTCCATCTGCTAGCTTAATATTCTAAGTTTACAACATCCAATCTATATTTTGTCTATCACAGAAGTAGAACCATTGTGTAGCCAGAGGCTTAGTCACTCCTATAGATAGACTGCAAAGTAAGTACTTCTAATAAGATATTCCAAAAAGCTATTTTCTACTTACTCTTATGGGAAAAGTTATCAGCATGGAGTTAGGCATTTGCTCTGGTCTTTTATTGGGGCATGTGCCTCAATATAATGATTCTAGGAACTCATAATTGGACCCCTGACTGGAAACTATTTTGAGGAAGATTGAAAGCTGAAAGTTAGTGGAACTAGTCTCTTATCAGAGGGACCTCCCCTCCCTAGGACCTATAGGAGAAGCTGAAGAGAAATAACTCTACCTTATTCTTTCAAAGTCCTCCTGTCATGGAATGAACATTTCTGGTTAGTAATTTAAAGACAGACCCTTCTCTCTTGGGTACCAAGAGAAGTTCCCTGTGTTTTCCATAAAGATAAATATTCTCAGGCATAGTCTAAAGTACATAAATACCATGAACAGTGTTTTACTCCAAAAACATCAAGAGTTCTCATAATGACACCTACCACAGTAACTTTTTAATCCTTTCTTTTAATAAGCAATCATCTGTGGTTTTCTTTTCTTTCTAAGATGCATGTTCTTTCCTATCATCTAAATCTTCAGAGAGCTACTTCTGTGAGATTCTGGGAGGCTTAGAATCAGGCTCTATATTTATTTGTACTTCTCACATTTTAGGACCTATAGCTCAAAAAATTATAATTTATTTATGTCTCTGTCTCCTTTCATTGACATCTAACAAAAGCTAGACATACTATAATCTCAAAACTATAACAGTTCTAATACATCCATGGATTTCTGATATCTTAAATGTAAATATTCCCTCCAATGATGGATCTTAAAACCTATCTACGGCTGCCCATTCTTTGCAACTTTTATCCGTATCTTCCCGTAAATCCACAAGATAGATTCATCCCAGGTTGTAGACTTCTTTGAAGACTATTTAAATTATGTGGATATATATTTTTAAAAGAATATAGATTGTCTACCTACCCATTATTCTTCACCCTCATTATCTGACTTTCTTTTTCATAGTTATGCATCATGGTGCAGTAAAACAAGTTCTAGATATATAGTTAGAAGACACTGAGCAAGCTATGTAAGCTCTTGGGGCTTCAGTTACCCTCCCTTATAGAATGGCGTCTAAAGTTATTTAAGTTCAAGGTGTTACGATTCTGTGAAAGTGCTCGTAGTATTTTGGTTAGTTCTCTCTGTCCACCAAACTTGATGTGACATGCTGTCCTTTTAAGGTTTGTTGCTGAGTTGAGCTTGCTCAGGGTTCTAAGGGTCTGAGAATCACTTTGAGTCTGACTCAGACTTCTGGAACAGTTATTACTGAGTTTTGAATGTGACAAGCTATTATATACTAGAGAGATATCAGAGAGAAATTAGAACTATTGTATGATTTAGGATGAATGTAATTTATCCAATTAGTGAGAGAAGATGGGAATGATTACTAATTATAATGTAAAGTTGGATTATTCACATGAATGGTCCTGAGTCTGATCCCAAAAACATAAAAACAGAGAAACTGCTGAATGGACAAATTTCAGAATTGCATCAGCTAAGTTTGAAGCTGGAAGGATGGATAATATAGTTACTGTTGAGAAGGAAGTCTCACTAAGCAAAGGGGGAAAAATTAGATAACTAGGGAAGTTACTCAGAGAATTAACTAGTTTGACTGAGGTATCATGTCTAGGAAGGTGTTAATCAAGTAGAATGTGGATCAACTCAGCATTTCAGTGAAAGTATCGATTCAACACAGAAGCTACATTCACTAAGGAATTTAATAGACAGTTCCAGAGACATAAAGAGGTCATCAAGTTTGCCATTCTTGAGTTATAAGTTAGCCTGAGCATATGAGTTTCCCTCATTCATATGCCTCCTTGGAAGGTTTTTGTAAATGTGTGCCTATTCTCCTCAACAGAAACCAAGTACATTGGTGTAAGAGTAAAACCTAGGTTTTATATACATATTATGATCTATTCATTATTCATGCATTTCCCATAACAGTACCTATGATATTATTATTCATTTTTCTTTATTATTAAGGAAATGGTTGTATTGAAGATCTAAAAGTGACATTTCAAAAGTGGCTTATGTGAATAGAAATGCATCACTGGGGGTTCAAGAGCTATAGTGGTGAATAGGGAACTGTATTTTCATCATTTAATACTTCTTGAAGTCCCTAAAAAAGAAAGAAAAAATTAAATCTATCAGCTGTGCTAATTTATTAAAAATGCTAACTTATTAAACTGTGCTATTAAAATTTTTGGCTAGAGAAAGCATATAAATTAATATTTAAAGTAGACGGGCTTTTTAATTTCTTGTTTTGTTCAACATTCTTATCTGTGACTTGAATGAAAACAGTTGTAATATAATTAAATTTGGGTATGGAACAAGATTGAGAGGGATGGGTAGCTATTATATTGGATAATAGCATCAAGATCTCCAAAAAATCTCAACATAAAAACGAAATCTAATAGAAATAAATGCAAATTCCTACATTCAGGTTCAAAAAAATAAACTTCTTCAACTTATATAAAAAATAAAGCAGGGTAGACAAAATTTAAAACACCTTTATATACTTTGTTAATAGAGGTATAATGTCCAAGATGAAAAAAAGTGATCATCCTGCTATATTCTACCCTGATCAGAACATATCTCAACATTTGGTCAGTTCTAGGAATAATATTTTGGAAAGGTCATTGACAAGTTTTATACAGTAAAGTAACCAGTAAGAAGGGAAGAGTCAAAATCATATGAGGACTGTTGAAAAGAAAATGTGTGTGTGTGTGTGTGTGTGTGTGTGTGTGTGTGTGTACAGGGTATGCTTAGTTTGGAAGACATGCTAAGTGTCTTTAAGTATTTGTAAAATTCTCATAAAGAAAATGGATTAGTCTCATAGTATCTGTACTGGGTTGCTCTGGAGGATATTACTATATTACTAGGGACAATGAGGGCAACCATCATTAAGGGGAGTAATATTGGAGAGTAAGTGACTACTCTCCCTGCTGTCACCCAAAGCAACTGCCAATGACAGAACAAGTAAGTCACTTTATGTAATGTAGCAAGGCAACATTGGGTGGGAGGAGGAGGGGGAACAGAAAGCAACATGTTCCAAAAAGGTCAAAACATCTTATCACTTCCCCTTTGACCCTGGTAGAAATAGCCTGGGACTTAGCCCAAATGCCCCAAGAACAACAAAACCTCCCAGAACAATAGCTCCACTTCCAGTTTGGGGCTTTCAGCCATTATCAAAGGAAGTCATTCTTGTGGAGAAGTGGCTTATCTTCTCTGCCATCAACTAATCATCATGAACTAGAAGGAAAACTCCAAGTGCTGTGAACAGAAGCACACCCCAGACCACCCTCCATGCTATTATCCTAGCCCCCATTGCCGTAGTCCAGAGAAGAAATTTTTGTGTAGATGAGACCTGACCACTGCCTTTGAAAGTTCTCCAAATTTCACCTCCTCAGCAGCTAGAGCTACTGAAGAACCAGCAAAGAAAGTTCCCAGCACAACAGTCCTTAGCACTTTCAAGTGGTTCAACATCAGAAATTGATAAGGCTTTATTATTGGAAGCAGAATTAGAGAAAATGTATTACCATCTGTTTTACGGCTGCATACTTAAGAACGTGGGGCATTTCCATCTGACTTGCAGCTCAAACCTCCCATATATATTCTTCCCCAAAAGAAGATGAATTCTTTAATACTTTTTTGTTTAAAATGGACGATTTTAATGTTCAAATTTTCATGCAAATATGTCTTAAAAACTTATATGAAAGCTTAAATGTGACATCACTGGGTCATGTCAAAATGGAAATGACATACTTCTCCTGTACTCAATACTGGTTCTCAGTCTCTGGGTGGGCAGCAGCTGTGGTGCCGGTGGTGGCAGGAACAGTGTGTGTCTTAACTTAAATGGGTGATGAAAAGGATTCTTGTAAAGTGAAAACTTTAGATGAAATGATTTAGGAAAAGAATTTGGGAGATCAGCACATGGAGATAAACATCAAGAATTCACCTTATAGGAGGGAATATTCTATGGAAGATAGAAGTAAAAAAGGTGACTCCTTGGCCATCAAACTACCAGGAAAAAAGTTCATCACAGGAAACATGATAAAAGGAAAGAGAAGGTGGGGTGCATCACAGTCATTCAGCACGCCAGAGTGAAAGTGGAATGAGGACATGAGCTGTGGAAAAGACATTCGGAGGAGCAGGATAAAGCCCAGTGGAAATAGAAAAGGCAGAAAAAGAGGGAGATAGCTTGAGAACATTATTATTGTTATTAAGAGGTGGGACTTGAGAGCCAGGAATGTCTTGCTTTTCTGTTGGTACCCCCAGTGCTTAGCAAAATGCTTTGTACATAAAAAGAGCTTAATAAATAAGAGTTTAATAAATAAAAAAGAGTTTTTTTTTCTTTCAAGTTATGGAAAGGTCGACTTCAGCTTACATGAACTTACTAATGATAATTATAGCTCTCCAAAAGTGGAATATGTAGCTTTGGGAAGTGATGACTTACCCATTCTTGAAGTTATGTCAATAGAGGTTGGAATAACCATTTATTCCTGTGGTCAGATTTTATTCTTCAGATAATGGTTGAAACAGATGCTCTTAGGCCCTTCCAGCTGTTTGAATCTATGATTTTCATCTACTATTCTCTGTGATCCCCATTAGTTCAGGTAGTAGAGAGTTGTCTACATATATTTAGAGTTACATTTATGAAATGTTAAGTAAGCAAAATTAGTACCAAATTCAGGTGAGATTTTCCAAACTTTTTGCAATCAAAACTGATTCTGCTACTCATCTGGTGAATTGTGAATGGCAATGAGAGGTGCCAAAAGGAAAATCCTGCCAAATAGGCAAGAAGATGAAAAAAATATTGAGACAGCTTCCATAATTTAAGCACGACTTCTTCCCACATTCATGCACACCACTGGAAACAACTTTACAACCAAATAAGGTGGATACATAAGTTCCAAAATAAAATAATTGATCACTATTAACAGATTATGAAATAACAATATAAGCAGACTGATTTTCTGACCAATAATCCAGAAAATAAATAGACACAAACTTAAAGAGAAAAAGACACTCAGTAAATTTAAACTAGTAAAGAGCATAGGAGGAGGAAAGAATATTTGTAATAGCAAAATTTTCAGTACATTGATTAATCTGTATTTATGTCCAAAAGAAAGGGGAATTAGTGAGGTGAAGACTGATACTCCACATGCCAAACCATTTGCTACATCCCTAAAATCCCATTTTATACAGAAAATAAATTGAGTTTGAGAAAAGATTTGTTGAAAAACAGGTTGGTGAAAGACTTTGAGTCCATTTCATATGAGAATCAGTTGAGAAAACCATAAATAATTACCTAGAAAAAATATTTGGGGGCAGGAGGGTGAGAAGAAGGAACTATGATAGCACTATTTAAGTGTAACCTGCAACTCAAAGTCTATTTAACTATTTCAGCAGCTTTCCACTTGCATGAGGGGCAGAACTGGTGAGAACGTGGGATAAGAGAGATCCTGGTCTTCTGGCTTCCAAATTCAAGAGAGATGAGACACAGTTCCAGATTCTCTTCAGGAGCCTTAAGTTTGAAACTGTAAGACTAGGTGTGGAGCAATGAATAACTTATCTCTGACAATGAGGAAAATCTTATGCAAATGTTCTGAGTAATGTGTCAAAATGAATATTTGAAGGGATATCTTGAAGAGAGACCAGATTTTCTTTCCTTGAATCCAGAGAGTAAGAAGTAATGGGCAGAAGCTGGCTAGGCTTGATATTTATAACAATTAGAGATATCCAAAAAAGGAATAGGCTGATTCACTAATCAGTAGATCTTCCCTCATTAGAGGTTTTCAAGCAGAGACTAGATGATCTCTTATTGGTTGTGTCGTAGTGGGTACTTGGGGTATGGATTGGATGAGATTGCTATTAACATTACTTCCAACTCTAAAATCTCATGATTTGTGATTTTGGTGTACTGATGGGGAATGAAGACTTTCTCCCTCTTTACCATTGTATGGTGTGTCGGTTTTCTTTGTGAAACCAGAAGAAGATGTTCAGGCAGAAAGTGATATAAGGCATTTATTTTCAAGAAATTAATGGAGTCTCATTTCTAGTAGTACAAATCTAAGCTGTTGTTATTTCCTTCAAACATATGTCCACCACTCCCAGACCCAATATCCTCAGTAGTTTTCCATGGTTTTTAAAGTTGCATTTCTGATTTGAACATGTGTCTTCTTCCTCTATTCTTTCTCTGTGCTACTCTACTTTTGAGCACAACAGAGCTCATGACCTTCCCTGTGATTAAGTTCCCAAGTCACTTTTGCTAAGTGCCCTTGGATAAGGACTTCTTCAGGACGCTAAAAGTGCCAAGTTTAATCATTGAAATCCCTCAAGTCTGATCTAAACTGAAATCCCTTGTTTTTATGTTGTCTTTAAATAATTAGCATGTGTTGTATCGATCAGTTCCAGGTGTCCAACAATACAGACAGTAGAACTACATTTGCTTACACTAAATGAAGATAGTTCAAACAAGGATGTTTCAGGCCAAACGGGAAGCTGGGCTTTATCCAAGTCCACTTGCACACGCTCAGCTCTGCTCAGGGCAGTGGAGAGTTGTTTATATCTTGCTGCTCTTTCTGTCACTTCCTAAGCCACCATGAAAGAGATGAAAACCTTAGGACTGTGCAAAAGTGAGCTGGCTAAAAGCCAAGCCTTGAGATGGTGCCCTGACTTGGTGGACAAGGGAGCATGGATCAAGGGCATTTTGCCTTTATTTGGGGATTGGATTGACCTGAAGAAGAAACGAAACTGAGTAAGAATGAGGAGTAACTGAAGAGAAAAGCCATTTACTTCCTGAGGGAAAATATCCAATTTCTTCTCATGTCTGGAGTTGCTGAGGGATTTGGCCATACGTTTTGGTGCCAGTGAAAGAAAACTCCTGTTAGTCCTATGGAGAGGCCCATTCCCTGTGCTGCTACACATTCAACAGATGTCTCATATTATGAACAGAATGCCTGCATGTCATAAGGCCTGTCTAATCAGTGTTCATCAAACATGTACATATAAGGGCTGCCAGATCCTGAGCTAGGGTTGTCCCTTCTATCTTATCCCATACATTTAGTAATGATTTACTCTGAGAACATGCAAAACGAATCATCTCATCCTAAATGTTATCCTTCAACTAGTTAGCTCTTTTCAAAAGAAGGAACAGCATTTGATTATTTCAGCTCCCTGAAATAAGCTGTTACTAGATCCTGGAGAAAGATATCTGATAGCCTTTTTATTCAGAGTATTCAGAATATACATATACATGCACAGAAACACATATGTGTGTATTTCTTTTCCAAACCTGAACTTTCATTGGTATAGTGAACTTTAGATCAAAACAAAACAAAATAAAACCTCTCTCTACAAAAGCAGACCAGCAACTTAAAGAGTTGCTTTAAGCACTTACAGGTTAAGTGACTTGAGCATGGTCACACAGCGTATATGCATCAAAAATGAGACTTGTTCCAATGTCAGCATTACATGACTGTGATTTTCCCTTTGTTAGCAATATAAAAGTAATGATAAAGATGTCAAATGTGTACCTTCATAAACAGGCAGGCATAGTTTCTTTTTAGAATGTTACTCTTGATTCACAGAACAGTTGGAAATATGCCTATAACACAGACAAGCCAAAAATATATAGATAGGCATACTTCTTGCCAAGGTGACAGGGACAAGTTATGTTGAAACTGATTTCCTTTTGATACAAGGATTTTGTTACCAGTGTGATGAAATGCTATCTCTTCTCTTCATTCATTAAATTTTTCATATGCACTTTCATCTGTTAAGAGGAGAGCATTTTTTTTTTGCAGTTTTTGCTGAGAAACACGATGAGTGACTCAAAAAGACTGTAAGATAAAAATAAAGGTTCTTCCTGGCAGTTGCAGGGCCCAGAGCTGCAAGATCAACAGCTATGACAAAAAAAAACAAAAAACATGGCCATCATCCCATCAGTGATGTTCTCTCCTATACATATTGGTTTTCTCTCTATCCTATTTACAGGATAACAGGAGAAGGGACAAAGACTTTGTCAGATTTCCCCCAAATTGTATGGGAACACAGGCTAGACTCTCAAATGAATGGGTCACCCTTTTGCCAATATAATAGGTGAAATATCCTTTGCCACATTGCACAAGGAATTAGATGTACTTTACCAATTCAAGTGAATTAGGAAAAAATAAGAAAACATAAATAATAAAATAAATTATCATAAATTAATTCATATTAAACATTTAGAATGACTTATGGGGGAAGAGCCAAGAAAAATATGAGACATGGGAAGAAACTGACCTAGAACCCACGTGGATAAAATGCCAGTGGTGGGACTAGATAATAGTGACAGAAGCAGTGGCAACTTTAGGAACTCTCAAGCCAGAAGTGGTAAGGGGACTTGGCAACTGATCGGAAAGAGGATACAGAGCAATCACTAAATACAAGTCCAGACGATATTTCGCAAATCCATTGCCTCTACCCACTTCTGGATCATAGTTCAAAGAGCACTTTCAGTTAAAAGAGAGTAGGAACCCTGAGGAATAGTATTACTTTCAGTACCAAGTTAGCAGGGCTCTTGAGGAGCAGAATCATTTACAGTTCCAAAGTATCAGAGACCATGAAGAAAATAATGGTTTCTGGTCCAAAGGATGAATGGGCCCTGAGAAGCACTATCAATTAATTGCAATCACAAGGGATCAGGATCCCTTCTTGGGTAAAGATCAGAGTGCAGACTAGGATCAGAGTAAGCATACATCTTCCCAGATCACACCACATCCAAAGGACTGAAAATTTCAAAAGTCCCAGAACTAGCTCTGAAAAAGCAGTTCAAAAAAGCTTGAGACAGTGTCCCTCTCCTCAGACTGGAAACAGAGTGCAATTTTAACATAAAGTTCAAAATCAAGAAATTGGGTAGAAAAACGAGCAAACAACAACAAAAATAACCTGATCATAAAAGGCTACTATGGTGACAGGGAAGAGCAAGACACAAAGTCAGATGTGAAAGCACCTACAAGCAAAGTCTCAAATAAAAATGTGAATCAGACACAAGCCCAAGAAATCTTAGGAGAGCTTTAAAAAAATAAAAATCAAATAAAAATGGAAGAGGAAAAATTATCAAAAGCAGAGCAAAGGAAAATTATGAGAAGACAATTAACAGCTTGGTAGAGACACATAGACACACAAAAAAACTGAATAAAATAATACCCTAAAAAAACAGAATGTGGGGAAGAGCCAAAATGGATAAGTAAAAGCAGGGATTGCTTGAGATCTCCCCCAAACCCTAACAAACTACCTGTAAAAATGACTCTAAACAAATTCCAGAGGTGCAAAACCCACAAAATGACAGGGTGAAACAATTTTCAAGCCTAAGACAACCTGGAAGACTGACAGGAAATGTCTGTTCCACCAGACTGAGAGAGAAGTGCAGTGCAGCATAAAATATGTCAACACAGACCTGCCCGGTCAACCTGCTAGGCCTCAGAGGACTGAATGAATTGCTGGCAGCTATGGTGGTTTTCAGACTTCTTAACCTACAAATGCCAAAGACAACTTAGAAGGTCAGTCATAAAAGTCTGCCAAACCTAGGCAAGAGAGGAGTGTGGTCTGGCCCAAGTGCTAATGCAGCCCTGGGGTGGTGGTGGCAGCTGCTGCTTCAGGAGCTCTTGGTTCACAGATATGAGCAGCTGATCAGAGGGCAATTACAGGGATCTCTTTGCTGGAGCTGAGGCAGGATTCTCTTGCTTTGCCTGTACTTGGATCTGGGTCACAGTCCTGGATGATGGTCCTGGGAGAAGTAGGAGTGCTGGCGTGATGGAGTTTGTAGTGGCAGAAGAGAGGGAATTCTCCTCACAGTGCCCAGGCAGAAAAGAGTGTTTGTGGTCATTCACAGACCAAAGCATAGGCCAAGAGAGGAGTAAATACCTCTCCTTTGATCATATCACCTTGAAAGAACTGAAAATTTACAGGTCCCTAGAATTATCTCTGAAAACAGCTGTATAAAACTCCAGAAGCTTGAGACAGTACTTCCTCCACACTGGAAGCAGAGTCCTACCTCAACAAAAAGTTTAAAAAATCAAGTAATTGTCTGGGAAAATGAACAAACAATGGGGAAAAAACCTCAAACTATAGAATTTTAATTTGGTGACAAAGAATATCAAAACAAACAACCAGAACAAGGCAAAAATGTCAAAATTCCTACATCCAAAGCCTCCAAGAAAAATATAAATTGGTATCAGGCCATGAAAGAGCTCGTAAAGGATTTTGAAAATCAAATAAGAGGAGTATGGGGAAAATAGGGAAAAGAAATGAGAGTGATGCAAGAAAATCATGAAAAATGATTCAAAAGCTTGCTAAAGGACATACAAAAATACTGAAGAAAATAACACTTTAAAAAATAGACTAACTGAAATGGCAAAAGAGGTTCAAAAAGTCAATGAGGAAAAGAATGCCTTAAGAAGTAGAATTGGTCAAATGGAAAAGGAGATCCAAAAACTCACAGAAGAAAACAATTCCTTAAAACACAGAATGGGTCAAATGACAAAAGAAGTATAAAAGATCACTGAAGAAAGCAACTCCTTAAACATTAGAAATGGGCAAGTAGAAGCTAATGACTCCATGAGAAATCAAGAAACAATCAAAGTAGAAAAAAATGAAAAAAAATTAAGAAAATGTAAAATGTCTCATTGGAAAAGCAAAAGACCTGAAAAATAGGTTAAGAAGAGATAATTTAAGAATTAGTGGTCTGCCTGGAAAGCATAACCAAAAAAAGCCTAGATTTTTTTTCAAGAAATTATCATAGAAAATTACCTTGATATCCTAGGACCAGAGGGTAAAATAGAAATTGAAAAAAAAATCCACCAATTACCATCTGAAAGAGCTCCCCAAATGAAAACCTGCAGGGATATTATAGTCAAATTCAATAGCTCTCAAGTCAAGGAGAAAATATTGCAAGTAGCCAGAAAGAAAAATAAATAAATATAATGGAGCCATAGTCAGAATCATAAAAGATTTAGCAGTCACAACCTACCCAAAAAAAAATCAGAATAATCCTTCAAGGGAAAAAAATGGATATTTGATGAAATAGAGGACTTTCAAGCATTCCTGATGAAAACATCAGGGCTTACTAGTCATATTGACTGTCAAAGACAAAATTCAAGAGACACATTGAAAAGGTAAACATAAAAGAGAAATCATAAAAGACTCCATAAGCTTAACTGTTTACCTCTCTATAGGGGAAGGTGATACATGTAACGCCTAAGTACTTTATCATTATTAGGGCAGTTGGCTTCTACAGAGAAATGAGGTGTAGGAATGATTCAATTATGATAGCACAATGTAAAAAGAATGGATAGGCAAGAAAGAGAGATGCCCTAGGAGAAGGGGAAAGGTAGGCAGAGAATGGAGGAAATTATCTCATGTAAAAGAAGCACACAAGGAAGAACTGGTACAGTGGAGGAAAAAATAACGAGGAGAGGGGCAGTCAACACTTGAACCTCACTCACATATAAGTTGGTTTAAAAAAAGGGAAATAAATATATACATACTCAACTGGACCAGATGTGAATTCCTCACAAGCAAATTCTAACAAACATATAAGGAATAATAAATCACAATATAAACTTCAAAATCAGGCAAAAAAATATTGTACTCAAATGCAAGCTATAGCAATAAGATAAGAAAAAGAAATTGAAGGAATAAAAATAGGCAATGAGAAAACAAAACTATCACTTTCTGCAGATAATATAATGATATGCTTAGAAAACCCTAGAGAATCAACTAAAAAGCTAATTCAATCAATTAACAACTTTAATAAAGTTGAAGGTTATAAAATAAACTCATAAATAATCAGCATTTCTATAGGCTATGAACAAAGTCCATTAAAAAAGAGATAGATAAATTCCATTTAAAATAACCACAAACAATACAAAATACTTGGGAATCTATGTGACAAGATAAAATCAGGGATTTTATGAACACAATTACAAACGACTTTTCATAAAAATAAAGACACCTAAACAATTGGGGGAAATATTACTTGCTCATAAATAGGCTACACTAATAAAATTAAAATGACAATTTTATTACCATATTAATTCAGTGCCATGCCAATCAAACTATCAGAAAAAAAATTTACAGAGCTAGAAAAAATTAATAAAATTCATCTAGAAAAACAAAAATACTCTAAATCACTACTGACTGGAATGCCAATTAAAACAATTCAGAGATATTACCTTTCAGCTATCAGATTAACAAAATAGCAAATTTTGGACATTAATGCATTGTTGGAAGAATTATGAACCAGTCCAATCATTCTGGAGTACAATTTGTTCTGAAGGACAAAAAGCTAGAAAACTGTTTATACCCTCTCACACAGCAATACTACTACTAGGCCTGTATTTTAAAGAGACAGAAAAAAAAGGTCAAGAACCTAATTGTACAAAAATATTTGTAGCAGCTTTTTTGTGGTGGCAAAGTATTGGTAATTGAGGGGATGCCTATCATCTGGGAAATAGTTGCACAAGTTGTGGTATATGGTTGTAATGGAGTACTATCGTGGTATAAGAAGTGACAAGCAAAATAGTTTCAGAAAAAACAGGCAAGATTTCTTCAAATTGATGCAGAGTGAAGTGAGCAGAACCCAGTAGAAGACTGTATATAGTAAAAGCAATATTGTAAATATGATCAACTACAACTGATTTAGTTAATCTGATCAAAACAATGATCCCAAACAATTACAAAGGACACATGATAAAAAAGTATCCACAGCCAGAGAGAGAACTGATGAATTCTGCATGCAGATGGAAGTATACTTTTTACTTTCTTTATTTTTCTTGTTTTACATTTTTGCCTGTTTTTTTTTCACAGTACACTGCTTATATGGAAATACATTTTACATGACTTCATATATCTATGAAGTATAATCTATATCAAATCACTTGCCTTCTCAAGGAGATGAGAGGTGTAAAAGGGAAGAAGTAAAATTGGAACTTCAATTTTTTTAATCAATGTTAAAATTTTTTACATGTAATTGAGAAATATTTAACACAACAAATAAAAATATAGTAAGAAAAATAAGCACTTATTATGTGAAAGGTACTAATAATAAAATGATTAAATGATGCAGAGAATGTGCCCTTATGGAGCATGCAAACAAAAAACTAGTTACTGGCAGAGCCAAGACTCCACCCTTGTGACTTGACTACCAGCCCAGTGCTGTTGCTAGCTTTACATTACTTGATTTCACAAGTTGATTTCAGCTTCACAGCTTGAGCAAATACCCCAAGTGGAATAGAGAAAAAGCACTGGATTTAGAGTTCAGATGACACATTAGAATCCTGATTTTGCTATTGACTTTCTATGAGACTTTGAGTTAGTTACTTTTCTTTTCTGGTTCTAAACATGGCAGAAAACAGAAAAGTCAGCTAAAATCATGTCACTGTCTTAATGGGATAGGAATTATTCAAAAGAATTAAAAATCTATTTAACCTACAGGATCATACTATCTAAAGTTAGATGAAACTTTAGGAATCATCTGACTCAACTCCTTCTTTTCAATCAGAAAACTGAGAAACACTAATCCAGCCTTTGAGAACACAGAATCATCTTCAAGCTACCTTCATTCTACATCTAATAGAGAAGCCAAGAGATTAAACCTAAATTGTGTTATGTTCAACCATGTCAGTAATTATTAAAATTAAAATATAAGAATGAGATGTGTGCTTATTGCTTCAATAAACATTTACAAAATATCTCTTATATATGAAAAGTTGTACTAGATTCTAGGGATATAGAGATTAAAAATTAAAACAGCCCCTGCCATGAGAAGGCTTGCATTCTACTGGAGGAAAACAACATGTACACAAAAGTAATTGCAAAACACATAGAGAGTAAACATGAGGTAATTTAAGAATAAAGTACTAACAACTCAAGGATTAGGGAGCAAGAAAGGTCTCATTTAGGAGCTGAACTTAAACTTGGCCTTGAATGGAGGTGGGGGTTCTGAGAGGCAGATATGGAGGGAGAGAATGCCAAGCATAAGAAACAATCTATGTTAAGAAAAATAGTTGGGAAACTGAATAAAATATGTGGGGAATAGTGAGTAGATAAGCTAGAATAATAAACAACTTCATAATTCAATATAATAAATATGCATTATGTATCTACTCTGCACTAAAATAAATGTTTGCTTCACTTCAATAGCAAACATTCCGATTCAGTCCAAGAATTTAGTGTCTACCATTTGTAACAGCAATCAATTTAGCAGATACTTAACACTTAGTAACTTAAGACAAAGTATGGAAGGTGTGAGCTCTTCTCCTGTCTTGAAGTGGCAGGAGTGGGGTTGGCTGAGATAGGAGGCCCATGTGCATATATAGGAAGAGTTCTAGAGACAGAGAGAAAGAATCGGGAATCTTCCTCCTGATGGCTCCTGTTCAAGGAAGCAGGATTGTCCCAGCATCTGGGAGCTGGACTGCTAGACTGAAGAGTTGGAGTTTTCTTGAGAAAGAGAGAGAGAGACAGAGAGAAAGAGAGAGAGTGAGAGAGAGAGAGAGAGAGAGAGAGAGAGAGAGAGAGAGAGAGAGAGAGAGAGAGAGAATGTGTGTGTGTTTCTCTCCCAGCATCTGGAAGCTGGCTTAAAATTGAGTTGGAGTTTTCCTGAGACCAAAATCTGGTGAAGGCTACCTGGAAGGCTGAGCAGCCTTGTCTGAAAGGCCTCCTGGAAGGTCAAGATTTTTCCTGGGTACTAGGGTCAGCTGAACTGCTGGAGAACTGAAGAAGCATGACTGGGATAAGCCTTTGTTGGTTCGTGGCTTGACTGATCTTTGAGTTCCTGGCAACAGAAGTAGTGAAGGGTTTGAGATGTCCTGGACCCTGTGAACTTAAGGATTTGCCCAGAGGACTAGACAAGGGATTGCCCAGAGGACTGAACAAGAATCTGGGAGCTGTCTACCTCTGAATCCAGGTGACTGTTTGGTAGATTCAGGTAGGAGCTGGGACCATTAACTTCAATCAGCTTTTACAAAGGGATACTTACAGTGAAGATACAGCAAGAACAGAAGTGATAAAGCATTCACCAGAGGAGGACACACTTTCCCCTATACCACATGGGTCACTTGGAGAATGGGTTCAAACTAAAAGCAATTTCTGCTTGTTTGGGTCCAATAAATTCACTTCTGAATTTGAATGAATCACTATAGCTCTCTCTTGCCTTCCTGTGGTCTTTAGTGGGTCAAACATGTCACTCAAAACTTTACCCCTTATTCTGGCTTCTAGCAAGTTTCCAGATCCAAAACTTTTGGTAGCTCTCCTAATATTTCAAAAAGTACAATGTCATAACTGTCTCCAAATATGCCCTCATCTAAAAGCAGGCTAAAAGAACAGATGCAATGGGGACAGGTGTAGCAGTGGCCTGGATGATTTTTTGTGGTAGAGAATTTTTGACTAGTATAGGTTGGACCCGATGATCTTTGAGGTCACTTTCGGATCTGAGATATGATTTGGACCTTATTTGCTTCTGAAGACAGCCCACCGTGGTAGGCAAATATTATTATACCTGTTCTGGAGAACTAAGACTGAAAGGCTCAGAGAGATTAAATGGCCCAAGGTCACACGACTAGCATGTGTGAGCTCTGATTTGAATCCCAGCCTTCTATTTGCAAACAGTTTTCTATTATACTCAATGAGTAATAATAACTCAACTTCTTGTGCTAGCTCTATCTCTATCTATAGCTGTGATGGAAGAGGTTATCCCTTGACATTTACTTTATTGTGTGTTCCTTTAGAATCAGATAGATATAGCTCTTTGCTAATCCTTTTATGAAAGGATGTCCTACAAAGGAAAAAAGGAGGAAAGAATAGCAATTAGCATGTATGTTTCATACATTTTTGTGGATGGCATCTAAAACTTCCTTTACAGTTAGATATTTGGTTCTGCAAATGCTTAAAATGATTTTGGCTAATAAATTATAGTGTAAGTTATTCTGTTGATCTACTAATTCACTTTGTGATCTTGGGAAAGTTAAGTTCCATTTCTGAGGCCCAACTATACATAAAGAGGCACCAGACAACTAGTCTCCCTCCTTATAGTATATACAGTCTGGTTTGCCTACCCATGTGGAAAAGGCTCATAGGCATAATGACAGATAATGGGAAAGCCTTGGCCCCACTATAATATCAGGGCTCTGCATGAAGATATCTAATAAGAGAGAACCAAATTTTTAGTAAATAGGAGCCAAGTTAAACTGGCTGACCAAATTATTAAATTTCCAATGTGAAAATTTATACTTACTTTAGAAATCAGTAAACCTTGAAAAAACAGTTTTGTCAATTTCTAGACTTAAGAAAGTGATGGAGAAAATACTAATAATGCAGATTAAATTTAAAAACGTATCATGTATGTTTTTGGTTGTTGTTCAGAGAGCTGGTTGTCAAATATATACTAGTATACATGTGGAGGGAACCCTCTCCTATCTTAGGCATTCCATTTCACTTTTTAGATATTTTCATCATTGGGAAGTATTTCTTTACATAAAATCTGTAACATCTGCAATTTCTACCCATTACTCCTAATTCTGTTCTCTACTGGAATGAGGCTTCAGGATGAAGAGCTGGAGACTAAAGAGGAATAACACAGTTAGTTCAGTTTAGTTAATTTAACTCCACAAATTTCTCCTTTCCATAACCACATTTTTAAAATTTCTCATTTTCTTAGTTTTACTCATTTTTGTCTAAAAACACTTATATTAGCAAATTACGAGAGGAAGTATCCATCATACCCTGCTCTCGAATTCTTAACAAGGTCCTTTTTTTTCCTCTTTGGTACTCTTGAAACTCTTTCAAATCACATTTCTCTAGTTTTAATAAATAAATAAAAGCCCTTTCTCTGCTTCCTAATAACATAAATCTGCTCTCACTCACATAATTGAGGCATCACTCTACCTTGTTAACAAAGAGCTCTGAGTTCTCAAATCTACACCACAGATTATTTTCTCTCCAAAACTGTCCAAAATTCTGTCTAAAAGCTGTGTTTCTTCATACATATATTTTAGTAGTTTATATTAGAACAAAGTTCTTTCTCTATTGATATCATCAAAATATCTGTTCATAACAGCAGCAATATCTTACATCTTTTGACAATAAATACAAATATTTCTCTTTTCAAAAGGGGTTTTTTCTGACCTTTTCATTACTAACAATTCCATGTGAAAGGAATCTTAAAGAGATAGTGTACCTTACAATAAGATAAGAGATTTAAAGCTTAAAGGGATATTGGAGTTCATCTATCAAACTCCCTCATTTTAAGGATGAGAAAATGGAGGTACAGAAAATGACTTACTTAACCAGGGTCACACAACCAATAAGTGTCTGAGACAGGATTTGAACCAAAGTTTTCCTGATTCCAAAAATAGGTACCCATGTTGCCTCTCTAATAAAAATGTTGAACAGTACAGGATCAAGGACAGTTCCTTGGGATCCTTCATAAAAGACTTCATAGGATCATGGATGTAAAAAAGAGCTTAGATGCCATCTAGACTAACCCTGTTGTTTTACAGATGAAGACACTGAAGTCCAAGAAGATTGACTTACATGATCAAGGTAACAAAGACAGTAAATGACAGAAGCATAATTTAAACTCAGATCCTATGATTCCAAAGCCTGTTCTCTTTCCACTACACCATGCTGTGTCATAGGTTCCTATTAACATTAATTATTTAATCTAATTAATTCTTTGTGTGCAACTATTCAGTAAGTTCCAAGTCAATCTAATTTCAACCATCTAACACATATTTCTCCATCTAGTCTTTAAGAACATGAAAGAATTTATCAAATGATTTATTGAGATATTAGGTAAACAATATCTTCAGAACTCTCCTGTTCTCCTGATCTAATAGACTAAAGAAAGGAAATGAAGTTAATCTGTCATAATCTGCTTTTGAGGAAGCCATGCTAACTCAGTGACCACCACCTCCAGAGGAATAAATTATAAAGAAGCAAATAGACATCAGCTATCATGATGATGATGATGTCATCATGTGAAAAGTGACAACTATATATTCCAGTTTGGGCTTTTCAAACACACAAAGAGACTAGAGTGTAATAGTAGTAGTTCACATTTATATAATTCTTTAAAGATCTGTAAATAACTTTACAAATACCATCTAATTTAAACCTCACAACAACCCAGTAAAGTAGGTTGTAAGATTTTTATCCCCATTTTCAGATGAGACTTAGAAAGGTTAAATGACTTGGCCAATATCACACAGTGAAGTGTCAGATATTGAGTTCAGTCTCAGATCTACCTGACTACAGGTTCAGTATGTTATCCACATCACTGAACTTCTCCTCAGAGTAAGTGTGATTCAGATCTCCTGTCACGAGAGATAGTTTGCACATGGATGGTCTTCAGAAAACTGAAGTAGTGAGACCACAAAGAAAGGGCTCGACATATTTTTATTGTGTGCTACAGCACTAACCATAAAATCTGGACATATCATTTGACCTCTTGCTTTCCATGTAGCTATGTAGTCTCCTGACACCTTCCTGATAAATAGCAATTTGAAGAAAGCCTTTCCCCTGTGGCATTCTGACATACCTCATCTTTCAGCAAAATGGGGCATCTAAATTAATTGGCTCACATGAGCTAGGGGGCAGAGAAAGAAAATAAAAATATCTGATTCCAGGCTGATGTCTGCATGAATAAAAACAAATTTGTCTTATTGCCTAAACTTGGGACTAGAACAATAGTTCTTAATCTTTTTATCTTCCTTTTTCTTAATTTTTTTGACCCACATCAGTATGAAGTAGAATATATTTCTTCACAAAACTGGGGCCCACCCTATCCAATAACCACTTTACTGGAATTAAGTGCTGCTAAGAAAAACCAACTCTCATCTTCCTAAACTGAACATTTAATTCAATAAATTTCTATGAATGTTTACTAAGCACTAAATATAGATGAGGCACTAGACATACAAAGTCAAAACTGAGATCTTTCTTGCCTTCTAGAAGCTTGAAAAGTTAAGATAATATAGTAAATTTGAGAAGGAAGGAAACACTAAGAACCAGGGGATCAGAGAAGGCTTTATAAAAGTCATTACTGTGGGGTGGCTGCATGGTGCAGTGGATAGAGCACTAGCCCTGGAATCAGGAGAACCTGAGTTCAAATCCGATCTCAGACACTTAACACAAAAGTACTAACCATGTGACCTTGGGCAAGTTACTTAACCCCAATTGCCCTACCTTCCCCCCTCCAAAATAAAAGGCATTATCCTGACTACTCAGCTGCTGCATCAGTCTTTTCCTTAGGAGATAACAGAAGACCTCTATTTTCATATGAAAATTAAATTTCAAGAACTTTATGAGAAAATCAGTTCTCCTATAAGGACAGACTTTATTCTCCCCAAGATTAGAGGGGCTCTTACATCCAACTTTATCTCCCACTAGTCATCAAATGAATTTATATTTCCTTACTTCCCACCTTCACATCATATTCATTTCCACCTTTATGTCTTTGCTGGTGTAATACCCCTCACCTGAAACTCTCTCTACCTACCCAAATTCTGCCTATCCCAAGAGACACAGCTTCAGTCACTCCTCCCCTGTAGATCCTTCCCTGTTGACTCTAGTCCTTGTATGGCATCTCCCTCCTCCTTTCATACTGATGATGCAATCAGAACTTTATCATCCACTATCCTATCCTCAAATTGTATAAAAGGTGGAGATTATGAACCTGAAGTCTATGATTTTGTGTTTTTTAAATATTTTGATAACTATGTTTCAATATAATTTGTTTCTTTGAAATCCTAGGGATTTTATTTTAAGTATTTAAAAACATTATTCTGAGAATGGATCTATAAGCTTTACCAGAATTCTGAAGGGGTCCATGACACAAAAAGGGTTAAGAAAGTCTGCTTAATGGCCTGGATCTGGATCGTGGTCTTGGGTGGTGGTCCTGGGTTGTGCTTTCAGCAAGCCAAAGCTGGGGGGACTTGCAACACCCCCCTAATAGCTCTGGCAGCTGGGAAAACCCCAGCAATTTGGAACAGAGCTTTCCCCCCTGAAAGCAGAGCTTCACAGAGCTAAAAAAACCCAACCAATTAATTGACTGGCCAATATGAGGAAAAGGAAGCAAAATAATAACAGCAATAAAACCCTATAATCCTTTTTTGCAGGCAAAAAGGATCAAAGCATGGAATGGGAGGAAGACAACACAGTCAGAACTCCCATACCAAATGCTTCCAAGACACTTGAAGAACACCTAGAAGCTATACATCAACTGAAAAAGAACTTTGAAAACCAAATAAGAGAAGTGGAGGAAAAATTGGGAAGAGAAATGAGAACAATGCAAGAAAAGCATGAAAAGAGAGTCAACAACCTGACTGAAGAAAACAACACTTTAAAAAAATGGATTAAATCAAATGGCAAAAAAGACCCAGAAAACCAAAGAGGAGAAGAATGCCTTAAAAAGTCGAACTTGTCAGATGGAAAAAAGAATCTCAAAAGCATTCTGAAGAGAATAATTCCTTCAGAATTAGAGTGGAACAAGTGAAAGCTAATGACTTTGTGAGAAACCAAGATACTATTAAACAGTTATAAAGAAATGAAAAAATAGAGAGCAATGTGAAACATCTCCTTGAAAAAACCACTGAACTAGAAAATAGATCCAGGAGAGACAATTTGAAAATCATTGGTCTACCTGAAACCCATGACCAGAAAAAGAACTTGGAAAGCATCCTTCAAGAAATCATGAAAGAAAATTGCCCTGATGTTTTAGAGGCAGAGGGCAAAATAGAACTTGAAAGAATTCACTAATCATCTCTTCAAAAAGATCCCCAAAAGAAAACTCCTAGAAATGTCATCACCAGGTTCCAGAATACCCAGGTAAAGG
>CM053595.1:174044592-174070051 GCA_028646575.1 Pseudocheirus occidentalis
CTAATTCAAAGATCCCATGGACAACATTTCCATTTTACTTCTGGGAAACTAGTGCCTTAAATCAAAGAAATGAAAATCATGGGAATTTTGGGCATCCAAAGTCAAAAGGAATTATTGACCTGTTTCTCCTATTGACAGCCCATATTTCAGAACACATCCAAAGATCTGATATTTCCATTTTCATGTAAACTAGCTCTCCTGTCATCTAACTTTTGGGCAAGATACTTTAATTGGAGAGGTATAATTATCTCCCTGCAAGGTAATACAAATAAGCAGTTAAGGGGTGTGTGTGTGTGTGTGTGTGTGTGTACATATGTGATCATGTATGTGTGGGAGAGAATGAATAAGAGTAAGAAGGGCCTTAAAAATGGGACTTTTACCTTACAAAATGTGATAAATTACTAACAATGGCAAATTATTGATTTTCTCCTCAAATAGATCCAAGTTTGCAATTTTTCTAAGTGATGCATTTTTGTTGCTGATAGGGATACATTTTTAAAAGGAATTTTTACCTTGGATACATTTCATGAAGGCATGAAAATATGTTATTTGTATTTAAACATACACAGAGGAAATTGTGGCATTATGTAACTAGAACTGTGATAAAATTTTAATTTTATGTCAGTAGAGGCATTGTTTGATACTTCTTGTTTCTTTTCTTTTTTTGGAGGGCAGGGCTATTTGGGGTTAAGTGACATGCCCAAGGTCACCCAGCTAATAAGTGTCATGTTAAGTGTCAGGCCAGATTTGAACCCAGGTCCTCCTGACTCCAAGGCCAGTGTTCTACTCACTGCATCACCTAGCCTCCCCTCTTGTTTCTTTTAATTAGATGAAAATGCTTGTCTTGAACATTGTCTCACAATTCAGTAACCCAGAGACAGTAGGTCTGTAGTAGTCACAGTTTACAGAGAAAGTGTGGTGCTATGGGTGTGTGTGTGTGTGTGTGTGTATGTGTGTGTGTGTGTGTGTGTGAGAGAGAGAGAGAGAGAGAGAGAGAGAAGACAAAGCTTATTTAAATTTATTACCTCTAATCCAGATGTTCTCAGTCTGCTACAGATCTTTCTCCAAGATAAGAGAAGTAATTTGACTGAAAGGAGCATGCATCACTTATTTTGTTCCTAAGTCAGAAACAATGCATTTTTCTTTCTTAAACTGAGTTAATAAAAGATTTATGGCATTTTCCATGGTGAGAATTACATACAAATATGGTATGTTCCTGGAAGAGGAGTGAGAAGACTATCTTTTAGAACTGGGATTTTAAATTGACTGTACTTCCCATTCAAGTTTATAACACTGTACATTAAGCTATGCACACCTCACCATTATACCAAATGGATTGGAATGAAAAAGCCTGAATTATATTTGAAGAAAAAAAATCCAGGCATCAGAAGTAAGATAATTTGTGCTTTGTAATGCATTTTGCAATCAGTTGGATTTACTCTGAGGTGCTAGACACACATCTAATTGTTTCAACATTTCAGGTCTCTGAGTTCTATGCTACAACTGCATTATTTTAGAGGGCACCAACAGCTGTAATGCACATCATAAATATATAATATATGCTAGTGTGAAACCCAGTAATTATGTCCTTAGCCAATTTTTTATGAGTAGAGGTTTAAAAAAAAAACCCTGAGATAAACTGGCCAGAATGAAGAAAAATGAGTTCGCAGTAGCCCATAGTGTCCAAGTGAAATAGAATCAGTGATGTGGATGGAAAATGTTGAGGGGGGAGGGTAATTCCTCTTTTTCCTTCACATCTTGCCCCAGTATTATAATATAAAATCATCTCTGAATTGGACAGAAGTCAACTGAATAACTAAAGCATTGAATTACATTGAATGTTTTCCAGCTCGTTCTTATGAAAGTCATTTCTGCTTTTTTGATCATTTTCACTTAATTTACAAGCATTTGAATATACCAACACCAAGACTTGAAGAACTCAGAACTTGGAAATTGTGTGTGGGGGTGGCAACCACTTTGTTACTCCAAAGAATCTTATTTGATTACTTCTTATCAACTCACTATCACATTCTCTACAGTGGTTCTTCCAAACCTTTTCATCCTTCTTCAAATCTTTTCCTCACTCTACTCTCTCAGCTAAGATCCTTTCCTTATATTTTACTGAAAAAATTAAGGCCATTCACATGAGCTCCCTCTTCTTCCCTCTTCCTCATCTCTTATCACTTAGATGCCTTTTTTTACCCTCTCCCCCTTCACTGCTCTATCACATGATGAAGTAGTCTTCCTCCTTAAGGCTAACCCTATTCCATTCCATTCTATTCCCTCCAAAACATTACCTCCTCTGTTGTCCCCACTCTTTCACTTATTTTTAATCTCTCCCTGTCTACTGGCTCATTTCCCGTATTCATGCACACAAATATGCTCATTTCTCCCCATTCTGAAAAAAATGCTCACTTTATCTTTTTATTGCAACTATCATCTTGTATCCCTTCTCTGTTTTATATTGTTGTTTTTTTGCAGTCATTTGACTCTTCATGACCCCACCAAGATACTGAAGTGGTTTGCTATTTCCTTCTTCAGCTTGTTTTACAGATGAGGAAACTGAGGCAAACAGGGTTTGGTGCCGTGTCCATGGTCAACTAGTAAAGGTCTGAGGCCAGATTTGAATTCAGGAAGATCCTGACTCCAAGACTGGTACTCTGTCCACTGCACCACAAAGCCGCCTTACTCAAAAAAGGTCATCTACAATATGGCCCTGTATCTATTCTCACTTTCTTCTTGATCCCTTATAATCTGAATTATGACCTCATTCTACTGAGACTTCTCTTTCCAAAGTTGTCTATAATTTCTTAGCTGCCAAATACAAAAACCTTTTCTCAATCCTCATTCTCCTTGATCTTTCTGCGGTCATTGACAATGTTGATGACCCTTTACTCATGTATTCTCTGCTTTCTAGGTTTTTGAGACACCTCTCTCTCCTGGTTCTCATGCTACCCATTAAACTGTTCCTCAGTCATCTTTACTGGATCCTCACCAAGATCACTCTTGTTAATGGTGGGTTTCTCATAGGACTCTATATTGAACCCTATTCTCTTCTCCCTTCATATTATTTGGTGGTCTCATCAGGTCTCATGAATTAAATTATTATCTCTATGCCCATGAGTCTCAAATCTACTTATGTTGCCTCAAACTTTCTGCTCACTTTCAATCTCACATCTCCAACTGCCTTTCAGATATCTCAAATTAGATGTCCAGTAGCTATCTTAAACTCAACATATGCAAAAGAGGCCTCACTACCTTTCTCCTTAAGCCCTTCCTGACTTCATCTTTCCCCATTATTATAGAGGGCAATATTATCCTTCCAGTACCTCAAACTCACAACTTAGGAATTATCCTAGATTTCCACTGTCTCTCTCACTCCTTACATCCAAGATGTTACCAAGTTTTATCAACTCCATCTATGTAAAATCTCTCAAATATATCCTCTTCTCTATCCTGAAACTGCCACCATTCTAGTGTAGGCCTTCATCATCTCACACCTGGATTATTGCAAAAGCGTGCTGGTGGGCTTGCCTGCCTCTACTCATTTCAACCCATCTTTATTCAGTCACCAAAATTATTTTCCTAAAGTGAAAGTCTGACCATGTCACTCCATCTCCTATTCCTCCATCACAGCTACTCAATTAGCTCTAGTGGCTCCTTATTGCCTCCAGAATCAAATACAAAATGTTCTATTTGGCATTTAAAGCCCTTCATAAACTAGCCTCCTCTTACTTTCTAGTCTTCTTACACTTTACTCAGTGATATATTTTTCTTTGATCTAGTGACACTGGTCTCCTGGCTATTCCAGAGAGATACTCCATTTTTGAGCTCAGAGCAGTTTCTACAACTGTCTCTCATTCCTGGGATCCTTCCTCGCTTTAAGTCCACCTACTTAGATCCCTTGTTTCCTTGAATTTCTACCTAAAGTTTCATTTTTCATATGAAGTCTTTCTCAGTCACTCTTAATTCTAATGCTTTCCATCTATTATCTCCTTGAATGTCTTTTGCCTCTTTTTGTATCCTCAGTGCTTAGCACAATTCCTGCTACAAAGCAGGTTCTCAATCACTATTGATTTACTGATGTGTATGCTCCTTTCAGTTCTGCAGATAACAAACTATAGATAATTGCCTGTGTTGTTTCCATAGTCTATGTCTTTCCATAATTACTTTTTGCAGAAGTTCCATCCAATGTACCAGAAGGGTGATAGAAAACTATCATATTTTCCTCTCTCATGAAACAGTTATTTTTTAAATAAAAATGTGTTTTTACCCCTGGTACTTAGCATAATTATTTACATTTGGGAGGTATTTAAATGATCTACCTAATAGCCAAATTAGACATCTGGCTCCGTCTGACAACTGCAGAGAAGTAAATACAGTTTGGTTAGGGTATAAAGAGAACTAGACAGATGATAAAAGCTTTGGAATATGGAACTCAAGTAAGAAAGATGAAAGGAAACTGAATGACTGAGGCCAAGAAATTTATGTAGAGTTATTAGACCAAAAATCTCCATCCTAAGTCAAATCAAAGTAGGAAAGAAGGGTATTTAATTCTATCATAAGAGTTGAAGATTTTTTTCTTTTTATTGGATGTAAACAATTTTCTAGCAGTAAGACTTTTATACCATTTGAAATTAGTTTTTTAGGAACTTGGAAAACAGTGTCAGCTGAGGCCTGTCAGTCTTGTTTCAATGAGACAGACTTGAAAATTTGACAGCTCTTAAATTTATGAGCAGACAAAAATAATTTCTGGCATTGTTCTTTCAGGCAAGCAAGTTCTAAGAAAAAGGGAATGGTATCCTAATATTAGGGCATCATTGAGTCAAATGATATTTACTAAGTATCTGATATTTGCTAAGCCCTGTGTTAGGCACTAGAGGTACAAAAAAAGTAAAAAACAAACAAACAGGGAAACAAACAAAAAACTATGTGCTCTCAAGGATCTCATGGTCTAAAGGAGGAAGCAACATGCAAACAACTATGTACAAATGAGATGTAGACAGGGAAAAATAAATTCCTTTAGAGGGAACTCACTAAAATGAAGAAAGACCGAAAAATTTCCTGCATTAAAGGGGTTTTGCTAAGACTTGAAGGAATCTAGGATAGCTGTGAAAAAGAGGAAGGAGAATTCCAGGCTTGGGGAATAACCAGTGAAAATGCCCAGAGTCTAGAGATGAAGTTATGTGAGGAATAGCAAGGATGTCAGTGCCACTGCATGGAAGAGAGTGAGATGTAAAAAAGGTTGGAAAGGTAGAAAGGAGCTAAGCTATGAAGGGCTTTGTAAATCAAACAGGAAACTTTATATTTGGTACTGGAAGAGATAGGCAGCTACTGAAGTTTATTAAATGATAGTATTGGAGTTGATATAGTCAGAATACATTTTAGGAAAATTGATTTGACAGTTGAGTCTAAGATGAATCAGAATGTGGAGACTTGAGGCAGGGAGATAAACCAGTAGGCTATTGCAATAGTCTAGGCATGAGATGATTAGGGCTTGGGATGGTGTTAATATCAGAGGAGAGAAAGGGAGCATATGTAAGAGATTTTATGATAAAATTAACAGGCATTGACAATAGATTGGAGAGATGAAATTTGAGTGAAGAATCAAGTGTGACTCCAAGATAGTAAACGTGGATGATTGGACAGATGGGGATACCCTCCAAAGTAATAGATAAGTCAGGAAGGGGAGAGCACTTGGTGAGAAAAATGAATACATTTTTTGACATGTTGAGTTTAAGGTGTCTATGGGACATCCAAGTCAAGAAGTCTAAAAGGCAGTGGAAAATGTGAGACTTGGGACAGAAATTAGGGCTGAATGAGTAGCTATTAGAGTAATCTACATAGAGATGATAATTGAAGTGACAGGAGCTTAAGAGATCACCAAATGAAATAGCAGAGAGTAAAGGGCCTCAGGACAGAGCCTTGGTGAACCCTCACTGTTAGGTGGTATGATATGGATAAAAATACCTAAAAGAAGCAGAGATTAGATAGGAAGGAGGAAATCAAGAGCAGAGTTGTGTCAGAAAAACCTGGAGAGAAGAGATGATCAAGGACAGAAGGATAATTAAGTGTCAAAGGCTGCAGGGAGATCTAGAGGGACCATTATTGAGAAAAAGTCATTAGATTTGACATTTAAGAAGAAATGGTTAGTACCTTTGGAGAGAGAAAGGTGATAATTCCCTTATTTTATGTCCAGGTCAGACCACAATCGTTGTGTGAACATAACTGTTATGTTCAGGAATTTTAGAAATTTAATATTTTTCCTAATTGCATGTGAAACAATTCTAACATTCTTCTTTTTTCAAATTTTGAGTTCCAAATTTTCTTTCTCCTTCGCTTCCCCCTCCTGTGCAGTAGGCAAGCTATTTTAGGTACATGATACAAGTGTAGCTATGCAATACACATTTTCATGTAAGTCATTCTATTAAAAAAAAACCCACAAAAAACCAGAGGGACAACAACAAAACAAGTAAAGAAAAAATATGTTTGATCTGCAATCAGGCTCTACAAGTTACTTTTCTGGAGGTGGGTAGCATTTTCCATCATGTCCTAGAGAATTGTCTTGCATCATTGTGTTGCTGAGAATAGCCAAGTTATTCACAGTAGATCATAGTACAATATTGTTACAATGTTACTAACAGCAATGACTATTTAATTGTAGTTGACTGTGTACAATATTCTCCTGGTTTTGCTCATTTCACTTTTCATAAGTTCATGTAGGTCTTCCCAGGTTTTTCTGAGAGCATCCTGCTGGTCATTTCTTATAGCATAATATAGTTCCATCACAATCATATATGCGATTTGCTAAGCTATTCCTCAATTGATGGACAGACATCCTCTTAATTTCCAATTCCCTGCTACCTCGAAAAGAGCTGCTATAAATATCAGATATCTACTGTGGACAGCGCAACTCCTGATGGGATTACTGCACTGTTAGAGTGCCAAACACACATTTACTGATAGGCTGTTTTATGGAGAACTCACACAAGGCAAGTAGTCACATGTAGGCCAGAAGAAGTGATACAAAGATACTCTCAAGGTCTCTCTGAAGAACTCTGAAAACAAATGTGAGACATGTAAGACACTGGCATGGTACCTCCCACCATGGCATGCTTGCATCAAAGAAGGAACTGTGCTTTATTAGCAAAGCAGAATTGCAATAGTTCAAAGGAAACATTAGATGTGCATATTTAAAGACATTGCTGCTTCAAAAGTTCATGGCAGAGCCATCCAAGCTCATATTTGTCCAATCAGACACACTGTACCTTGATCCCATCATAGTAATGTCATCTTGGTCCTCTTCAAGAATGTAAGACAAAAACCAAAGTGATCCTAATTAAACCGTTCTACTTTTTTGTTTTGTAGGTTTCTTGTATACAAAACAATAATGGTAAACTTAGTACTTGAGTGTGTTTATTTAAGAATATGAAGTTAAAAAATTTTAAAAGAATAAAAAGAAAGATAAAGGGAAAACAAAATTATTAAATGATGGGATTTTAAAGCTCTGAATTAAAGATCATGAAATTGTAATCAATGTATTTAATCTATGTAATTGATGATTACATAATTTGGTCTTCTAATAGAATAAACCAAACACATTATTATAACACAAAACACATTGAAAAGTACAGTAAGTAATGAAGAACAAGGTTCAATGTGAACTCTGACAAGGAAGGTTTAACTAGGGAAAATAATATAAGTGACTTTCTGAAGAACGTGTCAATCTAAGTGAACTTTAAAGTGTAGGTAACAAGTCAAAGAGTTATCAGAAGAAAGGTGGACAACTGCAGTGTAAACCTCATAGTGTAAACCAAGCCACATCGAGAGTGGAGGTGAGATTTATATTTAGGGGGTAGACTTTCTCTTTGTTGTTTGTTTGCAGTATCATATACATGGAGGGAAGCAATATTAGTGTCAGACAAGTGAAGTCTGGAGGATCTTGAACAATAGGCAAAGGACTTTGACTTCACTAGGAAGTATTAGGAGCCACTGGAGATTTCTGAGTAGAAGAATTACATGAATAGATGTCTGCAAAGTTTGTCAGCCGTGTGAATAATGGCTTAGAAAAGTGAGAGAATTGAGAAAAAAAGACCTATTAGCAAAGTAATGAAATAATCCAGTCCAGGCAAGTGAAAGTAAGGAGTTGTACCAGGCAAGAAAATTAGAGAGAAGAAGAAAATATGATTATATACATATTACATAAACATATAATATATTTATAATTTATAGCATGGTTAATTTGTTACAGAAACATAGAAACATACATATACACATACATACTATATACTTGTTATACATATACACACATACACATAAACAGATGGATAGTCATATAATATACACCAATATACATACAACATACACAGTGTATAATACACATATGCATATGTACACATGTATACACATACACATACATATATAAACACATACGTATATACATATATGTGTAAGTATATCTATATATCTATTTCTATTGGTCAATAGAGATAGATAGATGATAGCTAGCTAGTTATGAAGATATTGAGGCCTAAACAGGGCCTCAAACTTTTTTAAGGTCATATCTTACCTGTCTACCTAGAATTTAAACAAGCAGCAGGAAAACACAGGTTCTCTATTAGCCAAAACCATGCCATCCACATGTGGAACCATTTGTTACAACAGTATACTTTACAGGCACATACACATTGATGGTAAGGTTGGTGTACACATTGGTAGTGCTATCTCAGTGTTTGGGAAGCTCTGAAGGGAATTGTGGGATAGCAGAGGCATTAAATTACCTACAAAACTGAAGGTTTACAGAGCTGCTATGCGGAATTCACTGTTATATATGCAACTTGGACAGGCTACAAACTCCATGCCAAACTGCATAACTTTCACTTGAAATGTCTTAGGAAGATTCTGAAGATTACCTGGCAAGATAAGGTACTGGCATTAAAGTCCTTTCTAGAACTGAACTCCCAAGCATTCAGACTCTACTGCAGAGAATGCAACCCCAATGATTTGGCCATGTTGTTGAAATACAAATATAGTTTTGCCCAAAAGACTTTTTTATGGACAATTCACACAAAGCAAGCGCCCACATGCAGGTTAGAAGAAATGATAAAAGGACACTCTCAAAGTCTCTCTGAAGAACTACCGAATAGATTGTGTGACATGGGAGATAGTAGCCACCCAGAATGGTGTGTCTTCACCAAAGAAGGAACTGTGCTCTATGAACAAAGCATAATTTCAGTAGCTCAAAAGAAAAATGAGATGCCCAGATTGAGAGACATCACTACTCCAAATGTCCGTCTGGAATATTTGTGCCCAACCTGTGATAGAGCTTTCCAAACTTGAATTGTTCTAATTAGCTACAGTTAGACACACTGTACTTTGACCCCAATATATTGATGTCATTTTGGTCCTTTTTGAGAATTAAAGACAACAGCCTAGGTTTTAAACTCCTTGAAGGTAGGGAATGTATTTTGTTTCCTCTTTGAATTTATGTGGATTAACACAAACTTTTATAAATAGTGTGAACTTAGAGTTACCACTCACTGGAGGGAACATAAACATTACATCATTATAAAAATCAAACAAACAAAAAGATCTTTCCAAAGATATTGGGGTCCAAAGTTAAATTTATAGTACATTTAATGTTTTTATTGGAAAAAAAAAACTTTGTATTCTGTAAGAAACCTGTGTTTAATTCTGGTTGAATTAATTGTTGAACTTTTGGACTTAATGTCATAGTGAAAATAGAATTAGTTTTTGAAATAGGGAATGTGGGTTTGAGTTCCAGCTCAAACCACTTTTTCTTTTTGTGAGTTTGATCAAATTACTTAATCTCTGAGATTCAGTTAGTTCACTTGTAGAATGTCAATGTTGACAATTGCCCTTTCTACTACAAAATGCGAGGCTGACATGAGAATATGTAGGTGAAAGCACTTTGAAAATTGGAAGGCACCTTCGAATTGTAAGGCAATTTCCTTATTAATATCTTTCCCTTTCTTTCAGGGGGAAAAGTTATTGAGTGTTGAATTTCACAGCTTGCATCACTATCTACTTTTACATTGTGGTATTACTGACTGTAAAGCATTGCCAGAGCTTTCCTCTTAGGAGTTACTGTAAAGCTATCAGACAATATCAGTGACTGAATGTGAGCTAGTATTAAGCCAAACCACAAGCAAGGGGGCATGTTGGGAAATTGCAGAATGAAAATGTATTTTTTAATAGTTCAGGCTGTGGTTACAATTACAATTTTCTTAAAGAAATAATGAAAAATAAAAACTATATCAGGGTTCTTAGATTTAGTTCTCCAAATGGATTATGTGTTTCAGTTGGACTTTAATCATTCTGAACATCAAATAATTAACCCACACTTTCATTTCTGATGAGCCTCAGACTCCTGTCCTTTTAATTACGATCCACAGGATAGCTTTTATGTACATATTATCCCTTTTGAACTTCAAATAAAGACTGCATTTGCACTTCATATATTATTGATGTGTAAGGGCTTGAACTTACTACATATGAGTTGTGAAATGAAAATGGTATTCTGATAATATGACTTTTGTCTAATAAGGAAGCATTTTTCCTATTTCTGTCTTATTAAAGTTCAACCATAGAATTTTGTATATAAAACATTAACCCCATTATGCATCCCTGGGATATTATCCAACCAGGTCTTTCTTCTTCCTCTGAGTCAGACTATTTGACTCATTATTCAGCTGTGTCAGCATGCCAATGCTATCTCTTTTGTCATCTCACTTGGTAGCTTATAATAGGAAAATCAAAGTTTTCTCATGGTCCTGCTTGGGATATGGGAAGAAGTGTGGGGTAAACAACTATATTTTGACAATTTGGGGAAAGAGCTTCCTGCTGTTTCTTACAATATTTCGATAATGATAATTGGAGTTTCAGGAATAATCTAAAATGATGTATTTAACAGAGTCATGTAGTAGAAATACTACAAAATTTGGAGTCAGGACATGGATTAAAATCTCTGCTCTGAAAATTATTAACTCTAACCCCCATTCAACTAACTTAAAGAAACATTTATTAATCATCTGTTCTGTCAATGTGTATGACAATAACAACACTATCATTTCTTTCAGGGAGCTTATATTCAAAGGGGCTGGATTGGTATACATGTGCTTATATAAATATGATACAATGTGGATATGAAAACAAATGAGAAATTCCATAAAAACGATCAAGGAAAATTTAAAAAGTAAAACAGCATCCAATCTCTCTGAATCTTAGTTTTCTTATCCATAAGATGTCAAAACCTGTGCTATTGTTAGGAAAGTGTTTTGCACATCTTAAAGTTATATAGAAATGCCCATGATTATAATACCTTTGATAATATGCAAATGAGACCCAGGATAATCCATAACAATTTCCTGTAGAAGGTAAACTCTTTGAGGGCAAGGACATTTTGGGTTTTATCTTTTTGTATTCAATGCTTTTCCAGCATTAGGTTCTTAATTGATATTTTAATTGAGCAGAATAGAGTATCTCTATATGGGCTAATAGTACACAAAATACCTTTTAAATTAAACAACAAATATTTTCTGAATTCAACAAGCATTGATGACATGTGTGTCTTTGGTAGGGTATTGTATTAGTTCTTGAGGATATAAAAAAGAAAGTAAAAGACATCTTCATTAATAACTAGATTATAAATAGAGGAGTGATAAACATAAAATTATATGAAAAATTGAGTATGTACAAATATTGCCCAAATAGTGAAAGTAGGTAGTCCTATTTTTGGTTTTCAATCAAAAGACCTCCACAAAGTTCTAATCAAATGACTAATTATGATATGTCAATTATTTGAGGTTCTCAAAGTCAGTGTCTGTGGATCATAGTTCTATGGGAAGTCCTACTGTACTGGAAAGGTTTTTAGTCTGGACTTAACAATAGATTTAATCTATGGATCGAGAAAGAACCTGACAGAGAAGGGATTTAGGATGGTCACCAGGTGATTAATTCTTTGGTTAAGGAAAAAGATGGTGAAAAACAATAACAATGACAACAATAATAATTGGCCATCGATTCTCTGTGGCCATTTTATACTTCTACATTGATTGCAGCAGAGTAGAAGAAAAGGACATAGAGGGACCTAAGAATCTTTCAGTTTCAGACCATCTATAAAAACTGACTTAATTTTATTCGAGTGTGAGTTTGCTATCAAGAGATGATAAAAGATCATAAAAACATAATTATGTTACTATTACCAGTCACACAACAAAAAGACAGGTAAGATAATGGAAGGTTGGATCACAAATTTTTCTCAGCAGAGAGTCAAAGAGCTAGTAGAGTTAGTTTCATTTTGTATCTGAAGTCAACAAGAAACGTTCCTTCATGGAACTCTTGTCCATTTTGACGTGCAGTACTCAGAGTGATCAGAAGGAAAAAGGAACAGTACATAGAAACTTGTAGTTCATATACAGAGGATATTTATGAAAGAGGATGAAGAGGAAAAGTTCTGTGACAGACTTGACAAGATCCTCTATATTCAAGTTTATCTGTACTATAATCCTAGCTTACTTCAATGCATAGGTGAGCTATAATATGTAAGCATATGGAAAGATATCAAGACTATGCTAGGAAAATATAGTTTATGTAAATTAAATGAAATAGTTTAAAGTCCTGTAGATAAAAACAAAACACAGAAATATCAGTTTCTATATCATGTTTACTTCCTTTCATAAGAGTCAAATGGTTCTGGGCATGAGTAGGAAATAAGTACTATCACAAAAATGAAAACTTGTCTATAAATTAAAAGATAGGAAATATCTAATTAGTAATGTGGGAGTCATATCAAAGTCTTCAGTTTTTGTGGAGTCAGAATATCGACTAGTTAAGGAAAAGGTTAAAATATTATCAAATTTGAAGAAATCTAAAGATCAGCAAAAAACACATTGCATATAATTGTAATGGCTTCAACTTGACCAATACAAATTAGATAACTATGCCAAAGAATGGGAAATGGAAAGTAAAATGTCAAAGATGTGGACCTTGATTATCACTAACCCCTGCAAAATTTGAATCAATAAAAAAAGTGGCCAATGGAGGATGCCAAAAGAGCCCAGAAATCTTTTTAGCCAAAGAACAATTAATCAGCTTGCCAAGTGAAGAGAGATGGCAGCCAAGGGTAAAAATTATTTAGAACAGAATCACAGAATCTCAAAACTTCAGAAATGGAAGGACTTTAATATTCAATATTTTATGAATCATACATATGTAGAAGGTATCTTTGATGAAAATATGAGAAGACAATTCTTTTGCAAATGATTCTCTGCAAATGAACACACATTTCAGGCAAAATGTAGACTGAAAAGTGTATAAAATAGAAGCTGTAGATGTATTTTTTGTTTATACCTGCTAACAATGTGTTTTCCTTCATAGAGAAATTTATACTTTTATTTGTTGTGGTTTGTCCTTTTTTTTCAGAGCTAACTATGACATCAGGGAGATTGATGACACGACCCCCAACTGACTTTGATTTGAGTGAAGGAAGGCTGTGCAAAGTCACCAGTCTCATTTTCTCCTCCAGAGCCAACTGGGTGCAACAGCCAGGTATTGATTAGGATGACTGGAGATGGCCCAAAATGCAATAGGAGGCCTTGGCTCTTTTAAACTAAGGTCTTTTCAGTTTCTCACTTTGAGTGAGGCGATACCTATTCAATGACTAGGCTTCTTTAAGTAGTGAGTCAAGGGATGGCCCCTTTAATAATAATTAAAAAATCAAACTGGAAGGGGAAGACCCTCAACGTTGCTTACCAAAAGAGAAACAGTTACTATTTACATTCACTCTGAGCCAGGAGGGCCCCCAAAATAACCATTAACTGTTGCTTGTTCAGGGACCCATTGTTGTAAAATCCATAAGATCCAGAGTGAGTATGGTTTAAGACTTGGCACTTTTAGAAAGAAATCCAGCCAGTAAATTCCAAGTTAATTAAGTAGCTTTTGTCCAAGAGCAGTCCCAGGTGAAGGGAGGCAAAGGGAAGAGAGAGGGGAGGGGAGGATGAGAGAGGATGATATGTGTTGCCTAACTGTAACTGGCCAGATGGGTACCCATTTTGATTTTTTTTTCATTAAAGGGGCCATCCCTTGACTCACTTCTTAAAGAGGCCTTCTCACTGAATGGGCATTGCCTCACTCAAAGCAAGAACCTTAAAAGACCTTAGTTTAAAAAGGCCAAGGTCTCCCACTGCATCCTGGGTCATCTCCAGTCATCCTGATCAACATCTGGCTACTGGACCCAGATGTCTCTGGAGGAGAAAATAAGGCTGATGACTTTACACTTAGTTTTATAGGCTTTCTTTCAGTAAGGAGTATCTTATGCATATCTGAAGTTCATAGAACATTCCTTGAGAAGTGAAACTATAATAACTTTAGTAAGCAGCCTTCATTGTTCTTGTTTTTTAACCAAACACCAATCTTTTAAAAGTTTTATCAATAAATTGTGTTCTATTTACATAGAACCTTCTTATTAAAAAAAATACTACTATTTTTATCATTATGTGTTCTGTTTTTTTTTCATTCTGCTTCCCATGAAGAGACTGGAAGCTTTAATATACTTTTAGAAAAGGGGATACCCAAGTCAGCCTTGTGAGGGCTGGAATAAAAGTCTTTAGTTACTCCTGATAAGAATTTGGCTTTATCTTGAGACTCTGCCTCCAGCAATCTGAACAATGGAATTCATCTCTACCCAGATCACTCTGGTTGATTTTCTCCTCTTTGAGCTGGGTCACCCTAAACTCCAGTGGAGGGATAAAAGGACATACATTCTTTGCCTTGGGACAGAAAATCACCTGGATTAGATTCTGTTTACACTCTAAACAGAATTAAGGTCTTCTAGTTGGATGGGGTCCTGCCCAAGATTAAGGAGCATGTATCCTGGGGGGGTGGCTAGGTGGCACAGTGAATAGAGCACCCGCCCTGGAGTTAGGAGGACCTGAGTTCAAATTTGACCTCAGACACTTAACACAAAAAAAATAGCCATGTGTGTGACCTTGGGCAAGTCACTTAAGCCCAACTGTCCTCAAAAAAGCAAAAAAAAAAAAATTTAAAAAGGACATGTATCCTGAGTTTTAGGACATTCTCATATATCAGCCTTATCCTTCAGAGACTGATCTACAGAGGCTGGTTCCTGAATGTGGATATAAAAATCTTGGATCCTAATTAACAATGGGTTATTAATATAATAGGAAATAATATTTTTTCTCAATATGATGAGTATAATGAAAGTCAGCTGATACATTCACGTAACTGAACCTAAAAAGTCTCAGAGTATGAACTGCTGTCATAAATAGGTCATGACATTTCTTTATTGAATCAATCAGTTGTAGACTTTGGACCAGGGTTTAATTAACTGTAGTCCATGAACTTCTTTTGTTAATGTATATTTTTATAATTATGTTTCAATTTAACTTGTTTTCTTTATGGTCCTAAATATACATTGTATAGGGAAGGCACTGTACTAAGTACTTTACAAATTTTATCTCAATTAATCTTTGCAACAACCTTGGGAGGTAAATGCTATCACTATCTGTATTTTTGCAGTTGAGGAAACTGAGGTAGCTAGAGGCTTGACTAGGATCACATGGTCAGTAAGTATCCGAGGCCAAATTGTAACCCAGGACTTCCTGACTCCAGGCTCAGCATTCTGTCTTCTGTGCCACCCACCTGCACTGGATGAAACTAAGTAACATTGCATGGAAAGCATGATCAGAATAGGTGAGGAAATTTCATGGTGACCTGTGGGTCTGCTATGATAAATTGAAAGTTATTTTGGAATTGGGTAATTTGAGCATATTACAGTTTACTATTGGAAACCTCTAGCCAAATTCCTGAGACTGAATAACTTGGTGGAAGGAGGAAATTGCCTTGGCCTTGGCCTCAGCCTGCGTCTTCTCTCCTCTCCTATTATTTGATAAGAAGGACATCATCAACACCAGAAGATCAAAGCCATTAGATTATTTCATTCCTAGTCCTAGTAGCCTCCTCAGAGCAATTGCTGGTAGTATCTGCATTGGAAGATGAGAACAATAAAGAAAGGCAGATTCAATGCTATACAAAGAGTTGGCAGAAAAACAAAACAAATAAAAGTTATATCAGGGTAATAGGAAATAATTTGAGAACTTCCTGTTTCCAGGAGCTATAGACTTTCCCTTTTTCATAAATCTCACCTTGAATCCACTTTCCCCTAGATTCTATACGTAGTTGTTGAGGAGTGTATCATAAACTTTCTTTTGGAGGGGAGAGTCAGGTGGGATCCTGGTTGTATGGAATTATTCTTGTCATGTCACCTGAATACATGCCCCTTTCTAATATCTAGTTGTAACTGACTGACTGACATTAATTGACAGTCATTGAAAAAAGCACATTGACTAGAGATTACAAACCATAGAATTAGAAAAGTTATTCCTAATCCTTCAGAGCTATTCTCTAGAATCCACCAAGTTTGGGGTGGTGGCTCAGAGAGACATTGTAGCTATCTTCTAGGAATTCAGTCTTTCTGGGTAAGCGGAAGTTGGGAGAGTTAAATACAGAGCTTGTGTTACACATCCAAAAGCTATATGGATCAGATACATATCTATATAAGGGTATTAATTCCTTCCCCTTTGAATGGTCTAGATATAAGAATAGAGCATTTTAAAAAGTAAACACAAATAATAAATTATTATTTATGTGGATATAGGCCCACATGCCATAATAATCAAGACAAAAAAACTTTATGGAATGAAAAATTGAAAAAATGTAAAAATCAAAGTTAGTAAAGTTATAGGGAGAAAGTACTCTAATATATTGTTGGTAGAACTGAAGCCTTATTCACATATTTTTGGCAAAAATATTGTTATATAAAACAAAATGAACAAAACTAGTACAGTTCAAGTCAAAAATTTTAATCCTAGGAATTTATCTGAAAATATAAAAAGAAAGATAAAATCTATCGAGGGAAAAATAGAGTGAATGTATAAAATAAACAGAATTTAGAATGTATAAAAAAGAACAAAATCTATATAGTAGTGAGTTGGAGAATGGATTACACTATATGAATTATTACACATTATACTATATGAATTTGAGGGGATATTTTTATGCCACACAATGACCAAAATATACAACAAAATTTGTAAAGATCTATATGAATAGACGCAAGGTAAAGAACAAATGTATGATAAAAGCAGCAGAAATGAGGAAAAAAATAGATGAAGAAATAAAATGAGAAGTAGACAGGAATGGAAGAAAGAAGGCAGAAACAGAAGGAAGGCAAGAGCAGAAGAAGGAAAGGAAAAAATATAGAAGGAAGGAAGGAAAGAAGAAAGAAAAGAAGGAAGGAAGGAAGGAAATAAATTTAGTTATGTGCCTCTGAAAGCAGATGAACATGAAAAAAAAACAAAAGCATATATTTAGGATTAATTTATTCTCATTCTCTAATCAGTCTAGTTTTGCCTCATCACATACTTAAGGTTTTTAGTCAGATTTTACTCACTTTATATACTTATTTGACTATTAATTTTTGTTGAAATTTATTAAGCTCATAACAAAAATACACATATATTTTAAAAACTAAGATGGGGTGGGGGAAGACTTATTTGGCTTCTCCTCTCTGACTAATGAGATGCAGCTGGCAGACACTCTCTTATGGAACACATAAAAGATAACATAAATGTGATTATCCCAATCAATCTTTCTTGTGTTTTTATTATCACGATGCCTACTGTAATTGTTTATTTTGTATTTAGTAGTTATCACACTCACAACTTAAATGCAGTGAAAATTCAGGTGTTTCTGTAGAAAATCCTTTCCTTAAAACCAGTCTCCAAGTCAATTCTTTAAATAAGGGCTGCATTTAAATACTAAGATAATCAGAAAAGTGCAGATAATTAACTGAATAAATCAGATTTGAAATACTTAAACTGATATTGTAATGTGTGTGTTTGTATCGATCATCAAACAATTGATGAATACAAAACATCAATACCTTGTTCTAAGAATAGTGTTGAGGGCTAAAGTCCAAACTAATCTGACACCAGAAATGAATGTTGAGGACAAAAATATGTTGGGGCCAAGAAGAGTATCAAAGAAAGACTATGGCCATTGATTGCATAGAGAGCATGTAGATAAATTCACAATAGTACAAAATTTTCAAATGTTTTTGTAAATGTGTGTGTGTGTGTGTGTGTGTGTGTGTGTGTGCACTTTTCCTTTTTTTATCTTTTGGGATACAGACCTTGTAGTGGTATTGTTAGGTCAAAAGGTACTCATGTTTTTTAGCCTTTCTGCCTAGTTTCAAATTGCTCTACAGAATGGCTAAATCAATTCACAACTCCACTAACAGTGCATTAATGCCACCATTTTTCTTGCATCCCCTCTACCACTTGTCATTTTCCTTTTCTGTCTGTAATAGTAATCAGTTTGTCAGATATTTAGCACTTAGTAACTTAGAGCTCAGTATGAAAGGTGTGAACCCTGTCCATTTTTGAGAAGGCATGAACTCCCCTGTTGTTGCTGAAAAAGGCTATTGGCTGAGACAGAAGGCCACTGCTGTATATAAAGAAAAATTCTAGAGACAGAAAGACAGAATTGGAATTTCCTTCTCAGTGAAGGAAGATTCATGGAGACTGAAGCCAGCTGAGAAAGAGAGAGAAAGAGAGAGGGAGAGACAGAGAGAGAGAGAGAGAGAGAGAGAGAGACAGAGAGAGACAGAGACAGAGAGAGAGAGAGAGACAGAGAGACAGAGAGATAGAGAGATAGAGACAGACACAGAGAGACAGAGAGACAGAGAGAGTTCCTCTCCCAATATCTGGAAGCTGACTGAAAACTGAATTGGAATTTTTCCTGAGACCAGAATCTGGTGAAGGACATCCAGAAGTCAGATATTCCTTCTGGGTCTTAGAGCCAGCTAAACTGCTGGAAGACTGAAGAAACATGAACAGGATAAGACTTTGTTTATTCATAGCCTGGCTGATTCTTGAGTTCCAGGCAAAAAAATTGGTGAACGGTTTGAGATGTTCTAAGCCCTATGAACTTCAGTGTGTGCTGGGGATTGCCCTGAGGACTGGACAAAGACCTGGGAGCTGCCTTCCTCTTAGGACTAGACAAGAACCTGGCAGCTGTCTGTGTCTGAATCTAGGTGATTGTTTGGCAGATTCAGGAGGGAGATGGGACCAGGGAAGGGAATCCAGGGAATCAGAGAGATCACCCAGAGTCAAGATGAAGAAAAGGCCAACCCTTGGACAAAAACTGAGGTTTGCTGAGGACAAGGACCTGGAAGCTGCCTACCTCTGAGGACTGGGTGAGAACCTGGCAGCTGTCTTCTTCTGAATCCATGTGATTGTTTGACAGATTCAGGAGGCAGCTGGAACCATGGAAGGAGATCCAGGGAATCAGAGAGACCACCCAGAGTCAAGATGAAGAAAAGACCTTCCCTTGGACAAAACTGAGGTTTTCTGGAAACCAAGGTGGTGGAAAGTTTGTGTGGTTTTCTAAAGATGGTATTAGTGATTAATGATATTTAGTAATTGGGAATCTAGCTTAGTGACTGACTGCTAGATGAGTGACTGATTAAGTTAATGGTTGCCCCATGATTGGAAGATTGATATATTGTTAATTGATTGATTGAATCTTTAAGTGAGATGGGTTTTCCCCTTAGGGAAACCAGGTGATTATTCTTTTGTTAATTGATTGATTGAATCTTTAAGTGAGAAGGGCTTCCCCCTTAGGGAAGCCAGGTGATTCTTTTGTTCTTTGTTCTAAATATTGTGGCCACTGTAGTGAAAACTGTGTGGCCATTTTAATGTTAAGCTGTTATGAACACTATATTGTGACTCTCTGTAATAAGATGTAATATTGTAAATATTATATTGTGAATATTGTACTGAACCTTGATTTGTAATGGAATAAACAGTGTTCACTATTACTGTGTAATCCAATCTTAAAAGCTGTTCACAGTAGCATTCTTTTGGGAATCTACTGGTGCTTGGCTTTACACTGTCCTATTAGCCAATCTAATACATATGAGGTAGTGCCTCAGAATTACTTTAATATGCATTTCTCTAATCAATAATGATTTAGAATGCTTTTTTCATATGGCTGTAGATACTTTATCTGGGATACTTCATCTGAAAACTGTTCTCATATTTTGATCATTTATCAATTGGGGAACAACTCTTGTAAATTTGACTTAGTTTTCTACGTTTGAGAAATGAGGCCTTTATCAGGGAAATTTGCAGAAAATTTTTTTTTGCAGTTACTGTTGCTAACTGTATTTCCCTGGATCCTGTTCCCTCCCCCTGATTATTATATTCTCTCTCTTCTTTTACCCTGTGCCTCCTTAAAGGTGTTTTGCTTATGACTACCCCCTCCTCCAATCTACCCTTCCTTCTGTCATTTCTCCACCCTCCCTTTATTCCTTTCCCCTCTTATGTTCCAGTAGGGTAAGACAGATTTCTATACCCAAATGAGTGTGTATTACTTTTCTTTGAGCCAGTTTTGATGAGAGTAAGGTTAACTCATTCCTCTCACCTTCCTCCTCTTCCCTTCCTCTGTAAAAAGCTTTTTCTTGTTTCTTTTATGCAGCATAATTTACCCCATTCTACCTCTCCCTTTTCCTTTCTCCCAGTACATTCCTCTTTCACCCTTAAATTTTTCTTTTTTTTGTTTTAGATATCCTCACTCCATATTCAACTTGCACCTGTGCTGTCTGTCTTTATATACTCCTATCTGCCCTAACAATGAGAAAGTTCTTATGAGTTGCAAATATAATTTTCCCATGTATGAATGCAAAAAGTTAAGCTTATTAAATCCGTTATGATTTTCCTTTCCTTTTCTCTTGAGTCTTGACTTTGAAAATCAAAATTTATTTTCAGTTCTGGTCTTTTCATCAGGAATACTTGAATGCCTTCTATTTCAATTGAATGTCCAATTTTTCTCCTGAAGAATAATACTCAGTTTTGCTTCTTAGTTGTAATGCTAGCTCCTTTCCCCTTCCCCCCCTCCAAGAATATCATATTCTAAGCCCTCTGATTCTTTGTTGTACGAGGTGCTAAATCTTGTGCTATCCTGACTATGGCTCTAACACAATTGAATTGTTTCTTTCTGACTGCTTGCAATATTTTCTTCTTGACCTGGGAGTTCTGGAATTTGGCTACAATATTCTTGACAGTTTTCATTTTGGGATCTCTTTCAGAAGGTGATCACTCAAGTCTTTTGATTTTTATTTTGCTCTTGGGTTATAGAATATCAGGACAGTTTTCCTTGATAATTTCTTGAAATAAAATGTCTAGGCTCATTTTTTACCATGGCTTTCAGACAGTCCAATAATTTTTAAATGATCTCTCTTGGATTTGTTTTCTAGGTTCATTGTTTTCCAATGAGATATTTCACATTATCTTCTATTTTTTCACTCTTTCGGTTTCATTTTATTGCTTTTTTTTATTTCTCACAAAATCATTAACTTCCATTTACTCAATTCCAATTTTTAAGGAATCATTTTCTTACATGGGATTTTGTACCTCTTTTTTCATTTGGTTGATTCTACTTTTTAAGGCATTTTTTTTCCACATTTGCTTTTTGTACATCTTTTACCGTTTGGCATAGTTTGTTTTTTTAAGGTGTTATTTCCTTCAGTATTGTTTTGTGTGTCCTTTACCAAACTGTTGACTCATTTTTTCTTTATTTTATTGCATCACTCTATTTTTTTCTTCCCATTTTTTCTTCTACCTCTCTTGATTTTCAAAATCCTTTTTGAGCTCTTCCATAACCTGAGTCCAATTCATATTTTTCTTGGACACTTTGGATATAGGAGCTTTAACTTTGTTATCTTCTTTTGAGTGTGTATTTTAATCTTCCTTGTCATCATAGTAATTTTTGATGGTAAGAATCTTTTCTGTTGTTTTATCATATTCCCAGCTTTTTACTTGACTTTTAACTATTTATTAAAATAGAACTTTGCTTCCAGGGTGGAGGGAACACTGTACCAAGCTTCAGGGGTTTTGTGCAACTGTTTTCAGAGATACTTCTAGGGACCTATAAGTGTTCAGTTCTTCCAAGGTGGGTAAACAGATGTGTTTACTACTCTCCTGGCCTATGCTCTGCTTTGTGAATGACCACAAGTGAGTGACAAGTAGAGGGTTCCCACTCCTGATCTGAGCATGGGCAAAAGAAATAGAGTCCTACCTCAGTGCTAGCAAAGAAACCACTGTAATCTCATTCTGACCCATTATTTGACCTCCATAACATCTGTAGGATGAGAGCTCCTGAAGCAGTTGCTGCTGCTGCCGATTCAATGGCTCCCAAGGTCTGTTCCTGATTTTCTGGGGTCAGGGCTTTGTGGATGCAGCCTATGCTGGACTGTGCTCCTCTCTCACCCTGGTGAAACAGACCTTTCCTGTCAACCTTCTTAGTTGTCTTGGATTGGAAAATCGCTTTACTCTGCCTTTTTATGGGTTCTGCTGCTCTGGAATTTGTTTAGAGTCATTAATTTAAGGGGAGATCTCAGGGAAGCACCTGCCTTTGATCCACCATCTTAACTCTGTCTCTCTATGATTCAGACTTTATATTATTCCATGGTTTCAAAGTATTATAGACATATCTATAAGTGATCCTAAAGATCATTTTGTCCTCCCCCTTTTATCTTATAAACTAGAAAGTCAAATCATCATTTTGGATCTGTAAAATGAGGGCTTGGATTAAATGACTAATGAGGTCCTTACTGGTTCTATATGTATGAAATCTACGTACCTATGAATTGATTAAACATCACTGATATATTATGTGGATAATATGTATACTTTGGTTACATTTGGAACAAAACAGTTAATTAAAATCCAACAGAATAGGTTGTCACAGCCTGAAGTGACCTAAGAAAAGAGGCTGTGTATGTATGCGTGTATGTGTGTGTGTGTGTGTGTGTGTGTGTGTGTATGTGTGTGTGTGTGTGTGTGTGTGATGGACGGTTTTTCAGTCTGAGAAAGCCAGAAATGACTTAATTAAAAGCTTCCAATCTAGTTGCTAACAGAACTAAGACTAGAATCTAGGTCTTTTAACTCTAAGTTCAGATCTTTCAATTAGTCTAAGTTAATGACATTTACTGCAAATCTTGGAGCTTAAATATATTCTCCAAATAATTTATGCTCTCTGTTGAGGACTCAATTTTCACAACAACATGCTAGGTCCTTGAGTACATGTTAATTATAATCTATACTCTTTAGTCAAAGATGTCATGTATTAGTATGGAAGTCAAGGAATTGCTAATAATCAATGTGGACATATAAGAATATAATAATTATGCATGTTCATCAAGAGGGATTATTTATTTCACATTGCATAATATTATGTTATCATATTTTGACCTGTCCATTCATCTAAGAAAGACCAAGTGAATAAAGAATATCTGTTGCCAAGTTTTCAGTATTTATTCAGTATTCAGTATTCAGTATACTAGAGATAGTATAGTCTGTTGAATCCAGCATGGAAAAGAAGGAGGACAATGGGCTCAGTTGCCTTTGATAGAGAATATATAAAAATCCTTTACTTATCTTAACCTTTCTATGAAAGCCAAAGTCCATTCTTTTCTATTAGCATTCCATCATTATTGCTACATGAAGGTGAGAAATGGGTTATCATAATCTGCTGATGATATGAGGGGTTAGGTTAGTGCAATTCTTTCTCCCTTTATTTTCATGTTGTCAGTCTTCTGAAGTGACTTCCTTCCAGTGTCCTTCAGTGTGGAGAAGAAAAGATGAAGGAATTCGCCAATGTCAAGTCTTGTCACCAAATTAGAAACTGTTTGAAGATCGATCGTTGTCAAATCTGTTTTAGTTCATTTCCCTGCATAATGCTGGAAAAAATACTATAACTAACCTGAAATGCAGACAGATGGGCATTGGTAAAGCAAGGGTACAGTCAACACTGATCTGACTGAGAAGGTGACCTCAGGAAATTAAGGCAAATTAAGTTTTGGTGCTGTCAACTCAGGAGACTTAGAATCAGGGAGACCTGAGTTAGAATCTTACTTTAGACACTTACTGGCTATGTAACTCTGGACAGGTTACTTAACCTCTTTTATCCTGTTTCCTAATCTGTAAAATGGGGCAATGATATTAGCACCTAATGCCTAGGATTTTTGTGAAAATCAAATGAAATAATATGTATAAAGTGCTTTACAAACCTTAAAACTCTATATAAAGACAGGCTAATAGTGTTATTATTGTAATCATGATACTTAATAAAACCTTATGAGATCCCCTCCCTATATGCTCACAGATGAAAATAATTTATGCTAATGCTTCTAATAAAGCATTGCTTCTGTTTTTCCTCCTTACTTCTTTTGTTACTTTTTGTGCCATGATAATTTGTGTACTTTAAATTTCCCCTTAATGAGCCTCTTGAGAACTAAACCTGCATCATTCTTATATTGGTATGGCCAAGACTGCCAGAGTGCATTGCACATGGGATAAGGATGGGAATGGAATGCAATTTCCATAATATAGGGACCTTCCAGCTGAAAGAATTCACTCCACTAATTCAGCTTCTTTGAGGATTATAACATGAGAGAGTTAACTAGAACACTGAGGGTCAAAATGATTTGTACATAGAATAAATGTAACATGTTTATGGAACTGAATTGAAGAAAATGGTTTTTTTTCACTTTTTAAATTTGTTTTCTTGTTTACATCATTCATTTTCATGACACTTTTGAATTACAAATTTTCTACCCGTCCTTCCCCCACCCCAAACCTAAAACAGCAATCCCACTGTAAAGCCCCTCCCTTACTCTGCTCTCTTACTTTCTGGTAGGACAGGGAGGGTATCCCTACCCCAGCCCCTGTATATCTTAATTCCCAGTTGCACGAATTACAGAACTTTAAATTATAGATTCTTTTGGTTCCTCCCATGTCACCCACCCCCACTGGAAGGACAATCAAATCAATACAGGCTGTGGATGTGTAATTATACAAGCCATCTTCATAGTGGACATTTTGTGACAGTGATAATATGTCCCTCCCTCCAATCCCTTCCCTGCTTCATTTTCCACCCAGTCCCTGTCCCTTTACTGAAGTGTGTGCTTCCAGCATCCGTCTCCCAAACCCTGTCCTCTCCTCCATCATCCCCCCTCTCATCCCCATGCCCCCTACTGTCCTGTGTGGCATGATGATCAGTCTAGAGTCCATGCCATTTCCTCCCTAAGCCAAATTCAATTAGAGTAAATGAAAGTAAAGTTGTAACAGTTATCCCTTGCCTCTTCTATACGGGATGGTTAACCCCATTTTGTCTCTCCCTGTCACCTCTCATTCTAGTCCTCTCCCACCTCAGAATTTCACCTTTTAAAGTATCATCCCTTCGTATTCAATTGATCCTGTGCCCTTTATATACACATAAACACACATGCTCAGATATGTATTCATACGCATATATAGCCTCCCATATAGACATATGTGTAAGTATACATATATAT
>CM053595.1:174070551-174094994 GCA_028646575.1 Pseudocheirus occidentalis
CTCTTTGGGATACAACCCCAAAAGTGGTATTACTGGGTCAAAGGGTATGATATTATTTATAGCCCTTTGGGCATAGTTCCAGATTGCCCTCCAGAATGGTTGTATCAGTTCACAGCTCCATTTGATTTCTTTTTTAAAGAAGTCTTTTCCCTCAATCTTGTTCATTTGATTTTTAACGTCTTTTAAAAGTTTTATAAATTTTTTACTTTATGGGGTAGAAGAGTATTTCTTTGCTTCAGTATGCTCCTCTGAAAATGAACCTTGGTCTTCTCTATTCCCATAAATAGCACTCTTTGGTTGCACTCTTTCTCCTTTGCCTTCACATATTTTTTGTAAGTAATAGTTTAATTTTTGTAATCACTTCTAGTTCTCGGGTATGAGGGATGGTTCCTCTTGCCTCAGGTCTTCAGTTCTCCCCTCTAGCCTGAAACCAACATCAGATCTCCAGTCTCCTGTAAGTGCCCACAGCCAGAAGCATAGTGTCTCACTGCTTCTGCACTCATCAGGTGTGTTCTCGTTCCTTCTTGCCCCTACTACTCTCTACATCCCAGCTGTATCTGGTGCTCCTTGTCAGTAGAGGTTCCTTTGAAATTCCTGGCTCAGATGCAACTCCCCCCACTGTCCTGGGGCAAAAGTTCTTGTGCCTTGGATGGTGAAGCCTCCAAAACACAGCTAACTCTAGGGCTTGTCATTTGCTGTTCAAATAGCATGTTGCTTGTTTAATTGGACCCTAGCCTGGAGGTATTTATTCTTCACAGGAACTAAATTTTGTCCCGGGATTTTCCTTCAGATCTTCTCAGATTGTCCCCAGAAGACCCTTGATGTTCCCATATTCTTATTTATTTTTACCTACACTTTATTCACCCTGAGGTGCTATTTTATCTCACTTGCAGGGGGGAAATCTTGAGAGCTTGGGATTTTCTGACCCACTATGCCATCTTCCCATAATCCTTTGTAGTTATATTTTCTTATAGACAATTCATACCTTTGCCTCTATGTATATTCCTTCTCACTGCCCTAATAATTACAACATTCTAAGGAGTTTTAAGTATTATCTTCCAATGTAAGAATGTAAATGGTTTGATCTGATTGAATCTTATGATTATGATTTCTCTTCCTATATACCTTTTTATGCTTCTCTTGAGTCTTATACTTGAAAATAAAATTTTCTATTCTATTTAGTTCTAGTCTTTTTATCAGGGATTTTTGAAAGTCCTCTATTCCATTAAATATTCATTCTTTTAGCTGAAGGATTATTGGTTTTCCTGGGTAGTTGATTTTTGGTTGTAATCCCAGACCTTTTGCCCTCTGCAATATAATAACCCAAGCCCTCAAATTCTCTGATATAGAAGTTAAATCTTATGCTATCCTGATTGTGGTTTCATGCTGCTTATTATATATTAACTTTTGATTTTAGAACTTTCAATTCTAGATTCTTTCCCTTCCTCCCTTGTCACTCACCCCCACTGGAAAGACAAGCAATTCACTTCAAGCCATATATGTGTAGTTATGCAGAACATCTCCACAATGGACATATTGTGAAAGACTGACTATATTTCCCTCCTTCCTATCATGCCCTCCATTTATTCTATTTTCTCCTTTGTCCCTGTCCATTTACAGAAGTGTGTGCTTCTAACAACCACCCCCCCAACCTACCCTCCCTCCATCACCCCCCTTTCATCCCCTTCTTCCCTACTTTCCTGTGGCGCAAGATACACAATTCAGAGTGTATTTCATTCCTGCCCTAAGCCAAATTCAATGAGAGTAAGGTTGACTCATTATCTGTTGCCTTCCTGTTCTTCCTCTCCATTGTAACAGTTATCCCTTGCCTCTTCTATATGAGAAGTTTAACACCATTCTGTCTCTCCTTGTCTCCTCTCATTTATTCCTCTCCAACTTCTCAATTTCACCTTTTAAAATATCATTCCTTCCTATTCAATTAATCCCATGCCCTCTGTGTATACCTATGTACACACACTCACATATGTATTCATATGTGTACATACCCTCCTGTATAGACATATGTGTGTATACATACAAACACACATACACACATTATATGTATATGTACACACACACATATATATATATATATTTATATTCCCTTGATCTATCCTCATACTGAGAGAAGTTTCATAAGTTACAATTATAATTTTTCCATGTTGGCATGTAAATAGTTCAACTTTGATAAGTTCCTTATGATTTCTTTCCCATGTTTACCTTCTCATGCTTCTTATGTTTAAATGTCAAATTTTCTATTCAGTTCTGTTTTTTCCTCAAGAATTCTCGAAAGTCCTCTACCTCACTGAATGACCATATTTTCTCCTGAAACATTATGCTAAGTTTTACTGGGTAGGAGATTCTTGGTTTTAATCCTAGCTCCCTTCATCTCTGGATTATCATATTCCAGGTCCTTCAATCTAGAAGCTGCTAGATCCTTAGTTATCCCTGATTCTGTTTCTGCAGTATTAAAATTGTTTCTTCTTGGCAGCTTGTAATATTTTCTCCTTGATCTGGGAACTGTGGAACTTGGCTGTAAAATTATTAGGATTTTTCTTTTTGGGATCATTTCCAAGAGGTTATTGGTGAATTCTTTCAAGTTCTATTTTGCCCTCTAGTTCTAAAATATCAGGGCAATTATCCTTGAGAATTTCTTGAAGGATGATTTCTAGGTTCTTTTTTTGATCATGACTTTCAGGTAGTCTGATAATTTTTAGATTGTCTCTCCTGGAACTATTTTCCAGGTCAGTGGTTTTTTTCAATGAGATATTTTGCATTGCCTTCTATTTTCTCATTTGTTTGGATCTTTTTAATAATGTCTTGATTTTCCATAAAGTCATTTGCTTCCATTTGTTCCACTCTAATTCTGAAGGAATTATTATCTTCAGTATGCTTTTGAGTTTCTTTTTCCAAATGGTAAATCTGACTTTTTTAAGGCATTCTCTTTCTCATTGGCTTTTGGAACCTCTTTTGTCATTTGAGTTAGTCCTTTTTTAAATTTTTTTTCATCAGTCAGGTTGTTGACTCTCTTTTCATGATTTTCTTGCATCATTCTCATTTCTCTTCCCAGTTTTTCATCCACTTCTCTTACTCGGTTTTCAAAATCTTTCTTAAGCTCCTTTATGGCCTGTAACCAGTTTAAATTTTTCTTGGAAGCTTTTTGTGAAGGAGTTCTGACTATGTTTTCTTCCTATGGTTCCATGCTTTGACCCTTTTTGTTCCCCCAAAAGGAATCTAAATTTTCATTGCTGAGCTTGTTTTGCTTCCTTTGCCTTCTCAAGTTGCCAGTCAGTTCCTTGGCTTTTGGGCTCAATAGAACTCTGCTTTCAGAAGGGAGAGCTCTGTCCCAAATCACTGGGGTTTTTGCAGCCGCCAGAGCTATTAGGAGGCCACTGGCTCTGCAGCACCCACTAGCTTTGGCTCACTTGTCACACACCTCAGGACCACCCCTCAAGACTGTGATCACAATCCAGGCAGGTCAAGGCAAGAGTACTTAGCCTCTGAATGATCACTTGGCCCACCTGTAATCTGCAGGTTTGGAGCTATGGAGCAGCCATGAGGAGGTGGCTGCAGGGCTGCCACTTCATACTCCTTCTAGTTCTGGAGGCAGTCAGCTTGACACTCTCCCCCAAATTTAACTGAGTTCCCCTGACCTTTTCCCTTTGTCCTTGGCTCTTATGGGTTGGTAAGTCTGGAAACTGCCACAGCTGCAGGTGATCTGCTCTCCCAAAAGCTTCAGCTGTGGCTTCTCCTGGATGGCCTTGGGATAAAACCATATTCAGCTGGACTCTGCTCCCAGCATGCTGCAATTAACCTTTTCTGTCCCCCTGCTGGGCTGCCTTTAGGAGGAGCTTTGTTAGTCTGTCACTTTGTGGGTTCTGGAGTTCTAAAATTTGTTTAGAGTCATATTTTATAGGTATTTGACTTGACTATGTTCTCCTGCTTTTATATGGCCATCTTGACTCCCCTTCCTTCCCCCCCCCCCCCATGCTGTTGTTTTCAGAGCTAATTCTGGAGACTTGTAGGTTTGCAATTTTTCCAAGCTGGTGTGATCTAAGGCAGCAGTTCTCAATCCAAGGGTCATGATCCCTTTGGGGCCAAGTGACACTTTCACAGGGGTCACGGGGGTGACCTAAGGCCATCAGAAAATAATTATTTCTGATGGTCTTAGGAACCGAGACACAGCTCCCCTATCCATCTCTAGGCATGCCCACCCACATGCAGATACACCCACATACAAGTATTAAAGGGTTGTGGCATTAGGAAGTGTTGGGTCTCTTGTTGGTAATGGGTTGAACAGGTCCTCAGATAACAGGATTGCACATGATCACCTGGGGGCAGAATGCAAAGGCTGTACCTGTTTGGGATAAACAGGATTATCTCTCCACCTTTAGGGTGATGCATGATTGGCTTGCTGTGGTGAGGGCATGGCCAGGGGAGGGGCCCTAAGGGGCCCTGGAGAAAGGACTTAAATACAGGCTACCCAGAGGCAGAGGGAGGTCCAGCCACGCCAAGCTTAGAGAAAGTAGCTAGAAGCAAGTGTTGTCTTCTGAAGAGAGAGTTCCAGCCATGCCAAGCTTAGAGAATGTAGCTAGAAGCAAGTGCTGTGTTCTGAAGAGAGAGTTCCAGCCATGCCAGGCTTAGAGAATGTAGCTAGAAGCAAGCCCTGTGTCTTGAGTTTTCTGTGCAGCTGTTTCTCCCGGAGTAAGCGGAAGCCGGGAGCTGGGGACGTCCAAAGCCTGTTGAGGAAGGGGATAGGTGAAACCTATACAGCCTGACCCCCAAAAAACTGTAGCAAGGAAGGTTGAGAACCACTGATCTAAGGAGGGGAGTGGTCATTGGTCTCCTGCCTGTGGTCTGGTCTTTGAGTGTCCACAAGTGCTCTTTATTTTGGAACTTTGCCCAGAGTCACAACTCCCTTATGGCTTTGGCTCCATTGTGCTAGTGCTCTTCCTTACCCTAAAACTATGAACTGGACCTGGAATCTAGATCTCCATATGGCAATACAATGGAGTTTTGTACCCAGTGCCAGTAAAGTGTTGCGGGCAATTTCCTTCTAACCAGTTGGCCAACCCCTTTACCTTCTGTGGACTGAGAACTCTGAAAGATTCTGCCACTGATTCAGTCACACCCAAGGCATGCCTCTGGCTTGTTGGGGGTACCAACTGTGCTGGACTTAACTCCATTAAAATTGCAGTGATACAGTCCTTTCCTGATGATCTTCTAAGTTGTCAAGACCTAGAAAATTGTTCACATTTTTCTTTTGTTGGTTTTCCTACTCCAGAATTCCTTTTGAGGTGTTGTTTTGAAGTTGTTTGTAGGAAAATTTTGAAGAGCTCAGGTGAGTCCCTGCCTTTCCTTTGCCATCTTGGCTCCACCTTGCAAAGGCCCTGTGTTTAGAGCCTGTGAGTATTTGTCTTCTCTAGTGGGTTATATAAACCTATACAGATAGTCTCTATCTGTTACCTGTCCAAAGCATGGAAATCCTTTTCTGTGCTTGATAGTCTAAGGTGCCATGTGGGACTATATAAGAAAAAAAAGAAAAAAAAACCCACATTCTGACTGGTTGAAAAACCAGGATGACTGATAACATAGGACCAAGTAGGCTAAACTGAATTTGCAACAAAATGTTTGAGCAGATAATCTGTTGCTCTCTTCCCTAGAAATTACTGAGTCAAGAGTAGTTTTAAACTTCCAGATGGAGCAACCCTTTCCCCTTTAGCAGAAATGTGAGTGGATACATGTTATCTCCTCTGTTGTTTTGGGTTTTTTGTCTCTTTTACATTTATAATGTCCTAATCATAAGTAAGTGAATATCCTGAGAAGGGAGTATTCAGGTGACTGTTGATCCTGGGAAATGCATCAAAATCATCTGAAGGTCCACTGACTTGTTTGGAGCCTGTTGGCAGCAATACTTAAGTCAACCTGGAGGAATGATGTGTTTGAATCAGCCTAGCAGTGGATTGACATGGCAGTTGGGGCATGATATCCTACAATAACCTTTCCCAGATTGGGAAGTTATGGATATGAAAGTGACAGGGACTTTTCAAAGGGAAACAAGGTCTCTAGGGTCAGGAAATCTTTTCCTTTCTGAGCATTGGGGAAGAAATTTTATCTGAAACACTTTAAAGTTTGAATCTATTCTTAGAAATCCTGTGGCTGCAGTGTGTGTGTGTGTGTGTGTGTGTGTGTGTGTGTGTGTGTGTTATTTTTTTATAACTTCTCTCTTCTAAATTTTCACAATAGCTACACATTTGTAAAATAAAATTGATATCAACTGATTAGCCAATTTTGGGAGTTCAATAGCAAGAGTGAAAAAAACTATACCCTCGATACCTCAGGGTCACCCAGAGATGATCTTTGGGGATACAACCAGGAACTGTAAGTGGGAATTGAAAGAGTGAGCTAAGAGTAGGTACTAGAAGAACATTATGGCTCACACCCATTATATTACTTTTTCATTGCTCCAAACTGGACTTTAAGATGTGATTACTATAAGACTAATAATCATTAATCTCTCTTTGTATCACTTTATACTCCCATAATTCAGTGGAGTTGGTTTTGGATCCAGAGGACTTTAGCTAAAATCCTACTTCTATATTAACTGCAGGACTTTTCATAAATCTCTACTTATGGGGACCTCAGTTCCCTCATCTACAAAATATGTGGACTTGACTAGGTAACTAATAATATCTCTTTGTGATATCTCTACCAGCTTTAAATCTATTATCTTTGTATAGGATCTATGTATCTTTAGCACTGTCTGCTTGATTTGGCAGGGCATGTCATGAATGTTTAAAATTGTTATAGTTGAAATATGACTCTCAAGGTGTTCCTATATTTAAATATATTTAATATTAGTCTACTGTAAAACATGTATTTAAGATTTAAATGTAAAACATGGATTTAAGACACATATGGATTGGAATTTGTTTCATGGCAGCTTTACTTGAATATACTGTTAGATAGGCAGATTAGTAAATAATTCAACAAACTCACAGCTGCATTAGACCTCTTAATATTCTTGTTAGTTTAAGGTCAACTTTACTAAATTATTTAGCTGGCTGTGTGGATTATGGCATTACTAAGAGAGCCAACATAATGTAGTTCACACTTAAGTAGGCTACATTTTATGACAAAATGAAGGGGCCAAACCACAAAATTGGATATGTATATTTAGGTGCTGGAGGGAGAGTGAAGAGGGAACTAGTGGCTCTTATACAATTTTTACTAATCTTATTTTTGTTTCATATATTATGTCAACAAATGAATAGATTTAGAAATAGTTTTCCTCTGAGTCCAAGGAAATGGAAATGAAGCCACAGTTCAGGCTAATGAAAGTGTATTATAATTAAAAGTTGAGTTTCAGTCACTTCCCATCCAAGAACAATTTATACATCCACAAAATAAAGAGGTTGGATTTGAAGAGCTCTAAATCACTAAATTTATGTGTCTTTGATTCTCTAGAGGAACACTGAGCACACAATGATTTTAACCTCCTACAGTAGCATCAAATCTGACTTCATGGTTTCCTCTGGGTCTTGTAATAAAAATGACTATGGGATAGGGCATAGATGTAACATTTATAAAGGACTGTATAAATGAATATGAATGAGTAGATTTAGTTGTCAAATGACATGAAGTGATCAAAAGATATGAACAGGTAATTTTCAAAAGGAGCAAAAATAATGAACAACAATTTTTTAAAAAATTACAAATTTTGGGGGTAGCTAGGTGGCACAGTGAATAGAGCACTGGCCCTGGAATTGGGAAGACCTGAGTTCAAATCCAGCCTCAGACACTTAATACCTACTAGCCATGTGACCTTGGGCAAGTCACTTGACCCCAACTGCCTTGCCTTACCCCCTCCAAAAAATGCCAAATTTCTACTAACCATAGAAGTGTAAATTAAAACAATTCTGATAGTCTACCAATAGAAAAGAACAAAAATGACAAATATTGCAAAGGATAGCAAAATGAGAATGCTATTACACTACTGATGACTTTGTAAAAGGCCCAACCTTTACAGAAAACAATATGAATCATATAATTAGTTTAATTTTATGTATGCTCCCTTTGATTGTGCTTCTGAAATACCTAGAAAGTTTTGGACAAGAAAAAACATACGTATGATACACATATGCATGCATATATGTATAGATATGTGTGTGTATATATAACCATATGTTTCTTATACATAGCACCTAATTTTCCACCTCCATACCTTTGTACTGGTTTTCTCACATGACTAGAATGTTTATTTTTTCCCCTCGCTGCTAATTATTATAACTTCCTGGCTCTCTTCAAAGCTCAGCACTTTAATAGGAAAAAAAAATCTGAAAAAATAGGTATGCATTGATCAGAGAGTTACACATTTTCCCTTGACTAATTTATCCTCTCATTGCTGCCAGATTTATAATGCACAGTTCTGATCATGTTACTGTATAGCTAATTTAGGTAATTTAAAGTGTGGTGGGGTAGTTAACAGCCTCCCTCCCCATCAAATCTTTCTTCTTCCCAAAACACATTTAGACTAGATATTTTTATGCAACACTGTTACATAATATATAGCTGGATCATATTGGGGGCTTATCTTGACCAGATTTTGGTCCTCATAGCCTTAACTGGTCTTCCCTACATGATGCCATCTCCATAGATCATCATTTCTACCCTCTCCAGTGGAAAATCAGACTATATCTTTGGAACTACTATGAGTCTCCCTGTACCAGGTTGGCTCTGATCTTTTTTTTTATAATTTATTTTATTTTTAATTTATGGAATAGAGCAAAAATTTCCACAACAAAGCATAATAAAAAAGATGATTTCACATGAAACTGCAGATCTATTATATATAATTTGCTATTCCTTTTAAATATATAATTATCATATAAATATCTTTTTCTTCTTTTTTTCTCCCACACACATTAAAGATGGCCACCATTAGACATAAATAAGAGTATTTATGTATGTATATAAATATCTATGTATTTATGTATGTATATGTGTATATCTCTATCTCTCTGTTTATGTAAAATTATTCTTTGCATCCTTCCATTAATCAGTTCCTTCTCTAGATGCAGGGAGTATCTTTCTTCATATGTCCTTTTTAATTAATTTGGGTAGTTATAAGTCAAAATAACTTATTCTCTCTAAGTCATTCTAAAAACACTGTTACTGTATACAGTGTTCTTTTGGATCTGCTCATTTCACTCTTCATTATTTTATGCCACTTTTTCCTTGTGTTTCTAAGTTCAATGAGCTCATTGTTTCTTATAGTATGGTAGTATTTCATCACAATCATATACCACAGTTTATTTAACAATTTTCCAATTGATGAGTATCACTGCAATTTCTAGTTATTTGCCATCACAAAGAGAGCTGCTATAAACAATTTAGAACATATAGATTCTTTTCCTTTTTCTCTAATCATCTTTGGAAAATGACCTAGTAGTGGTATTGCTGGGCCAAAGGACATAGGAAATTTAATAACTCTTTGGGCACAATTCCTGATTGCTCTCCAAAATGGTTGGGCTATTCACAATTCCACCAATAATGAATTAGTGTCCCAATTTTGCCACATCCCCTTCAACATTTGGTGCTGATCTTGAGTCCCCTCATGATTTCCTAGGAACCTTCAAATCAGTGGTGTATAATTAAAAGAGAAACAGATCACTGCCACATGTTGACTTAGAAAACAACAAATTAATACTATTTATATTGTATTTTATTTAATTTGTCAAACAATTTTCTAATTACCTTTTTATCTGGGTCTCGTTTTGCAGGATGCTTCAAATCCAGCTTCAGACACTTATTAGCTGTGTGACTATAGACAAGTCACTTAACTCCTCTTTGACTCAGTTTCCTGATCTATAAAATGGGATAAAAATAGTACCTATCTCCCAAGGTTGTTGTGAGGATCAGATGAGATATCTGTAAAGTGTTTAGCATAGTGCCTGACACAAAGTAAGTGTTCATATGAAAGTTACATATTATTAAGAGTATTATATAGTGGAAAGAAAGAACTTGTTGGATTTTGATTGGGAAGACCTAATTTCAATCCAAGTTCTTCAATTAGTGAATCGACTCATTTTTCTTGCTGAGCATCTGTTTTCCATCAGGTGTCATGCCAAGAACAAATGAGATAATACATATAAAACCTTCTCCCTTTAAGTCCTTTGTCAGTGCCTCAGTGACTACTGTTTCTCAGGGTTGTGGTGGCAAAGTACAACTTTGCTGGTTCTTCCAATAAACAAGCATTTTTGTGTTCTACAAAACAAGGATGGGTAACCTGCAGCCTGGAGGCCACACATGGTCTTCTAGGTCCTTGGGTGTTGCCTTTTGACTGAGTCCAAGTTTTACAGAACAAGTTCTTTTATTAATGGGATATATTCTGTGATCAGTCAAAGTCTGGGTAGTTTGGATCAGTCAAAGAGTCACATTTGAGGACCTAGAGGGTCACATGTGACTTGAAGCTGCAGGTTCCCCACTCCTGTGTCAGTATCTAGGTACTGGGAATACAAAGACAAAAGCCCTTAAGGGGCTTACTACATTCTATTGGGGTTGAAAAGTGTGTACTTATATATACAAAATGAGTATAGTTGTAAAGTAATGAGATAATTTGGGGAAAAACTGGGGAATCAGGAAAGGAATCATGTAGAAGCTTGTGCTTGAGCTAAAAAAATAGGGATTCTGAGAGATGACCATGAAAGATGAGTACTTATCACCCAGACAGGAGAGGAAGTACAAGAACGTAGGAATAGGAGATGGAAAGTATGGGTCTGACAATATGCTATATGCCTCTTATTCAAGTATTAGTGTTATGAACTTTAAAGAGTTTTCTGATCAGACATTTGACTTTAAGTTTCTTTTTTGTGGTTCACAGATATTGTTTATGTCATAGAATGGATGTGATCAGCATCAGTGAAGACACTGCCCATGTGGATGAAATTCGAAATCACAAAATATGTTTAGTACTATAACAGCCATAACAACCATGGAAATATAAGTTTATTATTAGCAGTACACCAAAGTACATAAAAGCTTCTTGAGCCAATTGATCAGCATCTTCAATTAACCAGATATTTTGTCTGTTTTCTAGAAGAAGAAAATTATAACAAAATAAATTCACATGAGATATCTAATATTCAATTCCATTCTTCAAGCTTTTATTTCTTCATGTAGTCAATGTGGTATATATAAAGATAAATAAGTTATATTTCACCCTGTGGCATATAAAAAGATAAAAATTAAGTCATATTCTCATCCTTACGGATATTAGAGTATTGTAGAGGGAGATATGTGCAAGGCAACATCTAGGAAGTGTTCGGGATTCAAAGACACAAGGAAAAAGCAACAATAATTTCTTCCCTCAACAAGTTTACATTCTAAAAATCCATAATGTTAATTTCTTTTTAATAATATATATCCATAGTATATTATGTCTTTATCACAGATTCAGTCCAATCTACATTTTTTTACAATCAGGACTAATTTTTAATATTCTGACCTTGGGGCCTTCATGGTCCATCCTCACTCGCTAAAGATGCATTATATTTGAAAAGGAGAGACAAGACAAACAATTTTAGAAAGTTTCAACAACATTGGGTTCCCATGCTAATTATGAAGATGTAGTGTGGATAGATAGCTGACCTTGAAATCAGTGATACCTGATGTCAAGTCTTGCCTATGTGTGACTCTGGAGATACCAATTAAATACTCAGTGCATCTGGCAATTATCTAAAACTATAAGCTTCTATAAAATTCCTAATTTAACTTGGTAAAGGTTTCTTCACCTAAGGACTTCTAAACCAGAATGAAGTTATGGTTAGCTCAACCAGTAGAAAAATACTTAAATATAAATATTTTACTTTTACAAAATAACATGGATTAGATTCCATCTAATGCCTCTTTCAGCCCTAAATAGAAGAGCGTAGACTCCTTCCCCACTCCCCATTGCCAAATACAAAAGAGATTTACTTATTAAGTTTGGGAAAATATATACACAGAGTGAAACTGCTGAGAAAACACAATAAATTCTAGGAACAACTACTGGGAAATCATTCAAATATACTGTCTTCTTTATCATATTCACTTCAATATCAAGTATATATTTTCTTTCATGGGTTAAAAATGTTAAATGTATTTTACATGATTTAATTTTTAGATACGAACAATTAAGTCAATTCAACAAAAATTTATTAAGCAATGTTTCTAAGGCACTCTGCCAGGTATTTGGACCAAAGGATTTCAGGTTAAAGAAGTTGATATGATGGTGAAGATGATCAAATATAGCCCAATGCATCTTAGTGTACCATGTAGTTTGGACTTTCCCTTTCCCTCTCCAAATTTACTCAATATAAATGAAGCAAATTTCCTTATCTTTTTTCTTTTATTGTAGATTGATGTTAACTTTCTAACACTATGACCAGCAATATTCACATCGTGGTTGGATCTGAATTCACTCTTGTATGAAACAATTTATACTAATAAAGCTGTAAATCAGCGTTGCTTGTCCGAACCTTGCTTAGAATTATGGATAGTCTATTAGAAAGACATTAATTTATCACATATATTACTTTATTAGATTAGGCTTCCATTTATCAGGCAATAATTTTATGTCTTATAACCATATTTTAGAATTAGAACTAAAAGAAATCTTAGAAACCATGTTGTCTAACATCCTCATTTTATAGATGCAGAAATGTAGTTCCTTAGAGACAAAGTAATTTGCTCAGGGTCAAAGAGTTAGAACGAAAGTGGCCGAGTCATACTTAAACTTAGCCCTTTGAATTCTAAATCTCTACCCTACCCACTGTGGGGAGGGTAATTAAAGAAAATTTGATACTTTTTTTTTTTTGGCCTATACTACACTGCCTCCAATTACACTGAGGAATGTGATGGGGGAGGTCATGGTCACCCTTCACGACAGTGAACTCAGAAACCATAACGGAAACTCATTCTGAGAGGCAAACTAGATTTCTACTCTGCAGTTGCTTAAATGCTCATTTTCTCTGAGGTCTTGTGATCTGTAAATTTATCTTAACATTAAAAATCTATTTCATTAATCAATGTGCACTAACTCTTAGGGACAATTTGCTGTATAAACTTATAGCTTGTGACTTGCAGTAAGGTCTAACTTACCTATCTTGACCACCAAGGATTTTAGCATACATACATACACATATATCTTTGGTTCAAAATACAATTTATTTTTCTGATGATTGGTTCAAAGAATAAATGAACTGTTGTACTCCCAAATTTGAACTCTTCATCTTGTTTAGAGGAAGTGTTCTGATTTTTTTTGGTAAGGGGACTGGAAATGCAGTACAGTAGAAAGAACACTGGGTTTAGAACTCAGTTACACGGGTTTTAATCTGGAACTCTTAAAAACTACTACCTTACTGGGGCAGCTAGGTGGTGCAGTGAATAGAACACTGGCCCCAGAGTCAGGAGGACCTGAGTTCAAATCCGTCCTTAGTCATTTAACACAAAAATTAGCCGTGTGACCTTGGGCAAGTCACTTAACCCCAATCGTCCTCCAAAAAGCAAAAAAAGAAAAAGAAAAAAATAACTCACTAAACCAGTGCAATTTATCTCTCTAAACCTTAATTTCTTTAAATGTAAAATGTAGATAGTGATTCTTTCATTTTATTTGCCTTGCATCACATGCACCATTTATTTTGTAAAAGGCCACATAAGTGGAAAAAATGAAATATTCTAGCATTATTCCTTGGATTACATTTGCATTTATATGAAATATCAATAGTTAAATGGGATCTTAGAGATCTTTTAGTCCAATATTTCTCAAATTATTAGCTGTGGATTCTCTGGGGGCCTCCACAACTCTTCTAGAGGGTCTACAAAATCAAAAGTAATTTCATATAATAATACTAAGATATTTTAAGTTCTCATACATAAATGTCAACAGATATAACTCATGGAAACAAAAGCTCTTAGGGGTCTTCAATAATTTGCAAGAGGGTAAAGGGGTCATGGAGCCAAACTGTTTAAGAATTGATGCTCTAATCAAAAGACTTTGTTTTACAAATGAGTAAAATGAATATCAAGGAGAGGAAATAACTTGCCTAGAATTTCTCAGCAGGTACATAACTGAATTTGTATTTAAGTTTGGATCCAGAGATTTAGTTCCCTTCCCTGTATCTCTATTTGCATATTAATTTAAGATATCTTTTCTCCACCCTTCCCCACATCCTGGAAATAGCCTTTGTTTATATTCCCCACAGGGTTATTCCCTTTTTGGTAAATCCTTGAGAGTAGAGCTAAGATAATAGTTCATCCAAGATAATATGGTTTTACACAAACATGCATGAGCTAAAAAAAAATAAAAATTCAGAAGTATTGGCTACTTATCCCAAGCAGCTATCAAGTTCTACACTCATCAGATAATTTTTTGTTCAGATTGTTATAGATTATTAATATATTTGAATATTTGTGTGTATATTTTTATAATACACATATGCTTATGTATATATGTGTTTATATATTTATATTCAATTTTTTTTTGCTATTCTTTCCTTGTGGGGGTCTCCCTCTTATTCTAATCTTATTTATTTCCTTAGTTATTCCATTTTCAGGAAGTACATTCCTACAATGACCTCATAAGGAGATGGAGAGAGTCTTTCTGGCTCAGTGTAGTAAGGTACAGTAACAGGTTCAAGGTTGTTAGGATTACTGTACTGTGAACACATTCATTCCCTTTCCTATGTGCAGCTATCTGGAAGTTCCATATCCCATGAGGAATCATTATCATAATTTAAAAAAGAATAAAACACTCTCCTCATTTACACAAGTTTACATCTGACTGTACTATTCAGCATAAAGGACAAACTGGTTTTTCCCCCTTCTTCTCTTATTAACATGACTCACATGAAGTTTCAACCTGGTCTATGATTACACTTTTTAGTATTATATGCCATTTTTTCTGATTGACATTTCATTATTATTAAAAAACATCATTAATTATGATAATAACATTGATAGCAAATATTTGTATAAAGATTTAAGGTTTGCAAAGTAGTTCGCTTGCATCTCATTTGATCCTCAAAACAACCCTGTTATGTAAATCTTTTTATTATCCTCATTTTATAGATGAGGAAACTGAGCCAGACAGTGGTTACAAGACTTACCTAGATTCATATAACTAATGAGTATCTGAGGCAGGATTTGAACTCAGGTCTCTTTACTACAAGTCCCAAAACTTTTCTATTGTATCACCTAGCTGCCACTGCTGCAAGATAAATGAAGTCTCCATGAACTTGAAATTACAGTGAGCTGTAAAAAAAAATACATATATATTTATATATAATATATAATAACATAATAAATAACAACATAATATAACAACATGACAGCATAATATAATATGGCATAACATAACATAATATAATATAATATAATACGATACGATGCAACATAATATATTATATATACATATGTATATATGTATGTGTGTATATATATATATATGAAATCAGGCTTCCAATCAAATCTAGGGCAGAATGAATACTCTTCCACTTTTAAGAATGAGATATGACTTTTAATTGGTTGAAAGAATGCTGAGGCCCTGCAGTGTACATACATGTGTAAAAGGGTGGAATTGATACCAGATTTTCTTGGGGGACGCTTGTAGTTCTGAAGACTCCCAAAGAGAGAAATAATGATGTGAAGAGGGAGACAATGAAAATCTGCAGCCATGTAGGGGAAAGTGGTTTTCCAGTATATCCCTGATGTCCAAATTACTGCCCTACAGATTTCAGAGACTTTCCATTTGGAGGAGATCAGAAACCATGCTCATTGTCTTGTATATTCTGGTCTACAAAATTTCTCCAATTTTTTTTCACAGTTGTTTTGCTTGGATAAATGAATTTATTGGCTATTTGTGATGTTCTTTTTTATAAATGGTGTTTGGTTATTAGTAGGTTGGTGTAAGTTTATGTGTGCTGTGAACACCAAAATTGACCAGGGAAGTATATTTTATTACAAATTCATAATTCAAACACATACACACACGTATATACATATAAGCACACATAAACACATGTGTATACACACATACATATATACATATATATATACATATACGCAAATACACACATATACTTCAAAATCTAGAAAGTAGGTCTGTGATTGAGTGCCTGCTCATTTTCTTGTCCATGTTCACTTGGGATATCAGAATAGAAACCATTTACAATGCCACAATTATATGGCTTAGGTCCTCATCATTTGGATTATTTTAAAAGCTTCAAAATTCATTTCCTTACTTCTGGTCTCTTCCCTCTTCAATCACCATCTATACATATGCAAAATAAGTGTTCTAATACAAAAGTATAGTAATTTTATTGCCCTGCTCAGAAACTTTCAGTGTCTCTCAAATGGATTTTTATACCTGTATCAGCAATGCAGTATTCACAATGCCTACAGTAACTATAAGTATGCTGATATGGTTATTAATCACAAAATGTAACAGGTTCTCTACATGAGAAATATAGCCAGAGCATTTATTCAAATACCAGAAAATTGAGTCCCAAAACCAAAAAATCAAAGCCAACACAGTAGTTATGAAGTTAGCATATGTAGTTAAAGTAGTAAACACCCACATTCTCAAGCCTTCAAAATAGGACAGGATACCTCAGGCAAAGATCCACCTCTCCTTACTCATGACAACTGCTCAGTGTCCAGGCAGCTTGCTCCCAGCAGCTCCAGCCCCCTGCAGTTCTTGTTCCTGGCAGTCCTCAGCAGCAGTCCTTAGCAGAGATTCTGGTAGGCTTAAAGAGAAAGGAGTTCATGCCACTGCCACTGGCTCTGCTGCTGCCGCTGCTGCCATTGCTTCTGCTGCTGCTTCTAGTCACCACCACGCGGACACTAGCTTGGTTCCCTTTCTCTTGCTCCACCCCTTCCTGTTACATCAGCAAGCTCAAGGGGCATGTAAGATCTTCAAATCCCAGTATCATTACAATACCCAAGAAAAAATATGTATAGTCTGATGTTTAAGGCCTTCTGCAATTTGATTCCAGAATACCTTTTCAGATTCATTTCACATTATTGCTTTTTGTGCATACTATATCACAGCCCAAAATGACTGCCAACTTTTCCTAGAACTCTATATGCCTTCTTTGGGGCATCCTAAGCTCTCCTACACAAAGTTCAATTCCTTCTTCATAACTTCCTTTCAGAAATACACTTCTGGTTCTTACTATCTGTATGATCTTAGGAATGTCACTTAATCTCCCTGGGCCTCAGTTGCCTTATTTGTAAAATTTGTAGGTCGAATAGATAGTTCTGAGTTCTCTTTCAGATTATTCTTAGATCAGGCTTAGATCAGTTGTCCCTTCTCCCATGACACTATGTTTGATTTTCCCAGTGGTTAGCTTTTTTCAACTCCAAGGTTTTTTTTCCCATAGCACTTTGATTCCCTTTTGCCCTTTCACTGACTAGCTTACATTTATCTCAACGCCTGTAAAATCCCTTCAGTAAAATGTTAACCCTTTTTATAAAAGGACTATTTAATTTTTTCTTCATATCCACAGTGGTCCAAACAACTACTTGTATAAAATAAATTCTCAATCTCTGTTGACATGAATGACATGTGAGTTCCCATATTTTATATCAATAATCTGAATACCAAGCTGAAAGTATTTAATGGTAATGGGAATTAGTAATATTGAGAGAGAAAAAATAGAGGTTTATTTTCAAAAGAGAATGCTAACATCATTTTGTATCACTTGTCAAGAATCAAATTTATTTTCAAAACAGCTTTTTTGTTGTTGTTGGCAAGTTGTCTAATTATGATGTAAAATGTCTTTCTCCACCATACTTTATCTGACAGTATTTGAAATTGATATGAGTTAATACGTTACACTGAAAACTGATCTACTAAGGAAGCAGCTTGCTTTTCTGAGCTACTTTTCCATCTTTTGTAATTATCTTTATTTTTTTAAAAAATGTCTAAAAAACCATTTTACTTTGGCTAAATTATGCTATAGTTTAGGTGCTCTAGGAATATTCTTCAGCTACAACCTACTTGTTGATATCTAAAATTCCATAATTCATGATTAACTTTAGCTTAAAGATCAAATTCTGTGTTAAAATGCAAATATCTTCAAGAAGGAAGGCACTTTACTTTTTTAAACTATATAACAGCATAAATTTATTTTTGATATATTATCAGAAGGCTAGCTTTGATACTGGGAGAAGAGATGGAAGGTGAGGTCTCTTTCCTATTGGGGAACAGGAGAATAAATATCATGATTCTTCCTTAGGTATGTGGGAAAAAGAAAAGAGACGCTGAGTCAGCAAGTACAAAATTCAACTGATTTACAACTTGAACTAGTCAGGGTAGGTAGAGGAAACACTGAGTTGGGGAAATTTTGACTTGTATTATATTCTTCTATGGTTGGGGACATAAACATCATGTTATTTGAAAAAAGAATAAATACCGTCATGATAGAATAAAATTTCTCTTAGCTGCAGGAAGAATGCATGTGAGAAAAAAGTAATTTTTAATATACATATTTTATAGGAATAAATAATAATAATAAATAAGAACTCATTCATTACTCATATTAAAATGATGCTACATAAAATACTTTCAGAAGTATATTTTTATTTTGCAGATGAGCAAACTGAACTTCGAATAATTTGTCCAGAATCACACAGCTAGTAAGTCAAGGTGTTAAGAATTGTACTCCAAGTTTCTTGTACAAAGGCTAGTGCTTTGTCATGTTTATCCATTTGCCTCCATCTTATGAAATGTTGTGGTACTATTAGCAAATAGAAAAGTAGTCTTTCTCTGTACTACACACCTTAAATCCACCATAATTAATGAGTAAACCATTACACAAACAAATAGGAAACAGTGCTATTCTAAATCTTGTGTGCTCATTTGTAAACTTTTGACAGCATGCTATTCTATTTTATTTCAAACTATAGGAATTTTGTTATTAATTTAAACTCACTTTCAGCATAGAAAGTTAAAAATCTTTTTTCAAGAAAAGTAATCAATCCAATATTTCTGGGAAGTTATTAATAATAAATGTTATTTAGGGTTTGGAGAGATGAATTCTCTTTTATTGTCATAAAGGTGAACTTAATGAGATTTTATCCAAAAGTAAGAGTAAGAACCAATGAATATGAATAAGTAAATATACTAAAATTTTGTTAGATTTCATAAGTTTATCCTTGCTGGAGTCAGCAAAATTATGAAATACAAAAAAAAACAAAGGAAGGGAAGGATAATAAAAGTATGGGAAGCATTAATTTTAAAAAGTAAGACTTCAATTGTGTGCGCATTTTCTACCTATGCAAAAATTTTATAAGAACCATCTAAAAATAAACCAAGGAAATACTCAGAGGGTACCAATAGGGGTCATCCAACTGACAAAGTATAGATCTGAAGTTAGTTTAAAAGTTGAAAAGAACTGTAAAATATACTCTACATATAGAGACTTTAACTGTTATAGAGTCTGAATAAATATCTTCAGTTTCTGATTTCACAAGAGGAAACTAAAACTAGTCTGGTCCACTCAATCAGGAATCAATGTGAGTCTTTACAAGCTATTACAGTCCCCAACATGGGCCAGCTCTCAGAGGGGGTTGGGGGGAAGGTTGGTCAGGAAGGCAAAAAGAAAAGTCCTAGATTTCAGAAAGTGACAGGTTTAAAGATTTTATTTTTTTAGACTTGAGATAAGAGAATAGCAAGAAGAACATTTAAAATTTATAGAGTTGTGAATTCCACTTGGACAAATGCTTGTTTTCTTTTCCTAGGAATTGCAGTTAGAAGTGAGATTTTTAATGGTTCTCAAGGTTAACTTCATCAACATCAGATTGCATTTTTTTAAGATCTGAAAAAGTAGCTGGAATCATGTAACAATTTTCAGGACTGAAAATTTTAAAATTAGGATTTATATTCAGTTTGGTCAATTAATTAGAGATAATTACTATATTCATGATGCAGTTGATCTGTGCCATAAATAGAAATCGTTGGTGCCATGTCTTTGTAGCTTTGGGAATAAATTTTACTATGTTACTTTCTAAATACAATCAGTATAAAATACCAAAAATTGGTAAATTAATAGAATGTTTTCCAATATAGATTATTTAAAGATGCATTAAACTAGTTGGATGTTAATAATTTTTATTTAGTCTCCTATGTCTGCTTTAGATTTTACCACGATGTCCGAGCAGCCTTTTCACCCTGGAAATTTATCCATTACCTGGGAGCTTCTTGCCCAGAAACGCCATCCACCTCAAATGATTCCCTTCTACACTGTTGAGTTACTCCAAAAAACTGTCCATCTGTGTAAGGGCATAGGTCAGTCATCCTTCATTTCCTTTCCAGGCTCTGCTTCCAGTTCTCTAAGTTTAACCTACATACCTACTACCCCACCTTCACTTTACAACTATTTTTTTATGTGTTTGTCTTTCCCAACTAGAATATAAATTCTTTGAGTTCAGAGGCTTCCTTTATTTGTTCTTATATTTGCATCCATAGCACCTAGCACAGTGTTGGGAACATTCTGAGAACATAATAAATGCTTGTTGATTTGGTGGTTTGTTAGAATGTTGTTTAATGTTTTCCTTCTGATGACTGTCTCCTTTAATCTACCCTCTCTTTTATCATTGCCTTGTCTCCTCTTCTCTTATCACCTTCCTCTTCTACTTCCCTGATGGATAAGACAGATTTCTATCTCCAATTAAGTGCACATTTATATGTATAATTTGAGCCAATTCATATTAGAGTGAGTTTCAAACATTGCCTGTCCCCCACTGTTTTCCATTCCATTGTAAAAAGCTCTAGCTTTTGTGCCTTTTTAAATGTGTGATAATTTTCTCTATCCTTTCTTCCCCCCCTTCCCAGTGTATCTTTCCTTCTAATTTAGCATTTTTTTTCAGATCATCCCAACAGAATGGACTTACTCTTATGCCTTCTATGTAGAATCCTTCTAACTGCCATAACAATGATGAAGTTCTTAGAAATCAAAAGGAATGTAAAGTTGGATCTTATTGAGTCTCTTATGATTTTTCTTTCCTATTTGCCTTGTTATATTTCTCTTGAGTTTTATATTTGAAATTCAACATTTCTGTTCATCTTTAGTCTTTTTCATTAGGAATGCTTGAAAGTCTTCTTTTTCATTAAGTATCTCCTTTTCCCCCCTAAAGAATTATACTGTTTTGATAGGTAGGTTACTTTTGGTTATAATCCTATAATCCTTTCACTTCTGGAATACCATCTTCCAAATATTTTATTCCTTTAATGTAGTAACTGTTAAATCTTGTGTGATTCTAACTATGTCTCCAAGGTACTTGAATTGTTTCTTTATGGCTGGTTAAAATATATTCCCTAAAAATCTTGACCTGGGAGTTCTGGAACTTGGCTTTAATATTTCTGGGAATTTTCAATTTGTGATATTTTTAAGTAAGCAATTAGGGGCTTCTTTTGTTTTCTTTTTTACCTTCTTGTCCTAGTGTATAAGGGCAGTTTTCCTTTATTATTTGTTGAAATATGATGTCTAAGTTCCGTATTTGATCGTGGTAATCCAAGAATTCTTCAGGCATATTCTCTTGATCTGTTTTCTTATCAGTTGCTTTGCAGGCGAAGTATTTCCCATTTTTTCCTTGTTGTTTAATTTATTTTAACTTTGTTTTGTTGTTTCTGTATGTCTCATGGCATAATTAACTCTCACTTGCCCAATTCTAATATTTAAAGAATTATTTTCTTTACTGAGTTTTCATAGCTCTTTTTTTTGATTTGGCCAATTTTGTTTTTAAAATGTTGTTTAAGGTGGCTCTTTACTAAGTTATTGTCTTTTCCTATTTTTTTGTGTTTTTCTAAGTTCTTTTCTCAATTTTCCCACTAACTCTCTGATTTAATTTTTTTTTAGCACTTTAGGAATTCTTTTGAGGCTTAAATCCATTCACTTTTTTTCTTTTGAGACTTTTCTTATAGCTGCTTTGACATTATTGTCTTCAGAATTCATTTTTGAAGACTTCATGAGGCCTATGCTATTTTTTTTCAAAAGTATAATACCAAAATATACTTTGATAGTCCATGAAATTTAGAAGTAATGTTTAAACTGACTCTATAGCCAAAGCTCTTCTAGCCTTTTTCATCGTTTAGGGAGAAAAGTTATGATAATCTTATTTTTCCCCCTGATTTTCTATTAGTCGGTATAGAAAGATCTTGTTCTTACACATGACCAAGCATTTGTGCCTAAGGAAATTCTTCAATTTTTTGCTCCCATACTTGATATACTGTATATGAACAACTATGGGGGGGGGGAATAATTAGTGTTGGTTGGTTCTATTACAGCATTAAAAATGTTTAAAATATTTCTTAATAGCCCCAAAATATTATGTCTGCCTTTAACTCATGTTTTACTTAATTAAAACCTACTTAACTTTTCACTCTTTTTACTATTATTTATATACTTATTACAAAGGATTAAACACTAAAAGACTTATACACTTAAATGCCTGTAATTAAATTTCATCAATTCCTCTAGGAACAAACAACCTAATGCTGAAAGGTTCCTATAAGCATATCTTATACAGATATTCATGACAAGTTCTCTTTCCTTTCCTGCTGGAGGTCATGTTATTTCTTCCAAGGTGATACCCTGGCAAGTCTTTGCCAATGAGCATTGTTCTTGATCAGCTCAGGGCTATTTCTGAGTGTGGGAAACATAGGAATCTGCCCTAGTTGCAACCCAGAAACAGATAGAAAGTTACTATCATCTATAGACTTTTAAGGTTCTGGCTAAGAGGCTTTCCAAATTATATCTACCTTATTATTGGTTATAATTTAAGGTTGTGATGAAAGAAACTATCCATTGAAGCTAGCATTATTATTTTTTATTTCTTTTTAAAATTTATTTTATTGTTTACATCATTCATTTCCATGAGATTTTGAGTTACAAATTTTCTCCACATCTTTCCCCCACCTACCACCCCAAAACAGCCATCCCACTCTATACTCCTTCCCCCAATCTGCTCTCTCCTATGTCCTCCCCCATTGCCCCTCTGACTTTTTAGTAGGGCAAGATAGTTCGCCCTACACCAGTGCCTGTATATCTCAATTCTCAGTTGCATGTAGTTAATAATAATAATAATACATACGCACACACATATCTTAAACATGTGATTATAGAACTTTAAATTCTAGATTCTTTCTCTTCCTCCCTTGTCACCCATCCCCCACTGGAAATACAAGCAACTCAATATAGGCTGTACATGTGTAGTTACTCAGGACATTTCTTCAATGGACATATTGTGAGGGACTGATTATATATCCCTCCTTCCCATCCCCTCCTCTTATTCTATTCTCTACCCTGTCCCTGTCCCTTTACAGAAGTGCGTGCTTCCAGCAACCCTCCACCCAATCCTCCTCTCCTCTCTCTCATCCTACCTCTCATCCCCATCCTCCCTACTATCCTATGTGGCAAGATACCTGATTTAGAGTTTATGTCATTCCTTCCCTAAGCCAAATTCAATGAGAGTAAGGTTGACCCATTCCCTTTTGCCTTCCTGTTCTTCCCTTTCATTGCCTCTTCTATATGAGGTGATTAACCCTATTCTGTCTCTCCCTGTCTCCTCTTATTCTGTTGCTCTCCCACCCCAGAATTTCACCTTTTAAAGTATTGTCCCTTCCTATTCAATTGCTCTCTTGCCCTCTATGTACAATATATACACATACTCAGATATGTATTCATATGCATATATATATACTGTCCTATATAGACATATGTGTATGTATACATTTATATACATTTGTATTCCCTTTACCTATCTTCATATTGAGAAAAGTTTCTTAAGTGACAGTTATTGTTTTTTCATGCTGGAATGTAAATAGTTCAACTTTGATAAGTTCCTTACGATTTCTTTTCCATCTTTACCTTCTCATGCTTCTTGTATTTGTGAGTCAAATTTCTTTTCAGTTCTGTTTTTTTCAGCAAGAATGTTTGAAAGTCCTCTACCTCACTGAATGATCATATTTTCCCCTGGAATATTATACTCAATTTTGCTGGGTAGGTTATTCTTGGTTTTAATCCTAGCTCCCTTGCTCTCTGGAATATCATATTCCAGTCTCTTCAATCCCTCAGTGTAGAAGCTGCCAGATCCTGGGTTATCCTAATTGTGTTTCCACAGTATTCAAATTGTTTCTTCTTGGTAGTTTGTAATATTTGGTCCTTGATCTGGGAACTCCAGAACCCCGCTATAAAATCCCTAGTAGTTTTCTTTTGGGGATCTTTTTCAAGATATGATCGGTTGATTCTTTCAAGTTCTATTTTGCCCTCTGTTTCTAAAATATCAGGGCAATTTTCCTTGAAAATTTCTTGAAGGATGCTTTCTAGGTTTTTTTTTTATTGTGGCTTTCAGGTAGTCCAATAATTTTTAAATTGTCTCTCTTGGATCTATTTTCCAGGTCA
>CM053595.1:174095494-174111814 GCA_028646575.1 Pseudocheirus occidentalis
CTATTGTGCTATAAGAAATGGGAAGGAGATGGACTTCATAATTACCTGGAGAGGCTTAAGTTTAATTGATGTTAAGTGAGAAGAGCAGAACCAGGAAAAATTTGTACACAGTCACAGATACATCATACTGTGATGACCAACTTTGAAAAACTGGACTCTTCTCAGCAACACACAGTTAAAAGACAACTCTACAAGTCTACAAGAATGCTATCATTCTTTTCTATGTTCGGTTTTTGTTTCTCTTTTCTCATTGTTCACTACATTGGCTACAACACCTATACAACCAGACTATTGTACAATGTGAAAGAGTTTGCAGATCCTATACGTGATTGTATGCCACCATGGTGGGGGTGGGAGGGGAGGAAGAGGAGAAAAATATGAAACTCAAGTGATTCTGGAACTGAATCTTGTAAACTAAAAGTAAGTAAACAAGTCAATAAAAAATAAAAAAATCTTGTGGAAATGAATGTTGTAAACTAAAAATAAACAAAATTTAATTTAAAAAATTAAATTAAAGAATTACAAAAAAGAAAAGAAAAAAGTTTTATTGGTTTTTGGTAGTTGTTTTTCCAATTGATGCTGTTTTAATCATTATATATGTTGTTTTACTGGTTCTGTATCCTTTGTTTTGCATCAATAAATGTCTTTCCATGCTTCTTTATATTCATTATATTTGTCATTTCTTACAGTACAGTAATATTTCCATTACATTCATGTTACATTCACGTTCCATAATTTTTTAGTCATTCCCCAGCTGATTTAACTTCCCATTCATTGTACTACAGAAAGTGTTGCCATAAATATTTAGTATACATGGAACATTCTTGTCAGTGACCTCCTTGAGATATATGCTTAGCAGTAGAATCTTGGAATCAAAGGGTATGAATATTTTAGTCGCTTTATTTACAAAATGCCAAGTTATTTTCCAAATAGTTGTACTAATTCATAGCTCTAACAGTAATGCTTTGGTATATATGTCTTTCTATAACCCTATAACATTACCTATCCCCATTCTTTGTCATCTTTGTGAATTTGATAAGTAGGAGGTGAAACCTCAGGATTGTTTTGAGTTACATTTATTTCATAATTAGTGATTTGCAGCATTCTTTCTTATTGTTGTTAATAGGTGGCAATTCTTTTGAGAACTGTTTGTGATTACTTCTCTACTGGGGTTCACATTTCTGTTAGTTCCTATATATCTTAGACACCAAAACCTTACCTGAAAATTTTGATACAAAGATTTTTCCCTCAGTCATCCATTTCCCTTCTGTACAAAAGGTTTTCATTTTTCATGTAATCATAATTATCTACCTATATCTTTTGTAATTGCCTCTTTCCCTAGACATATATGACTTGCTCTTTTCTTTGTTATAGTATGATCTTTAATATTCAGGTCATATATCCATTTAGAATTTATTGCAGAATATGATGTAAGGTGTCACTACGAGCCTAATTTCTGTCAGATTGCTCTGCAATTTTCTGAGAATTTCTGATCAAATAGGGAGATTTTAACTAGGTTATTTATGCTTATAAGTTTATTATACATTAGGTCATTAAGTGTAATTATTTCTGATTCTTCCTTCTCTTGTTGGTTTCATTGATGTACTTTCCTTTTTTTTTTAACCAGCACCAAAGGATTTTCATGATTGGTGCTTTATGATATTCATAGTTTGAGGTCTGGAAGGCTATTCTTTTTCTTTCCTATGTTTTTTCCTCCCTGATATTCTAGATCTTTTGTTTCTCCAAATGAATTCTGTCATTAATTTGTCTACCTCAATAAATTATCTCTTTGGTAGTTAGATTAGTACAGCATTAAATCTGAAAATTAACTTTAATAGCATTGTCATTTTTATGAAAAATCATGTAGTCAATTCATGAGCATTCAATAATCCTTCAGCTATTTAAGTTATTCTTTATTTTTAAGGATCATTTTGTAATCGAATCTATATAGGTAATGAGTGTGCTTTGGTAAATTGACTAATAATTATTTCATGCATTTTGGAATTGTCTTGATACCAAATTTTTCCTTCTATTCCCCTTATTCTTGCTTTCTGGACTTTATTATTATGTGGAAGTACTATTTATTTTTGTGGATTTATTTTATAGATGCAACATTCCAGAAACTTGTCTTAATAATTTCTCTGCTGATTCCCTAGGATTTGGTAAATAAGTCATCATACTCAAACTCATCTGTTGAAGTTTTGTTTTGTTGAGAAAATAGGTATACATGTAGATAAAGGACCAACAATAGAAGTAACCGTGACCTCTAAGGCCGCATTTAGCTCTAAATCTATGATCCTATGAGGCAATTTTGAGCTTTACAACTTTGTCATGATTATCAACAAAGTTTTTTTTTTTTTGAGAAATGGAATCATTTAGGGCTGACTATGGGCAAATCATTTGACTTTCTATGAATGCCAGTTTCCTTATTTATATACTGGGATAAAATAATTATGATTATTCTATTTATCTCAGAGGGTGATTGGGAGGAAAGCACTCTAAAAACCTTAAATTTCATAGCTTGATGGATTTGGTATTTCATCAATGTGGGTTCTCCCTTCGGTGATGCAGATCATAACCCAGCCATGCCTCCACAACCTGTGTAGGCAACATGGATTACATAGAGTTTATGATTTGATATCAAGAAGACCTGGATTCATAACCCACCATAGACATTTAATTAGCTGTGTGACTCTGGGCAATGACTTAAAATCTCTTTGCCTTGGTTTTCTCATCTATAAACTGAGGGTTTAGATTACATAGCCTATAAGGTCCCCTTCAGATCTAAATCCTTTCAGATCTCCTTCTGTAACCATTCTGACAAAGAATCCACCCAGTGTGTTGGGGAATGTAGGAGTGAAGAAAGTGTTGATTCATTTGTGAAAGGACAGAGCCAGTATAAGTAAGGAAAACTTGGAACATTTCAAGTGTTCAGTGTGTATGACACTGGCATCGAGAATAATCGTGACTTTCTATATTTTATCCCTTGATACTGACCTGAATGAATTATGTATATGATTATTATTATTTCTTCTGTTTTCTTTTCATTAAATGCATATTATTGAATTTAATCAATCAATAAACATTTATTAAGTACCTATTATGTGTCAGGTACTTAGTAGATAGGCAGCGATAACCAGAGAAAATACCCAAGGTCAAGAAATAGAATGTATTGTTCATAAAACAACTAGGACCCAGTGTCACTAGACTGAAGAATATGTGCTGAAAAGTAAGGTGTAAGACTGGAAATGTAAGATGCACGCTTATTAAGGATTCTGGATGCCAAACAGAGTATCAAGTTGATAACAATGACCAATGTTCTCTCCAAACTGCATGGCAGACATAACATGATTTGTCTCCTTGTCCAGCTCCGTATTCTGCAAGTATAGTTGAAGACAAATAGCACCGACCTTAAACAAGAAGACTGGAGTAGTGTAGCAGAGGAATATTTGGACTGGGAGGCAAGACAACCATCTGCCTTTATTTTGTAACTCTCTAGTTAACTATGAACAAATCACATTACCTTCCTAGACTCAGTGTCCACATTCTTAAATGGTTGAATTAGATGATCTTTTTGGACTCTGTTATTCTAAATCCAGTGTGTTAAAATTGTGAAATCAGTAAAAGATATATATGTCTATATGTAAAGATGCTTAAGATCACATTTTATGGGATCTTATATCTAAAATTGGAAGGGACTTCAGAGGCCAACTAGTCCAGCACCTTCAGTTTACAGATCAAGAAACTCGGGTCCGGGACAGTTAGGTGAATTCATTTTGGATATACTTAAACATGTATATGTGATGTCCATTGGGATATAACCTTTTTAAAGGCAAGAAATGTTTCTAACTTGTATTTGTATCCCAGAAACTTAGCACAGAGCCTAGAACATAATAAATGCTAAATTAATGCTTATTGATTAATGCCAAAAGGCAATGATTACTACACAGGTAGTAAACATTGGAAGCAGGAATTGAACCCAGGTCCTCTCAAGACAGAGTCAATGTTCTTTCCACTATACCATGTTCCTCCTTTGGTCAGTTTTCTAACTTAGAGTTACATGAGGCAGGAAGAGAGACAAAAGGCTCCTGTTTTAAATAATTTGATAGGTTTTTTTGTCATTGAACTTTTTATGTTTAATATGTGAATATTGGCACTCATGAGAATTAGTCTCAACATAGAGTTCTGGCAAAAAAAAATATTTTCCTGCTTCCCAAGAATAAATTCCCCATTGCTTAGTCTACATGTTGTTTCTGTGTTTGTATCATCTCTATTTGTATTATAAGCATCTTTGGAGGACAGCCAATGAAATGCTTGGACTTGAAAGATATAGTATCTTGAATAAGGTACAGAAAGGAGGCCATTATCATGCACTGAAAAGTATATTTTGAGGGGAATCAAGTATAAGGATGGTAAAAAGGGACAAGGTTATGAAAAACTTTTGAGAGCCAATTTGATCCTGGAGGTAATAAGGAACCAATTAGAGCTGATCAAATGGAGGGAGAGGAGATGGCATTGTCAGACCTGTGTTTTAGCAATATCAACTTGACAGCTAGATTAAGTATGTAAGAGTGGGAACTAACACGAAACAGGACACCAACCAGAAGTCTGCTGCAATAGTGCAGGAAGGAGGTGCTATGGGCTTGAATTAGGATGTCAGTAGCATCAAAGGAAGAGGAGAAAGTTTATGGTGGTAGGAATAACAAGACTTAACCATTTGTTGAATATGGGTGTGAGTGAAAAATTGAGGATGATATTTAGGTTGTGAGCTTAGATGACTGAAAGGATGATTATACCCTTGACATCAGTAAGAAGATGGAAGGATTTGGGGGGAAGACAATGTGCTCAGTTTTGGATATGTTTAGTTTAAAATATCTATGGAACTTCTATTTCAAGATATCTAAAAGGCAATTGGAGAAATGAAACTATAAGTCAGTATAGGAGTTAGGACTGAACAAGTAGATTGGAGAGTCTTCTGCATAGAGAAAATCATTCAAATAGGGAAACTCATGAGGTCACCAAGTAAAATAATAATAGAGAGGAGAGCCTAGGAGAGCTTTATATGCTAGGTGATACAGAAAGGGCATATACTTGAAAACATAAAAAACAGTCATTGTGGTAGGCCTTGTTATCTGAATACACAAGGGAAATTTGAAGATGCTTTCTGATATATGCAAAATGATGACTGGGGTTAAGGTAACTCCCCCTAAGGAACCTACACTTACTGTCCAAAAGGTTTCTATAGAGTTCATTTCAACCTCAGTGATGTGCCTGCAGCTCAGTCAAGAACTGGAATCAAGTAGTGAAGGGACTAGGAAGACTGTTCACCTAGAGCAGAGGTCTGACACCACTAATGTATAAATTTCCAAGAATACTCTTGTACTATAAGAAAAGAAATGGAACAGTTTCAGAAAAACCTGTGAAGACCTGTATGAACTGATATAAAGTGAAGTAGGCAGAACCAGAAGATCATTGTACATAGTTACAGCAATAATTATAATGATGATCAGCCATGAAAGGCTTACCTAATCTGATCACGACAATGATCTAAGACAGCTCCAAAGGACTTATGACAAAAAAAATGCTATCTACCTCCAAAGAGAAAACTGATGAAGTATAATTTCGTCACTTTATGGATTTTTCTTGCTTTTTTTTGCAACATAGCTAATATAGAAATGTTTTGCATGTTTTCACACATATAATTGATATCATACTGCTTGCCTTCTCAGTGGGTGGAGGAGGGATTAAAAAGAGAGAATTGGTAACTCAAAATTTTTTAAATATTATAAATAAATGTTTTTTAAAAAAAATAATAAGTTGCCAATGACTTTTATCTAGGGAACAGTGAAGTCCTAAGTCATGTGGCATGGACCTTCCTGACCTTAACTTGGTTACTCTCTAATTCCTAAGGTTACATATTTTTAGTTCTTTGTCCTTGCTCTTCCCTCCCCTCACCCTATCTTTGAGTGTTTGTTGTGCCCTGGGGAATCTTACATGCCTGGGAGCGATGTGGGGTCTTGGAAGACAGATTCCTTTCTTTTGGAGGACAGTTTCCTATTTTGTAAAGGTCATTAGTAGATCCTTATCTCAGACCATAAAGTCAAAGTCATTGAGTCTACTTGAAATGACAAACTATTTCTAGATGGATTGAGGAAGCATGAACCAAGGTCTCATAACAATTGAATTTTCATTTTTTTCTAGAGCGTTTATTTTATTATTTTCAGATATAACCTCATACACATAGAAATTACAGAATTAAAGAATAAGAACTGGATTTGGGATCAAAGGACCCAGGTTCAATTTTGGCTGTGCTAATAATAATAGCTAGCATTTAAGGCTTACAAAGTGCTTTACAAACATTATCTCATCTTCTCCTCATAATAATCCTAGGAGGAAAGGAGTATTACTATCCCCATTTTACAGATGAAGAAACTAAGGCAGATAGAAGCTAAATGACCCATCCAGATCTAAATGTCTGAGGCTGGATTTTAATTCAGGTATTCCTGACTCTGGGTCTAGCACTCTATACCCTGTACCACCTAGATGTCTATGCTACTTACAGTTGTTGTTGGTCCTTCCTACTCAGAGGGCTAATGATGTCAGGAAGGTGTTGTCTTGGTTTGCAAGTGAATTGGATTTAAAGGATGAAGAGCTGTGCAGAGTCATCAGTCCCACTTTCTCCTTCAGAGTTATCAGAGGCCAGTGGCAAGACTTAAATCAGGATAACTGGGCATGGTCCAGGATTTAATGGGCAGACCTTGAGGCCTTTTTAGGCTAAGGTCTTTCTCAGGTCTTAGTTTGTCTGAGGCAACACCCATTCAGTAGGTAAAGGCTAGGTAAGAATTGGGGTAAAAGATGGCCTACTTTGCATTCACAAAAGAATCAGTCAGGAAGTAGAAGACCCTCAGAGTATCAGGCCTGCACAGAAATAACTGCTATTTATACTCACTCTGAGCCAACAATGAGCAGGTGAAGCTTAGGCTGGGGCCTATTATTGGCCAGTCAGTGAAACTTAGAGTGATTTGGGTTTAAATGCATACTCAAAAAGTTCCATTTGAATCCCAATGGGCTTTATCAACGCCTGGTTTTTCAGAGCAATGTTTCAAGAAATAATAAATAAAAGCACTTCTTACTACATGCCTGATATTGGATAAATTATTTAATTCAGTATAACTTGGCAAACAATTATAAATTGCCTACTCTGTGCTTGACAACAGGAACAAAAAGATAAGAATGAAGCAATCTCCATCTTGATGGAGCACCCTATGTGGGATACACAGATATACACAAGAAATGGTAAAGAGAGATGGGAATCCTAGAGAAATTAGATAAAGTGCTCTGAGAAATTTTACATGGCAGAAAGCACTAACAAACCGAGGAGCTCGGGAAAGATTTCACAGAGGAGTTGGTGACAGAGCTGAGCTTTGGAGGAAGTAGAAGTAGAGCTTAGGAGGGAGTACACTCTAGGCATAAGTGAAAGCTTGTACAAGTGAACAAAGGCAGGGCATAAAATGCCAAGTTCTGGGAACAGTTAATAGTCCAGTTTTGCTGTATGAAAGAGACTGTCAAATAAAACTGAAAAGATAGTGGGAGTTAGAGCGAGAAACATAGTGGAAGACCTTAAATGTCAGACTGAGAAATTTCTGTTTCATCCTAGAGGAAATAAGGGAATAATGAAGAGTTCTGAATTGGAATGTGATACAGGCATCAGACTTGTATCTTAAGAAAATTATTTTTCCATCTGTCTGGAGAATGGATGAAAAGGGGAAGATACTGAAAACAGAGAAGCCAATTAATAATAATAACTCACATTTATATAGTGTTTTAAGGTTTGCAATTGCTTTACTCATAACAAACCTGTAAGACAGGTATTTAAAAGAATTATTATCCTCATTTTAAATTTAAATAAGGAAACTCACAGACTCAGAGACATTTTATGTGATACATCTATAATTATACAACTAGTAATGTCAGATCTGGAATTTGAAATAGCCCCCTCACCTTTGACTCAGGGTTATTATCAAAGTATCTTAGTTTTTTGGGGTCAATGTGAACTAGCTCTGGATCCTTAGAGTCTCTCAAGTACAAAGATGGAAATGAAAGAAAGAAGTGAATGTGTTACCAATTATTTGAAGGAAGAGTTAGAAAGGATGCTCAATGATGAGCAGGTAACACAGAGAAAAACCTCAGAGAAAAACAGGTGATAACAATCAATATTTTAAATACTCTAGTTAAGCTGAAATACTGGGTCAAAGAAAAATAAAAATAAAAAATACCAAAAAAATAAAATAAAATAAATTCTTACATTTAGCTTTAAAAGATTTAAGTGTGTGGTTACAGGTCAGGATTTAAAAATGGTTGAAGAGCTTTTTATACCTAAAAAAAGAATGTTTTGTTTTGTTTTGTTTTTTGCTGACTTCAAACTATTATCAGCCTACAGTTGGATACAGCAATTAAAAAGAAACTGACATGATCTGAGGTTACATAAATCGAAATAATGGCTTAAGGGAGGTAGGAGTTCTATCCTGTTCCTATCCTGCTTAAAGACTACTATGCTCATTATACCGAAAGGGTTATAAAAATGTGAATACACTTTGACCCAGCAATACCACTTCTAGGTCTGTATCTCAAAGAGATCATAAAAGGACCCATATGTACCAAAATAGCTATTTTTGTGGTGGCCAAGAACTGGATATTGAGGGGGATGCCCATCAATGGGGGAATGGCTGAACAAGCTGTGATATATGAATGTAATGGAATACTATTGTGCTATAAGAAATGATGAGTAGGTGGACTTCAGAAAAATCTGGAAAGATTTTTAATGAACTGATGCTGAGTGAAGTGAGCAGAATCAGGAGACTATTGTATACAGTAACAGCCACAATATTCGATGACTAACTTTGATAGACTTATCTCTTCTTAGCATTGCAAGGATCCAAGACAACTCCAAAAGAAAATGTTGTCCACATCCAGAAAAAGAACTACAGAGTCTGAATGCAGATTAAAGCATATTATTTCCTATTTTTTTGTTGTTGTTTGTTTCTTCTTTCTCATGGTTTCTTCCATTGGTTCTACTTCTTCTTTATGACATGACTACTGTGAAAATAGGTTCAATATGAATGTATATGTAGAGCCTATATCAAATTATATGTTGTCTGGGTGGGGGGAGGGGAGAGATGGAGAGAAAATTTGGAACTCAAAATCTTATGGAAGTGAATGCTGACAACTAAAAATAAATAATGGGGGGAGGGGGAATGCAAGGCAATTGGGGTTAAGTGATTGGCTCAAGGTCACTCAACTAGTAAGTGTTAGGTGTCTGAGGTTGGATTTGAACTCAGGTCTTCCTGGCTCTAGGGCTGTTGCTCTATTCACGCTGCCACCTAGTCGCCCCTAATAAATAACTTTTTTTTAAATAATATTATGTTCAGTCAGGGGCCTCCCCTTATTAAGAAGTGTGTTGACATCCAGTGTATGTCCCTTACAGAATAGTGATTTTCCTATCCTTGAAGGTTTTTCAGCAGAGGCTGCATAGCCCCCTATCATGGATGCTGTAGCTTCAAGAGAGGCATAATGTCCAGGACTCCAGAGGTGAGAGTCCTTTCGATCTCTGCCCTAATAGACCACATGAGTAGTTTAGTACAGGGCACTGAATTTTAGGAAAGATACGGATAAACTGGAGAGAATGCCAAGGATGATCAAAGCCCTCAAGTTCAGACTATATAATTTGACTTAAGGACATGGGGACATCTAACCATGAGAAGAAAAAACTTAGAAGAAACATGATAGCTGTGTTCAAGTATTTGTAGGGTTATCATTTGGAAGAAATAGTAGTTCTTATTGGTTCCAAATGGCAGAGCTTGAGGTAGGCCTGGAAAGTAGGAAAAGGATAAATTTAGGTTTGATATCAGGGAAATTTTCCTAACAATTAGAACTTCTCATAAAGAGAATAGATTAAGTAAGCAGGCAGAGTCATCCCCCTGTTCAAACAAAGGATAGACAAGGGCTAATTGTTGTATATGTTGCAGAAGGAATTTATATTCTGTAAGAAATGATGAGTTGGTTGATTTTAGAAAAACATGGAAAGACTTGCATGAAATAATGAAAAGTGGACAGGAACCAAGAGAACACAATATTGTTCAAAGTAATAGCAATATTGTTCAAAGAATAATTGTGAAAGACAAAGTTATTCTGCATATTATAAATGCTCAAATCAACTACAAAGGACCTATGAAGGAAGGTGCTATTCACCTCCAGAAAAAGAACTGATAGACAGAAATATGCATAATATGATTTTATGTATATTTATGTCTGTGTCAAGTGGTAGCCTTCTCTAGTGTGAGGTGGGGAGGGAGAGAGACAGCTTGAAACTTAAAATGTAACAAAAAAAAAACCCTAAATTTTAAAAGAAGAAGAAGGAATTTATGTTTTAGGCTCTTTATCAGATTGATTTCAAGTTTTTGTCCGTAACAACTATAGGTAGAGTGCTGTAAAACCAATTACAAGCAGCTTTCCTGAGGACTGCTGCTATGAATAACCTTAAGAACCTAATCACATATTATAGTCAATTCCCTGTTTATTCAACAATAAACTAATGCAAAACATTCAAGAAGCTAAAGCATAACATTCAAAGCAATATACCATAACAACTTATTACTAAGGTGGCCACATAGTCTTAAATAAAACATAGCACTCAGTAAGTCACAACCCCCTCAATCAATATAGAATACCCAAGTAAAGTCTTCTTTTACCTTGACTTGAGGCTGGCTTCTAATCATCCTTAAGGGGTAATCAACCTTAAGCCAATCATTCTCAAGGGTTAGCAGAAAGTATAAACACCATCCACCCCTAGGTCACAGTAAGTTACAATATCAACAGTCGGCATGGAGTACCCAAGTAAAGTTTCCTTTCATCTTAACTCTAGGCTGACTTCCAAACCCCATGGCTCTTCTTCCACACTCCCAACTCTTGCCTGGATTGACCTGAACTTTGCCTGGATTCATATACTGGCAATTCTCCATTCCTGTTCCATATCATAGCTCATATCATATGCTCTACTTCAAACTCTTCTGCTTCTAGGAAAACAAAGCTCATCAGGGCTACAACAATATTTACACTATCATCTCAATTCACTTTCTGTCTGAGAAACCAATACAGAACAATGGATGCGTCTTTTGTCTGAGAAATCAGAATAGAACAACAGACAGGACTTCTGTCTGAGAAATCAACGCAGACAGAGCACCAACATCACAAACATTCTCTCTCAGTTCTATGTTGGTCCCAGCGTGCTCAAGCTTTTATCTGCTCTGCTCCTTCCTGTTCCAAACATTCAGCAAGCTCCTCCCACTGTGGGCTCCACGTGATGGTGTCAGGCCCATTAAGAGCAGGGAAGGCTTCCAAACTCCCTTAGGCTTATTAAGGGCAACACAAACCATACTGTTTCCAACAAAGACTTGACATGATCAAAGACAAGACTCAAAGGCACTTGAACAGCTAAAACAAGCAGCAAAGTACTGCTTTGTTTACCATTACAAGTGCCAGCCTTGGAGTCTGGAAGGCCCGAGTTCAAATTTAGCCTCAGATACTTATTAGCTGTGTGACCCTGAGCAAGTCACTTAGCCATGTTTGCCTCAGTTTCCTCATCTATAAAATGATCTGAAGAAATAGCAAACCAATCTATTATCTCTGACAAGAAAATCCCAAATGGGGTCACAAAGAATTAGACATAACTGAAATGATTGCACAACAGCACAGGTTGGACTAATAGCTCTAAAGTGTTGGGATTCTATAGGTAATTCCTGGCTCCAAGTTCCACATTAGTTGTACTTTACTGAGTCCCTAATTTAGATTCCAAAATCCAGGAGAAAAACAAAGAGATAATGAGCTAAGCTGGTGACTGGGGGAGTGGAGACGAGTACACAAACTGAGAGACAGAGGTTTGGGGGGAAGGAGAGAATATCAATTCAATAAGACTTGGCAACTGGTTGAATATAGTGGGGCATGAGGGAAGAGGAAGAGTTAAGGATGACACTGAGGCCATGTACCAGAATGACTGGAAGTATGACGGTATCTTCAATAAAAATGGGGAATGTTGGAGCAGGGCCCAGTGCCAGAAAAAACAATCAACTTTGGTCATGTTGAATTTGAAATAATTGGGGAACATACAGGTGAAGATGTCCAACTGACAGATGGTAATTCAGGGAAAAAAGCTTTAAAAAAGAGATCAGAAATAAATACTTAGATTTAAGCATAATCCATACAGAAAATGTCATGACTACTTATCGGATCTTGAGCAAATCATTTATCCTCCCTGGACCTCAGTTTCCTTATCCGTAAAATGAGGGCCTCCAATGTACCTCAGTGTCCTAGATCGATGATCAAAAGCAAATAAACTCTTGGAATCTGATAAGATTACCAAAGGAGAGGATGTAGAGAGAAAACAAAAAATCCAGAACAGAGCCTCGGGGCATGTCTACTTTTGGAGCTTAGATTATAGAAGATGAACCCCTAAAGAAGACTGAGAAAAAGTGGTCAGACATATAGGAGAAAAACAAAGGGAACAAAAAGTATGTAGAAGGAAGAAGTGATCAATAGTGCCAAAAGCTTCAAAGAAAAAAGTAAACAAGGTTGAGAAAAGGCTACTAGACTAAGCAGTCAAGAAGTCCTTGGTAACTTTGGAGACTTTGGTGTCAGCAGAGCTCTGGCTCTGGAAGCCAAGTTGTGATTGTATGAGTACAGAGAAGCTGGAGATGGCATCTTGAGTCTGGTGTACTCCTCTCTTTAATCCAAACAGTCGTCCAGTTTGCCTCTGGGCCCTCAGTATCATCAATTGTAGAAAGGACCTGTGGCTTAACATAACACTGAAGGCCCTATGTAGGTCTAAATCTTTTGATCCTCTAATCTCATCCAATATTTTATAAATTAGGAAACAGCCCCAGAGAGATTAAATCACTTTCCCAAGGTCACAAATCTAGTAAGCTTCAAATGATTAATTAGAAGGCTTTAAAAAATTTTTTTTAAATCTTCACTGAGACTGTATATATTTGCTTCATATGAACCAGATAACTCAATTTATTGAGACAAGCAATTATTTGATTCATAAAGGAATAAGTAATTGGGTAGATTGTTGATTTGGCAGTCATCCTCCCTAAAAAGTTTGAGTGAATTTTTTAAATTTAAATGAATTGTACTGGCATTGTGTACTTTGAAAATATTTCTCAATTAGTTACTATTAGTATCCAAAAGTAAAGTAAGTTCACTTTCTTCCATTTTAAATTAAAATGAAGTATAGAGTAGCAAAAAACAAAAAAAACAAAAAAAAAACACTGAATTTAGAGGCAGATGGTTCAGGTGTGAGTCCTATCTCTGCTACATACTAGCTGTTTGACCTTGGGCATCTCACTTTCTGTTTTGGGGTTATAATTTTACCAGCTGTAAAATGAGGGTTGGGGAAAGGCTTAGAGCAGTAAATATCTAAAATCCTTTCCAGTTCTAATTTCCTATCCTAAGGTTCCCTATAGATCTGACATTCTTTGTTCTAAAGCTGGTTCTAGCTCTAACATGCTGTGTTCTTAGGTCAGCAGGAAAGGTCTGTCACATTGGGGTGAGAGTGGAGTGCGATCCAGCATAGGCCCACCCAGCACAGATTGGCCTGAGTAGACCAGGAGTTGGTGTTGGGAGTGATTGAATCAGTAGCATCAATGGCTGTTTCCAGAGCTCTCAGCCCACAGACAGTAAAGGTGTCAAACAATTGGTCAGAAGGAGATTACAGGGGTCCCTCTGATCAACCTGGGGGTAACCTTAGGGTCTTTCCAGCTCCTATGCTGTGCATTCTGAAGTTCTTTTCTGAACTCCCGTTGTATTGATTTGGGACCAGAAGACCGTGATCAAATCCTCTTTCTGATATTTACTAGCTATATCACACTTGACTTCTATTGACCTCAATTTCCTCATGGGTAAAATGAAAGAGTTGGGTTAGATGATGTTTAAGGTCCTTCCTAGCTCTAAATAGCATGAGGTTGACTCTGAATTCCCATAGTCAGAGGTAAGAGTTAGGGGTAAGCAAAGTACAGAAGGTCTGAGGAAACTTAGAGACTTTTTGCTAATATGCATCTATTAGATAGGGATCTTAAACTGATTTAATATTTAGACTACTTTATTTGTGGGCCACCTGACTTAGAAGAAATATCTGAAAGAGACTGAGTTAGGAGTGAAATTGAAAGAAATGGATGGTATCAACAGGATTAACTAATCAGACCTTTGTAAACTCATACATTTTCCCATTGTAGCTACATTTGCCCATCTCTGTAGTAATTAGTAGTCAACCTTTTAAAACATTATGGGGAGGCAGAGTCAAGATGGCAGAGAAAAGATAGGGACTCACCTGAGCTCTTCCCAAAACCTTCCCAAACTTTAAATAATGCCTTGAAACAAATTTTTGGAGAAGCTGAAACCACAAAAGGATGAGGTGAAACAATTTTTCAGCCCAAAACAAGTTAGAAGGTCATCAGTAAAGGTCTGTCACATTAGGGTGAGAATGGAGTGAAATGCAGTGTAGGCCTAACCAGCACAGATTGGGCCCCAGTAGACCAGGAGTTGGTGCTGGGAGTGATTGAATCAGTAGTGGCAATGACTGTTTCCAGAACTCTCAGCCCACAGACAGTAAAGGTGTCAAACAACTGGTCAGGAGATTACAGGGGTCTCTTTGATCAACCTGGGGCCAGGTTTTTGTTGCATTGCCCATACTTGGGTCTGATTCACAGTCCTGGGTGGCATTCCCAAGGTGAGGAGGAGCAATAGCACAGTTGTGGCTTGCAGCTGCAGTGGAATAGGGACCTTTGTCACAGTTCCAGGGCAGAAAAGAGCTCTTACAATCATTCACAAACCAGTGCAAAGTATAGGAGAGTAGTAGACACACCTCTATCTATATCATACCACTTTGGAAAAGCCAGGAGTTTACAGGTTCCTAAATTACTTCTGAAAACCACTATAAAACCCTTCAAGCTTAGGACTGTGCATCCTCCACCCTGAAAGTAGAGCCCCACTTTAACAGAGTTAAAAGTCAAGAAATAGAAAATGAGCAAATGGGGGGGCAGGGAATATGATGATAGAAACTTACTATGGTAACAAAGAATATCAAAATACACACTCAGAAGACAAGAAAGTCAAAACTCCTACATCCAAAGCCTCAAATATATATATATATATATATATATATATATATATGTATGTATGTATGTATGTATGTATGTATAAATTTGTCTCAGACCATGGAAGAGCTCAAAAAGAATTTTAAAACTCAAGTAAGAGAGAGAGGAAAAATAGAGATAAAAATGAGAGTGATGCAAGAACATCATGAAAAATAAGTCAACAGCTTGGTAAAGGAAGCACAAAAAAATGAAGAAAATAACGCCTTAAAAAAAGATTAGGCCAATGACTAACTGGGGGCAGAGCCAAGATGGCGGCATAGAAGCAGCAAGGTCCGGCAGCTCCCACACCGCCACCCTAAACACCCATAAAATATGAGCCCAGATAAAGCCTAGGACTCTCAGACTCACAAAAATACAGAGAACACACCTCTCACTTAAGGCAGCTCAGCAGCAGGGGCTCAGCATGGCCGCGGGGAGTGAAGGCTGGAACAGCCTGAAGCCGAGATCACGGCCAGGACTGGGATGGTGGGTAGGAGCCAGAGCTGAGCCCCGCAGCCAGTCAGCAGTGGTTCTACAGCCTCCAGCACCTCCATATCTGCCAAGGCGTGAGGAACAGGATGGGAGAGGGGCTGCTCACACGGCAGTGAAGCAGAGACCCGGCCAGCCCAAAACCACAGCCACAGCCACGCTAGGCCCCAGGGCGGCCTGGAGGAGCTGAGTCTCCCACAACGCAGGTTGAGTCTACTTAAAAGAAAATCTAAAGCACCAGCCTAAGGGATCTTCAAAACCTCAGAGACAGGTTAGTGAAAGTGAAACTATGAAAATTAATTTGGGGGTGGTAAAGCAGTTCAGCCAATCTGCCCCCAGGGCAAGGAAGCAGTAGGGGAAGGGAACTGCTGGAACCACAGCGGTGCCCACAAGGCTGCCTCAGAGCCCCTGGTCTGTGGACTCCACAGGGGGGCTGAATCAATTGATCAGGGCCAAGTGCTCTTGCACTGAGCGGCCTGGATCCAGATCATGGTCTTGGGTGGTGGTCCTGGGGTGCACTTTCAGCAAGCCAAAGCTGGGGGGACTTGCAACACCCCCCTAATAGCTCCAGCAGTTGAGAAAACCCCAGCAATTCGGAACAGAGTTTCCCCCTTGGAAGCAGAGTTTCACAGACCTTAAAAAACCA
>CM053595.1:174112314-174134640 GCA_028646575.1 Pseudocheirus occidentalis
TAACCCATTTTGAGTTGCTTTCCTTTAGTAAAGCAGATCTAAGAACCTGCGCTAGCACCCGCCCTGGGTATGCTAGGGTGCTTGCTGATACAGTTGCACAAATATCATTATTTCCATTTTTAAGATGAAAAAACTGAGTCTCAAAAAGATGATTTGTCCATAGTTACAAGGTGAGTAAATTTTCAGCTATTAAAAAGCAAGCATGCTGATTGCCAACCCAACTCTCTTGTTATTTTTTAGTCATCCTGGAGCACTAGAAAACACTTGTTCTAAGAGTCAAACAACCCAGGAAGTATAGAACCCTAAGTAGACAGGCCATTAAACCTTCGCTGTTGTGATATTATCTAGTCTTTGATGATGTCTCTTGGGTAAACATTGGTTCTTATTAAATGCTTTAAAATATTGTCTTTGTTATATCACTTCAGTGGATCCAATCTCTTCCATGTGCGTTCTTCCTACTTGCTTATTCCATGTGACTCCTGACCATGACTTCCCATAAATTTTCCGCAGAGAATCTACCCAATGAGGTTGAGACCTTCTTTTGACTTAGAATTTTATAGGTACCAGTGGAACAAGTTTATTTTAACACAAAAATAATTTACATGCCAGCTGATTTTAAAATTTCAGAGTCCTTTCCTCACAAAAAATCCTGTGAGGTAGGTGGTAGATAGGAGTTAGAGTATTCTACAAGATTTAGAAAAAAAAATAACTAGGAAGAAGCTCTGAGATTAACCAACAAAAGAATCATTTCTGTTCTTGTTAAGTCATTTCAGTTCCATCCAATGCTTCATGACCCCATTTGAGATTTTCTTGGCAAAGATACTGGAGTGATGTAGCTCCAACGCAGCATTTACAGAACCTACAATCATGATAAAGGCCATGACTATAAGTATCACATGATATTTGATTCACAAAATATGCCAAACTCTCCAGATAGAGGATAAAACTCAAACACTTAATTAGATACCAGAAAACTGAATCCCAAAACCAGTAAGTCGATTTCATCATAGTACCAAAGATATTCAGAAGCCACAACACTGAGAGCCACAGCATCCTTCAGACTTGCCATAAACCAATACAAGATCAATATCTACTCACAAACCTTTCTATCTCTTTGCCTGAGCTCTTCTGTCCCCCCCCCCCCCAGCTCTGAAGCAGCTTCCTGTGGGCTCTACTTCCCTTTAGCAAAACTCCTCCCACCACAGGCTCATGTGACCACATTCAGCCTAACAGGGGGCTGAGTTTATCTTCAGAGGTGGGAAGATTCCTGTGGGCTCTGCTGTACCCTTCAGCAAATTCCCTCCATCATAGGCTCCATATGGTCACATTCAGCCTATCAGGGGGAAGAGTTTACTTTCAAAATAAGGAAGGTCTTCAAACGCCCCCTTAGATCTATTAAAGGGCAGGGAAGATCTTCAAATTCCCATTACAAGTGGTTTGCCAATTCCTTCTCCAGCTCATTTTACAGATGAAGAAACTAAGACCCAGGAAAGTTAAGTAACGTATTCAAAGTCAAGTAGGTGCTGAATATGGCAAAATCCTTATCTGAACCTACCTAATGTCTTGTCATGCTGTGCAGAAAAGAACCTGGTTAAAATGATGACAAGAACTCCTTGGCTAATGTTAGTTTTGGGGGTAGAAGTGTGTATGTTTTGGAGAGAAGGTTGGCTACTGATGTGTTGTTTTAAGAGGCTTGCTATTTGGTTTTCTAAAGGACTCTGGCTCAAAAATGAAGGGACTAATGAAAATTAATATGCTTTCTGAGTCAATTCAGTAAGTAACCTGACTCTTCAAAGCAAGATCCTCTCTTGATCCTCAAGGTGTAGCTCAAATTTTCCATCAAAAGAAGCCTTACATACATTTACCATGGACATAAAAGCTATGGAATACACCGAATAAAGACAACAAGCCTAAAGATGTAAGTTTAAAGAGTAGAAATGAAACTAGCAGTTTCCCAACACTTTTGACTTTAGACAAGAACACAGGACAATTATTAAAGGTTGAATGAAGCAAGATGGCTGTTGTCGCTAGGGGTCGCTGTCATCTTTGCCTGACAGATGGGAAGGGCTTAATGCTTTACACTTTGCTAACATTTTTTTAAAAATGTACATTATAGAGGAGGGAAGCAAGGAAGGAGAAAGTACCTAATGTTGGGGGATTTTTGCATTTCCGATCTTATTTACTGATGTACTTTTCACTTTTTTTGTTTTCTGAATGACTTAAAAAAAACTTTAATGTTTCATTGGTATGGGCTGGAAAATATTTTCAGTGTTGAATCTCACTATTTGCTTTTAAAGGGAGTGGATTATACACACATACAAACCAAATAAAGCTAAAGTGAAGATACATTTCAATATTTTATTCCCTAGACACACACACACACACACACACACACACACACACACACATCTTCAACCTTATTGACTTTTGTGACAGCCTCAGTTCCTGGTGAGGGCTTTTAATTCTTGCCAATGCCCTCCCTTTCTGGTACTGTACTTACAACACCTATCCCAATTAGATTCTCTGACTTGGAGGACTTCCAGCCCTTGCCCAGAAAGCTCCAATAAAATGGGAAACTGCTCAATTGATTGAGATTTCACTTTAGAAGAAAAAAATATTGAGGCAAATGCCAGATTCTCAAAAATATGTCTAACTCAATTGCCAGCTTTCTTTCCGATTCAGTGAATTCACTAGGCACTTGACCAGTGGCTCTCTGGAGTTTCTTTTGGAAGAGTGTGTTTTTTAAGGGCTTTATCAGAAGACCAGAAATAGGGAAGAGGATTGGAACAGGGAGTCTATTTGATTTAGAGGGTTCAGTAAAGGAATTGAAACTAAAAAGGGCAGGGCAGGGTAGAAGAGAGAAGCAAAGTTGTAAGGACTAAGAAGACCTGGGGAGGGGAGAAAAATATAATTAGGGTGCATTTGATTCTGTGCATAGATTGTCATCTGGAAGGGCTCTTAAAGACCATCAATCCCAGCCCTCTTTTTTTACAAGCAGGGAAACTGAGGCTTAGAGAAGAAAAATGACTAGCCCAAAGTCATATTGTTAGTAAAAAAGCAGGGCTGGACTTGGGACCTAGGTCTACTGTCATCTAGTCCTGTACCTGTAACTTAATAAGTGATTAATAAAAACTGTTGAATGCTCTTTCCGCTATTCCACAACGATGTTTATGATCTTTCATGAACAAGGCTGTGCTGAAAAATCTCTCATGATTTTTCCCTTTCACAAAATTGGTAGATTTCATTCAGGGATGTTAAAAAAAATAGTGAATAGCAGATTGACTGTGAAATAATAATTCATCTTTATATAATGATTTAATGTTTACAAAGTGCTTCACTCACAACAGTCTTGTGTAAAGAGTAGCATAATCATCTCTATTTTACAGACACAAAAACTGAAGCACAAAAAGAAATAATTTTCTCAGGGCCACACAACTAGAAAGAGACTAAGCTGGGGCTGCAACTTCTGCCTTTAAGACCACTGTTCTCTACTAACGGGACTATTTGCCCGTCACCCTGTAGATTTTTCAGCAATGGTAGGGAATATATACTTGAATGAATATTCCTAGCCTCCATTGTTATATTTATCCTGACCTCTCATATCTTCATTCAGGACATGTCCCCACCCCCACTCCCTCCCCAGCATTTTCAGTCTCAGCCCAAATATAGTTGTTTAACCTATTCACACCCTCAGCTCGTCAGTCTCTGTCAGCTCTTGTCAAGTAAAGTACAAACCTGAAACGCCAGAATGAATCCCGAAAGCTGAGAAACTAGGGATTTGGTCACTAAAGCAGCTTTCGATATTCTATAGAGCAAGTCCCTTGAGTCCCACCTCACCCTTCCAAATAGAGAGATTTTAATCGACTTATTAAACGTGGAAGCAATCGATGAGCTCTGTATTTAATAGCCCCAAGATCTACATTTAGACATAAACAGATCCAGGTTCCTGGTAAACATTCTTCTCATCCTGTTACAAAGTGACAGGAAAGCAGTGATATAGTCTTGGGAAGGAGGGGAAAAGGAGAGGAGAGGAAAGGAGAGGAGAGGAGAGGAGAGAGAAAGAGAGAGAGAGATGTAAGGGGGGAGTTGGAGATCTGACGGAAGATACACACACAAAGGGGGATGAATATTTCAGAGGCTTCTTAACGCGTTTCTAATTAAAGACTTAGGCTTTTTAACCCACTTGGGACTTGCGCCTTACGTCTGCAGGAGGAAGAATGAGAAGTGGCTGAGACCCTGCCAAAAGGATCTAAGGGGAAAAACTTCAGGCAACAACAATCCCAAGGTTGCCAAGTGGACTTTTATTGTTTTCCACCCACTTCCAAGTCGATAATATCAGCCTGAACGCAGCCACCTCATGCACATCCTATAGCCTATATAAGCAGAGGCGGCACCGAAGCTGGAATGGAGTAGTTTGAGAATCCGGCGCATGCACGGGGGGGCCACCGGGAAAGTTTGGCTGCCTGTACTTGGGTCTGCTTCTGTCCTGTTTCGCTAGAACAGAATACAGCCGGCTTCCTCCAGCGACTCTCGGGGAAGAAGAGGCAGGTAACACACCAGGTCTCAGCTAGAACTCCCCTCTGCTTTGACAGAGTTCCGATTCCCAAGACACCAACCGCTCTGCAGGGCCGCCAGCTATCATTGGCAGTGTCTTTTTCAGGCTCCCCCTTCTCTCTCCCCCCCCCTCCCCATCCCTGCCACCCTGGGGTGTGGATTGTAGTGTAGGAGAGAACCTGGGAGATCCAAGAGGGTGCGCGGTCGCAACTCCAAGGAATCAGAATATGGATGCTGGATGGGATTGCCCAAAGCGAGACGATGGGGGCGGGTGGGGATAGAGTACAAGTCTCCTTTCGCCCCCACCCTTTTCCGCCGCTTCTCCCACCCTCTCCGCCTCTTCTACCATCCTTCCCTTTTATCTGTGCTTGGCTTTTTTTCCCCCTTCAGCATCAGTTGGTGGCTCCTGAGCTGAGCACTAGTCTCTAGGCACTGTGGATTCATCAGCCGACTGAGGCGGAGTTTCGATGTCAGCACCGCCTGTGGTGGGTGCTTGGGTCGTGCACAGATTCGGTTTTCTTTCACTCGCTGTCCGGGTTTTTCAGATGAGATCGGCGTTGTCGCGCCTCAATCCCCACTCCTTACATTTAGCTGACCTAGTGCTGGGTACCGGGGAGCACTAAAGACGGTTAGTCAGTTGCGCTCAGGGCGCAATCTCTGCCCCAGGAGCACCACCTAACTAGGAAAGAAGGGTGTTGCTCTGGGGGGTTGTTCCTCAAGTACCAGGGCGAAAGGCAAACCTCCCTGCTTTGGCGTAGGGAGTGGGGAGAGGATGTCGACATTACTTGGTGTTCTGAAGTCGTGCCAGACATATACACGTTATTTATAGAACTCCATATAAAACTATCCATATATACCTGTAGAAAGGCAGAGTAGCACTGAACAGAGAAGAGCACTGTAATTCGAATCATGATTCTGGCACTTAGTTGTGTGACCACGAGCAAGTCAAAAGTCACCTAGTCAGGGCTCAATTGTCTCATCTTTAACATGGGCATAATACATTACCAGTTCACAGTGTTGTTCTCAGAAAGCGTTTTGTAAATCTTAACGTGATATAGACGCGTCAGGAACTTAAGATCGAGAAACTACTACTCCGACTCCTTCATTTTACAGATAAGGAAACTGAGGCCAAGAGCTATTAAAGTAATTGAAGATTCGTGCATATAAAGTGACTGTCCAGGTCTAGTTGGTGTTGGAAGGAAAAAGTGATCTTCAATTACATTTACAAAGTGGAAGGGAGAGGGAAACAGAGAGACAAGAGAGAGGGAGAGAGGGAGACGGGACAGAGAGAAAAAAGAGAGAAAAACGGAGAGGTTGAGATTTTTCAGGAGAAACTAAGAAAATACCGCATTTATAATACTGATTTCTTGGGGTCTGATCACTCTCTCAGTTCTGCCTCTCAGAAAACGCTGGGACCCCCGTCCAGAAGACACAGACAGCTTCCCACGAACTCAGTGGCTTATATATGTGTTTCTGTGTTGTATGCGCGCGCTACTTCGCCTGTTAGACTTTTAAGGATGCCCTTCCCCTCTTCCCCTACCCGACGCCTAAAGGGAATGTGGCTCCCTCAGAGCTGAGCGCTCTCGGTTCCTGAAATCTCTTTTTAGACAGTGGCTCTCTCTCCGGAGAAGTCGAATTGAATTCTGGAAAAGTGCAGCTCCGGGTCAGTCGAGCCCCAAATACGCGCGGAAGCTCGGAAACGAGTAATTGCTTCCCCCGAAAGGTGAACAGATTTTATCTGAGTCCTAAGAGGGGAGTGGAAGGAGGAGTGAATAAACAAATTGGGTCATTTGCGCCATCCCCCCCCCCACGTTCCCCCCTGTACACACATCTTTCCGTAGCTTTCCCTTGCCCCTCACCCTTTTTACTATCCTCACACCCCCATCCAGTGACTTTCTTCCCTCCGTTTTTTTTTCCCCTTTCTTTCAGTGAATTAGAAGCCCTGAGAACGTGGAGGATTTCTTTCCTGATTCACTGCTTGCTTAACGCACCTCCCTTCCCATCTTTGTGCTGATTGAAATGAGTGGACTGAGGTGTCCTGTTGTTCTGGGGCTGGCGCTGTTACTGTTGACAGTGGGACCTTGCCAAGGGAGGACTGAACCCCGAGAACTCAAGGACAGGCAGACTCTCTTAAATTTAATCATGGAGATCATCCAGGAACTTAAAAAATACCATTCGGGGGAGGACAACAGATTGCAATTTTTCAGCAAACATGACTATACTTTGGGCAGGAGAGAAGTCACTGACTATGGAGTTTACCCTGACGAACAAAGAGTTGGTAAGTCAGCCTCTCCATTTTATAGTAACTATATACATATATATCCATCCCAACAAGTTTTCTCCTTAAAAAAAAAAGAAAGAAAAATGATTAAGCATTATATAGCAGAATATAGCAAGAATTTAAATTTAATTTTTAAATTTCACTTTTAATAAGTTTATCAACTTTTTTTTGTTTTTAAATTTCTAAGTGTCTAAGCAGAGATTCAATCTTCCCTCCCCCCTCTCCCACCCCCCACTCCCAATCTCTATTTCACTATCTGGTTGGAAGCTTTGATGTTCAATGTTCATCAGCATTTGACTTTTTTTCTTTCTTTTCTTCCTTTAAAAAAAAAAATCTGTTTAACCGAACAAAAACAGCATCCTTTGAGATTAGCAATTTTTTTAAAAATGATATTTGTAGGAAACAGTTATACGTATAATTTCCTCACTTCCAAGGCATGCAAGTTATCAGCACCATGAATTTCTGGACTGAATTGTTACTTGTCCCTTTAGTTAGAATGGAAATCTTTCTAGAAAAGCAGCTGCCACTGAGGAGAGAATGTAGTTCTCTTTGTGGCATCCTCTAGAGAGCCCATCCCATAGGAAAACCTCTGAGGAAGGCATGTAAGCTTTTAATGTTCTGTATGACACAATTAGGTCAGATATGATAAGGTCAGTTTTAGACTGACTAAAGTTAGGAATAAATGAAGACTGACACCAGAGAGATTTCTAAACCTCAAAAGCCAATAGGATTCAGATGGAAATGTTGCCTTCTTGAATGAAATGAGGCGGGAACTGAACAGCATTTGTGGCAGAAGAAATAAAGTGTAACAAATCACATGCAATCATCACTAAGTCACCAGTCTAGAGCCAATAAATGGAAATTATTCAAGGTGACTAAATAAATAGGGCACAAACAAAGCCTGGGAATAAGGGTGGATATCAATGAAGTAGTTTCTCTTTTACCATCTGCTAAAGACCAAATGCAGGCAAATCAAACTGATATGGGAGTAGGAAGGAGAAATGCAATCAGCAGTTATGTTTCCTGCGAATTTTACTTTCTGAACCAAACTACACTTATGTTTGTCCATGTCAGACAGACAACAGGCATCTTTGTTGACATTTAAGTCTTTTACTAAATGAATTGTTTATAGATTATAAAAATGACAAGTAGGTGGTTAAGTGTACAGAATAATGAATCTAGACTCAGGAAGACCTGAGTTCAAATCTAGTCTCAGATACTCATTAGCTGTGTGACCCCAGAAAATTCATTTGACTGTTGTCTGCCTGAGTTTCCTCATTTTAAAGTAAGGATAATAATACAACTCCCAGGATTGTTGTGCAGATAAAATGAAAACATTTACAAAGTGCTTTGCAAACTTTAAAGCACTGTCAATAACTTTTGTTATTAGTGTTATCCCCAGGCTTTGTGCCCTAATTATTACAAATATTAGTTATTATTACCTTAGAGACATAGATTTAAGAATTCAAAGGGATCTTAGAGGCCACTGGGTACAATTTCTTCATTATTCTGATAAAGAAACTGAGGCACAGAAAGATTAATTGACTTGTAGTCACCAGCTATTAAGTGTCTGAGGTAGTATTTTGAATCCAAGTCATCCTGACTACAAGTTCAGTGGTCTATCTACTACAACATGTTCCCTTGTGTAGGGTGTTTCATATAAGGGACAAAGTTTAGTTTCCAGCTTTTAGTTTGAGAGGCAAGTGTCTATCCCAGGATTTTCAGATGTGTGGCTCTAACTGCCTAAAAAGTAGAACTAGTTAATCTGATTTCTAGGAGACCAAACACTGGCAACAAACTTCAATGCTGTGGCTTCATGGCATGGATCTTTATCTTAGTGTTTTAGGACCACACAAACACATGAGTAATTAACACTGCTTAAAAAGAAATCTGTGAACTGGATTGGTGTTTGTGTTAACATCTTGAATACACAAAGGGAGGCTACAGTATTTCTCATCACTTACACATTAGGAAGGCTGATGAAGATGTGTAAGCTTGCCCACGTTTAAGAAATCTTAGCAACCTAAACCTGAAAGAAATGCTACTCTTAGATAATATGCTAATTTTCATTTTCCCAAACAGAAATTGTCCCTCGAGATTTGAGGATGAAAGACAAGTTTTTAAAACATCTAACAGGTAAGTTTTTTTTAATCTTTTTTTTTTGAGGGCAGTTGGGGTTAAGTGACTTGCCCAAGGTCACAAGGCTAGTTTTTTGTGTTGTGTCTGAGGCCAGATTTGAACTCAGGTACTCCTGACTCCAGGGCCGGTACTCTATTCACTGTGCCACCTAGCCGCCCCTTAACAGCTAAGTTTTAATTGAATTTCTTCTACCATTGACTGGTACCCTTATTCCCTGATGAACTGTCATAGACGATATTCTCTTTCTGTTCCAGGTCCTCTATATTTTAGCCCCAAATGCAGCAAGCACTTTCACAGGCTTTATCACAACACCAGAGACTGCACCATTCCAGCATGTAAGTGCCAATGCCTTATGCTACTTAAAGAGAAGTATATAATATAGAAAGACTGGTTCTAGGAAATGGAGTGCATGGGCTTTTGACTGAAATGGGTCTTTCTGTGTTTCTTCATGTTGACTGAGAAATGTTGCGTTGTAATGGTAGAACTGAACATCTGAGGAGCTGATATGCTTTAAAAAGGATCACAGTGATAAGGATAGTTAAGTGTCAGAGCAAGCAGTAGTTTATGTAGGAAACATTGACATTTGGAAGAATTTATGAGCAGCACTTAGGACTGGGATGAATCTTTGATTCATTCTCCATTTGTTTATGAATCCTGGCCTCTTGCCTATATTTGTATCTGCTTGAATACGAAAACCAAACAAACGTGAAGAATGAATTACTGAAGTGGCCGCTGCCAAGTGCTGGACTCTAGGGTGTAAATACCAGAGTAACTGAACTGAGCCATTCCATTTGAACTGCAGTGGCCACCCCCACTGCCTTGTCGAGAACCTTCTTCCAGGGTTAGTCATACCCTCGCCTCCTAGTACCTTTATGCTTCTTGGAATTCTTGATTTCCTGCCTGCCTTCAGCCCTAGGTCACTCTCCTCACTGGTCCAACTCTGAACTGGATCCTTTCCTACTGGGTCCTTTTCATAGTCTAAGAGCACAAACTTCTCCATCCCATGAACTTCTTCCTTGGGATTTCTTCCCACACTCCTTACCTTACCCTCAACTGTATTTACATGCCCTTCTAGCTTTCCCATGTTTTAGCAAACCACTTCCCTTTTCCTGACTCAAAGTATCTTCTTAGGGTTATTAATATGCTTAGTCAATGGTGAATAAAACCTGCTGAAAAGTATAGAACAGGAGGGAAAACACTGGTTCTGGAGTAATGGGCTTGAATTTAAATTCTCCCTACAACTGCTTTAACTACCCATGGATCTCTACCTCTGTTGCCCTGGCTAAATCATGTAAGCTTTCTAACCACTTCATATGCAATGGGGGCCAGAGGGAGTGGAAAGGGCAGGGAGAGATTGGACTTCTAAGAGCTACCTAAATGCATATCTATGATCTTATGAAGTAAAAAAAAAAAAAAAAAAAATTAAGGTATAGGGAACCTAAATACAACCCTAGATGCAGACACTAAAGTTAAAAAACACCTTTCAAACTGTTTTCAGAGAAATTGAAGGTGGTCAGATGGTCTGGTCAGCTAAGCAGACTACTGCCCTGGAGGTAACCTTAGCAACATTTCTGCCAAAGCAGCCAGATCATGGAAAGTGAAAGCATTTATTTTGCACAGCCTCCGTAATACCTATAAAGCAATTCAGGATGCATGTCCAAACAGTCAAAATAACCTATACTATAGGAATATTTCCTGTATCCATGTATAATGTTTCTTTCTTCACACTGGCACCTTCAGTTTTGGTTGGTCACCCCACTCTTGCTATTAGTATTAAAGTAGCAGGAGCAGTAATAGTAATAGCCAACATTTATATAGTATTTACTATTTGCCAGGCGCTATGCTAATAAGCACTTTACAATGGTGATTTCATACGATCATCACAAAAAGCCTAGGAAGTGGGCGATTATTCTCTCCATTTTATATAGGTAAGAAATGAGGCAAATAGGGAAGTATATGTAAGTATATATAGTAAGTATGTGAGGCCAGACTGGAACTTGGGTATTCCTAACTCTAGGCCCAAAACTCTATCCACTGCACCACTGACTTCTAAAGTTGTATGAAGTTGTAGAAAGAAAGCCAGCTTTGGAGTAAGGAAAATCTAAGCTCAAGATCCACCTCTGGACTGACACATGTTAGCTGTGCGAACTCAGGCAAATCATTTTACCTTCAGCACTCCCAGGCAACTCTGTGAGGCCGTACATCAGAGAGAAGGCGCTAATATGCATTAATAGGGTATATTTCCTCTACCTAATGAAATCAAAGTTCTAGAAAACCCAAACACACATTATGTGAAAAGTGTCTTGCAGTCATTCGTTCATAAAACGTCCCAGCTGGGATAATCTGAATTTAAAGACATTAGCCATTCAACTACCCTATTTCACACAGAAGAAAACTGAGACCCAGAGAGGTAACTGATTGGCCAGGGGCAAGGCTGGGACCAGAACCTGGGTATACCGACTTCCAATCCAAAGAGCAAGCACGCCAAAACCAAGCTCTTTCCCATTTTGCCAGCAATCTAGTTATCAGGATATAAAAATCTTTGGGTAGTGATCGGGCTGGAATGAGAATGTAGCTGATATGAAATATAATACTAGCTGATCTGTAGAGGGAGGCGCACTACTACTAACTTAGGGTCCTGTCTCACCTTCCTTACTTCTTGGAACCATCTTAATTGTAGGCTGATTTTTGAGGGTTTGAGACTTTTTTTAAGGACAAAGTGGGATGCTAAATTTTATTGCACCTTTATCACCAGAATTTGCAGCCCCAAATTTTCATGCTATTTAGCAGAGTCATGTCACACCACCCATCTATAGTGATTATTCATCATATAACAAAATATCCCATTATATATGCAATGACTGGGATCCATTAAAACTTTATTGGGTAAGCAAGGTCCTCTTGATGATCTGAATTACATGATATGATTGGGTTTCTCAATGTATGAACATCGATTCACAGCTGGCTGGCTGTCATAAGGCACACAGCCTTATGACCAACCTTCCTGCCTACTAAGTAGACATGGGGCAGTGAGAAGGTAAGGAAAGATGAGCTTCCTTCAATTTTACTCTAAAATCTCAGATTCCATGTTCTTAAACACACATAGTACCCCAAAAGCCTTGGTGATAAGTTTTAACCTGTATAGCTTCTTTATATAATATTTACCAGTCATTCTTCCAAAAATCATTATTTTATTAGGACTTCATAACAGGCCTGTTAGTAATATTATCACACGTTTCTAGTGTTTTGAAGACTACATAGTAATTATTCAAAACCCGGTGAGGTAGGCAGTGTTATTCTCACTATAAATGAGGAAACTGCAGCTGAGAAAAGTGACTTATCCAGGGTCACATAGGTATAAACCACAACTCCTGCTGGTCTGAATGGCTAGAAGTACAGCTAAGTTCCACCACCAATTAATAAATCAACGCTCTTTTATTAAACACCCACTATATCTCAAGCATTCTGCTACATGATAGGGATACAAATAAAGGGGGGTGGGTGGGAAACGGGCAGAGCCAAGATGGCAGACTAAAAGTGAGATACAAAAGTGAGATAGCTCCTGCCCTCAGGGAGTTCACATTATAAGTGATACATGTTCAAGTTAAATTAAATATAAGATATATGTATACCTATATATATATATATGTATATACACACATACATACGGATATACACATGTATGTGTATGAAAACAAATTCTACGAGAAATTATATATCCATCAAGAATTAGAGCTGAGACTTTAGAGATCATTTATTACAGCCCTAACTCCATCATTTTACATGCATAAAACCTTGAGAGGCAGGGAGGTAAAGTGCCTTTTCCAAGGTTAAACAGAAAGCTAGTGGTCAAGCTAAGACCAAAATTTGGGTCTCCTGATGACCAGTTTAGTGTTCTTTCTTCTAGAACTCTTCCTGATAGTCACAGCTTACCTATGGGAACTGTCTAAAGGCATGTCCAACTATATCCTTACTGTTCTTAGAACCAACCTTGTTGGGTCCAAAAGCTCTGTTAAAACTGCCAGATAGATAAAAGTTTAGGCTGCTAGGAGTGTCACTCAGCAGAATTTCATCTCTCTTATGGACCACTGTGAAAGGGAGAATGGAGCTGATCCAACATCACCATAGCACACTGCATTTCCAAAGACAGTTCAAATTTAAAATGCAAGATAAAGATTTGTGAGAATAGTAAGCCCAGAAGGAGTGGAAGGAAGGCTTAAGTAGGAATCCTGGCTTTGACATTCACAAGTTGTATGATCCTGGGAAAGTCATTTAACCTTTCAATTGGTTTCTAATTTGGAACATTTATTTACACATTCACAAACTAAGTGTACAAAATGTGAGCAATTATATTTCCACAATCAATATAAGACTACCGTAAATACTCTGGAAACCTTAAAGCATTAAAGAAATATGAATTTAAGGGCGGCTAGGTGGTGCAGTGAATAGAGCACCAGCCCTGGAGTCAGCAGGACCTGAGTTCAAATATGACCACAGACGCTTGACACACTAGCCATGTGACTTTGGGCAAGTCAACCCCAGTTGCCCTCCAAAAAGCAAAAAAACAAAACAAGACATATACATGAATTTATACCTAGTATACATAAAATTCTTATAAAATTTTCAATTAGTCAAGTACTTTATTTCTACAGCCCAAATTATACAAGAATTTAAGAGACATTAAAAACACTGTTCATAATCATTTTCATAAACAATATTGAAAAAGAGCTAATTTGGTGCTTGATAATAAATCAACACACTTTTATTAAACACCCACTATATCTCAAGCATTCTGCTACATGCTAAGGATACAAATAAAGGGGGCTGGGGGGGAAACGGGCAGAGCCAAGATGGCAGAGCAAAAGTGGGATACAAAAGTGAGATGGCTCCTGCCCTCAGGGAGTTCACATTATAAGGGATATAGAATGTATGTATATTGATAGAAATAAAATGATTTATCCATAGTAAACTCAAAGAATGTAGCAGAGTACAAAATCTAGATCACCTGACTTATGGAACTGGGTACTTCCTCAAACACATGCTAATAGAGTATCAGATTTGAAAAGGATTTTGTAATCTGGTCCAACTGCCTCATTTTTACACATGAGGGAAACTGAGGCCCAGAGATGTCTTGCCCAAGATCACACAGGGCGGAAGTGGGATTTAAACCCAACTTGTCTTCTGACTCCACATTCAGTATTTCTTCCATTGTACCATGTTATTTGTGATAATCTGTACTACACTCTCTATGTAGTAGTGCTATTATCCAACTAGCTATTTCTCCTTCTTTAATTAATGTGGTATTATAAGTATAGTATGCTTGTTTACTCATTCAAAGTATGGAGCTAATTTGGTAAGGGCCAAAAGCAGAAGCAGAATTGCACTTCTCTTTGAGAATTCATTCATTTAGAGGCTATTAATAATCATAGTACCTATTAGCATTTTAAGTTTTACAATATACTTTGCATTTATTACTTCATTTAGTACTTATTACAACCCTGTGAAGTAGGTGCTACTGTTATCCCCACTGTACACTTGAGGGAACAGAAGTGAAGTAGATGACTTGCCCAGGGTCATACAACTAAAAACACTACTAGTAAATGTTGGATGAAGGATTCAAAATCAAGCCTTCCTGACTTCAAATGCAGATAATTATCTACTAATCCACACTGCTTCTACACGGCAAGGCTAGTTAAGGACCATCTCACTATTTCTTTGAAGACTTGTGTTTTCAAATTCAAATTGCCAATTCCCATACTCTCAGGATCCTAAGGGATCTCATCCCAGAGTAGGCTTGCTTTTCTTCCTCAAACTGGTAAAATCACATTCCCCACAAAATGTTTGTAAATAGATGATTTGTTCCCAGTTTCTTCAGTCAGTACAATCACCTGTCACTATGTTCATTTAGATTCTTATTCCAGAAGATTCTGTATGGGAACTCGTTAGCACCCACCTGCACTATTACTATAGGTAATAACCCTTCTCAGAGGGGAGGGGGTGTCTGGCTGACAAGTCTCTCCCCTCTCCTATCAATCCTACATATTGTTACTAAAATCTTCTTTGTTCTGCATATATCTGGTCCAATACTTTCTTTACCTTCAATGGTTCCCTCTTGTTACCCAAGGAAAATTTATACTCCTACTAGGTATTCAAGATTCTCTAACATCTGATATCATTATCTTTTCAGTCTTTTCTTTAACAATCCCCTCTATGCACTTTATTCCTTAGTCCAAACTAAATAAATCTGTCCCCTAACATACAATATGCTATATGTATCAGCTGTCTTTCCTTATGTTGGTCTTATGTTTGGAATCTTTTTTTCAATTTCTATCCATCTTTTAAAATCCACTTCAAGCACTGCTTCCTTCCCAAAGCTTAACCTAATCCTATAGGTAACATCCTTTCCCTTCTCCCCATCCCACCCCCTCCTTGTGATTTGTATCTCTTTGATACACATATTATACATTATAATTGTTTATCAAGTGCCTATGCTCACTCTCTAAGGAAACTGCACTAGTTTTAGAACTTCTCTTGCAAAGGGATATGAACTGAAAAGCTAGTATTTTAGTAAACTCTGGCAACCACTAGAAAGGAAACACACACACAAAAAAGAGAACAGCTCAGTGGTTGATTTTTTCCCCCCTTCAAACTGTCATTTCTTCACTTCTGCCAGGTGAGGCAGAAGCCCCTCAAGTAATATCAATTATTAAATAAACAACTTAACATCCATGACTGCACATGATAGTGTATCCTCATTGTTCCCAAAGAAATCACATTTTATAAGTTGGATAGATATTGTAGTTATATAAATGCTCTAGAGACCATTTAAGCATGCATTTTAAAGAAAGAAGTCATGTCTTGGAGCCCTGCTCTACTAATAGACCCATTTATGATTTACCTTCACTAGACTATAAAAGATGTGCCAGGCTTCTTACTCGGTTGGCTGTGAGTCCAGTGTGCATGGAAGGATAAGGTAAGTACTCTGACAGGATAACAATGTTGGACTGCATACCAAGGCTGTGAATCCTGTCCATGGGACATGAAAAATTCATGGGAGTATAAAAACAATTATTCTCTTAGCTAAGGTTGGCTCCCTTTCATTAAGGTTGATGGAATTATCTAAATCTTTCCAAATATTGGTCGTAAATACAAGGTACCCCCTATAGGTCCACATTATAAAGAACCCCAGGCAGCTACTATGAATTATTCATAGGACAATTCATTTGGCACAGAAGATGTGTTAATATGAAAACAAAGCACATTAGCTAGTTAATTTCAGCAGCTGACTCAGTGTATAATTGAGGGTATTACTGATTACACATTTGTGTTTGGTATGTTCAAAACTCGGTACCCATTCACTTCCAAGCTCTTACTCATTTATCTGTATACATGAATGAACATATGAGTAACTGTAACCATGCAAGTTTGATAAAAGGAACTGACAAATTAACCCCACCATTATCCTCTTTGCAGCTACCATATTTTTAATTTACTAAGAATGACTGTGCTTTCCTAAGTTTCTGATGTGGCGATTAGTTTTCCTTTAACCTGTAATAACAGTTATGAAACTGGAATTGTGATGTTTCTATCAAGTTACAGCCACACATCTTGAGATGATTTAAAATTTTTACGTTGATCTCTTAAAATCACCATATGCAATTGTCCCATCAATTTTTCCTAATTTCCCACCCATCTCTACATCAAATACACTGGAAATTTATCTTTAAAATAAAGAGATGTTAAGAGCTGTAGAGGAGTCTACTGAGCAATGAAGTGGCACAGTAGATACAGCAGGGGTTGGAGTTACGAAAATCTGAGTTCAAATCCAGCCTCAAACACTTAACTAGTTATGTCACTAAACTTGTCTGTCTCACCAGATCATGACAAAAAAAAGTGATCCACTGGAGAAAGAAAAGGCAAACCACTCCAGTATTTTTGCCAAGAAAACCACATAGACAATATGGCCCATGGGGTCACAAAGAGTTGGATGCGACTGAATGACCAAACAACAAAAGGAGACTGATAGTCAAGTCATCTCACTTTACTAATGAGAAATGTAGCTCAGGGGAGGTTAAATCATTTGCCCAAGATCACAAAAATAACTTAGTGGCAGGACAGGGGCCAATCTCTTGCATCAGTATTATTTCCAATGATTCACACATTAGAGTTACACAAAATCGTACGATTATTTAGCCTAACCCCAATTTACAGATATCAAGGATCTTACCCAATATCACATCATAGCTTATAAAGGTTTCCTGATTCCTACCCCAGGGTTTTTTCCCACTATGCCAAGCAGCTTTCCTAAATGAAGACTGAAGCAAATAACTTAAATTTCATTCAAGACTTTGTCACTGAACTTCAGAAATATACCAGTTTTACTAAGGTCAATGCATCTGTACCTAGGAGAAACTGCTATGACACTTTTTTTTTAAATCAAGGGAGGGTAGAAAATAATGATTAGGGGCAGCTAGGTGGCACAGTGAATAGAGCACTGACCCTGAAGTCAGGAGGATGTGAGTTCAAATCCGGCCTCAGACACTTGACATAAAAACTAGCCGTGACTTTGGGCAAGTCACTTAACCCCAATTGCCCTCCAAAAAAAAAAAAAAAGAAAAAGAAAATGACTACTTGGCAATTTATGTGTACTGATTTCTCTCCAGTCTTCACTTGCTTTTTTCCTTCATTCAAAATGATATGCTCAATAAACTAAAATCTGATTAAGATTTCCATTGATCCTACACTTCACTCTTTCTAATAGTCATGCGTCTTCCCTTTCCTCACTCCCCAGCAATTTTAACTCTCAAATATTCCTTGCTTGATTTAAGAGTTAAAAAGCATTGAAGGTCAATACACCAAGCTAAAGAGCTTTCATTTACCCACTCCACCAAGGGAAACCCTTTGATCTCTGTTTCATTATGCACAACAAATCAAAATATGCCCATTTACAAAAAACTTGGCACAAAACTCTGAAGGATGTTCCTGTAATAGTAAGCACATATACAGTCTGACCTATGGTTAATTACTTTCAGCTACATGGTCCATTTCTGTTTGGGATGTTGTCTTTGTAGTCAGGTCAGAAAAACGTATCTGTCTTTCCAACATATCCATCTATCCATCCAATACATGCATTCAGTTTTGATTGATGAACAATCTATGTACTCTACTTATCTACATCAGCCACTGATATCAAATGGACTTTAAGATTACCATGTGGCTCCATGAAATCTGGTTGATTGAATGAATATAGACACAACACTATACAACACAAACATCCAAATGTGGTGACATTTTTTTAAATTGTTAAACTCTAACCCTTTGCCTTAAGCAGTTATACTTTTTAATGGGAAATTGATTAAGCAGAGAGCTGAATTTGGATTTTTGGTGTTTTTTAATATCTGGGTACAACTTTTTTTCCAAGGAACTCTTAATGGTTTACCAACGATCAAACTATGACTCAAATTTAAAACTGTCATAAAACTCAGTCAAACTTTGCTCATTTTAATTTAACTTGGTGTCAAGATGAATTAATGAAAAGTCTAAATTACAAAGTATTTGGGAAGGAAGTTTCATTTTTTTCATTTACGTAGAACAAATCCAGCTAGTTATGCTTCAGTAACTCACTAAGATAATCTACACAATATGAGGACTCCTGGAAGGAAATTTTTTTTATCTTGAAATATTCCCTCCAGGAAATGAAAATGTTAGGTGGAAATTCTGGCTCTGATACTTATTACTGGAATGACTGCATAAGTCACTACTATCACTATAGGCCTCACAGTCTGTTCATACATAAATTTAGGAAGATGAACTGGATGATCTCTAAGGTCTCTCCCTTCTAGCTCAAAAACTTTATTTATCATCTTGTTCTAATATATTAGGCTGCTTACCAAACTGGCCATTCATAAATACATGGTACAGTGGAAAAAGTGCTGGATTTGGAGTCAGAGGACCTGGTTTCAAATTCTGGTTGTTACTTAATACAGGTATGACCTTCAGAAACATAATTAAGACTTTGGGACCATAGTTTTCTTCCTTTGAAATCACAAAAAATAAGAAAGAAATCAATTAATGGATCCTGATTTAATGAGTTATTGATGTAGCAAAACAAGTACCTAAAAGAGAGGTATTAATTAAACCACATAGCAGCAATGTTCCAGAAAGCTCCTGAACCAAATAAAAATGTAATTTGGAAATATGTAACAAAATAAATCAAATACAATAGAACACTGATAATGTTACGACGTGGTTTTCTAAGTCAATGTGTCCCATGGGGATCCTTCTGTAGTTTAGCGGCTTCCATTTCTATGTGACACCAGTGATCTAGATTCAAGATTCAGTGCTTACCACAGGGCCTGGGATATAGCCGGCACATAATCAATGTTTACTGATTGACTGATCATAGATTTAGAGTTGAAGAATCTTTAGTGATCATTTGGTCCAAAGTCCAAAGAAGTTAAGTGATTTATTCGCCACACAAAGAGTCAATAGCAGAGTCTGAATTTAAACCTGTATCTTCTGACTCCCAAATTAAATGTTCCATTGCAACATTTTACTCGTCTAAAGGTATTACTATCCCTCAAATGGAGCTTGGTTAAGTAAAATGATGGAAAAGCATTTTTCTAATATCTATTTTTCACCAATTTCTCTGAAAAAAAACATAAAAAAATGGTGATAGTAGCACCTGAAGGTATTTTCCAAAAAGAAAATGATAAAATCCCTTTGGTTACTGTCACAATATAAGTTCTACTAAAAATTTCTAGGAAACCTTGGAATATATAGAAACACAATTTTATGTATCCTCTATTTGAAATATATATGTGTGTATATACACATACATGCATATATGATTACATATACACATAATTTTGTGAAAGACAGCAGATCTCCAATACAATTTATTTTTCTCTTCTCCACAGGGGATAGAGCCATAAAGCAGCAGAATGCCAAGAACCATGAGAAGTGCCTTGGAACTTAACAGGGAAATCGAACTTCATATCTTTATAAGCATATTCCATTGTGAACAAGAGATTTATTTTTGCAGACTGACAGATTCTTCCATAATTCCTTCAACTTGTGTTTTGTATATTGTCAATACTCTTATACCTGCCAGTTCTACTTAATGTTTTCTTTTCAATGTTGACACTCCACTATACATGTAGTACTCCTAAATACTGAATATAGGGTTCAGCCAGAAGAATACCATTTTCTTTACTGATCTGGAAATTTCAAACACCATTCTTTTGAAAGATAAGAATTCACAAAATAATCTGTTATAACAGAATATGGTGAAGTTTCATGATAATTTACCACTTTTCTAATCTTCCTGGAGTCTAGTTTAAAATTGCATGAAAAATACAAAAGAAAAGTGAAAAAAATCTTCTGGAAACAAGAGGAGTGTGAATTTGTGTGTGTGGAGGAAATTCCACCTAACCTAATTTTTTTTTGTATAATACTTGTATAAAACATTCCAGCTAATGTGCAATATGTAAATACTGTATATAAGCATAAGTAATAAATGAAATGTTTGGTATAGTACACTGTTCTCCCTATGAGTTCCTTCACTCATAATGTGTTCAGTATTGTGTGTATAAGAATTTTAATATCAAATAATCTTAATGACAGTTATACCATGGAGTAAGAAATAGGAAAAAAAAAAAGAAACGATGTAGGGTTTCTTAGAACCTCTAATTTCAAGTAACAAAATGAACAAATGGTATTCTTATAAACAAGGTATAATATACTGTAAGCATAGTTTCTCGGGAAGGCAAAATAAATTATCTAATAAAGGATATGAATGAGATTAATACAGCAACAAATACTACAAGTGCTCTATCATTTAGCACTCTTCACAGATGATTTAACAAGCCTAGAAAGAGAATTATAAACAACTTTTGGTATCATTAATTTTAATATACTTCTTTCTATGCCCTTCCAAGAGATAAAAATTCTCTTCCTAAAGGTTTTTGCAAATTTCAAGTTATACCAGGTCAACATACAAAATATAACTAAAATAGGGGTGTGGCTAGGAGGTGCAGTGAATAGAGCAAGAGCCCTGGAGTCAGGGGGACCTGAGTTCAAATTCGGCGTCAGACACCGAACACAAAACTAACGGCATGACCTTGAGCAAGTCACTTAACCCCAACTGCCCTACCTTCCCCCCTCCAAAAAGCAAAAAACAAAAAACCTAAAATCAGTCAGCAATAAGAGGAAAAGAAAGTACAGCAACACAATTTGAGAGCTAAAGGAGAGCTCTGACATCATCAAACGTGAGCTGACCATAATTTCAACAAGAATTCCTAGAATCAAGGCAGCTAGGTGGCACAGTGCATAGAGCACCAGCCCTGGAGTCAGGAGGAGCTGAGTTCAAATCCAGCCTCCGACACTTAACACTTACTAGCTGTGACCTTGGGCAAGTCACTTAACCCCAACTGCCCCATCCTCCACCTTCCAAAAAAAAAAATTAATTCCTAGAATCCATCAGCAAGCATTATCTGTAATAGGGATAGTAAAAGTCTTCCAAATAAGGTCAGGGATGAAGTAAGGATGTCCACTGCCTTAACTATTCTTCAATATTGTAGTAGGAATGTTATCTGTAGTAATAAGACAAGAAAAAGAAACTGAAGGAATTAGAAGAGGGCAACGAGGAAACAAAACTATCACTCTCTGTAGAGGAAATGATGGTATACTTAGAGAACTATAGAGAATCAACTAAAAAACTAGGTGAAACAATGGACAACTTTAGCAAAATTACAGGATAGGGAAAAAAAAAACCATGTAAGTCATGACCATTTCTATATATTGCCAACAAAACCTAGCACCAAGAAATAGATCCCCAATTGATAAATGGTCAAAGGATATGAACAGGCAATTGTCAGAGGCAAAAATTAAAGATATCTATAAGCATATGAAAAAAGACTTTAAAACACTACTGATTCAAGAAATGCAAATCAAAACAACTTTGAGGTACCACATCTCACCAGCCAGATTGGCTAAGATGACAAAACAGGAAAATGACAAATGCTGGAGAGGATGTGGAAAAATTGGAATACTAATACATTGCTGGTGGAGCTGTGAACTGATACAACCATTCTGGAGAGCAATCTGGAACTATGGCCAAAGGGCTATAAATAACTGCATACCCTTTGACCCAGTAATACTACTGCTGGGGTTGCATCCCAAAGAGATCATAGAAGTGGGAGGAAGACCCATATGTACAAAAATATTTATTGCAGCTCTCTTTGTGGCAGCAAAAAACTGGAAATTAAGGGGATGCCCATCAATTAGGGAACAGCTAAACAAGTTGTGGTATATGAATGTAATGGAATACTATTGTGCTGTAAGAAATGGGG
>CM053595.1:174135140-174195144 GCA_028646575.1 Pseudocheirus occidentalis
CCCCGAAAAAAAAAAAAGCAAAAATAATAATAATAATAATAATTTCCCCTTATTTCCTCACTGTGGAGTATGATTACATAAAATTCACATCACAAACTCCCATGGCAGGGGACACATTTATTTTAACAGCCAAAATATTAAAAGATGGTAAAGATGGACAGAAAGAATATTTGTTCTTCATTATTGCCATCAAACAACTGCTAAATCATTAAAATACTTTTCCTTTACTTTTCACAATGGCCTCAGTCTCACAATGGCAGTTTTCTACTGCCTTCTAAGACATAAAGGTAAATTTTTTTATGATTTTGTTTTTTAATCCCAATTAGACATAAATGAAGCTATCCCAAAAGAAAACTCTATCAAACATTTTAAATAAATTATTGTTACTGAGGTTTCTTAGTTTTCACATGCAAATTTTAGTTTGTTCCATTATATATTTTAAAAATCTAAGGCATACAGTGAGAGTTCTAGCTAGTTTGACAATTATAATTTATTTAATCAAATACTCTTGCTTCACAAATATTTGATTTTCATTATCTTTTAATATTAGAACATATATGAATACTAAATAAATTGAAGAAACAATGGTCTCCAAATGAAGTACGTTATTACTCTTTAATAACACATCAACTGATATACATACATCATTTTTAAGTCGATGTCAATCACTGCTGCCCTTTAGCAATGAGTGTAAGCCTTAATGAGATTTTTCCAAAAATGCTTTGCAGCACCTCACACACTGCTCGTATACAGTCTCAAAGTCGGAGTCATTTCCCTAAAAGCACAGAAAGGGAAAAAAAATAATATTGTTTAAAGTACAGCTGCTTGAAAGTTGTCACTTAACAGGACAGGATAAAAAGGCTGTTTGCCTCACTAAAACACAGAAAAAAAAAATTGAAGCCAGGAAGTACAAATGATACTTACATAATACGGATCTTCAATAATAAGTTGTTTCTGTGGATCATAGCTTCCAAGAAGTTCAATTCTAGCTTTGCAGTTTTTAACTTGATTAACTTTTCTATTCAAATCTCTGTAAAATTAAAGCATCAATTTAGTTTTTAAATCTATGGTTTCAGGTTAAACATGGACATCTGCTAGGGTAATGTGAAATACACATTATTAAAATCCAGCAAAGTGGCCTGGTTTTAAAGCAAAGTAAACACTTAATAGAACTGTATAAATCTTTAAAGGAAATACACAAGCTACTGTTTAACTTGTAATATTTCGTTGTATTTTTATGGTAACTTTTACATAAAAAAGATTCAATTAGAAAACAAAAAAATTTCTGAACTTTAAGATAAAAAAAATTGACAATGATATTCCATAGAGACAGAAGGGTACAAACTAGTCTCTTTTCTGTCAAGTATGATGAGACAACAAGAAAGAATTTCACATACTGAAGCAAAGAACTTCAAAGGATGTTAATGGCTAACTGATTCAGCTCCTTGCTTCTAGGATCTGTAACAATTATCCAATACAGATGGTGATCAATCTTATTTTTAAAGATTTCTTAAAACAATATCAATTTGTTCTTTTCCACTTTTTATCTACCCTCCTCAGGCAATTCTTCCAATCTGTCCCCATATTACATTTTCTGTGCTTCTAAACCTCTATCACACCATTTTTCCAATTTCCAATAGGACATATCTAATAGGATAGCCTTAACCCAAAGCATAACCTTAGTCTTATCGGTTCACCCAATAAGCACCCCTCCCCCCATTTTTTTTTTTGCAGTAGACTACAATTACATTCCCACCTTTATTATAGTGTTTTCATTTCTTTGCTTTCCTTTATTCAGCATCCAATATGTAATAAAGTCTTGAACATTCTTCGCAAGGACTCTTGAATATATCTAGTTTCCTTTCTGTTACTCAGTTATTTAAAATAATTGTCACTAGGTCCTATTTCAATAATGTTCTTCTAGTCCAGCTAAGGAAATTACAGTGACTATCTCCTGACTTTTGTAAAACTATAAACTCTCCAGCTTCTTTACTATACTTTCTTTTAACTTGTTTTATTTGAGGAGATTTCTGAGACTTCATTGCTATTATAATTCCTTTACCATATTTAAAAATTTTAAATAATGTAAATAAGCTGAAACTTAAATCTAGAAACTTGAAGTTTATCAGCTGAAATTTGTTCAGTTTCTTTTAGGAAAACAAATCAATCCCTATATGAACTACATCACAAAAGTTAAGTTTTTCAACATAAACTGAAACCATAGTCCATAAAGTTGATTAAAAGATAACATTTTTCTTTTTATTGAGTAGTTCGAATATATTAGGAAAAGGCATTACTATATTCAAAATGGCAAATTGTCCTTTTAAAAAAAAAAACGTCCAAAAAAAAAAAAAAGTCCAGGGGAGGCTAAGTGGCACAGTGAATAGAACACCAGCCCTGGAGCCAGGAGGACCCGAGTTCAAATCCGACCTCAGACACTTAACACAAAAACTAGCTATGTGACCTTGGGCAAGTCACTTAACCCCAATTGCCCCTCCCCCCAAAAAAATTAAAAAAAAAACTGTCCACTGTAGTTAAAAGCATTTTCCTTGGTTGAAGAGGTCTGAGAAACTCAATGTGGAATTTGAAGTCCATGGATGAAATCCTAGTTTTACAACCTATTAGCTGTGTCATTTTGTCATTCTCTGGAGACCTTAATTTCCTCATTTCTGAAATCAAAGGGTATGACTTTAAGGTCCCTTCTACTTCTAGGCCCTTTGGAATAGCTTCACTTTTCTCTAATTCACCTATCTTGCCCAACTTATTTTATCCAGTAATGTTGCTTTATTAATAATATGCCCATCTTGTTTTAGTTATTTCCTCCTTGTATCTTTTCATTTGTCCCTCAATTATCTTTTTCCTTTGTTTCTGCAATGATCTGTGAAACCTTAGTGATCACTTCTCTAAACATAAACACGAACTTAATTAGACACCACCTATTCTTCAATCGAACACAGAGATGCTCTAGGAGGATAAAAAGGTATTAGGTGGTTTGCATGAAGAGAAATTACTTTCTGGAGGAGGGATAGTTAGCTTTTATTTTAATTATTTTCTTTTCTATTACAAATCATAATGACTATTCAAACTGTAAAATATTTGTCACTTATTTAAGATCATTTCACTTTCCTGAAGATAAACCTCAAAGATAGTTTTAAGAATACTCATAATAGGGGCGGCTAGGTGGCGCAGTGAATAGAGCACCGGCCCTGGAGTTCAGGAGTACCTGAGTTCAAATCCGGCCTCAGACACTTAACACAAAAAACTAGCCGTGTGACCTTAGGCAAGTCACTTAACCCCAACTGCCCTCCAAAAAGCTAAAAAAAAAAAAAAAAAAAAAGAAAAGAATATTCATAATATACTCTACAGAGAAGAACAAAAAGACAAAAAATAATCATGGTTATTTTAAAGCAACTATGAAAAAAGAAAACAAAATTAACTTCTACCCAAGTAGTGATAACGCGGAGGTAGAGTAAGGAACACTTTCAAAACAACAAAATAAAACTTTAAGAATACACAATAGATAATTTCTTTGATTTGCCATGCTGCTTTTACATGTCTATGAGTGATTCCATATGCTTCCCCTTACAAAAAAAACACTTGAAATCACACAGGTGGGTTTTTTCTTGCCAAATATATAGAAGAGTTACAGAGTAAGTCTGAATGCAAAGGAAATAAGTACATATAGTTAATAGCTAACGGCTAGCATTTACACAGTACTTACTACATATCAAGCACTGTACTAAGTACTTTACAAATATTACTACATTTAATCTGTTATTTTATAGATCAATAAACTAAGGCAAACATAGGTCAACTGACTTACCCAAGGTTACATAGCTAATTAAGTATGTGAAACTAGTCCCTGACTCCAAGTCCAACCCTGTGCCACTTAGCTCTGCAACTGACATTAAACTATTTTTAAAAAAATGTTACATGTTTAATATGAAATTGGGTTTATTAGAAGTAACTATTTAGTTTTATTTTAAAAATATTCAAATTATCACTCTGTAACCATACTAAAATACTAATTTGAAAGATGAATAAAAATCAAAAGACTCGTGTAAATTAATCAAGACTAAACTTAGTGTTTTAAAATAATGGCAGTATTTGTAGTAAATGTATAAATCATCTCAATGTAATGTGTTTTTGCATATGTGCACACACTTCTCTGCACCAATTTCACTGGCACTTACAACTGATTACACAGCAGTCTATAATGTCGTAATCTTAGAGAGTTGCTATGACAAGGAAATTCATTAACCCACAGTAAATCTGATGATAAGCTTTTTCCAAACTTAGCTATGCTTGGAATGAGAGACAGTCACTCACCAAATCCATTCTTAAAGCTGTTCCATCTTACTAGGATCTTAGTAGGCTCTGGTGATGGGCCTCTTCTAACTTAACTAGGTTGGCCCTTAGACAACTCCCAGAGTCATACTCAGTCTTAACTATCCAACCTAGAATGACTGCTGAATATAGATGCTTTAAAAAATAAGAGAAATCAGTTCAAATATCATCTAAACAAATACATAGACAGTTTATGATTTTTTTATAACGGAGTATTATGGTTTTCACTATAAATACTAAATTGTTTTGCTATGATGTTTAATTACACACAATGTTCATAAATAGTATTCCTGTTATAAAAATCCAATGATATTTTAAGACATATTTTAACAGCTCTGCTTCCCCTACACCTTAAAATGCTAAAGAATAAAAGACCTGCTTCTTTTTTAAAGCAAATGTTGGTTTGATAACATAATCAACATAACAGTCAAGATTTCAACCTTGTCTAAATGTTCATTCTTTAATACGAAACCCTAAAGTTAATGCAGTTGTCAAATTTCTTTTATCAATTAAGACAAACTTAAATCATGTTACTAAATGAGGGGAGGTAAAGAGGGAAATTGTAATGCCTATGACTCATTGTATCAACATCATGCAACCCTGATTCAGAAAGCATAAATCTTATTACATAAAACAGTGTAACACAACCTGCCTTTCTTCAAATTAAATCATACTAACTGAACTTTTCCTTATCTTACCATGCATCTTCTTATAAATATGTCTATCTGTCAATTCTGAATTACTCTGGGCTTACTGAAAATAAAACTCTGTACATTATGACCCCAACTTACAAAAAAAATTGATCATAAGTCACTGCTGGCAGTGTATTATCTGACCTATTTACTGGCGTAACATAAATGGAAATACTTTTAAAACATTGTTACAGAATGTGATTACCTCAAATTGCTTTCATCCATACATAGTATATAATCGAAAGTCAGGAAATCTTCTTTGGTAATCTAGAATTGAATAAAAAGTTAAAAATATAAGGCTTAGTAACTAAGACTATCTAGCAGACCTGCTCCCCAGTACACAAATAATCATCTACATGAATAACTTATCAATACAGCAATGTTATATAGTAACTAACTCTAAGAAATCAGAGTACGATAAATGAAAGGGGCTTCAAGAATCCTCCAAATGAGTCAATTTTCTTGAGTACTCTCCTTCACTTTCTTGAGTGCTCTGCTCACTGTTACCTAACCACCCCAAGCATAACTATTTTATATGAAGAAATTGAGGATGATATTCATAAAGACTTACCCACAGTCACAAACTATGAAGTTTGTCATGTATTACGGAGCTCCTACTTGATATTAACAAGTACTAAAACAGCACATAAAGTATATAAAGTATAAAATCTATTTTTTCCATTTCAGGGTTTTTTTTTATTTTTTTCCCTTTTTTTGGAGGGGGGAAGATAGGGCAATTGAGTTTAAGTGATTTGCCCAAGATCACATGGCTAGTAAGTATTAAGTATCTCAGGTAGGATTTGAACTCAGGTCCTCCTGACTCCAGGGCCAATGTTCTATCACTGCACCACCTAGCTGCCCCCATTTGAGTTTCTTAGTAATTAATTCAATTCAGCCAATCTATGAGAGATTCCAGGAACACAAAGATAAAATAAAATAATCCTCTTCCTCAAGGAGAATATATTCCTCTGGGGTGGAAACACTATACAACAAAGTTAAATAAATGTATATACAGAGTAAAATACTATTATGGTGAAAGCATTAGGATCTAGAGCAGAATCAAGAAAAACTTGGTGTAAGAATGGCACCTCAGCCATGTTTTGAAGGTTAGTTAGTAGGAAGCAGAGACTAGGAAAGGATGGCTCACTTTTGCAAAGGCACAGAGAGGTAAGAAGATAGTTTGTTGTAAATAGTGAATAGCAGACAAGTTGGACTGAACAGGAAGTACATGATGGGCAGTAATATGAAATAAGATTGGTGAGGTATCTGGAAGACATAGAACTAAAGGACTTAAATACCCAGCTAGTTAGAATCCAATAAAGATTTTTGAGTAGAGGATAATATTTCAGCTTATTATAGGTTCCAAGATGGTAGGGCTGTTTTATTTTCATCTTTGAATTCCTATATATGTATTTGGGGGTACAAATTTCTGTCAAGCACCTTTGTTTCTGAGGAATTGAACAAATATTTATCAAATTGAATGGTCTGATCTGTGTCTTAAGAATACCAAGTAGGTAGCTGAATTGAGAAAAGAATGCTGATGGGAGCAACTAAAAGCCAGGAAGCCAATTTACAAGAAGTATAATAACAAGAATTGATTTTGGGGCAGCTAGGTAGTGCAGTGAATAGAGCACTGGCCCTGGAGTCAGGAAGACCTGAGTTCAACTCCAGCCTCAGACGCTTAACACTTACTAGCCATGTGACCTTGGGCAAGTCACTTAACCCCAATTGCCCTGCCTTCCCCCTCCAAAAGAAAAAAAAAAAGAATTGATCTAATCTATTTAGCTCATTATAATTTTCAATATATTTAACTCAACAATGATACAGAGTTGACGATCTAAGTAGCATAACTAATTTTTTTTTTTTGGAGAGCAATTGGGGTTAAGTGACTTGCCCAAGATCACATGGCTACTAAGTGTTAAGTGTCTGAGGCCAAATTTGAACTCAGGTCCTCCTGACTCCAGGGCCAGTGCTCTGCTCACTGTGTTACCTAGCCACCCCAAGCATAACTATTTTATATGAGGAAACTGAGGCTGTTATTCATAAAGACTTACCCACAGTCACAAAGCTAGAAAATGGAAGAGTTAGAACTTAAAACCAAATGTCCTGAATTCATATAACCTTCTACTGTCTTATGCTACCTATTCAATATGGGTAATTTTAAATTAATTTCAACTTTTGTTTAAAGAAAAATATAAATTCTGCCTCTTCAAGTCTCATATTTCAGCCTCCTAATTTTTTCATAACAATTACATCCAATTCAATTGTTTGCTAATGAATGCACCCTCTAAATTTATATGAAAGGAGGCAGCTACATAGTGCAGTGGAGACCTGGAGTCAGCAACCCAGTCTCAGACACTTGTTAGCTATGTAACCTCTGACAAATTACTAAATCTTTGTCTCAGGTTCTTCAACTGCAAAATGGGCATAATAATAAAACCTACCTCCCAGGTTTGTTGTGAGGCTCAAGTGATATATTTGTAAGACCCTTAGCATAACACCTCACAAACAGTAGGTGTTATATAAATGCTACTATTGTTATTAATAATAATAACTTATTATTGAGACACTTTGGAACAGGTGTTTTTAATAAATGATTGCTGATTAGATTAACTACTTCAAATAGGAAATATAAATTATAAAACCTATCTTATAAATTCATATCATTATAAATAATAGAAAAATCACTACATCAACAAGTACACTCTAACAAGGTCTCATGAAAATCACTCCTGAGCTAGCAATAACATTAACTCAAAGCCCCAAACATTAGAAAAGGATCTATATAATCTCCAGACATAAGATATTCTAATCAATGTTAGAGTCAGTTATGACTCCAGAAGACCATGAAGCATGATTCCTACTCTAAGCAGTAAGATGAAAAATTAAAGATACTAGAATAAGAAATACATTTTCAAATGGGGCCAATGCACCAATCTTTTCTGCTTGATTACACTTCTTATTGAAAGGTAACGGCATAAAGAACCAGTCTCAGAACTGAAAAGACCTGAGTTCAAGTACTGCCTCAGATATATAACAAGCAGTATAGCCCTAGGGAAGTCACACAATCTCTAAATATCCTCGACAATTCTCTACTACTATAAGTTGAAGAGAGAGAACCTACATTAGTAGATATGGACTTCTCACCCAGAACTTGTACCGATGAAGTCAGCCTGTAACACTACATGAAAGATGTAGGTATAAAGCAGATAATCTATTAAATGAAAACTACTGGGTTAGAAAATGTTGATGATAAAATTTCAAAAAGTCATATGCCTCATTTGGACAGAGAACTAGATGAATTTTTTAACTGTTATTCTATACTAAGTTTCTTTATCTTTTTTTTTGGTAACATGGTAATTGTTAGTAGTCTAGAAAAACTCATGGATCCCTTTTTAGAATGTTTTTAAATGCATAAATAAAATATAAAGGAAAAGCAACTATACTTAAAATATAATAATTATCAAAATATTTTTAAAAGAAAAAAGTTCATAGGTACAATATTAAGAACCTCTATCAACTATCATTTTTTTTGTCATTATCATCATCATTATACTACATATATTAACACTATCTCCACAAAGTCCTATTCTGATGGCTCATGGTGTTATGGAGATCACCCTTGGGTATGCCAGGCTATGCCTTGCGTTAAGAGTGGAGTCATGAAACAGACTGTGCCTAAGACCAGTTAAAGAACAGGTAAGTTCATCATTAGGGAAGCCTTCTGCTCTATAACCCTATTAAAAAAAGAAACATATATAATTCAAACCCAATGCAGCCTCCTTCTGCTTCTATAATAGTGGTAGAAAAAAGAAGCATATGGTGCTAAGAATCAGTTTTTATGTTATCTATAAAGATTAACTTGGCTGATGGTACACTACATATGAGCTATTTATCCTACAATCACTCAACAAGACATACCACTACTGGAACTGATTCATACCAATCTTGATATTCTCACTAAAAACAAAACCAGAAGACAGAATCTGCAGCTAACTGGAAGGATGGCTCATGGGTTCTCTTTGAGTATGAAATAAAGGATTTGATGGAGTTGGTTTTATTATGTGTCTACTGACAAGAAAAAATTATTTCATAGAACATTTGATCATTTCATATTAAAGTACTCATGGGAAGTATTTGCAAAAAAGACTACCCTAAGTATAATTTTCACTTGTGTAACATCTCTTACAAGAATTCTAAGGGAGAGAAATACTAGATAGAGATCAATGAGAAGAACCTTTAAATCAAATAATACATACATTTTGATACTTAATGCCTTCAACGCAAAGAGAAGAATAGTAAGGACAATATAAACATATGCTGTAAAATATGGTTCAGGAATAAAGAATGAAAAGAACTAAAGTCTTAATGAATATGTAGAAACCTCACATCTATAAAATACATCTTCTGAGCAGAAGATTATAATGCAGTGGACATGCTGAGCAAAGAGTAACATGATAAAAAATAAGACTGATTTTAATGGACAGGAAAATAATTTGTTACTGATATAAACCACATCTGAATCAGCTATCTTTATACAGTCAGGTCAAAAATTTGATAGAGCAAAGATAAAAATTAAGAAGGCTTGAATAAAAAAAAATAGAAAAGAAAAAGGCATACAATAAAACTAATTCCAACTTGACCAATTTAAACAAGATGAAAAATAGTAATCTGTTATCTGAAAAGACATCAATACCAATTACAATAATTTTATACAGAAGTTTAATTGGTGCAAACCAACTGCATAAAAAGGAGACCAAAAATACTAAGAACTGCCCAACTTAGCAAACATAAGACTTACATGTCAAGTAGAGAGATATGGTAGAAAAGAATAACGCTAGTTTCAAAACAGAAACATATTTGAAAACTGTTATGGGGAGAATGTTAAAAGATTACATAAGTCATAGGACCTCAGAACCGTGAGACACAGTGAAGGGAAAAACTATTTAAGGAAAACTTGACAAGGCACAGTAAACAACAATCACCTTGAGGGCAATGACAAATAAAACAAGAAAGTGGAGAATAAACACACTGATAACCAGTCATGTCATATAAAAAGAGAATGATGAGAAACCCCATTATGAATGAGAAATTCATGGGAAAATACAGACAAGAGCTGAGAAAGATGAACAAACAGGGATAGTTTGATGGGTGGTGACCTCTATCATTAGAGGGAATAAGCATAATCTAGAGATCACAAGATCATTTGAATATCTGAAACCATTTAAGTATTCTATTTAAATTGTTATGAAGATTAAAAAAAAATAATCTGGCGGTAGCTAGGTGGCGCAGTGAATAGACCACCAGCCCTAGAGTCAGGAGGACCTGAGTTCAAATCCCACTTCAGACATTTAACACTAGCCATGTGACCTTGGTTAAGTCACTTAACTCCAACTGCCCTCCCTTTCCCCCTCCAAAAAGGAAAAAAAAATTGTCATTCAGCAAGTAATCAGCAAAAGAATTTTTGTTATCTCATGTTCCTAAGGTCACAGCTAACTTCAAAGTGCTTTGGAGTAAGTTTCATATTAAACTTCTAAACATTTTCCACAAGAAACGAGAAGTTCAAATTTTTAAATTTCTATTCCATCTATTCTATAAATAATTGAATGATTCCAATTTTTGGTTAATTATAGTTATGTATTTTCTTCAAGAAACGATCTGGAAACTGGCAGAGAGCTATAAAACCATGAAAGATTTTTAAGTGTTGTAATAACTGAGAGAAAATTTGTCTGAATCACTTTCATTTGAGGATAATCAGCCTAGTGATATCCTACAAACTTCACTGAAGTCATCCTACTCAGATATATCATCCTATCCTGAAGCTGACCCTGGGTTCATGAAAGCAACAGCAAAACAGCTCTGGCAGGCCTGTCAAGCTAGTAAACTTCAAATACAGGCCTAACAAAGAACTGTGTATCTCAGAGTATGACTCTAGCAAGGTTCAGAAAGTCTTATCACCAGAAGGCTGGTCACTAAATAATATTATTTGGTTATAAAAGCTAAAAAAATCCATAGTGAAAAGAATAAAACTACATCAGTAAAAGTGTGGAGTCTTTGAAGTAATGAATCAATCAGCAAGCGTTTAATACAAACCTATGCCTGTACTAGGGATTGGGAATACAAACAAAGAATGAAACAAACCTCGCTCTCAATGAGTTTAAAAGATTGTCCACGAAATAAAGTAAAAATCTAGAGAAACAGACAGGATTTCACAGAATAACAAACCTTGTTGAAGAGGAACAGAGAGCACTAACCCAAGGTGGAACTATGAAGAAAATTAAAGCAACATGAAAAATAATCCAATTTTTAAAGGGTAGCATAGAGGGTGGGAACTGGACCTGCGTTCTTGTAAGTATAAAAAACTCCTAGGTGAGGCAACTCCCTCTATTTATGCAAGTTTGCATCTTATAGGCTTAAGAGACCTGCCTAGAACACTTAAAAATTAAGTGCCTAGCCCAGGATCATAGTACTTATTTCTATGGCATCTTTAAGTAGTACCTAAAAATTATGACAAGTTAAAATACTCAAAAGCTTTTTTAAAAGCATTGAGAAAGAACAGAAAAATAATTACAGGACAACGAGAAAGAATGGACTCAAGAATTTGTAAAAAACAGAAAAGTGAAGAAAAGATGGTAAATTAGAGGCAGTGACACAATTGACTTTCCCAATATTCCCCTCCAAACAACTTTAAAATAACACTTCAAAGGAATTTTGGAGTAGCAGAGCCAAAAAGAGATCCAAAGTAAACATTTTTGTAGCCTAAGGTAACTTAGGAATTCAGCAGGAGAGGTCCTACCAGGCTAAGAACCAGATCAGAGCACAGAAGCAACACAGCTTGGCAAAAGAGTCACATAAGTTATGAAGAAAATATTACCTTAAAAAATAAAATTGGTCAAATGGGGGGAAAAAAGGTACAAAACTCACTAAAGAAAATAATTCCTTAAAAATCAGAAGTGAAAATTAATCACTCAATGAGACATCAAGAAACAAAGAAAAAATAGAAGAAAATATGATTTTTGAAAAATTGACCTGAAAAATAGATGAAGGAGAGATAATTTAGGATTTATTAGACTACTGGAAAGCCATAATAAAAATTTTTAAAAGAGCCTAGACATTATATTTCAAGAAATTATAAAGGAAAGCTACCCTGATAGCTTAGATAGAGAAGGTAAAACAGAAACTGAAAGAATACACCAATTGCCTCCTGAAAGAGATTCCAAAATGAAAACTCCCAGGAATGTTACAAATTCCAGAGCTCCCAGGTCAAGAGGAAAAAAAGCAATTCAAATATCAGGAAGCCATAGTCAGGATCACAGAAGATTTAACAACTTCTACATTAAAGGAGTGGAGGACTTGGAATATGATATTTCAGAAGACAAAGGAGCTAGCATTAAAACCAATAACCTATTACGCAAAACTGATTGGATCTTTAATGAAATAGAGGACTTTCAAGCATTCTTATGAAAAGACCAAAACTGAATAAAAAATATGACTTTCAAATACAAGAGTCAAGAGAAGCATAAAAATATAAACAGAAAAGAGTAATCATAAGGGATTCAATAAAATTAAAATATTTACATTCTTATATAAGAAGATGATGTATATAGCTTCTAAGAACTTTATCATTATTATGGCATTTGGAAAGATTCAACACAGACAGAAGGCATGAATAGAATCAATAATGTTGGGATAATTTCTAAAAAAAGAAAAACATGAAGAGATGGGAAGAAAGGATGCACTGGAAGAAGGGGAAAGGGAGAAGTAGAATGGCAAAAAATTTTTCTCACATAAAAGAAGGGCATAAGGAAGAGTTTTAAAATAGAAGGGAAAAGAAAGGCAAAGGGAGAAGACAGACAGGCAATATGAAATCTCACTACCATCAGAAATGGCTCAAAGAGGGAAAAAATACATATAGACATTCAGTTCAGTAAGAATGAGGGAAAGAGGATAAGAGAGGGAGGTCTAGTGAAAGATGAAAAAAGGAAGAATAGATTAAGAGAGGCAGTGGTGAGAAGCAAAAAAGACTTGAGGAAGAACAGGAAAAAGAGAAAGAGAGAAGATTAAACTGAAGAAAATAGGATGGAGAAAAAGAATTAGCAATCATCACTGTGAATGTTTATAGAAGTTCATCCATAAAATACAAGCAGGTAGCAGAATGTATTAGAAACCAATTCAAGGGGGCAGCTACATGGTGCAATGAATAGAGTATTGGCCCTGGAGTCAAGAGGACCTGAGTTCAAATCCGACCCCAGACACTTAACACAAAACTAGCCATGTGACCTGGGGCAAGTCACTTAACCCCAATTATCCTACCTTCCCCCCTGGGGGAAAAAAAAAAGTAAACTTTTGGGGGTGGCTAGGTGGCACAACAAATAGAGCACTGGCCCTGGAATAAGGAGGATCTGAGTTCAAATCCAATCTCAGACACTTAATGCTTATTAGCCATGTGACCTTGGGCAAGTCACTTAACCCCAACTGCCCTGCCTTCCCCCCTCTACAAACGAAAAAAAAAAAGAAAAAAGAAATCTGAATTCAAAACAATATTTACAAGAGACACTCTTGAAAGAAAAACACACAGTTAAAAAAGACCTAATTAAAAGAGATAATCCGGGAAACGACATATTGCTAAAACAATAAAGCTATATAAAAAATTATAAAAAAAAAAAAAATGTTTTAAAAGTTTCTCTGACAAAGGCCTCATTTCTAAAATATATACATAACTAAGTCAAATTTATAAAAATAAGGGTCAATCCATGATTGATAAAGAGTCAAAGAATGTGAACAAATAGTTTTCAGAAGAAGAAATCAAAAAAATGCTCTAGATAACTATTGATTCAAGAAAAGCAAATTGAAACTAAGGTACCACTTCACACCTATCAGAAATGACAAATGCTGCAGGGAATATAGGACAATAGGTATACTAATAAAATGGTGGTGGAGTTGTGAACTGGTCCAAACATTCTGGAGAACAATTTGGAACAATGTTCAAAGGACTATAAAACTGTGCATACCCTTAGACCCAGTAATTCCACTGTCCCAAAGAGATCAAAGAAAAAGGTGAATAAAGGACTTATATACACAAAAATATTTGTAGCAGCCCTTTTTGTAGTGGGAAAGATTTGGAAATTGAGTTTACCAACTGAGGAATGACTGAACAAGCTGTGGTATATGATTGTGATCAAGTATTATTGTACTTTAAGAAATGATGAGGTGGGTGGCTTAAGAAAGAAAAAAAACAACATGGGAAGACCTTTGTGAAGTTATACAAAGTGAAATTAGTAGAACCAGGAGACCATTGTGCACAGTAAAAGTGATGTTGTAACAATGACCAGCTGTGAAAAACTTGGCTATTCATAGTGATGCAAGACAATTCCAAAGGACTCATGATGAAAAAATGCTATCCACTTCCAGAGAGAACTGATGAAATGAGCACAAACTGAAATATAATTCTCTTGCTTTCTTTTTTTATCTGTTTTTGTGTGTGATATGGCTAATATGGAAATGTTCCCTTCATGATTTCACATGAATAACTGATCATCTGCTTGCTTTCTCAGAGGAATAGGAGAAAGGGAAAGAATTTAGAACTCAAAATTTAAAAAGAACATCAAAAATAGATAAATAATTTAAAAAAGAAAAATGAATTTATAAAAAAGTTAATTTAAAAAAAACTTCTGAAAATAACCCCATTTTCATTAAAATTCAAATGTAGTAAGTAGCGTTAAGATAATCCCCACCACAAAGAATTGGAAATTGAGAGGCTGTCCATCATTTAGGGAATGGCTGAACATGTGGCATAGGAATGTAATGGAATACTACTGTGCTATAAGAAATGATGAGCAGGCAGATTTCAGAAAAACCTGGAAAGACTCACATGAACTGATGGTGAGTGAAGTAAGCAGAACCAGAACATTGTACACATCAACAGCAACATTGTGCAATGACTATGATAGATTTAGCTCTTCTCAGCAATACAATGATCCAAGACAATTCCAAAAGACTTGTGATGGAAAATGCTAACCACATCCAGAAGAACTACAGAGTCTGAATGCAGATTAACGCATACAATCTTCACTTCTGTTTTTTGTTTGTTTTTTGTCATGGTTTCTCCCTTTTGTTCTGATTCTTCTTTCACAGTATGAGTAATATGGAAATATGCTTACCAGGATTGTACATGTGCAACCTATATCAGATTGCTTGCTATCTTGGGGAAAGAGAGTAAGAGGAAAAAAAAACCTGAAACTCAAATTTTACAAAAATGAATGTTGAAAACTATCTTTACATGTAACTGGAAAAAAAATAAAATACTATTAAGGAAAAAAAAACTAAATTTGGTGACAAAGTCATAAAGATCAGTGTCCTTTTTATAAAACAAATTATGAGATAACCAAATTTCAACAAACATAAATATTTGAGCATATAATTGAAAGAAAAAGAATATTATATATGGAAAAAAATCATGCCCACCAGTGAAAGAAATCAGAAAGGATGAAAAGGTAAAAAATATTTGATCTCACATCTAATGCAAATTTCCACTTTTAGAAAGGCTTAAATCTTCTAGATACTTCCTCCACACATAATTAGTACATAGACTAGACTAGGGGTGGGGAACCTGCAGCCTCAAGGTCACAGGGTCCCCACCCCTGGACTAGACTATAAAAAACAGAAGCCAGAAATTAAGAGCTATTAGCATTTAATGCAAAAAAAAAATCATTAATTCAATATTAAAGAGTTTGATAAATAATGATTAAATTCATAAAGCTGAAATTTAGCTTACTCTAATGGAACATTGTGTAAATTTTTATCTTTAAATTAGCAAAACATGTTTCTATGGCAATTTTATGTTGTGAATTTCCTGACTCATATCTGTACATTTAAAAAGCATATGATACTCATTTTAAAGGTCCAAAGTAATTAACGTATTTATAAAAAGGAGTTAAGAAAATATGGTAATTTAAGTCAATTATTATTTATAAGTAATAAATACTTTCCCATCTCTAAGTGGAGTTTACTAATCATTAATTTTTTTTGCTGTTGTTTGTAAATTGCTTTACCGACAAATGCCTGCCATTTCCTATAACCTAGAAAACATGAAAATCAAAAGAAGCATGAAAATATCCCAGAGGACATGAGGTGCTAGCAGAAAGATATCAGGATACTAGGAGTACAGTGGTATTGGATGTGCAATGATGGAGAATCCTATGAGAAGCCTAGTACTTCTTTTATTTAGCAACTCAGGCAAATCTAACTCTAGCTTTTGTAGTACCTTTCTCCTAATGAACAAGCATTTACTTTACTACCTAAAGAGTTTGATTCTCTCATCTATGCTTCTTCCTTTTCAGTGGTATAGATAATTTCACAATAACTCACTATAATGCTTAGCACTGTGACTGACACATAAATAGGTGCTGAATAAATGTTAACTGAATGATTTCTTATACTCCAATTTGCTAAGAAGGAATTTAAAGTAAAGATATTCAAAGTAAAACTAAAGTCAATAAAAGTTTTTCTATTAAGTGTGCTGGATATTATTAAAATTCTTTCTACTTAAATTCATGCTGTCTAGATGTCACCTTAATTATCTGACATTCATTTCTAAGGCCAAGTTTGTATCAAACAGGCAGCCTGAAGGCTGAAACAAAAAGCTATTGTTTTCAGGCAGTGCTTTTTTTTTCCTTTTTTGTTTTTTAGGAGGAGGAAGGCAGGGCAACTGGGGTTTAATGACTTGCCCAAGGTCACACAGCTAGTGTGTCAAGTATCTGAGGCCAAATTTGAACTCGGGTTCTCCTTACTCCAGGGTCAGTGCTCTATTCACTGTGCCACCTACCTACCCCAATAATGCTTCTTAACCTAGGATCTTTGAACACGTGTGTGTGTATGTGTGTGTTTGTGTGCGCACGAGCGCACTGAGAGAAGTTTAGTTTAACATAATTGATTTCATTTGTATTCCTATGTATTTAAATGTTATTCTGAGAAAAGGTTCCATTGGCTCCACCAGATTGTCAAAACGGTCTATGGCAAAAAAATGAGTAAAGGGCTCAGCTTCAAAGTGTAACACCAAATAAAAATTAGAAGAAAAAGTAATTATGATCAGATGATCTGAACTAAAGAAAAATGTTTCACATACTTTCCATACCTAAAAGTACATCTAAATACAAAAACAGACTACATGGAAATTTATAATTAAATTCAAAAACAAACCTTAATTTTTCAAAACAAATTGTTTGCTGTTTTAACAAAAGTCATGTTTTACAAAAAACAAGCAAGCTGTTTCCCAGCTCCAAGAATGTTTATCCAAATGTTCCAAGACAAGATTACACATGCAAACATAACAGGATTAATAACTGGTTTCTGAAACCATCATCACCAAATTACAATTTTAAACCAGCCTTGTAGAAACCTTGTAGAAATCACTACAAAGCAGATACTGAACACATACTGATTGAATAAATGTAAGGTGTCAACAAATGTCATACAGTGGAAAGCTAGTTAACTCTTATTAAAGGAAGTTCTACATTTCTTATACCCTCAAGTTATAAAGGGTTCATCTGCCTCTGGCTAACCTAGCACTGCCACATTCCCAGCTCAAACTATGTTCTAATCCAGGGATGGGGAAACCTGTTGCCATGTGTGACTTTCTAGGTCCTTGGGTGCAGCCTTCTGACTGCATCCAAGTTTTACAGAACAAACCCTTTTATTAAGGTCACATGTGGCCTCAAGGCCATGGGTCCCTTTTCTAACCTCTCACTGGCTGACAATATATCTGCATATCTTGTACCCCTTGTCACAAAGGATATTAGAAGCCCTCCTAAATTAGAGACAATACAAGGCAGTCAAAATTAACACCCAAATGCTTCTTCCAGATAGTCTCAAAAGACAGAAAAGAATAGTGAAAACAGGAGAGCTTTAGGAAGAAATCGCTTAAGACCTTTTGTCTCACAGATTTATGAAAGATTTCCAACAAAGGAATACATGCACAGACATGTACAGTCTAAAGGAAAAATTCCACTGTATAACTTACATAACAAAAGCTGCATACTATTTCTTTGTACAATGAAACTTTTATAAACAATGAAAATGTAAGAAAAAGACTCCTCAAATACTGAAAAGCATACATTTGATCCTGATTTCTATTTAACTGAAGAGTTCTCCATAATTATCTCGGAACTTAGGAACACGAAGTGATGGCAGACTTCTAAAATAGTAACAACACACATAATCTACAGTTTACCTAATATTTATGCAATTTATACATTACATATTGTTGTAAACAAATAACCAGATCATGTAATTATCACAATAGCTATATTTAGTCTATTAGTTTTATTAAAAGTTAAATAGTCCTTAAATAATGTATGACTTTCAATGAACATTATGCAACATCTGCAAATAGAAAGCTAGCCACACACTGAAAATTAAACAAGATCTTTTCTACCTGTCTTGCTTTATGAGTTGTATTAATGCCATGATTTCTTAGGCAGTTTATAGCTCTTGCATCTGGGGAACGCCCCACGTTCCAGTCAGAGACAGCACCACTGTCAGTGATCCACTGTAACACAAAACATAGGCATATGCATTTTGAACGAAGTTAAGGTACAGTACCTGCCTGGCAATATGATTCATGGTAATGCCATGTTTCTTCATGCAAGCCTGCCCTCGATAATCAGGGGGGTTTCCTATTTCATATGTAGATGTTGCTGCACTGTCTATCCTCCACTACAGGGGAAAAAACAAAAACAAAAACAAAAAAAAAGTTTGACATATTCCTCCCCCAAAAGATATATCATATGGGATGACCAATGCAAAATACTGAAAAGTACTGATAACAAACTTACCTTATCTGAAATATTTTGCTCAGCTACAAGTTTCCTAAAAACTGCTTCTGCTATAGGTGAGCGACAAATATTACCTTCAAAAACAAAAAGACAGAATGAAAACTATTTGGAGGTGTATTAAATCTAAGCAGCCCTTGCTACTATTCCCTACAAAGAATTCATGGGGACCAGATTACAAAGATGAATAAGGGTTATTATGAGGTTTAAACAAGACAAGTATGTAAAGCATTTTGCAAAGCTTATAGCAAGTATATATGAATGTCTACTGTTATCTTTCCATTCCAAAACAGTTGTAACTGGAGACTGCTCTTTGAAGAATTGTAGTAACCTGTAGAGATCATTTAGGGTAGCACATCTCCAACTTTCAGGTTTCCCAATACTTTTACACTCCTAAAAATTCTGAAGAGTTCGCAGAGCTATTCAGTGGCAGAGTCAAGACTAGAACCCATCTCTCTTGATTCCTAATCTAGTGATCACTTCACTGTACCATACTAATCCATGACTATTAATAAATACCACAATGACCCTGGGAAATCCTACACTTACATGTCATTGACTGGATTTTGGCTACAAATACACCCACATTTTTTGACCCATAATTAACATTAGAAAATCAACAGTAAGTACTTTAGGATTTCTAAATTCCTTGCCCATCCCTCACCAAGGAAACATTTATAGTTACCCCTCAATGTTCCTTTCAGGTTGCAAGTGTCTGTATAATCTACACCATTCTACTCTGGTTCTCTCTTCCTTTGATGATTAAATGAAATGGAACTTTATTTTGCTTTGCAAATGCCCACTATTCTTCAAAGAAGCACTTCTCAGACTAGTTCTCAGTCTATTTCAAAACTCTACTTATCTTCCATTAGAGTAGTTTTCCAAACTGTTGAATGTTGCCCCCTAGGGAAGAGAGGCTGTACAGCACCTTGTTGAGTTGGGGGGAAGGAAGAAAGTAGGAAAGGTGGGTACAAATAAGGCATCAAAATTACCGCTAAATATCCTACAAATATAGAGATGTTTTAAAATAAAAAGTTCAAATAAAAGTTTAAATAAACAAGATTAATACACTGAACTAACTCCAACTACAGTGAATGCAACAGTTTTAAGCACCACGTGTATTTTGAACTTATGCATGACAGCAAAATCTGACATAAACTGGTATCTGTGGCTAACTGAATGTGAAGTAGGTAAATTCAAAATTACAAGCTTTGTGTGAAAAGTCCCAGAATCACAGGATCATGAGCTTGAGATTTAATGAACCTTAGAAGTCACCTAGTTCAATATCAGCATTTTACAGATAAGAAAACTGAAGCTCAGAGGTTAAGTGACTGGCTCAAGGTCATGCTGCTACTAAGTTAAAGGAATAAGAATACAATATCTTGCCCCTCTAACTCGAAATCCAGCATCCTTTCCACCACTGCATCAGTCTACTACTTTATATATGCTATATCCCTTAATCTCAAGCATTTTGTTAAGTTATATATAATTAGTAAGCTGGTTTTAAAAAATAATGGCTATAATTTAAGAATGATTCTAAGCATCTGAAAATGCCAACAACTAAATTTAAAGCAATAATTACTGATAATGTTTTTTTTCTTTCTTTTTTTTTGGAGGGGGGAAGGCAGGGCAATTGGAGTTAAGTGATTCGCCCACGGTCACACAACTAGTAAGTGTTAAGTATGGGAGGCTGAATTTGAACTCAGGTCCTCCTGACTCCAGGGCTGGTGCTCTATTCACTGTACCACCTAGCTACCCTGATAATGATTTTAATAAACTGAATTACCAAATTTTTAGTGCTCTAAGTTTTTGAAAAGTGAAATAATATTCTTTTGTCATGAATAAATACATAATGGGTCTGCAGGGCAAGAAAAACACTAAGAAGCTAAGGATAGTATAAGCAAAGATGTGAGACTCAATTTAAAAATTGAAAATGGAGAAACAAAAAGAAAAATTTTTTGCTCACATTCACAAAATACAGTCTATTCTGTTTATCATTGGTATTAATAAGTACTAATAGTAAGAAGACTTGTTTACTTTGTATGGATGTTTTTGTTGCAGATAGCATGAAACTTAATAAACAGAAAAGAAATCTTACTTGGTTACATGCAAAATACATTGCCAACTGGAGAATGTGAACGACAATGAGATTTATTTTTGTAAAAGCAAACTTTTTCCTAAACCATTTCTGTAACATCAAAAGGTCTGTCTATATAAGACTGCAAATTGCATAATATGGCAAAAGGTTGAACTCAAGAGAAAAACTAGTGTCACCTGAAGTTACTGATAATGTACCAAATGTTTGTCAAATCACATAGCAAAGAAATTTTGCATGGCCCCATATATAGATAATATGGTAGGAAGGAGAACTGTGAAACCGTCTGAAGATTTTTGTTATCAATTATCTGAAAAAAAAATCTCTTACAATTTGATACAAGAATTAGATGGAAGCAACAGATGTAGTTAAAGATAATATTTTAGTATGTGAGTATGTGTGTGTACATATCTATTATTGAAATTAATGCTTAGATCGGGTGCTTTCCAAAATTAATAATGACAACATCACATAAAAAGAAAAATCCTACAAAAGCGATGAATTTTAAAAATAAAAACAATATAATAGCACTCTATTGGACTCATGAAATTTGTACATCCTATATGTTTTTCAGAGAATCATTTGTATGAAGAACTGTTTTCCAAAATGTTAGAATATTCAACTATATAAAAAGTCCATTAAAACGAAAGCTTTTTGCACCATCATGTAATTATGTGAGGTAGAAGAGACAGATCACTGAGTAATTCTATTACTGTAAAAAGACACTGGTTTCTCTTGACAAAGTGTGAAAAAGATGTTTGAGATAAAGGAAACTGCCATTACGGGTACAAACTTTTTTAAAAATTTAAACAAAATTCTTTTGTCACCCAAATTTCTTTCTGAAATTTGTGTCTACTGGTTATTTTTGGAAAAACTAATATGTATAGAAATAAATGTACCACCCTTGCAAATAAATACAAGTAAAGATCTGCTTATTAAACATTTGACAGCTTTTTTTTTAAAGAGCTAGGTATCTATCTGCAAATGTGAACAAATAAAAAACACATATGCTATTGACAAATGATACATTTGATCTCATGCTCTCTGAACAAGTGTGGTTCGAAGGCCTGTCCAGTGATAGCATGTTTTAACAAGCACTTGAACCTAAAAATCATTTTATGTTTTGCCTTCTAGTAAAAATAAAAATAATTTTGCTATTTCTTCATAACATATTATTTGGATACAACAGCATTTTCTTTCCTCTCTAGCTACTACAAAGACAAATTACTAGTCTCAATTTGTGGTTGAAAAAAGAATTACATATAGCAATTTCATCAAGGAAACCAGGTTTTGAGAAATGTTTTACAGAAAAATGAGAGAAAACTATAATATAACAATAATAATAATATAATAATAATGAGAAAACTATAAAGGATTTTAATCAATAAACCTTTATGTACATTGTTTTTATTTTGGATCAATGTACTTGAATTAAAATAAAAGCTAAAATTATTTGTAGACTTTTTTTTTTAAAGGAATGCATCACTATACAAAATTTGGAAACTGCCATGTAAGAATTTGTCACAATTGAAGGGAAGCACTAACAAGAAAAAGAAAGCTCAAAACACCTAAGTAGATTTTTAACAAATATTTGACAGTTTCAGTAATAAATTTTCCTTTTAAACTGAACAGATTTTGTATTACTAACACTTTCATCTCCAGGGATATAGTTTGGGTTGCTATGTGAACATACCCTATTTCTTCAACTTTTCTAGCACCAACAGATTTTTCATCAACATTTCATTCTGATTCTTTTGAGAATTTGAGCAAATAAACTAAGTTTTGGTTAGTGAACACATAGAGATAACTGGGATACATTACAAAGAGTTATTAACATAAAAATAGTAGGTAGACAACTCAGTCATTTAAAAATTAATTTTAAATTTGTTTTGCATTATATCTAGAGGTAACATTTTCTCCGCAAAGTTTACGTCATGATCTACTATTGGGAAACTTTCATTATTTTTCCTCAATTTTCTCCCTACAAGTTTTAAATTACATAACTCTCAAAGATCATGATTGTTCATTCTTAAGTTAAAATCATACCTCATACTATATACCACAGAATAAACTCCAAATGGATAAATGGCCTAGAAATTAAAAGGTCACATCATAAAACAAATTAGAGAAATAAGGTAGAAATAACCTTTTCAGATCTATGGAGAGGACAAGAGTACATAATCAAATGAGGGAATAAAATGGACAACTGTGATCACACAAAATTTAAAAGTTTTCGCACAAACAAATGCAATGATGCCAAGATTAAAAGGGGACTATTTAACTAGGAAAAAAAAAATGAAACTTCACTGGCTGTTTCTCTGATAAAGGTCTCTCATTTCTAAAATATATAAGAAAAAAATGATTTTACATGACTAATTTTTCCAGATAGCTAAGGGTTTGCCGTTTGCTACTTTAAGCATCAAGTTTTTTTTTTCCCTTATTTTCACTATTAATGATGGAAATCTTTCACTCTTCCTTGCCATCTTTACTAGAATATAGGGATTTTGCACAACATTGGTCTCCAATAAATGTTTGATTGTTCAATGAATAATTTAACTATAATAATGACTGAATGATAGTCCATTATGCTGCAGTATCTGATGCTCATAAAGACTTGAAGCATACAGGAGGGAAGTTTAGGGAACTCAGATCAGTCTCAATTCAACATTTATTAAGTGCCTATTGAATACAAAGCACTATGCCCTGTGTAGGAGATAAAATATTGAGACATAAGACCAAGGTTTTTGCCTTCATGAAGCTTACAAGCCTAGTGCTGTGAGCTCTAAACGTTTTTGGTCAGGCACTCCTATCAAGTAAGTTTCGAGCATATACAATGTATATATAAACGTTAATTTATATGCTAATATTAAAATACTAATAATTATATACTTTTTTAAAAATTCATATCTATTATCAACCAAGTTGTCTGGTATAAGCAAGCAATAAATTTGGAGGCAATAAATCCATTTTCAGTACTAACACTCATCAATCTACTCAACAACTTATCTCACCTGTCCCAAAGGATTGTGAGTAAAATGCTCCATATACTTGAAAGTGCTATAAACATGATGAGAATATGCATGGATTGGGGAACCCATTGATGTGGGCTCCTTTAATAATTGCAGGTCATAAATCATCCATGCCTTCTATGTCTGTGCAACTCATCCCTATCCTTCCATAAATCCCAGAAGTTCTACCCAACAAACTAGGGGCCTTCTAGGTCCTTTATTTCAAGATTATTAATGAAAATTAAATTTTTATTCTTTATTCTTAATACAAAGATCACACACTTGGGGCTGAAAGAGACTTTCAAGAACATGGGGTCTAACCCCTTCATTTCAGAGATGAGGAAACTGAGGCCTAGAGAGGTTAAGTGATTTGTCCAAGGTCATATAGCCAGTAAGTTGAGGAGTCAGTATTAAATATGGATCCTTTGATTCCATAACAGGAAGTTGTTGGACTACATCATTCCTCCATGAATACCTCTGATTCCCTGTTAGTAATAACCCTGTTGCTCAGATGTGATATTTTATTTTGCAACTCTTTAATTTTGAGTATTTTCCACAAAATCGCATATTATAATAAACTGCATATGTCTCACATGCCTTTGCAGAAGTTATCCATACCTAGATACTTTCTGTCCTTAGAGATGCTTCTTAGAATTTCAAGCTCCTTTCCAGGTTCAGGTCAAGTGTCACCTCTTCTATGAGGCACTTTCAGATTCCTCCAGCTGTTAATATTCTCCTCTTCTCCAATAAATTACTGTTTTATTTTCTACTAGCTTCTCCGTGCACGTTTTTGTTTTTTCCAGTAAAACAAAAGCTCTCTGAGGTTAAGGTCTATTTCATCTTTAGCTCTAGAACATGGATCCTTAATCTTTTATCTGGACCCATTCGCAAGATGTTTAAAACGCACCTAATAGGGGCAGCTAGGTGGCACAGCAAATAGAGCACTGGCCCTGGAGTCAGGAAGACCTGAGTTCAACTCTGGCCTCAGACATTTAACACAAAACTAGCCGTGCGACCTTGGGCAAGTCACTTAACTCCAACTGTCTTGCATTTCCCCCTCCAAAAAGCAAAAAATAAAATAAAATAAAATGCACATAATGCATGCAATTACAAAGGAAAATAACTGTAATTGAAATATAGTTACCATTTTTTTTAAACTAGTTCAGATTCCAGATTAAGAACTCCTGTCCTAAGTGACAGCTAGGTGGCACAGTGAATAGAGCACTGACCCTGGAGTCAAGAGGACCTGAGTTCAAATCCAGCCTCCGACACTTAACACTTACTAGCCATGTGACCCTGGACAAGTCACTTAACCCCAATTGCCCTGCCTTACCCCCTGAAAAAAAAAGGCAAAAAAAAAAAGGACTCCTGTCCTATAGCATAATACAATGTCTGACATATAGTAAGCATTTTAAAATGTAAGCTGAATTGAACATATCATTATAAGCTAAGTTTTGTACTTCTTTCAAATCCTAATAGCTCTATATAAAGCAAGCTATTACATTAAAGGTTTGTTGAATGAATTACAAGTAGAGGAAAGGACTATTGCACTGGATTATTTATTATCACCTATGAATACGGGTTATGTGGAGACTAACTCACATCATGTGGACAGTCTGATACATCACAAAGTCATAAAGATAAAACTATGGAGAGAAATTAAGGTTTTCTCCTAGAAGTTGACATACTTACTGATTGTTATCATTACCTTTAAAGAAAAATTGCAAGAAATCTCTAAACTATCTGAAATTCAACTGACAAAACTAAAAGTAAATATTTGGGTTGCCCTAAAGTAAGCAGTGATATTTCTATTACTGTCATATAGTATACTACTGTACAGTTTTTTAGTATAAACCAGTCAAGTTTCCAAACTAACTGCAATGTGTAATTGGTGAAGATGATTGTAACTTTTCAGTGAATTAAACTAATTTTTCTCACAGGGTTTATTCACATATATTCTCTTCCCAAAACAAAGAAATAGCATTAAAGAAGTAGAATAGGTTTATTTAGATGTGTTTGGACCCAAAAAACACTGTAAAGCAGAGTTCTTAACTTGGGGGTCTATGAAAAACTGTGTCTACATAAAGATGTCTGAGGGGTCCATAGCTTCAATAGGTTGCCAAAAGGGTCAATGACCTCAAGAGGGTAAGGATCCCTGCACAAAAGAACCTTCCTAAGTAGAAGTATAAGTATACTATGTAAAAGATCAATGCCACGGTTTGAAAACTTTTCATCTGAAATTGAGTTTTTAAAAAATTTAATACAATATATTATATAATACTTTAGCTTTCACCAGGCTAATGTTTCTGAAGACTTCCTAAACAGGTAAACAGTGTAGATTTCAAGTTGACAAATATCAGCTTGAAAGAACCAAGACCTGGTTCTGCTACAAAATACTGATGATCTTGACCAAGTTAATTAACTTCTCTGAACCTCTAGGCTCTCCAGTACTCTTTCCTAAGCCCTACTGTTTTCCCTTTATACTACGTCATTTGGTGATAAATTAGCTCCCATGAGTTTATATATCACCCTAAAGGAAATGATGCCCAAATCTCTATGTCCAGCACAGTCTCTCTACTGATCTACTGCCAGAACTATCAATTGCATTTTTTTATATCACAATTCCATAGGCATTGTGAACTCCACTTTGCCTCCCAATCCTTCTCTCTTCCAAACTTACCTATCACTGTCCAGGGCCAAACTATCCTAGTCATCCACACTTATAATTTTGGTGTCATCCTAACTCTTCATTCGCCCCCACATAGCTCAATCTTTTTTCTTTCTTGATAATATCTCTTGAATATAACCTTGACTTTTTAATATCATTCACCTTACTTATCTAATCTACTGCTAAATAGTCTTCTATCTTGCTCTTACAGTCACTTCCCTACCTCTCAAGGTAGGGAAAGAGATTTTCCTAAAGATCTTGGGAAAATCATCCTCTTCATCATCCTCTACCACAAACACATTCAATAACACCAGTCACTCCTTATTACCCCCAGGATCAAGTATGTTTTCTATTCGGTAAAGTGCTTCACAACTTGACCCCTTTTTAACTTTCCAGCCTTTTGACACTTTATTCCCCTTCATTGGAGGAACCATATTTTATGATTTCTGTCACACTGCCATACCCCTATGTCTGTGCCATTGCACTGGCTGGCCTCCATGAATGGAATGCTTTCTCCTCACCTCTGACTGGTTTGTCTGACTTCAACCCACAGGAACAAACACTTTCTGCAGGAGGCCTTTCCTGATCCTCCCACTGGCTAGTCAGCTAGTGCCTTCCCATCTTTGATTACCTTCATCCTCTCTCATATATACTCTCACACGAATATATGAGTATGTGTTTATCTGTACATGTATACACATCCACATATATGTACATTATGTATAACTGTTTGACGAATTTTTGCAGACTGGACTAGCAATACAGTAGTGTAGATTGAAGTCTTGGTTCTGCTATGAAGTAAATGTGTGAATCTGACCAATTTAACTTGACTTTACTGCCCTTATGCTTAAGATGGGTTTTTTTCTTATTTGTAAAACCTACCTCACAAGGCTAATATAAAGGAAACATATTATAAAATACTATGCTCTTCAGAAACTTTTTATGTGCTTCAAAATGCTCTGAATCAATACTCTCACCATTTTCCTGAGATGGTTTAGTGCATAAATTCACCTCTGTACTTCAAAATAAGAAACTGGGAAGAATCCCAGACCAAAGATATCTCTGTAGTTTTGAAGAATATAAATAACACACCTATACAACCAGACTATTGTACAATGTGAAAGAGTTTGCAGATCACATACATGATTGTATGCCACCATGGTGGGGGTGGGGGGTGGGCAGGAAGGGGAGAAAAATCTGAAACTCATGTGATTCTGGAAGTGAATATTGTAAACTAAAAGTAAACAAAAAAGTCAATAAAAAAAAATTTTTTTAAAGAATATAAATAACAGCTGCTTTTTTTAGATTGGCATTTATCTTACACAAACAAAAAAACATGTAAATTTCTTGCTAGAGTAAAGTACTTGCTGAAAGTACCAGTAATTTGCTCAGGTGAACTAAATGATTTAATCAGTAACTTGAATCTTTAATATAGCAACAACTTGATTAACATCTTACCTACCACCCTCTGGCTCTACTTTCTATAGGAGATGCCCCTAAAGAGTCCTTCAAATTTTTAAGGGCCCAAAGCACTCTAACATAAGAGACAAGGGTTATTATTTATCAATAACCACAGACAAAAACAGAGCAAATAAAATATCTTGCAATGGTAATAGGAAAGTATTTTATTTTCCTAAGGGGGAAAAAAATCATAATATTTTTTATTTAATTTTACTTTAGACAGACTGATTTTGGATACCTCATCAAAAATTCATGAAGTGACAACTGCCAGGTGGTGGTACATAATTGTTGTGGTTGATAGGAATACAAAGAAAAAATATATATATTTATCCCCAAGGGACATGGGGAAGGTGAAGAATACATACAAGTGCTGAGATAATTAAATACAAAATATATGGGTACAATCAAGAAAGAAAGCATGTATGAACTACTGAAATAATCAAAGATCTATGTAACAGTCCTTTGAAGTAAGGTGTGGTTTCTTAAGTGGAGATGGAGTTTATCACAAAAATACTTGAACACTTATTAAAATATTTGTGAGGGTAGCGGTTGGAATGTCTTGTACTGAGAAAAGTAAGCTAAGCTAGCTTGCCTAAGCGAGAGGGGGCAAATGAAGGGTAGGGAGAGAAAGAAGGTTAAGAAGGAAAAAGGGTGAGTGGGGAGTAAAAGAAAGAAATAATACGAAATGAGATATAACAGGCATATAGGATGACGGTGGGCTTTAGCTGCCAGGCTGAGGATTTAGTTCACCCCTGGGCAATAGAGAAATTGAAGATTTTTCAGTAGGGTAGTGGCATGCATAATCAGATCTGTGTTGGTTGGCTGAATTATCTCGGGGTCTCTTTCCTCATCTGTAAAGTAGGACGAATACCTCTGAGGATCTAAAACAAGCAATGGAAGTTTCGTTGCAGCCTAAAAAAACACCATACAGATTCCGGTTACGATAAATATGACCAAGAAAACGTTCAGCAGTGAATGATATAGGATCAATGAGAAAGGTAAGGAGTCGGAACAAGTGGGGGATAAGGGAACGGGGATAGAAAGCCCCTAAGGAACGGGAGAAAGGGGGAACGGCGGCGCCGGGGTATCCCTCTCCAAGTATATTTCTCGGACCCCAAGAGTCCAGGACACGGAGATCTCAGAGCCATCTTTCCCATCATCCAGCAGAACACAAAGATGGAGCGGGAAGAGGTGGGGATAGAGCGGCAGCACTTTCTTACCCAGACACACGAATAGGACAGACTTCGTTCCCTCTGCGGCCATTTTTAATTTCTTACTGCAGGACTTTCTGACTTCCGGTCCACTAAACGGAACCGGCGCAGGAATAGAGCATGCGCAGTGCGCGGCAGTTGGGGAGTGCGTTGAAGGCTCCGCCCCAGTGGAGGCGCCGAGGTTGCCCATTGGTCTAGGTTTTCCCTCCCTGCCCGGGAAGAGAACGCGAGGGAAAGGAAGGGTCCGCCCAGTGCCTTCCTGCTCGCCTCCCTGCTCGTCTCACTCACCACCTTCCCGCCACGCACTGGGAATCTTTTCTCCTTACTCCTGTGGACCGCAAATTTACCGCTCTGTGCTGCGTGCTGGCTTTATCCAGGTGTAGGAGCTCATCTTCTCTGGACCTCCAGGCAATATGTCCAGGGAAGCTAGGAGCCCCTGTGTGCAACAGTATATTTGCCTAGACATAGTGAAAGGGGGGAGTGCACCCAGGAGACTGGGGGGAGGGGGGGGAAAGGCGGGGCGTCTGCCCTTAGTTTAGAACCTGGCCCTCAAAGCTTTACCTCATCACTGGACAGAAACTGCTACCTCTAAAGCAGTAGTTCTCAACCTGTGGGTCGCGACCCCTCCAAGGGGTCACCTAAGACCAATGGAAAACACACATTTCCCATGGTCTTAGGAAAGGCTCCTCTATCTGTCTCCAGGTGGGTCTGCCCCACGTGCAGATATGCCCACATATGAATATTAAAGAAGCGGGGCATTAGGAAGGTTGAGAACCACTGATCTAAAGTTATCAGTCATGCTTTAATTGCCAAATTAATTGTGTCTTTGGCCTGAATAAAGCACCTACTTGTTCATCAGGCACTATGATAGGCTTTTGGGTTAAAAAAAAAGTTTAAAGACAGCTGCCCTCAATGAGCTTACAATCTACTGGGAAATGTCTTTTTGAAAATGGTATGATGTCTTTTGATTCCTACATTGGATTTAAGTGAAGCAGAGTTGCACAGTCCTTGGCCTCATTCTCTTCTTGTCATCACAGGCCATCAATAGGTCAGAGTCCTAAGCGGTATAACTCAAGGTGCAGTGGATGACCTTGGCATCATCAGTGTCTAACCAAGCTCTAAGAAGCCCACAATATCTGCTTCAGCTGCCCTTATGGCCCTTAGAAAAAGTTGTTCTCATCTGCCCGTTCCATCAGGGGAATCTTCACATGCTTATGTTGTACAGAAACCCAAATCCCAGGTCACTACACACCACCTGATTTGTGGCCTTCCATTAAGCTCCCTTTATGTTTCTGTCTTTGTCTCTATCCTATATCTTGTCATGGCTTGAAATGGCTTTAAAGCATGTCTGGGCATTGCTCAGGGCAAAGTTCCCTGCCCCCTCCTTCCTCAAATTAACATTCTATATATTTTCCTTGAATCAGTATGAGTGTACATAGTGCATCTCAGGGTTATGGTGTAATATAGAGGCCACCCTGTCCTGTTGCATTGACCAAGCAGGGTCCCCACACTCTTTGCCTGGAACATGACCCTGGTATATTCTGGGATTTTCCAGTTATCCTTTACCCCATAACCTGCCACCCTGTTCTGGAAAACATTAACTATGATCCTCCACTCTGCTCTTCTGAGGGACACCAGAGTCACAGGAAGATTGCACCCTTGTAACCTTGTGCCATATTCCCAAATTAGCCCTGAGCTATAGATCTAACCAATGGCTGTTCTTTGCTTCTGTACGTCATGGCTCCTACTAGCTCCACTCCCCGATTGTGGTTTTTGTGGTTTTAGCTTTTATAATCAAAGTCTGTACCCCCAAAGATCACCACGAATTTGAGTGATGAACACTGATATTCCCATGCTTAATCAATAAATCCACACTTAAATTTATTTTGAACCCAGGTCTCAGCTCGCTCTTATTCTCTGCACAACACTTAAAGTAGACACCCCTCTAACTCACCAAAGGATTTGAAACCTCTTGGTTACCCTGTACCTGGTCTAACCAGTCTTTCAAAACAGTTTACCAGGTGTGGCCGCTGTGCCTGCTATAGCTTCTAGGAGACACAGATGAGAGTTAGGTGAATCAGGTGGATGCCAAAGGTGAAAAGCAGCCCTGAAAAGAGTTCTGCAGCCCTCATACAAGAGTCATTTGTTTCCCTGAACACACCCTACACCCCAGTGAGAGAGAGGACAGGCAAACAAATACATACAAACAGGGTATGTACAGGATCAATAGGCAAGAATTAAAGGACAGAAAGCACTAGAATTAAAAGGAGTTAGGAAAAATATCCTGTAGAAGATAAGATTTCAGTTGGGATCTTGGAAGTAGAAATTAGGAGGAAGAGCATTCTATGTATCTGGGACTGCCAGAGAGCAGGACAGATAGAAGTAGCTTGTTTGAGGAATCACAAAAAGGCAAGGGTCAGAAGTCTATTATTACTTAATAAAGAGCAGAAAAACTGCTAGGCAGGACAGGGAGGGGGAGGGGCAGGGAGTGGGAGCAGCCAGGTTGTGAAGATCTTTGAATAGAACAAACAGGATTTTGTTTTTGGAGGAGGGAAGGTAGGGTAATTAGGGTTAAGTGACTTTCCCAAGGTCATACAGCTAGTGTTGTGTTAAGTGTCTGAGGCCGGTTTGAACTCAGGTCTTCCTAACTCCAGGGACAGTGCTCTATTCACTGTGCCACTTAGCTACCCCAAGCAGGATTTTCTATTTGGTGACTGGGTGGGACCTATAATTTAGGCAAATCCCTTTGGCAGCTAAATAGAAGATAGACTGGAATAGGCAGAGATTTGTGGCAGAAAGACTAACCAACAGGATATTTCAATAGTGTGTGAGGAGATGAGGGCCTGTACCAAGGTGGTAGAAGTAAAGCAGAAGGGGGGAGATATTGATTTCAGTTTGCTAGATATCTAGTTCAAGATGTTTGAAAGTAAATGGAAGGTTGGAGGTAAGCAGAGAGGTTAGGGCAGGATATATAGATCTGAGGATCATTAGCATAGGAATTATTAAGTCCATGGGAGCTGATGAAGTCACCAAATGAAGTAGTGTATAAGGAAAAGAGAAAAGAACCTAGGACAGATCCATGTGGTTAATAAGAATGACCTGAATAAGGATACAACAAAGGAAACTGAGGACTGAACAGGAGAGAGGCATATTCCAAAAACCTAGAAAGATGAGAGTATTAAAGAGGAGGATCAATAGTGTTAAAGGATACAGAGAGGTCAAGAAAAGAAGAGAAAAGGCCATTGGATTTGGCAATGAAGAGATTATTTACTAAATTTGGAGAGAAACGTTTTGTTGAGGTTTAGGGATGGTCAGGACCCCAAAATACCAACACTGGGTCCTGCCAAATGAATTAGACTCAAGTCTTCTCTCAGCCAAAGTAAAGCAAAGTTTATTAAAGATTCACCATATTGTGTAGACTTAAGCAGTCAAAGCATTTCTGATACTTATATTGACAAGCAGGCAAGACTAATCTGACACAAACTGAGCTAGATTGAATCTGAGCCACTTCATGGAGGCAAGATGGATCTTATATACAGAAAGACTGTGGGAGGATCTAGGAGTGATCTAGTAGTAGGGGAGGACAAGTCTTTTGGAGGAGTCTAAGGAGGATCTTAATGGGACTGAGGTCAGACTCCAAGAACCAAGAGAATGAGATTTTGATAGGATCAAGGATAGGTAAAACCAGAGGTAACAGACAATGGAGGGTTAGGCTAGTTTAAGGGTAACAGATTCAGTCATAGTGATAATGGATAATGGAAAGCTTATAGCCTCTGGGAAATACCAGATCAGGTGGGAAGATTCAAGGGGTTCCCAGAGCCTAAACCCTATCAGAATGATGAGGTCAGAGGAGAGTGAGAGGAGAGAAAGTGTAGGCATCATCTGTAGACTAACTTCTCATACATACAAGGCAAAAAAGATATGAATGATAGTTACCAAGATCAAGTGATCTTAAATGCTCTCCCTGCCTCAGGTTTCTTCCCATTTCAGTCTCATCTTCCACATAGTTGCCAAACCAATCTCCCTTAAGCACATGTGACCCAGGCTTGTCTGGGTATGTCCAGTTGAAGAGGTTTAGGTTTAGGGTGCTTGAGACCCCAAAATACCAATATGCTGGGTCCTGCCAAATGAATTGGATTGAAGTCTTCTCTCAGACAAAGAAAAGCAAAGTTTATTAAAAGTTCACCATATTGGGTAGACTCTTAAGGAGCCTCAGTATCTGTGATGCTGGCACTGGACAAGTAGGCCAAAGCAAGTCTGTGCTAGGCCATTCTATGGTGCTCTTACACACACATGGAGGCAGGATGGGGTCTTATATTCAGAAAAGTTGTAAGAAGAATCTATGGGTGGTCTAGAGGAGGAGTTTGGGGAGGGTCTTCAGGAGGAGTCAGATGAGGTCAGGTAACAGTTGATTTGGGTATAGGTATTTTGATAGACTCAAGGGTGAGAAGTAGAATGGAAGGCCAAGCCAGTAGCAAATGTTTGGGCAGAGCTATAATGAAAGGCTCATGGCCTCATGTAAATGCCTCATCAAATGGGAATATTTACTCAGAGTTCACCGGGTTCCCAGAGCCTGTACCTCATCACAGTCAGCCTAACATAGAGGCCCCCTTGAGGGCATTTAGATCATGTCCCAGATTAACAGTTATCCTTAAAGGACCTGGGAATTCAAGCCATGATGACCTTGGAACTAGGAGGGATGCTGCAACTAAGCATCTGGGAAGGGAAGCCCTGAGATGCTAGGATGCCTGAGACTCAAGCTTGAGGAGGATTGTTGACTAGACCTAGGACTTCTCTATAGGACCTGAGCTAATCTGTGAACCTATTTCTCTTATCCTCCCCAGAGACTAAAGTAGTACAGGAGGGGAGGAGTATTGTTGTGGTAAAGGGTTAGGGGTGCTCAGACCTCAAAATACCAACACCCTGGGTCCTGCCAAATGAATTAGACTCAAACTTTCAGCCAAAGAAAAGCAAAGTCTATTAAAGGTTCGCCATACTGGGTAGACTCTTAAGGAGCCTCAATATCTGTAACACTTGTATTGGACAAGCAGTCCAGAATAATCTAACACAGAGTGAATCTGGGCTAGATAACTCTCCAGCTCTCCTTTCTTATGGAGGCAAGATGGGGTCTTATATACAGGAAGGTTGTGGGAGGAATCTAGGGGTGGTCTAGAGGAAGAGTTTGGGGAAGGTCTTCGAAAGGAGTCAAATGAGGTCAAACTCCAGTAATAAGATTAAGGGTGGGAAGTAGCTAGAGGCTATCAAGAGATGATGGAGGGCTAGTCTAGTCTAAGGGTAACAAGATTGGGGCATAGATATTTTGGGAGGATCAAGAGTGGGGTCTAGGGGCAGCTAGTTGGCACAGTGAATAGAGCAACCGGCCCTGGAGTCAGGAGGACCTGAGTTCAAATCCAGCCTCAGACACTTAACACAAAAACTTAGCCGTGTGATCTTGGGCAAGTCACTTAACCCCAACTGCCCTCCAAAAAAAAAAGGCAAAAAAAGAGTGGGGTCTAGATGGTCTATGGAGGGATGGGCTAGTAGCAGATTTGGGGGGAACTATAATGAAAGGCTTATGGCCTCAGGCAAATGCCTCATCAAATGGGAAGATTCAATCAGTTCAAGGGGGGTTCCAGAGCTTATACCAATGAGGTGCAGGCTCTGGGAACCCCCTTGAGCTGTTCTTGTATCTTTGAGGTACAGGCTTTGGGAAACCCCTTGAACTCTGAATCTTCCCACTTGATGAGGCATTTGCAGAGGCCATAAGCTTTTCATTGTGGCTCTGCCCAGATCTCTGTTACTTGCTTAGCCCTCCATTGTCCAGAAATGCCTCCAAGTCCAGGTTCTCCAACATAACCAAACAGGATTGAGAACCTCAGAGTGTCAGGATAATGTGACCTGAGAGGTCAGGCACCCCCAAAAAAACGCGCGCGCGCGCGCGCACACACACACACACACACACACACACACACACACACACACACACAACCAACCTCCAAGGTACTTGGAGAGCAAGAAGGCAATGTAACAGGGAAAGAGAGGCTTACATACCTTCCAGTCCTGGTTGGAGAAGAGCTTAAGATTAGCAGTGTTTCCCAGTCAGGGAACCATAAAAATGATGTGGTTAGGGTTAGGGGTGCTCAAAACCCCCAAATACCAACACGCTAGGTCCTGCCGAATGAATTAGACTCAAGTCTTCTCAGCCAAAGAAAAGTAAAGTTTATTAAAAGTTCGTCATACTGGGTATACTCTTAAGGAGCCTAGGTATCTGTGACATGCATTGGACAAGCAGGCCAGAGCAAATCTGTGCTAGGTCATTCTATGGTGCTCTCATACATGGAAGGTAAGAAGGGATCTTATAAACAGGAAGGTTGTGGGAGGAATCTAGGGGTGGTCTGGAGGAGGAGTCTGGGGAAGGTCTTCAACAGGAATTAATGAGGTCAATAAGTAATTAAGGATATGAAGCTGTTGAGGCTACCTGGAGCCAACAGACAATGGTGGGCTAGGCCAATTCAAGAGTGGATTGATATTTTGATAGGCTCAAGGGTGGGAAGTAGGTGGGCTATTGGGGTTAAGTGACTTGCTCAAGGACACTGGGCTAGTTTTTTGTGTTAAGTGTATGAGGTCATATTTGACTTTGGGTCCTCCTGACTCCAAGGCCTGTGCTCTTTTTACTATGCCACCTCGCTGCCTCAAGATTATACTTTTTGAAGTAAATATTTCTGTGTAAAAGTTAGTCTGTTAGTAGCTAAATAAACTGGGGTGCAGGAGGCCCCTCCCTACATTTTGGGAAATACCACTGGCCAGCAGGAACCATTTTTAGAGAGCCTAGACACCCCTCCAAACCCATTAAAAGTATTCAATACCACCTTTTACATAAAGCCTTTCCTAATTTCCCTACCTTTTCTTCAAGCTACCTTTTATTGAACACTTCTGTATTTGTTTACATTATCTTCATATTCATTCTATATTGTAAAAAAATGATTATTAATAACCAATATCTTGGGGAGATTCAGAGCTCCCCCCTCCCCTTTTCCCAAAATCCTGACTTTAAATTTTTTTCTTCAGAAGAACATTACTGATAATAAGATTACATGATTCTCCTTACCCAGGTCAGCCGCCACCCAAGGAATTTAATCTAAAGTATGGAAGCACATGGTGTTCTACTCAAACTTGGGTGGAGACAGAGTCTTTTGTCTAAATGACCCAAGGCTGGGAGTGATCTGGTATAGAGATTTTTTTTTTCCTGTTCAGAGTGAAATTATGATGGGGTGATATTAGCCCTGTTGGAAGGATATATAATCTGTGCAGTCTGACCCCAAAGTGAGCTCAGTTGTTAACTTCCATTCATACAAATGCCCTCCCACTTTGAGAGAAATGAGAAATAAATGGGCATGCAGCTTAATTCTGTTTGTCTTTCTTAGATGGAACTTTGAAGGTTAACAATATATATTTATGTATGCCCTTGTCTCTATTTATTTTGTATATATTTGTCCCTGCTGTCTCCTTTAGAATGTAATTTTTTTGTATGTAGGAGTGTTTCATTCAGTGTGTTGGGATCACCACAACCTAACAGAGGATATAGTGAGTACTTAATAAATACTTGTTGATTGTCTGATGGGCTTCCCCAGCAGACAAGAGCAGGCACTAAAAGAACTGCTTGGTACATGAGCTGTTGAAGCTGTTCACACACACACACACACACACACACACACACACACACACACACACATATGTGGATATCTCAGACCTAACTAATCAGGCCCTTCCCTTCAGGTTTTAAATAGTTAAGTATTTACATAGGACCTAGATACGGAGTGAAACTTAGATGCTATCCAATCCAAACCTCCTCCTCATTTCTGATGAGGGAACTGAGGGCCAAAGAAATTGGTGACTGGCCAGAGACTGAGCAGGAATTTAAACCCAAGTCCTCTTGATGTCCCCTCCAGCTGTTTTCCATTGTATCATTGCATATAGGATATTTAAGGCTTACAAAGCAGTGTTTTGTTTTGTTTTCAAGACAACAAACATACCACAGCCACTGCCAAAGTGTTCAGTCCAATCAGATTCTTCTTGAAGTCATTTGGGGTTTTCTTAGTAAAGAGAAGTGGTTTACCATTTCCTTCTCCAGCCCATTTCTTTTTTTTTTTTTCCCCAGAAGAGGAAGAGAGGCAAACTGGGTTAAGTGACTTGCCCAGGGTCACAAAACTTGTAAATGTCTGAGGCCAGATTTGAATTCAGGAATATGAGTCTTCCTGACTTCAAGCCCTGTAATCTATCCACTGAGCAGCCTCACTGCTACCTAATACAGTGTTGTCTATGCCGTGAACAATAAATATGTATAAATATTTGTTGAACTGAATTGAACAACCCAGTGAGGTAAATAGTTAAAATATTTTTGCTTTCATTTCACATACATAGAAACAAGCCCAAAGAAGGGACTTGATCCCCAAGGGCAAGCACCTCTATAGTTATTCATTCATTCTTTCATTCAACAAATGTTTTTAGCATCTACATTCTAAGAAAAAAGCTTTCCATATTTGCTGGCCTTTCTTTGACAAAAATTCTGCCACTCCCCAAGTTACTGGTAGTTATTATTTAATAATAGCTTAAAATTATACCGTACTTAGTTTAAATGTGCTTACATACATTGTCTCAAGAAAGTTAGGAAAAAATGGAGACAGCAACCATATTTTATTGCTTAAGTTCACTAGAGGTACTGGTGGAGACAAGGATTAATTAGATCAGTAGAACACCCGGGTCTCAAGGTAAGTTATCTGAAAGGATACAAGACAAAGGGAGTCACCTTTTTAATCTTTTCAATTCACACAGTAAAGACTCTATAGTAATATCCAACTCTTGCAAAATACATAGAGGATAATCCAAACATTCCATCTTGGGAACATAAAGGAATGGCTTCTATTGATCAGAGCCCAGACATGCAGCAAGATTGCCTTAGTAAATGGCTCCTCCCTGCACCTACTGACCCTATGTTCCAGACACCAACCCATTGGCCCAAGTCCTTTCCCTTTCTTTTGCCCTATTGCTCCTCCCAGCGCTTGCCCTTCCTACCTAACTCCTTTTCCTTAACTCTTCCTTCTTTCTGAGAAGTGGAGTTCTGAAGTCACAGAGAAATGGAAGCCCTGAGTGCAAGTAGGTATACAAACCTAGCCGAACAGGTCCTACTTGTTTTTCGTTTTATTTTTTGAAGGAAGGTTTTGCAATTGGTTGTACTCCTTTCTAGTTTTCTCTTTGCCATACAGTCGCAAATACCTGGAGCCGAGAGGTGGATCGGCCCTCCGCATTATAAAAGGAATCAGTGCTGTGTCTACGGGATTTGCCCAAAAAAGGGGAGGGGGAGGCGAAAAGATTTTAGCATCCTAGATTTAGAGTTGAGGGGAAGAGGTATGGGTCAAATCGATCGGTGTAAGGGACCAACGTAACGGTGCTTTCACCCAGGATTATTTACTGGCCAGGAAGTTTACACCGAGGTCAGGTGTGTCCCAGTGCCTTTACCTGCCCCAGGTATGCAGATCTCCGCCGACCTTCCCTTCTTTTGGGAGGAGCTGAGAAGAGCCGCAGCAAGACTAGGGAGAACTTTTTCCTCTCCCTTTCTGCATATTTTGGTACTGTGGAAGGGACTCTGGGAGTTCACAAGTAAGTATAGGTCATTGGGCAGTGAATATTAGGATTTTAACGACTCAGCGGAGGGTTATGTGCACTGATGTGGAGTTGAGGAGAGCTTATTCCCTTTGGGTTCTTTATGTTGATGATAACGATATTGTTTCTCAGCCTTTTGAAATCATTCTCAAACTATAAACTTTGTGCGGGCGGAATGTTTCGCAAACTATGCAGAATTCCGGAATCCATGGTGGGTTTAACTTCTATAGGGCAGGGAATAACTGATGTTTTGGACATTAATGCTTTATTTGCAATAAGTATATGAGACTTTTGATATCTTCAGGAAATGTAGGCTAATAACTCCCTAAATATTCATTAGTTACATTTTCTCCTATATTATAATTATTGTTATCGTCATCATTTTGATTATTAGCCCGCATGTCTCAAAGCTTTCATAGAACTCTGGGATTTTAGATCTGGAAGGGGTTTAAAAAATTACTTGGTCCTCTCTTTCAGTAGATTGTAAGCATCTTGAGAGCAGGGTTATGCCAAATTTAGTCGTATCCACTGGAGCTCAGAAAGATAGATGAAGTCATAGAATCACAGAATAACAGCTGAAAGTAGGCTAGTTCAACTGCCTGATTTTAAAGGTTTACCCAAGTTTGATGCCAAGTTCAGTGGATTCTTTTGACTTCTTAGTCCAACACCTTTTTTTTTTCAGTCTATTCCAGACTACTTCTCTGTGACTTTCCCAATTCACTTTGCCTTATCGTAAACTGTAATAACTTTGAGTCTTGAATTGGCATTAACCATAGGGAAGGATTTGGGGGGAAAGAAAAATAAGCCTCAGTTTTCTTTGTCTGGAAAAGACAAAATCTAAAATCTCTCTCACTTCTGACTATCTGTAATTCTGTCCTTGAACCATTAAGATAGCTGTAATATACCTGGTGTTAATCTTATACATATTATGGTCTAACTAAATAAAGTACTTATCATCCAGTGTGCTATAATTAATAGTTCTTTTGATACAGAGATATAAACTTCCCTTATCAGGATGAGCTACTGAAAATGCTTATTCTGGCTGGATTTATTCTGTTGGTATAATTGTTCTATGCTGATTTTGTTGAAGCCACAGCATCAGGATGTTTTGTTTTATTTATCTTTATCTTTTTTGCTTTTGCCTTGTAACATACTCATTCCGCAAGATTGCTTTTGTATGTATTTGGGCTGATAAATAAGAAAATACTTGCATTAATAATGACTTACTCAAAATTTGAGCTTATATAGTTCAGGGAAATCACAGGTTACAGGTTTAAAGTGGTATTTACTCTTCTGTTTTGTCCTTTATTGAAATGCTTGGGAGGATGACTAACGACTGTTTTCAAATTACTGTGTTGAAGGTTAAAACAACCAACAAGTTATAGCTTCCATCCTGTTTGTTATGTTTAAATCTATTAAGTACAAAGGGCAGCTTGGTGACAATGAGTTTCTGCTACATTTAAGGAACCTTTCTGCAACAGCAATGATACACACACAGTCCCTTTTTTTCTGAATGCAGATTTAAAACAAGAACAAAACAAACCCTTCCCTTCTGTGATCTAGACTTTTGGTTTTATTTAAAGCACACACAGGAGATTCCACTAAATAGAAATAAAGCTTTGGTTTCTCAATATGAGAGAAATGATAACAGGTTAAAAGGGAACCTGTGAGTTTGAGGCTGAATGGTATAGTGGGAAACAAATTTGCATTTCAAAGACATAGCTTTAAATCTTTCCTCTTTTACTGTGCTGGCTATGTGATCATAATCTTGGATCTTGGTTTCATTGTCTGCAGAAAAAAGCTTTTGGACTAAATGAATTCTTAGGGCTCATCCAACTCTGAAACACTAGTTCTAATTCTTTTTGTTCCATAGACCGTGCTCTATTGACAGCTGTTGCTCACTTTGCCCATGTCCATAGATAGTCTTAGCTATATATCTTTTTGAAATTAAATTTTATTTTATTTTCAGATTCACATTTTCTACCTCTCAACCCGTCTCTCCTTCCCCTCCCTTGAGGAAACAAATAAAACAAAATAGCTCTTACAGACAAATGCTGTACATTTTTTTAGATAGTAAGATCATAAACTATGATCGTGGAAACAGTTCCTACAACTTGAAACCATAGAATGTTGAATTCTTAATTACATAAACTTAGAGTGTTTGGTACTATTACTTTCTTGGGGAGCTTTCCATGTCTACAGATTCCTAGTCCTGGAAAGGAATCTATGCTCTAAAATCTCCTACAAGCCAGGACCACACCTAGAACATTCTGAGTATATGAAAATTTATCCATTTAAAATAGATTATGTCATCATTTTCCCCAAGGAGACAATTACATAACCTGCCTTGATTGTCCATCTGAATGTTTCACAATCTCCAACTGTTTGGAAATTCTTCTTAAATGCTATTGAAATTTAAATCCAATTCTTATCTGGTCCTCAGTAGAGATAGAGAACTAGTCACAACATCTTCTGGATAAATTGGGTGGCAACATGACATACTAGAAAGTACTGAACTGGAAGTTAGGCATCCTAAATTTTATTCCTTGTTCTACTCTTTTGTAGCATATGAACTTGAGCCAGTCACTTGTTCTTTCTGACTGTAACCCTGTTCAATCACTTGATTTTTCTAAGCCTCAGATCCTCTTTTGCAAAATGAAGGGATTGTACCAGATGACTCTAAGATCTCTTCCATCTCTTAAATCTACAATCCCATGAAAATCTTTGTAAAATGTGTTTTATAATTCTTTGCCTTCTTAAATGGTGTACTGAATATAATAAGTTTGGGGTTTTTAAAAAATAATTTTTGTATATGAGTAGTGCAATATTTAAACATACATATTAATGTGTACTACCTCAGTAGAGCAGCTAAGTGGCATAATGGATAGAGTGCTGGACCTGGAGTCAAGAAGACTCATCTTCCTGAGTTCAAATCCAACTTCAGATGTTTACTAGCTTTATGACCCAGGACAAGTTACTTAACCCTATTTGCCTCAGTTTCTTTATCTATAAAATGAGCTGGAGAAGAAAATGGCAAGCTATTCCATTATCTTTGTCAAGAAAACCCCAAATGGAGTCATGAAGAGTTGAACACTAATGAAACTATTCAACAATAGCACCTCAGTAGTACTAAGCTATAATTCCCACTGGACTGGGTAGCAGAGGCAAATGTACTTCTCCTCTTATGATTCTATCATGAAGTACTCTTGAGGGAATGTTACTCTTAAGTCCCCATCCAGTCTATTTCCCAATGTCCTTTGACCATTTTACACCAATTAAGTTTTATTTGGTTTTTTGTTTGTTTGTTTTATAGAAAGGTATGTACTGCGAAGGCATAGGAAGGACAGGACATACAAAACTACCCCACTCACCCAAACCAAGGGGTGCATTCTTCCTTTGGGCACACAAAATCATTGGGATTAATGAGCTTAAATTTACAAGTGAGATACATATCCAGAGAACACATGGGGCAGAAGGGTTCCTCATGACTCCAAGCCCTGGCCATCCTTTTCTTCTTGGTGGAGACTCTACCAATTTTACTCAGAAGCCATCAAGAAAGAACAAGTAAGATCATCCATCCTAAAATTTGTATTCACACTCAATTCTAGTTCAGCCTATCCTACCATATGAGTTCTCCCTTCTCCTCATCCAAAGAGAGGACTTTTTGTCACTCCACAGTACCAGCCCCTCCTCAGTCACCCATGATCAGAAGAAGGTTAACCTAGGCACCAAATTGTCAATTGAAAGCAGAAAGGGAATTTTTCATATGTTCTCTATAACTTACCAGGAAGGGCAAATCTTAGCATACTCCTAGACTTGGACCTTCATTAGACAGTTCCCCTATTGCAAATGTATAGAAATGTTCTAGCTTCTGTTAATTATAAATAAGTGGTTCGCAAAATAACTTCTGATTCTGGAATCTGAGCACCTCTGTTCAAATCCCTCTTCTGCCACTTAACTATCTGCAAGTCAACACTACATCTCTACATACAGTCTCTAAAAATTAAAATGAAGGACTTGCATTAGATATCCTATGAAATCCTCCTGCCCTAAAATTATTATATATAATAACTGGAATGAAAGAATATGAAATATATCACAAATAATTTTTGTCAGTAAAGTGCCCCTTTCTCCAAGTCTCTCTATGCACATTTTATCATTTGACTACCTTTGTACTTTCCACAGCATTCTGAAATTTCTTTGATTTTTTTTTTCCCCAATGACTTTTCAGTACATGATATAAATAAATATGAAATCCAGTCATATCATGCAGCTGCTCTTGCTCAAGTACAAACTACGTAAACATGCAATGTGCTTTTTATTTCTAAGATTAATTTTTCCACAAGCTATTACCATTTAGCATCCCTTGAAATCTATATTTTTGTGCTCCTGTGCTAAACTCAAAAAAGAAAGAAAACAGCTTTTCCAAGCACTGACTACATCATTTAGTTGTTACTCAGCTTCTTGCAGCTCAAAGAATTGCTCAGATGAATGTGAAGGGATGGCTTCTGACAGAATGTGCTCTGGTGAGGGGAAGACTTTGCAAAAACAGTTGGATGATTTCAGTTCCTATTGGATCTCAGAGTGAATCCCACATGCTGCATTTACAGCAGTTAGCATGAATAAATTAAGAGCAAAAAAATACATTTCCTCTTATCCTTAGCACAAGATAATTGCCCTAAATTGGGCTATTTCACCAAAGAATAAGATTATGTGCTACAGGAATACCTTTCCTACAGCAGATAGTGATTATTTTTCTTCCTTGCCACTACAACCTCATGAAAAAAAACAAAACAAAACAAAAAAGCGAATGAAAAGTCACTGTAGTCTGGGATACCTGTTTTTATGTTTATTTATTATAGAGGCCAATACAAATACTCAAATAGATCTGTGAATTCACAGATATGGATGTTCCATCCAGGGATACAGCTCACAGTGCATCTATGCCCATTATCCCAAGAGACTCTTTGTCATGATCTTCCATTATATTCTCTTAATATTGTAAGAATATGAGTGGAGCACATGGACTGCAGACATATCAATTATCCCTCAGTAAACATGTACCAATCTCATTATCCTTTTTAATCCTACATGTCTTTTGCAACATTCTTACTCTCAGCTCTTTTTTGTAGTTCCTTATTCATGTGTTACAATCTATATCATGAGCCTTGCGCTTGCCTAATGTTGTACCCATTTTTAATTTTTTAGAGACTGTATGTGGAGATGTAGTTATATCACTTAAGTGTCCTAAAACATCTGGGCACTTGATTTATTAATAAGTATTGTATCATTCAGAGTGTTAATGGGGCAAGTGTCAATCTTATTATATAGTTGCTTTACAAAAGATTATATGTGACTTTTGTTTATTCAATGGCCAATTTAAATATCATTGTGTTGGCTCTTCCCAGACTGGATGTGTTACTATGCCAATGTCTCAGCTAACTCTTATGGGAATCTGAGGATCTTCCCTGATTTGAAAATATACTCTGTCCCCTAATAGGCTGAATGTGGTCACATGGAGCCTGTTGCAAGAGACTTGTTTTTTCAGGAATGCCCACACCTTATTGCTTTGTGATTGGGCAGTTGATCAATAGGGTTGTGACAGTCTCTGATTCAGGAGAAGTCTATATATACCCTGATGTGAGGTTTTGTTTTGGGGCTCACTTTGGAAAAAGTTGTGTGATTTAGCCAGATGAGACTCTGGGCAGCTGTTGAGCCCCCGGCTTTGATAACCCAGAAGGTGGTGCTTCCCTCTCTGGTAACTGACTAGGTATGGATGTGATGATCAGACAGCTGGAGGCCCTTCTGCTGATTTGTTTCTTTGTCTGCTTGTAACTTCTGCTTGTATTTTCTTTGCATTCTCTGAAGTTCAGGGTGTTGACTTTTCCCCCTGAACTAAGTAAATGATATATGTCTGACTGATTAAAGTAAGATTGTTAACCCCTTTTGAGTTGCTTTCCTTTAGAAAAGCAAATCTAAGAACCTGTACTATCCTGGGTGTGCTACGGTGCTTGCTGCTACACTAACTTAAAAAGTTTAAATGAAGATTATATTTAATCATATTCTCTTCTATCTTGTATAGTGCTTCTTTCCTAAGTGTTTGCACATCCACAATCTCATTTGAGCCTCATAACAACCTTGAGAAGTAGAAATCATCCCCATTTTATAGATGAAGAAATGGTGGCTCAAAAGATTAACTATCAGGCAACAAATATTTATTAAATATCTATTACATGCCAGAGGCTATGCTGAGAATGTAAGTACAAAGAATAGGATAATTCCCTACTCTCAATGAATTTATAATCTAAGGGGGATAACAATTACTTATAACATACAACATAAATATAAAGTTACTAAACACGAATGTTTACAAAATAGATAAATAAAAGATTGTTTGGGAGACAGAGAACTAAATAGTTTGCTTGAGTTCTCACAGTTGGCTGGTTCCTTGATAAGAAATCTTGTCCCTGGACTTCCCCGTCCATTGTGAACTCTTTGTCTTTTCTACCCTGGTGTTATGGGAATCTTTCCTACTATTCTTTATATGTCTCCTATTGACACATTACATGCTACAAATTATTTGAAGTATAAAAACCAGGAATGCATTGGAGATTAGAATTGGTGAGCTAACCTTTTGGTATAGAAGTCAGACATGTTTTAAAAATTAATTTCTCAAGGTGAATGAATTAATTTTAAGCTAAAATGGCCAAATTAAGACAAAAAACTTTCAATTACCCTTCAGAAATTGTATCAGTTTATCTTATCTTTGCAAACCTATTTTGTTGTTCCTCTTTAAGAAATTTCATGAACTCAATTTGTTGGCCTCATTAGAAGGCAGATAATCTCTATACTCTTCTGAGGTGTAGTAAGAAGAAAGAATATTGGGCTTAGAATATTCCTTGTGGTGATCCTGGCTCTAATTCTGTGATGATGAATCTTAACTTCAATTTTTATGTATTAAAATGGGGATAATAACTTCTATACTACCTCAGGGTTTATTCTGAGAAAAGTTATTATGCAAATCTGGAAGCTGTAGACAAGGAGTGTTTATTTTTGTATTCTGGTACCTTTTTGTAGTCTGATGAAACCTATGAACCTTTTCTCTGTTTTTAAACAGATAAAACAAAATAGGTAAGATTACAAAGGGAATCATTTATTTTGACATTGTTATTGTTCAGTTGTTTGAGTTGTCTACAACTGTTCATGACTCCATTTGGAGTTTTCTTGGCAAAGATACTGGAGTGAGCTGCCATTTCCTTCTCCAGCTCATTTTACAGATGAGGAACTGAGGCAAACAAGGTTATGGGACTTATCCATGGTCACATAGCTAGTAAGTATCTGAGGTCGGATTTAAACTCAGGAAGTTGTAGAAGTCTTCTTGACTCCAGATCCAGTGCTCTATCCATTGCACCACCTAGCTGCCCTAATTTTGAAATACAGTTATCAAAATATTAAAAAGAGCGAAGTTCACAGAGTCCAGATTAAGAACCTCTGCCCTAAAGAAAAATGATTTGTTGTTACTCAGATCTTTCCCATATAAAATGAAAACGTGGCTATAGACCAAGAACTAGGGAAATGCAGAGGAAGGTAAAGATTGTGAGTATTCTGTTGCTCCTTGCTTCTGTTTTAGGAAGTTTGCAGAAGCATAGGCACATAGGCAGCAGGATGAACTTACAATTCTCCCAGGTGAACACATCATTGGCCCTGATTTTATTACTTATATCATAAGTTCTGGAGACAGGATTCAAGTAATTTCATTGCATTCACTCATTTAGCCTTGAGGTTTTCAAAGTACATTTTTCTACTCAGGATGCTTAATAGGGTCCTTCCTAGGAACACTTGATAACTTTAAGTTATTCAACTTGAGGTTTGGCAGTTAACTTCTCCATTTAAAAGAAACCAAATATTTATGGAGAATTTGCTTGATCTTTGACATCAGGATTCTTAGAAAATTTGTGTGTTCAGATGTTCTTCATGTCTTCAAATGTATGTACTTTTATTGGAATCTCTCATATTTTTCTCAAGGGGTCATGATAGATAGCAATAGCAAGATTACCGACTTCTCTATATCCACCTAATATATAACCTTTGGTGTAGAGTAAAATAATGACAGAACCTTATTAGCATTTACCTGCTGGGAACAGTATTAGACCTTCATTAAAGGCTCTCTTTGTAGAGAGAAATGTACCATATACCACTACAGACAAGTGATATGATTTAACTAGCAATGTAACTCAATCATTGGACTGCCTGACATATTTTTTTTGCTTTTTTTTTTTGGAGGGGGTAGTGCAGGGCAATTGGGGTTAAGTGACTTGCCCAAGGTCAACACTGCTAGTAAGTGTTAAGTGTCTGAGGGCAGATTTGAACTCAGGCCCTCCTGACTCCAGGGCCAGTGCTCTCTTTACTGCACCACCTAGCCGCCCCTGCCTGAGATATTTTTAAGAATTGGATTAAAAAATAATAATACCTCAAGGCTTCACAAAAGTACTTACAATAGGATTAACTTAGTTAAGTCAAAAAATTGTTTGATGACCCAAGAACATTCTATCAGAGGACAGCAGATAGGAGAATTTATTACATCATAGTTAGAAATTTGGAAAAGACCTCAAAGGACAGTCTTTATAAGTCGAGAAGATGAATATACTTAGCCTTTGAATCAAAGCTTTATAATCTACAAGTATCTAAGTCTGGATCCAAATTTCTAAATGGAAATGTTTTTTTCTTCCCCCACCCCTGTTTATGAAAGAGGCTATGACCTTTGCTACAGCAGGATGTTTGCAGTGAGGGGCTCTCAACTGTGGAATTTGCTTCCTCTCTTGGTCTGGAACATCCCTGGTTAAATATCTTTGAAAAGCAGAAAGCTTCCATCTTTTGTCCAACTGACTAACATGGTCCACCATGTAATTTTAAATGAAATTACATTTTTGCATATTTTAATGGAAATCCTGACCTACATGTCATCTGAAAACCTTCGAGCACTTGTATAGAAGAGCATAAAAAATACAAACAAAAAAGGAGAGTTATACTTTTCATCTAGTTTTTTATTGCATTTTATTTTTATGTCACTGTCATTTCGAGATACACAATGTCCCCACAAGAGCTTTCCCTTGTAACCAAAAAACAAACATGTAAAAGAAACAGTGACTACATCTAATGCAATATGCCATACCCATATCATCCTCCCAACTAATGATCCTCCCCACCCCCCTTGTTTATGGTGCTTCCAAAGGAAGTTTTACAAAACTATAAATGTACCTCTAAAACCCCCTCCAGAGCTGCTTTTGAACTTCGCTCAACTCCAGAGAGTGGCTGACTGCTGCTCCTTTCAATCTTCAGAGGTCATCCTGAAGGGCTTTGGCATATTTTCTAGTATTATAGCTCTTGATTCCCTACTAGTGTATTGACTATAAATTGATAACAATTAGCCAGCCAGAGCCAAGAAGGTGGAGTAAAAGCAGGAACTTGCTTAAGCTCCCATACCAATCACCTCTAATTATTGACTCTATAATGACTCTATATTGAGTCATATATAAAATATGACTCTATAAATGTGACTCTAAACAAAATTTATTCTGTGATTCTCCTTTGACCCTATCTCTTTTCAAAAGTGTTCGCTTCTAAGTGCCCTCTCCCCCAATCTGCCCTCCCTTCTATTATTCCCCGTCTTATCCTTATTCCTTTCCTGTAGGAATATGAGTATAAAATATGACTAAACAAATATAAATTTGTTCCTATAAAATGTGACTCTATAAAATATGACTTTAAATATGACTCTAAACAAAATTTGGAGCTACAGAACATACAAAGTGAAAGAGAGAAACAAATCTCCTGCTGAAGGTGGCCTGAAAAGCTGACAGGAAGAGACCATGGGCTGGGAGCTGAGTGCAGTCCCACATGAGTCCCATGGGCCCAGATCCAGGGTGGCGCAGACCAGTGGCATACACCAGCTGGAGCAGACTTCAGGAGAGTGAATCACCAGCAGCTCTGGTGGTTTCCAGACTTCTCAACTCATAGGTGCCAAAGAGAAAGTAAAAAGTTTGTAGATCACAGGAGGACCAAGTGACCATTCAGAAGGTAATCACTCTTGCTTTGACCTGCTTGGATCTGGGTCCCAGTGTTGGGTGGTGGTTGTAGAGTGAGAAACTCCAGTGTGTCAGAGCTTGTGGTGACTGTAGAAAGGGTGTCCTTCTCATAGCTTTGATAACATTTGCGAAAATCCCAGCAATTTTGGACACAGCTCTCTCCACTCTGGAAACAGAGTTCTACTGTACCAAAGAGCTCAAAAGTCAAGTAAGTGGCTGGCAAGATGAACAAACAGAAGAAGCACAATAAGATGATAGAATCCTTTTTTTGAGGACAAAAAAGGATCAAAACATGGAACCAGAAGAAGACAACAAAGTCAAAACTCTTGCATCAAAAGCTTCCACGAAAAATATGGATTGATTACAGGCCATGGAGGAGCTCAAGAAGGATTTTGAAAATCAAGTGAGAGAAGTGGAAGAAAAATTGGGAATAGAAATGAAGAAAATCATGAAAAGTGAGTCAACAGACTGACTGAAGAAAATAATACTTTAAAAAATAGACTAACTCAAAAAAAGCCCAAAAAGTCAGTGAGGAGAAGGATGCCTTAAAAAACCAAATTTGCCAAATGGAAAAGAAATTTAAAAAACTCACTGAAGAGAATAATTACTTCAAAATTAGATTGGAGCAAATGGAAGCTAATGACTTTATGAGAAATCAAGATACTATAAAACAGATCCAAATGAATGAAAAAATAGAAGACAATATGAAATATCGCATCAGAAAAACAACAGTGACCATGAAAATAGATCCAGGAGAGATAATTAAAAAATTATTGGACTACCTGAAAGCCATGATTTAAAAAAAAAAGCCTAGAAATCATCCTTCAAAAAATTCTCAAGGAAAATTGTCCTGATAATTCTAGAACCAGAGGACAAAATAGAAATAGAAAAAATTCACTGACTGCGTATTGAAAAAGATCCCAAAAAGAAAATTCCTAGGAATATTATAGCCAAATTCCAGATTTCCCAGGTCAATGAGAAAATATTATAAGCTGTCAGGAAGAAACAATATGAGTATTGTGGAAACACAATCAGGATAACACAAGACCAAGCAGCTTCTACATTAAGGGATCTAAGGGCTTGGAATGTGATATTGTGGAGGTCAAAGAAACTAGGACTAAAACCAAGAATCACCTACCCAGCAAAACTGAGTATAATGCTTCAGGGGAAAATATGGTCATTCAATGAAATCGAGGACTTTTCAAGCATTCTTGATGAAAAAACCAGAGCTGAACAGAAAATTTGACTTTCAAATACAGGAAGCAAGAGAAGCATGAGAAGGTAAACAGGAAAAAGAAGTCATAAGGAACAAAGTTGAATTGTTTACATTCCTAATAGAAAAATGATAATTGTAACTCATGATATTTTTCTCAGTCTGAGGATAGTTGAAAGGAATATATATGAATATATGTATACATACATGTATGTATAAGAGGGTGTATGTGTGTATAAATTCATATGTGAGTATGTATATGTGAGTACATGAATACATAAACAGAGGGTACAGAATGAGTTGAATAGGAAGAGATGATATCTAAAAAAAAATTTAAGAGGTGAGAGAGGAGTATGTTGGGAGAAAGAGAAAGGGGAGAAATAGAATAGGGTAAATTATCTCATGAAAGAGGCAAGAGAAAACTGTTACAATGGAGGGGAAGAGCAAAAAGGTGAAAGGGAATGGGTCAATCTTACTCTCATTGAATTTGGCTTAAGGAAGGAATAACATGCACACTCAAGAGGGTTTTTTACCCTACAGGAAAGTAGAGGGAAAGGGGATAAGACGGGGAATAATAGAAGGGAGGGCAGATTGGGGGAGAGGGTAATTAGAAGCGAACACTTTTGAAAAGAGATGGGGTCAAAGAAGAATCACAGAATAAGTTGGGTGCAGGATAGAATGAAGGGAAATATAGTTAGTCTTTCACAATATTAGTACTATGGAAATGTTTTATGTAACTACACATGTACAGCCTATATCACATTGCTTGTCTTCCCAGTGAAGGTGGGTGAGGAGAGAAGAAGGTAAAGAACCTGGAAATCAGTGTTTTAAAAACAAACGTTAAAATTGTTTTTTACACGCAACTGAGAAAAAAGATATACAAGCACTGGAGTACAGAAATTGATCTTGCCCTACTAGAAAGTTAAGGGGGGAATGGTTTCAGATAAGGCAGGGATATTCAGTAGGATCACTGTCTTATGGTGGGGGGGGTGGAGGGGGGGAGGGGAAAGACAGGGAGAAAATTTGTAACTCAAAATCTTGTGGAAATGAAAGTATAAACTATAATAACTAAAAATAAATTTAAAACTAAACATAAATTAAAAAAATATGATCTAAAAAAAAAGAAAACAATTAGCCAGCCACAATTAATTAGATTTTTGGAAATGATCATTTAGTAAGAAAGTATAGTAAAAATTGTTAAAACTTTTTTCAAAAAGTCTTAAGCGCACTCTCTAACAAGAACATATGGAGTCTTTGGAAAAGTTGGTTCAATCTTTGAGAGCAAACATTAATGCAAGAATAAATCAGAGTCCTACCTTTGATATGAAATCCTTTTCTTCCTTTGCTAAGTATCTCTGAGCTGTGTTTAGTTCAGTCCTGGTCCACAAAGTTGAGACCCTTGTTGAACCCTGAAGCCATACTTATCTCTGCATATCTAGTTTATCTTATCTCTGTTCCTAGGTGGATATTTTCTTTGTTACTGGACCAGTCTTAATGATGACATAGTTAGTAAAGGGGGAAGAGGTAATGGGATACTGAGATCACCCTCTGCCCCAACCCTTTGTAGTCCTGTGGTACAAGTAGAGGTAGCATCGGCATGCATGGGCTTAGAGTATTTGTCTACTCAAAATATTACAAAAGCTTGGTTTGCAAATCAATATATGGAATAATGATCTTGCTGGAACTTTATTCTCACTTAGATATAGATGTGTCTGATTCTTTTAGTCATTCCCAATTCATTTCATCATCTAATTTCATCCAAAGCCAGGAAAAACTTTAGCTCCTTGTTCCTAGTTTATTCTTTGATTGATTAATTAAATATAGATGTCTAATTAAAAAAATTGTTAGGGTATAAATTCTTGTTCTGTCTTTTGTAACACCCCTCATTCCACTGGTTCATACTGGTGGAAAGGATGTCCTCTTTTCATGAGAACTGAATAAACTTCCTGTTGCTTCCTCAAGATACCTCTGACATAATTTTTCTTGGGTAGGGGATTTTTGGGGTCCTTGTACCCCACACACCACCTTCCATCTGAAATGAGAAAACTCTAGTCTCATACCATAATTTGTTGAGTAATTTTCAAATTGATAGGAATCCCCCTTAGTTTCTTACAAGGGATCTTTTTTCCTTCAATTTTTTTCAATGAAGAATGGAATGGAATGGAAAAAAGAAATAAAGGCTTGTCAATTTCTAAAATTTCTTAAAACTATAGTCTTTATTCTAAACAATAGAGTCAAAAATTACAATTCTTCTATCTTTTTTCTATAACAAGGGCCAAGATTAGATCACATATAATTGTATTTATTTTTTATTTTATTTTAAGCTTGTTTTATTTATTTATTTTGTTTTAAAAATCAAAAACAAGTGCATATATCTTGCTCAGCCTACCTATTTAAATATAGGTCATGACATGTCTTTCCTGTCACCTAAAACTCAGAAAACAAAATATATTAATGACTCATAATGAAAATTTTAGCAAAAGTTCCCAAAGTGGGCAATATCACCTTGGTGGGAAGGGAATTAGAATGATGGGGGGGAAGCAATAGTAGCCTCAGGTGCATTTGTGGGGCATCAAATAAAAATAAGGGGGTGGTAGAAGTATAAGGACAGAAGAGAAGAAAATTTTGGAGAACCCTACATTTTGTTTGTTGTATAACAGATTTAAAGTTGTAGTGATTACATCATTTTCCAAATAAACACACAAAATGATCAGTGGTCAAGTCCACTGAAAGGTCTTAACAAGTAAGTGCTTGCTGGCAAGCATGTTGTGTGTGCATTGTTGAGAAGTCCAACATTCATTAGCAGGAATACGTGCATGTAATAACTTGTTGACAATAGGACACTATATGATGCATGATATAACATTGCATCATCAAAATTTCAATGCAGGAAAAACCTACAAATTTACAATAGATTATTAAGTTTAAGCTGTGTCATTGAAAATATATTTTATATATATTTTTTGAAATGACACAAATTTTTAAAAAATGTTAATGGGTTCAAGAAAATACATTTCCAGGGTGGTTCTAAGTAATATTTTTTTTTCATTGACTTGTTTATTTACTTTTAGTTTACAAGATTCAGTTCCACAATCACTTGAGTTTCAAATTTTCCCCCCCTCTGTTCTCCCCACCCCCATGGTGGCGTGCAATTTTGTGTAGGATATGCAAATACTTTCACATTGTACAATAGTCTGGTTGTATAGAAGGGTTGTAACTAATGGAGTGAATAATGGGGAAAAAAGAAATAAAACCAAATGTGGAAAAGAACAATAGCATGTAGATTGCTTCAAGTCTCCATTTAAACTCCGGTCTTTCTAGATCTTTCTCTGAATATGGTTATCTCCTTTCATCCTGAGACTTGTAGAGCTGTCTTTTAATAAGTAGTATTTTTTCAAAAAGGGGGCAGTAGGACAAATAAGTTTGGGAACCTCCGTTTTAGACTATTGATATATTTGCACATTAGGGCAAATGTAAAAATGTGAGTCTTATAGACTTACAATTATGCATTTAGTCCATTTCTTGTAAGAGTCTCTTTTTCCTATGCATTTAGTCCATTTCTTGTAAGAGTCTCTTTTTCCTGGGTTTTACTGACTCCCATGAATTCTGTACCTTCTCCTTTCCCTAGTAGTCAGTGGTAGAAATTAAACTTGACTTCTTGATGAGCTTTTGCTCCCTAATTCAAACATTCAGAATGAATCAGTTATATATTGGAAATTATCTAATGATAGCTTCTTACTAATTTTTTTACTTGGCCGCTAGTAGAATATGAAATTTTAAAAATTGTGTAATACAAGGCAAGATGAAAACAAAACAAGAAATTAAAACCAATACCTCCTTCTCACATAAAAAAACCCCAAGGATGCAAGTACCCACAGTTTTGAGATAGACAGGACCTTAGAGATTGTCTTATGAAATCCAACCCTCTCAGTTTTATAGGTGAAGAAACTGAGGCCCAAAGAGAGTAATTTGCTCAAAGCCACATAGTTTTTAAGTGGTAGAAATGGGATTTGAATCCAGATCATTCTCTGACTCAAAATACATCTTTCTTTTCTCTTTTTATCTGACTGTAAAAATATAAAGCTGGAAATACTGCTGGCTCCTGTTTTTGGTTTTTGTTTTTTTTCTTAGACTGGCAAAGATGCAATTGAATAAACTTATGCTATTTTTATTTTTAAAGAAAAAAAAATTTAGATTTTATTTGTGTGTCAGTATCCATCTACCCTTAGCTGACTTTAGATAATTTCTGCCCCAGTTCTCCATTCTAAAAAAAAGTTTATAGGTCTCAAAAGATTTTAAGGTTTTTAGGGATTTGGCATCATTAGAGCTTCCTAGTCTACTTAGATATAAAAGGGCTAAGATGAAATGAGAAGTCTTATTCAATGAAGTCCTGAGAAATGGATTTAAGCATTAATCAGGAGAGAGGTGTGGGAAAGTAAAGCTTTAATACAGTTGTACCTTATTTTAAGGAAAAGTTTTTTTTTAATAAAATTGGGCTTTGCAGAATAGCTAAATTGGACAAGTTATTTATTTTGAAGAACATTTGGAATTTAGTCATTGCTATTTTTAAAAATTCACAAAATCCCCTAGAGGATTTAAAATATGATTTCATTACCAAAAAAAAATCAATTAATAGACAACATTTTAAGTGACTCAAAAGAAAGGGCAAACCACTCCAGTATCTTTGCCAAGCCCCAAACTGAGTCATGAAGAGTTGAACTCAACTAACAGCTAATTGATTAAAGGACAATAATTTTAAGGGCACAGGTAAATTTCTGCTAAGAAAAGTGTAGTTTGGATCTCTTAGTTTGCAGTAAAGAGACATAGAAAAGGATTTTTAAAGTCCTAATGACTTTCAAGAATGCTTGGAGGACAACTTCACCTTCAATTGATTCCAATAATACAGAGACAAAGATGAATTTATGACACATGGGCTCAAAATGTTCTTAAAACAAATTCATTGTTTACATTGTACATTTTTTTTTACCACTTTTCTTCCCTAAAACTTCTTGACCAATTGATTCTATTAGATCTAACACGTGTCTTTTTTTTCCTTGTCCTTGCTCTCCCACTTTACCCATCTACCTTATCTTGTTCCCAGAAATATATCACTCCACATTCTGTAAGCTTTATGAAGTAAATTTGACATTGGAAGGAAATAAATATAAGTGCTTTTGTGCAACTTTTCCTACGCTAACAGCAATATTCCTTTTGACATAAAAAAAGAGTATAGTTTCTCTAAAACAAAACAGAAAATTACTTTAGACCTTGAAATACTATGGTAATGATTCTAAATGATATATTTCATGTTGCATACATAGCACAGTAAAATAGAAAGAACACTGTTTTCAAACCCTACCTGCTTCCTGCCACATGGTACATGTGGACCATGGTCAAGAGACTTCATTTTTTCAGGCTGCAATCTTGTCATCTCCAAAATGAGTATGTTTCTGTTATGTATCTCCAAAGATCATTTTGAGGATCATAGAGCTATAAGAGGGTAGAGTAGAGCTGAAAGAAACCTTAGATGCCGTGGAATAACCCGTTGTTTACACCAATGAAGAAACTGAAGCCCAGGGAAGATAAGTTACTTGCCTGTGGCCACATAGGTAGTAGTGTTGGAGGGGACATTTGAACCAAAGTCTAGACACCAGAGCAAGTATCATTTCTGTTGTACCACACTGCCTAGAATACATAAGTAAAGTTCATTGTAACCTTTAACCATTCTTAAATTTATATTTATAATAATAAGACTAAAAATGCTACCATTGTCAAAAACATGTGTTTGTGTATTAATGTATATATACACACACACATGTACATGGTTTTGAATTTTGCCAATAGGAGACTGCAAATTTCTACCCACTTGTAACCATATTTAGGTTTGAATTATTTCAGTTAGCATCCTTTTATCTGTGAATCAATCAATTATATAATTTGACTTAAATGAAAAGATATTTCAGTATCAGATGCCTTCATGCTTGCACCATGGTATGTTTCACACATTTACCTGTTTTTGTGTTCAGTGGATAGAACATCAGACAAGAACTCAAGATAGTATAGTTGGGGAGGTTATTTGATTGCTCTAAGTGAATATTATCTCTACTCTATCAAATGCAATACTGTATTAAAAGCCCTTAGTTTGCCATTTCTTTCTCCAGTGGATTAAGGCAAACAGGTTAAATGACTTGACTAAGGTCACACAGCTAATAAGTGTCTGTAGCTAGATTTCAACCCAGGTCTTCCCTACTCCAGATCCAAATGCTCTGTCCACTGAGCCATCTAGCTGCCTGTATGGTTCAAAGTGTACAGAACACTATTCCATATTTTCCCTTTTAGATTTAATATTTCCTTATATATAGTGGGAAGCACACTTGGCAGAAAGTTGAGACCTGGGTTCAAGATCCAGCTCTGCTTTTAACTAGCTGTGTGACTTAGAACAAGTCAATGAACATTTCTGAGATTCATTTACTTGTCTGGACTATGATACGTAGTTTAATAGACAGCCATACAGTGTGTCCATCAGTACATCTAAATTGTATAATTACTAGGAACATGACAAATTGGGCCCAGAATTGAACAAGGAGAAGGCTAGATTGACTTTGGGAAATGCCCACTATTCTTTTTTTTCTAAATTTATTTATTTAATATTTTTAGTTTACATCATTCATTTCCACAAGATTTTGAGTTACAAAGTTTCTCCCCATCTTTCCCTGACCCACCACACCAAAACAGCATACCCACTCCACAATCTGCTCTCTCCTGTATCCTCCCCCATCGTCCCACTGATTTTCCGGTAGGGCAAGATGGATCTCTCTATCACAGTGCCTGAAATATCCACTATTCTTAGGGATCCCAAGCTTTTCCCAGAAGCAAATACCTATTTTATTTTTGCCTTTTTTTTGTTTTTGGAGGGGGGAAGATAGGGCAATTGGGGTTAAGTGACTTACCCAAAGTCACACGGCTAGTTTTGTATTAAGTGTCTGAGGCCGCATTTGAACTCAGGTCCTCCTGATTCCAGGGCCCGTACTCTATTCACTGCTCCATCTAGCCGCCCCAGATACCTATCTTTTTAACATCAATGTTATTTTTGTGATATGTTATGTATGGCTTGCAGTTATGGAATACCACAGTTTCTCAAGAATTAGTTGAAGTCTACTCAAAGGCAATAAATAAGTTAGCATAACAAGGAACAAGAGTAGGCTGCAACACATTACCAGAAGCATCATAAAGGGTGTCATTAGAGAGATAAAATACTGTACTGCTTTGTTCATACTCATAGTGAGTGTTGAATAAATGCTTGTTGAATTGTATCAAATTAGATGTTTAACCAGAAAAGAAAGTGTGCCATCAAGTAGCAAGAATAATGGATAATCTATACAAAGCACACATATGCCATTGGTATCTATACCAATAACAAATTTATGAAAATTTGTATTTCTTCACTTAAGAACAAACTAGCCATATTCTTTGACATCTTATCTTGAGATTTTTGACCTTTTCTTCTTCTAGATAAATTATATTATTTTTTCCAGTTCTATAAAGTTAACTCTTGGTAGTTTGACTGTTATATTACCTAAACAATAAATTAATTTAGGTCATATAATTTGCATTACAATGGCATGATGTAACCATGAACAATTATAATTTCTCCAAATTTTTAAGTCATTTTGGTACGGAACGTTCTATTATATCATGACTTCCTAAATTTGATAAGGAAATTTCTATTTAACTTCCGGTTAGAGAGATAATGGGCTCTTCTGGTACAGACTGCAATCTTATATATGGTCAATGTATTGATTTCTTTTGCTTTTCTACATATTTGTTGTGAGGAAGGATTTCTATTTTGAAATGAGACATACATTAATAAGTTGAGACAGATATATAGAAAAATAGCAACATATTTGATCACAGAAGAAAACATTCGAAATATACAAAAGGGAACACAATTAGAACAAATTTTTTACTATAGCTTATTCTGAATTAGTAAAAAAAAAAATAAACCCCCCCCAAATATTCAAAGTATTCAAATTAGCATTGTTTGAGATTATAATTATGTAAATATGATCATTGGTTTCAGCCCAGTGGAAATATGTGGTACAAATTTGAATAATGTGCCCACTTCAAGAGATTTATTATTCATACTAATAGGGATCTAGCTGTATTTGTTCTATTTGATGTACATGTATTTCTTTTCAAGAAAGAAAATTGTATATAACAGTTATTCAAAGTTCTATCATCCTCTTTCTTGCTTGTCATTGTATGTTGAAACATCTGTGTTGTGATTAACTTCGCAATATAAAATTGTCAAAGATGAGAGTTACTAGATAACTTGTGATCAAAATCGTCAAAAAGAATACTCATGGGACAGCTAAGTGGAGCAGTGAATAGAGCATCATCCCTGGAGTCAGGAAGACCTGAGTTCAAATCTGGCCTCAGACACTTGACATGCTTACTAGCTGTGTGACCTTGGTCAAGTCACTTAACCCCAATTGCCTTGCCTTCCCCCCTCCAAAAAAAAATACTCATGTTGATAAAATCACAAGTCCATGGAAATATGAGGGGAAAATGAGATGATTGTAAAACACAATCTTTATAGTCCCTTCTTGTTCTATAGTGCTATTTATTTCTGAATAAACTATTTGATTTAGGTACCTAACTATGTTGTCTGTGTGATTTAAGACTGTGTATGTCAGCAAGTTTTGACTAAGGTTATTAAATGTAACAGTAGTTTTGGAGTCCTATAAACAAATTTAAGTTAGGATTTTTGTTTAATAATTTTGTAATAATAATTCGATATTTTGATAAGTCAATGAATAAGTCTCTCGAGGTCATACTCAAAGCTTCCTAGTATCTGTGTCTCAGTGGCATCAGCTTTTTGAAGATAAAACTGGTAGATAAGGGGGCAGCGAGGTGGCACATTGAATAGAACACTGGTCCTGGAATCAGGAGGACCTGAGTTCAAATCCAGTTTCAGACACTTACCAGTTCCTAGCCATGTGACCTTGGACAAGTCACTTAATCCCAATTGCCCTGCCTTCCTCCATCCAAAAAGCAGAAAACAAAAAACTGGGAGATAAAGCAGTGAATTACTAGAAAAACTTTTATATTTTTTCCTTACCCTTCTGGAAAATTATACAAAATCTTGTATGATACAAAATGTAAGTCTAATTTTATTCTTTGCCTTTTATAAATTAAAATATATTTTTGTCTTTCAGTGAATAACCCTATACCATCTAACTTGAAATCAGAAGCAAAAAAAGCTGCCAAAATACTGAGAGAATTCACAGAAATAACTTCTGGAAATGGACCTGATAAGATCATTCCTGGTTAGTAAATAAGTAATGTCCAGATTTTCTTTTGCAGGTTCCTTTTAGCTTTGTGATTCTATGTGCTTAATTATTTAATTTTTGTATCTAGTCTGTTGCATTAATAAACTCTACAAATAGACGAGGAAGTCAATTCAATAATTTTTTACTGAAGTAGTCACCAGTAATTTGGGAGCAGATTGAAAATCTCCTTGTTTGGCGATTTGGAAATACTGGTTATTGGCTTTTGAAGTAACCCAGAAGGAATTATGGAGTTCCTCTCTTCTTCTTCTCCCCTCTCCTTTCTTCCCTTCTCTCCTCTCCTATCCTGTCCTCTCCTCTCTTCTCATTTTTCCTTCCTTCCTTCCTCCCTTCCTTCCTTCCTTTCCTTCCTTCCTTTCTTCCTTCCTTCCTTCCTTCCTTCCTT
>CM053595.1:174195644-174206691 GCA_028646575.1 Pseudocheirus occidentalis
TTGGAGGGCAGTTGGGGTTAAGTGACTTGCCCAAGGTCACACGGCTAGTTTTTTGTGTTAAGTGTCTGAGGCCGGATTTGAACTCAGGTACTCCTGACTCCAGGGCCGGTGCTCTACTCACTGCGCCACCTAGACGCCCTTGTTATAGATTTTCTATGCTATTCTGACCATAAATCCCAAGGATACAAACACCTGGGGAGCTTGATTTGACCACAAATATTTGGAGGATTCATAGAATAGAAATATACTCTGAGCTCATTGTTTAGGAAATTACTACTTTATTTCACCTCTATGCTGTAGAACATAAATATCATACTATATTATATATGGTTGCACTTGAATATGTAATATATTAGGAAAGACATATATATGTGAACCAACTCTTGTCATGAAATTTCATTACATTTTCATTCACTCAAAAAGCATTTATTAACTACCTACTTCATTAGAGCACTGTGTTAGGTACTGTATGGATTACAAAGTTTAAGTAAGATAGTACAATTTAATATCACTGATCACCTAGTGTAAATGCTAATTACTTAAAGGAATCATGTAAAAAATCTTTTATAACTCTTTTATACAGAAAAAATGTCTTTCTAAATTTTTTCCTATTTTTCATAAAATTTAAAAATCTTTGTGTACATTAATAATCTCCAAATCCACTTACATAATATTTCCAAATGTCTGTAGTTTGACTATGTTTAAAGGTCTCTAAATCCAAAACTGAGCCTACTTTTGCCCTTTGTTCGGTCTTTCTGAGGAAGCTTCCCTGTTCCCTGAGACCTATGGAAAAATTCCGTTAATACGCTGTGAACTTTTTTTAATAGCTTGAATTTCCTGTTTAGAATTAATTTCTGAATTAATTGACATCTTTGAAAAGCATATTCTACTGCCCATAGACTGAAGCAATCAAACCCCACTCTGATCTAAAATATCTAACTCTGCATGGTAATTGCAGGATTCTAAAACATTTATAATGTTAAATTTAACTATATAAAAATAACCAGAGAAAAAGAGGTAGGAGTACAGAGACTTCACTGAGGCCATCTGTTTTTATAAATTTGAGCTTTAATTCATGACTTATACATTTCATTAAAATTCTTAATTAGGACCCCAAAAGCTAGTCATTCAAAATATCTAAATATGTGTGTGTTGTGGTTCACAACCCCATTTATCATTTTAGATTGTGTGCTTGTTTACTGAAGAATATGTATTGATAATGACTTACCTGTCTACCCTTTAAATGCTTGCAGCTCATGTAATTGCCAAGGCTAAAGGTCTTGCCATCCTGTCAGTGATAAAAGCTGGATTTCTGGTCACTGCTCGAGGAGGCAGTGGGATTGTATTGGCTCGCCTTCCAGATGGAAGTAAGTTGATATTTGCCTGCTTATAGAAATTAGAGCATGCTCTTCCCTTTTCTGTTTCCATCTTGGGCAGATTTCATAGGAGTATGACAGGTTTCCTTATATAACCCCCAATTGGATTATTCAATGCAGCTCAGTTTTGTGTGTGAATAAACCTATGAAGAAGAAAATGATGTTTCCTGCCTCTTAAAGTCCTTAGGGAGAGATTCAATGATAGATCTTACTTTAAATTTCACATAAATTTTGTAATTCTTCCAAGTGTGAAAATATTTAAACACAGTTTAGTCTTTGAATTTCTTATGTCAACTGCTCATTCTTATTCTCCAGTGTCACAGTAAATCTAATAATTGTTATCTAGAAGTAGAGTTGAAAATAAGGAGCAATCCATAGCCTTTTTCTGCTAATTCTATTGAGGAGTGTAGCACCATGATATTTTGGTTTCTTTCTACTAAGGCCAAACTATGTCATTGCATGAGTAAAAAGCTACAATTGTATTTTTAAAATGGAAAAGCCTTAATGTGGTATTTTGCATATATCTCTGGAAACAGAAATGCTATGTGTGTGCCATACTTAATAAATATTTGCTCCCATTAACATTTCTTCTCATATAATTTTTTTTCTTGCTGTTGATGATTGATGGAAGAGCAAGCTACTTTTACAGATATGAATATAAGATGAAATGTCACTTGATCATAGAAAACTGCACAGATTGGGAAAGATCATAGGTTGAAGACTGGAAAGGATTGTAGAGTTGATCATTTTACAAATGAGGGAAGTAAAGCCTAGAGAGAGTAAGTGATTTGTCTAAGGCCAGGAAGGTAGTAATAATCAAACAAGGATATTAACAGAGGCCATTTAACTCCTAATCCAGTATTCTTTTAGTTACACCCTTTTGCCTTCTGAACTTCCCAAGGCATTCAATATTTGGCACCTGTCTCTAAAACATTCTTTGGGAGAAAAGGAAGGAAAAAAAGGCCACAAGTTGTCAAAATAGTCCTTATTATTCCCCAAAGGGAATAATGCCTGGTTTAGCGAATAGGGCTTGGGGTAGGACAGCTGAGCTCGGTCATTCACTTAGAGACTCTGGCACTTTTAGAGGAAACATTATCTGTTTATCTTCCCTTTCTTTTTAGAGCTTTCTATCACCCACCTGGAATCTGACTAATCACCAAGTACCCCTGTAAGAAGTTAAAGATGTATGAAGTTTAACCTTGTTTTTGAGTACAGACTTACCTTATTTCTTTGTTAGTAATACACTTTCAATAAAGGAAGGAATTTTTTTTTTTGGAGTAACAGCAATTTTAATGTATCTCTTTTTAGCATTTGATAAATAAGTTTGGCAAAGTACTGACTGAGTTATGTAAGAAATCTTAGTTTATTTTTGTTTTTGTTTTCCATATTTAAAAATGTATGTCTATATGTACCTTCTATCCATCACCTCTCTCTTAGGTGAGTGACACGTCATTATATGTCTGCATTACACATCTCCTGGAGACATGATTGGCCACTACATTTATCAGAGTTCTTAAGTCTTTCAAAGTTTTTCTTTTTAGCATTGGTATCCTAGTTTAAATTGTTCTCCTGGTTCTGTTTACTTTGCTCTTCATCAGTTTATAACACTCAGAATTCTCTGAAATTATCTCTTTCATAATTTCTTCTGGCAAAATAATATTCTGTTACATTCACGTATGATAATTTCTTCAACCATTCTCTAAGAGGAAATGGGAGGTATCCTCTTAGACTCTAGTTGCTTGCCATTATCTTTTTCTTTCTTGTTTAGTCTCTCCTTTGATATCAGTAAGTTTGTTTTGCATGTGAAGATTCCCTCCCCAGTATTATGCTCCTTCTTAACTGTTATGTCTACTTTTTTACCTGTTGAATTTTATGCATTTCAACACAAAACTCTTTGTCTTCAACCCCCACCCTTCTCTATACTCTTCCTCTCATGTACCCTAATTAAAAGAAATAGCAAATTCTACCTCCTTTCTATACCAATCTATTGCTTTTACCTTTGCTTCTACTTTCTTTCTCAAAACTCTCAGAACAGAACTAATCCACATGCAGGATATGTTTTACTTATTTAACTCCCTCAGTACAATTGAGGACACTTGAAAGAACACTTGTTTTTTCTTTCCCATATAACATTAGTACTACATTGTCACAGATGTCTTTCCAGCTACTCAAATATGCTTACTTCCCTAGGTTTCATTTGGCTTATGCTTGTATTTCAAAGTCTGTACTCAGCTCTGGTCTTTCCAGCAGAAATGCGTGCAAGTCCTCTATTCCAATAAAGATCTATTTTTTTTTCTTCATGTAGGATTATACTCAGCTTGGAAGAGGAAATTTTTCTTGGTTGTATGTCCATCACTTGCTGTTTTGCAATATTGATTTCCAAGCTCTCTCATTTATGGTAGAAGTTCTTATGTCTTGACTGATCCTGACTTGGCTCCTTCATGATTAAACCGCTTCTTTCTGAATGCATTCATTACATGGTAGTTTTAGATTTTGATTGTGACATTCCTAAAACTTTTTTCTTTCTTTTTGTTTTGAGAGGGGATGACAAGGCAAATGGGGTTAAGTGACCTGCTAGTAAGTGTGTTAAATGTCTGAGGCTGGATTTGAACTCAGGTCCTCCTAACTCCAGGGCCAATGCACTGAACCACCTAACTATCCTCTAAAACTTTTTTTCTTTTGGGGTTCCTTTTCACATGGAAATTTTTTTTCTACCTTCACTTGACTTCTGGGTCTGATAGATCTAGGTAAGTGGTTTTCGTTTATGATTTCTTAAGATGTAGTTTCCAGGATTTTTTTAAAATCAGTTTTCAAAGCATCTACCCAATGATTAGATTAGATTAGATTTTTTTCTCTTCTTTAGCTATTTTCCAGGTCACTTGTTTTTCATATTAGATATCATATTTTATTTTTTTTAAGTTTTTTAAATTATTTTTTAATATTTCTTGTTGTTTCATTAACTCACTAATTTCTTTTTTGTCTATTCTTGCTTTTAAAGAGTTCATTTTTATTAAGATTTACCACTTTCTTTTCTTTTTTTTACCACTTTATTTTCTAATCTGTTTATTATACTTCCATTCTTTTCTTCAGAGCTTTTATTTTATTTTAAAAATCTCTTGTTCATTTTTTTCTTAACATATTCATGTAGTCCTCATGGAAAAATGAATTTTTTTCCTTTGAGTATCTATTTGCAATTGTTAAGGAGTTACTCTCTTTCTTTGGGAGGAATCTCTAGGTCTACAGCTTTTTATACTTGTTCTTTGATTTATTCATCTCTCCAGTTTTAATTCCTGAATGTGGGCTTTTCCAGGATCTCTACTCTACTTTTGGATTCTCTCTGGGTCACCTTGGTTCTTATGCTGACCACATAGCAGGACTGGGTCCCCCAGGATTTGGGGGGTTCAGTGTGCTGGATCCTCAGGGACTTCTGGCACCTCAAGGCAGAGTATGAGGGAGGTCAGAATCCCTAGGCTTTGGGTATCTCAGTCTGAGCTGCTGTACTGCACTACACTAGTGGCTAACTGTTGATATTTCTACAGATTTCCAAAGGCCCACACACTGGGGTATTCTGGTCATCCAGAGGCTTTCTGAATACGCTGGGATTTTGCTAAAGTAATTCTCTGCTCTTGCTTCCTCTGGAGCAAGTGTTCTTTCAGGCAATGTGTATTTCTGGAACATCCATGGTGATGCTCGGAGCTCCCTTGTTCTGCTCCTGGATTTGCTTGAAGCCTTTTCTGTTGTACTTGGACTTCTGGATGACATCTTGTGTAGTTCTGACATGCAAGAAGTCACTGTAGTTGTCATTGGTTTTCTTGGTGCAAATTCTGCTACAAATTTCAGAATTTTGCTGATGTAAGTATGTGGTTGCTGCCTTCACTTCAAGTAGCCATCTTGGCCAGAAGCTAGAAATGACATGGCGATTTTAATGAGGGATGATGAAATGACACTGAAATTAGGATATCACCTGGATTATATCTCTCAAGGTTGTGATAAGCAAATGGGAGCTATTATTATTACCTCAAAAGAGATTTCTCCCTTCCTCTTTCTTCCCCTCTTCCTCTTTTTCCTCTTCTCTTTTCTCTTCTATTAACAAATTTATGAAAAATAAGCACCAAATCACTGATAATTAGAGAATGCCAATTATAGAAACTCTGAAGTTCCACTACACACCTATAAGATTAGAAAGATGACAAAAAATGAAAATGAAAAATGTTGGAGAAACTGAGAGAAAACGGATGAGTTGGTTATTGTTAGAGCTATGAATTGTTAAAGTGTTTTTGGAAAATAATTTGGAACTGTGCTACCTTTGACTCAGCAATACCACTACTGTACCTGTACCCCCAAGAAATGAAAAGAGGAAAAAAAACCCATGTGTATAAAAATATAATAGGGTTTTGCTTTTGTTTTTTTTAGTGACAAAATATCATTCTTTAGTTTACAGTCAGTTGGGTAAATAGCTGAACAAATTACTGTGTATCATTGCCAGCAGAAAAATGTATAGCTCAGTTCTTCTTAGAGAAAGTTTCTCATCTCACCTAAGGGGGAATTCTCTAAAGTTTCCAGAGAAATCAGGGAAATGTTAAGGCCCTGGTTCCTTCTCATGTCCTATCTTCCAAAGTCTGTTCTGTTTCTCATTTGGTCTTGACCTAAAGGGTTCTGGATGTGTGTGGGGGGGAGGGGGGATTCTTTCAAAAGAATAAGCCAGAGAGTCATTCTTCTTCCAAACTTGTGCCGAATCTGCCTTCAATGCAGGCACACAGTGTTAAGTAATCATTCTTTCTACCAAAATCCATAATCACCTAAGCAGCACTGAGTTACATTTTTTTTAACTGGTCATAAAATATCAATTCTAGTACCTGACAATGGCATATTCTTTGAGCCTTATGAGGTTGACTTCAAATCAACTATCTTCATTCATACAGTTGAAAACTCCATTACCTCAAAGCCCACAGAACCATGATATCCAAGACACTGGAAATGGAAAGGAAGAGGAAGCTGAGGTGCTTACATCAGCAATAGCCTCTTTGTTTAACTTTTTGGTACTTTATAGCCATATATTTATATAGTCACAAAGGATGGAAAAAATCAGCCCATTAAGGACTGGGACAACCTACCTATCTCTGAATTATGCCATTACATAAAAAGACACGTTTCTCTCCCAGATCCTCTTCAGTAGATATCTTAGCAATGAAACCAACCTAAATAGATTTGCTCAAAGACAAATATTCAGTGAAATAAGACTCAGCATTTGTCTGAAAATCTGTGAATTGTCTGTTCCCAAGGCCTTCTACCCCACTCTGGCTGACCCTCAATTGTCAGGCTGGTTGCAGTTGGAAGGTTAAAGAGCAGTGAGAACTCTGGAGTTTCTCTGAGAATCCCAGGAGGGACCTGTCTCCTGACTGAAAATCTAAAACCCCTCCCTTCATCCCAATCTAAGCAGCAGCTCAGCTGTCCCTTAAAGTCACAAGAGGGATGTTTGAAAATAGTCCAAAATGAAATACAATTGGGTCATGGGGATTATGGCTGGATAGTTTCATTTGTGTCCTGATAGTACCCCTGCAGGACAAGAGCAGGACCTTGCATAGGAACACATGCTAACCAAAAAGGGAAAAGAAAGAAAAAAAAAAACCTTTTTAACAGCAGGCATTTTTTTCTTATTACAAAATATAACAAAAATCTGTTGGTTCTGAAAGTTTGTGAGCATTGCCTTACTCTCTAGGGCATGGAGTGCCAAGGGAAAAGAGGGTTGAAAAAATTAAAGAATTGTTAACCATTCCAGAACATATTGTCTTAAAAAAAATTGCGTTTCTTAGTACCATAGGTTGCTATATTTGTGGTTGATAGAAGTGTTAGATGTCATTTAATCTAGCTCCAACATTTTACAAATGAGGAAACTGAGGCCAGAATAGGTTAAGTGACTTGCCCACAAACTCTTAGGTAATCAAATCTACTTCAAAATTAGACCTGTCTTCTAAAGCCATACTCTTTCCACTGTGCTACCCAGCACGTTCATGTGCTTGTAAGTCAGAAAAATTCCGGAATGGAATTCTCTTGGTTAATAAAATGATTATATTTAACTTTTCACAACAAGGATACACCTTGTAATATGCCTTAAAACTCCCCGAAGATTTATCATCCTCAGAAAATATGTACATACCTTTCTACATGTTGTTCTATATATGTTACACCTCATACCAAGAATATAATCTATAAACATGTTGCTTTCTTAAGACTAAAATCTGACATTTTCATGATTCTATTATGCAGAAGTTGTGACTAAAGGCATACTTTTTGGAGGCAGCACAGTATATTTAGAAGAGCCAGATTTGGAGTCAAAGGCTCTGGGTTTGACTCTGCTACTCACCAGGTCTGTGAGCTAGGGCTGAGTCATTTAACATCAATGTACCTCAGTTTCTTTATCTGTACAATGGGAATAATACGTGTCCTCACAGGACTTATACAACCTCATAGGAATGAGGTCATGAAAAATACTTTATTATAAATTATTAATTGTTAGACACAAGAGAGCTAATGTGAATTATTGCTAGTACTTCTGAAACTCCCCCCACCCCTCAACTGGTATAGACCAGGATACACACAGAGACAGAGACTTGATGCATAATATTCATTTACATTTCTTGTTTGGTTGCAGTCTAAGTAACTGGTTTATACTGTCTCCTCATCATCCCTGTTTTCACCTGTCAAATCTGTATTTTCTTCTCATATTTCTATTTCTTCCTAAGTTTTGCAGATGAATTAGTGGAAAATGGATACCACTTAAGATTATGGTTCTTGGAAATTTTAAACTGGAATTATAACTGTGCCTGATTTTTTTTCCCCTTTCTCTTTCCTGTTTAAGAGTGGTCTGCACCTTCTGCCATTGGAATAGCTGGACTTGGTGGTGGATTTGAAATTGGGATTGAGGTTTGTATTTTAAGGCATTATTTTATATTTTTCCATATCTTTGAAAAGTACCTGAAATTTAACTGCCCGGTATTAGAAACTTCTCATTGTTTTCTACTTTCAGAAACATTTACATTGTTAGGGTATCGCTTCTATTTTTTTTTTTTACTTGAGCCTTTCTCATTTCTTCCTTAAACTCCTCCTTTAATGAGATATTTTTTTTTTTTAGGCTACACAAAAAATGTTAAAAGTTATTCTATTGATTCCCATAGTTGTACAACACATGTTATATGTGGGAAGAGCATTAGATTTAGGGTCAGAAGACCTGTGTTTCAATCCCATGTTTGCTTCATAATATTTGCATGACATTGGGACTTAACTTCTAACACTCTCAGTTTCCTCATTTGTAAAATGTTGGGATTAGGGGTTGAACTATATGATCTCTAAGGTTACTCCTTCCCCCCCCCCCCGATCCTAAATTTTAATCTGGTTCTAAATGATCATTTCAGCTTCTTACTAACTAACTTAGTAATCTATATTTGTTTCAACTTGTTTGTACTATGATGGGTTTAGTACTGCCCTTCTCAGAAGACCTGGGTTTGAGCTACAGGGTTTTTCCTTAGTGCATCTGATCACAGGGAACATAATCTCTTTGTGTCCTTATGGTTGAAATGGGGAAAATAGTATTTGTACTACCTACCTCACAAGGTTGTTATGAGGAAAGCACTTTGTAGGCTATAAAATACTCTGAAAATATGAGCTATTTTCATTATCTGTAGCCTATTGAGCTTCTGTGTTACAAACAGAGAATGTGGATGGTTTGTTTACCAGAAGACATCATCACTTTATTTAGTACTTAGTTCCATTTGTTAGGGTTTATAATTCCAGCCAAGGGTGCCACTTTACAGAAGAGAATCTTAAAGTATGATTAACAGTCCTAATTAGCATGTGGAATTATAATGCCTGATACAGAGGTAGGTCAAGATTTATGTCCTCTTTTGATAAATGAAGGTTGACCCCAAAGTGTTTCCATTCCATAGCTATGCCTCTGATGGGATTGTTGGCCTGAACATCTGGACTGGGAATTATTTTCTCTAAAATGTGCTTGTTCACTAAGATCAATTACATCAGGATCTACACATAGTCCGTCTTCTGCATGACATTTAATCTGTCATCTGTTCCCCTCTTGCTATCTAAGTGACTGGTCAGCCTAGGTTCTTAATACTTGCTGTTTTCAAATTACAAGTCTGCATTTTCTTCTCAAGTTTCAGTCAGTGTCTTCCTAAGCTTTCCATTTGTGAAGCTTCTCTGTTGCCATAGTATTAAAATCTCTCCGCCTTATTAAAGGAAGTAATTTCACTAACTTTCATCTTTCTTACTAGGTTCCTTTCACTCACTGTCACTGCAGAAACCAGAAGTCAAAGAAGCTCACTAAAAACATCTTTTGCCTTCTCTTGTCTCAAAGGAACTTTTTTGTATAATTCTAAGCTACAGATTGTTGAAAATATTGCCCTCCTGTGGTCAGTTTCTTTTCAGCAGATAGTCCCTTAGCATTTGTCCTTAGATTTTCATATGGTTTTGTTGTTTTTTATACTGGCATTGCTGAACCATTATGTACCAGGATTTCATATAATGTCATTTCCTTACTCAAAAATTTTCATAGCCCACAATCTGATTCCAACCAACCTTTTCAGCTTTATTTCATATCACTCTCCATTACTACCTTTATATTACAGACAAATTAGATTGTTTCCCTAATTTTAGCATGCTATCTCTCAGTTCCTCCCTGAATTCATACAGGCCACCCAGCAACTATTCCCAAAATGCACTCCCCCCCCACATCAATGTGTGGATGAAAATTTGAGCCTTATTTAGTGTCATGGTTCAGCAACTGTTCAAGAGTGAGCATGTATTAAGTATCTACTTGTATGCCATGGTACTGTACTAGTGATTAATTATGTAATACATATGATTAACTGTAGCTTACCTTTGTCATATTTTGACATTTTAATAGTGACTTTGTAAATAAGCCCGTATTTTAGGCAATGAGATAAGCCCTACAAAAATTTTATTCAACAAAGTGATTTAAAGAGAACATTATCATCATTACCAAACATTTTATGAGTATGTGGGTAGATGCCAGGCTGGGAACTGTGAATGCTAGGTATTTTATTTCTAAATGTATAGTCCATTAGATTAAAATCTTTTAGGTTAGGGAACATGTTTTTTTTTTTTAATTGAACAAAATTATACCAACTCTGCTAATCTATTACTAGAATTAATTGGCAATACTAGGCAGACCTTTCTTTTCATTGTGAACACAAGGTCATTTTATGAAATTAAGTAATATGGTAACTTTTCAAAAGATGGATTGTTTCATATTTTAGCAGGGCTGTGATATTTTTTGAGCTGTAAATTGTAGCCCAGATAGGGTAGGAGGGTCCCAAAGGGTTTGAAGAGCTTTTATATTGAATAAAAGTATTTTCCAACTGATTTCCTCTCTCCTTCAGAGTCCTGATGCTGTCTTAGATCATGGAAAGGGAGTATTCAGGAAAGTATTTTAAAAGGTCACTTACAGAGAGCTAAATGTGGTGTCTTTCATAGACAAGCACTACTTGACTGGGTTCAAGATAATTTCAATCTTCTTAACAGTATCCTTGAGTGATGGTGCATGCGTGCGTGCGTGCGTGAGAGAGAGAGAGGGGGAGGGAGAGAGAGAGAGAGAGAGAGAGAGAGAGAGAGAGAGAGAGAGAGAGAGAGAGAGAGAG
>CM053595.1:174206791-174220796 GCA_028646575.1 Pseudocheirus occidentalis
AAGCTACATCAAATAAATATCAAGTCAATCCTTCCTTTCCCCGCCACACCCACATTATACCTAATATCATCTCCCCAAAGTAGTAAGGATTCTTATCAGTATGTAGAACTTGTTATGTCTGAAACCTAGCTAATTCCAAATTTATGCTCTACTTTAGGATTTAAACTAGACTGAAGTTGTTATGGAGTTTTCTGAGTTTTGGGGTCATTATTTGGAAAACTTAGGCTATCCCTGAGGAGATAAAACTTTTTTTTTTAAACTACGGAAGAAACTCCAGTCTTAACACTTCTCTTCATGGGTAGTGGGCATTGCCTAAAATAATTTGGATTTTCTGGCTGCACCCTACAGGAATGGGCCAGAGTAGGCCTTCCTAGTCTGGTTCAGACTAAAATCCCTGGCCTTCATCATCAGTAAGACATTCTTATTAGTTTCCCAGATTCCTCACAAACACACCTCCTTATGGTGGCCTGGAAAGTATGTCACTATATACAATTGGAGCTGCTTAAGGAATCTGAAATGTTGAAATAAACAGTGCATTCAAGGCATTGGAGATAAACTGAGCAAATGTACAAAGGTTAGAGATGGCTGAGTTAAAGGAATACTGCAAACCCTGTTTGGATGATAGAGTATTTAAGAGGAATCAGTATGAAATAATTCTGGGAAAGCAGAGTTGAACCAGAGTGTAGGTTAATTAGTCTTAATTGCTGAGCTAAGGAACTTGTATTTTATCCTAAAAATAATATAGAGTCACCGAAGGCTGTTGAGAAGGAGAGTAGCATGGTCAAACCTGTGTTTTAGAAACCGTTTTGTCAAAGTGTGTAGAAAGTTGATTGGAAGCAGGTAGACCAATTTGAAGGCTATTTATGATAGTCCATCAGTGGTGAGGAACCTGTGGCCTCAGAGGCCACATGTTCCCCACCCTTTAATAGAAGGATTTGTTCTGTAAACTTTGACTCAGTCAAAAAGCCATACCCAAGGATAGGTCCTTGGAAGGTGACAGGTTCCCCACCTCTGGTTCAGATGCATGGTGATACAAACTGATCAGGGAATGGGGAGCAGGGTAGGGGAAAAAGTGGCCATAGCAGTAGAACAAAGGGGATGGCTGCAAAAGATGTTATAGAGGTAAGATCAGTGGGATTTAGCAACTGATTTATATAGGAGTGAACATGAGGGAAGAATAAAAGATAAATCTCAAATTATGAACATGAGTGTTTGATTGTGCCTTCAGCATATATAGGAAGTTTGGAAGATAGATATGTTTTAGGATGGTGTTGTTAGGAAGATGATATATTCAGTTTTAGAAATGTTAAGGTTCAGGTTTTCATAGAATAATCAGGTAGAGAGTCATGAGGTGGATGATTATCCTACCAAAAAAGAAAGAAAAAAAGAAGGAAAAAGATTCAGAAGGAATATTTAAATGGAACAAAAAACAGGAGGGAGTGGTGTTCTCTAACCCAAGGAGAGAAAGTCCATCTAAGAAGATCAGTAGTGCCAAAACTTGCAGAGAGGAGGCAAAGATGATAACTGGAAAAAAAATGTTGATCTTATTTAAAAGTTAGGAGATTGTTGGTAACTTCTGAAAGCGTTTTCAGAAAAGTAGAGTTGGTGGGGGCAGCTAGGTAGTGCAGTGAATAGAGCACCAGCCCTGGAGTCAGGAGGACCTGAGTTCAAATCCAGCCTCAGACACTTAACATAAAAACTAGCCATATGACCTTGGGCAAGTCACTTAACCCCAATTGCCCTGCCTTCCCCCCTCCAAACAGCAAAAAAGAAAGAAAAGTAGAGTTGGAAGTCAGATTGCATTGGTTGAGAATTAAGGAAGCAGAGTCATATGAGTGAATATAGAGGACTATAGGACTTTGATAGTGGAAGGAAGAGATGAAATTTGATAGCTTTGGGTATGATAAGATCAAATAAATGATTTTGGTTTTGTATTAGTTTTTCTTTTTCAAAGGATGGCCTAGCCTAGATGGTTGCTGAGGACTATTCTGATTATCAATTTTTCTGCTTCTGGATGGAGGAAAACATCATTATTTATAGATAAGAAGGAGAGTAAGTTGGGAGAAAAAGGAGAGGAGAAGAGAGGCAGAGAAGAGATGCTAAAGAGACAAAGGAAAGAAGAAGAAAACATGAATGATCAAAATGGGTTAAGCTTCCAGAGAAGGCCAGAGGTGATGGGATTAGGGAAACAAATGGAGAGGTTAGTGTTGGCAAGAAGGCTACTTTCCTGCTATGAAACTGGAGCAAAGGAGGCAAAGATGTAGAGTTTTTCACCTGTGGAATGGGGAAGATGAAAGAGCTAATGAGGATGATAATTTTTTTCAGGAAAATAAGAGAAAGATCTTAGGAGTAGGAGTGGTATTGAGGAATATGATAGAGAATAAATTAGGAAATAAAATTATTGTCGTGTAACAATGAGGATTCAGTTGAATTCCACAAAATCAATTTGGATTGTCCCCACTTGGTGTAATTATGTGACTTTATGTGTTCAGCAGATTGTGAGAAGGAATAGAAAAGGCAAGTAATGGGAGCAACCTAACTTTGGAGATCTGTGGGTTATCCACAATGGGACAAAAAAAAGAACAGTGCATTTCAAAGGTAATGAATGAACCATGCCTTTTTTGAACCAGTTAACCAATTAAGATTGTGAAAGCAGGAAAAGTAGGACTAGAGCAGGGATAACAGACTGAGAGAACAGGAAGAATAGACTGGCTAATTGATTATACACTTATATAAAGCTGGATTGATTTAAAAGTTCTACACTAAGATGTGCTTTTTGTGGATCTAGTCAGTCTTTCCTCCCTTTGGGACACTTCTGCATCTCTGTGTATCTGTACCTTGGTAATGTGTCACCTCCATTCTAGATTTGTCTACCCGCTGATGTGGCTTAGTGATTAAGGTTCTAGACTGCTAAAATGACTATGAAATTTAAAAATAAGCAAGAAAACCCTAAATAAAACTAAAATAAGCACAAATATGAGATATTAAAAATCTGAGGAGAAATAGATAAACTGGAAACTAAAAACCTACACAAATGAAACTAAAATGTAGATGCCTTTTGTCTGGGGAATGTTTCATTGTGGTACATGATTGTAACGGAATATAACTGTGCTTTAAGAGATGAAAAATGTGATGGAAACATACACATGAACCTATTCAGAGCCAATAGAATATATACCACTCCAACAATGTAAAAGGAAAAAGCAAACACAAACAAAAATTAAAAGTGAATTTTGCAAAATTATCAAGAATAAACTTAGTTTGAAAGAAGAGATAGGAGTATACACCCACATTCACTTTGAAGAGAGCCGAGGTCCACAAGTGTTATATACATTGCATGTATTTTCAGAATTTTTCAGTGTATTGACCAGTTATACTTATTTTTCCCTCTTTTTCTTTTTTGTCTTAAAAATTGTTTGTTTTATGGAATGGCTTTCTTGGAGAGAGGAAGGAGGACATGGGAAAATTATGGCGATTAAAAACAGTATCAATAAACCACGTTTTTTTTAAGTTAGCCTTTCTGTATAGATTATTAAATAGGTTGTTTCTTCTTTGGAGGCATCTTTTGGGCTTATGAATATTTTTCTAAAGAAAACACTGAGATAAGACCTGTGTTGGAGCCCTGCTACGCCATCCATCAATCTATCTATCTGATTTCTATTTGTCTACCCATCTCTTTATATTTATTACGTTTTATTGATGTTTTATTTTTACATTACAAACATTCACTGATTACTCTCACTTGGTGAGAGGTCTCTTTAATAAAATAATATGGTTAAATTAACCTAATAGTTCAGCAGCCTCATAGCTGTTTTACCTTGAGGAAGTAATTTATTTAACCTTTCTCTTCTTTGGATTTCCTACTCTTTAAAGTGAAAGTAATAAAATGCCTCTTACCTACCTCTCAAAGTTGTTATGATAATGAACTGAAATTGTGTATGAGAAAGCTGAAAGTGCTACACTAATATGTTATTTTTCCCAAATGCAATATTCATCTACTTGATTTATTGTAAATGCACCTTTTTTTTCCTTTTCTTCCTACCCCATTTCATTATTTATTCTTATTTCCATACTTTGTTCTTTCTGTCTTCTCTCCTCAAGTTTTCTGTTGGGGAAACAAGAGGATTATGTTTGCCTTAATACTTACCTTTATTATATTTTTCAACAAGATTTTAGGTTAAGTATTTGGGTTCTATAACTCAACATTAAAATATGATTTGACCATTTAACAAACATTTAACAAGTATCTTCTATATGTGGAGCAATATATTATGCAACAGGAGCAATATAAGGATTAGACACAGTCTCTATCCTTATGGTATTTGCATCCTGGAATGAGCATAAGATGGAATCCATAACAATTATACGTATTAAATAAGTACATTAAAGAATTGTAAATCAGAATGGCTAGGTGGCACAGTGAATAGAAGAGCATTGACTCAGAGTCAGTAGGACCTGAGTTGAAATCTGGCCTCAGACTCTTAATGCTTACTAACCATGTGACCTTGGGTAAGTCACTTTAACCCCAATTGCCTTGCCTTCCCCTCTCCAGACAGCCTCCCCCCCCAAAAAAGAGTTGTAAATCAAAGAGCTCCTCCAATGGAGGAGAATGTTACTGATGAGTAAGGTAGAGAATAGTAGAAGGATCAGAGAAGGATTTATGAACCAAGTGGCATTTTATTTGATTTTAAAGGATGATTCTTTTCTTACTCACTTCCTCTAGCTTTTAAAATTTATTGAATGTTCATTAATCTTTTCATTTAGAAAAAATTTCTGATGCAGTGTTTTCTGCATTGAGGAGATACGGTCAACATATTTTGGGTGATACTTTTAATATACTTTGATATATAATGTTCAAGGTTTTTTCCCTCTAGGTATCAGATTTAGTAATAATATTGAATTATGACAGAGCAGTGGAAGCTTTTGCAAAAGGTGGTAACCTTACACTTGGTGGGAACTGTACTGTGGCTGTTGGGCCTTTGGGAAGGTGAGTACCTTTAAAATGTTCCTTGAATATCTAATGGTATAAGCCTATATAATACATCATTGTGTGCTTCTGAAAGAAAATCTATTTAAATGAAACTGGTTGACCAGAGGATTGTTTGTGTGTATTTGTTTAGAGATTTTCACAGGATTTAAAGAATGTTTTCTTAATAGCAATGTGTGGTCTTTAGAAATTAAACTGTATAGACTGGAGCAGGGAGGGGGGAGGAAGAGGTAGAATGGTTTGGAGTGGCTAAAATCAGTGATTTTGAAAACATCTTAAATGCAATTTGTTTAAGGAAGGTATATATTATTAGTAAAGCTATACAAAAGGCTTCAAAGTTTCAACTCTCATGAGATAATAAATTTGGCTGTATTTGCCATATAGTTTACTGAAGAAATTAAAAATATAAACTTTATACATATTTTTTTTGATACTACCTAAAATTGTCTCAGTTGGTTTAATTGTGTTGTATTCCTATGATGAAATCTCATTATTTCTTTGTGTCTTTAGTCCTTTTCCTTGTGTGGTTTCCAGGCATATTATCTTAAAGAAATAACCTCTAGGTTGAATCACCATAAAATATTATACATAAATAGAAATAATCTTAGACTACAAAAGCAGATTACTCTGGCCCAAAATATTCAAATTCTAATAATTATGGGCCAAAGTCATAGCCATATCTATTCTATAAACTTTTCTGCTTTTTTTAGGAATTTAGAAGGAAATGTTGCAATACGAAGCACAGCTGCTGTCTACACATATTGCAAGTCACGAGGTTTGTTTGCTGGTGTATCTTTAGAAGGAAGCTGCTTGATTGAAAGGAAAGAAACTAATCGAAAGTAAGTTCAAGCCAAACTATTTTGAATTTGACAAAAATTATTGTGATACTGATAGAAATCATAGAAGAATTCTAGTAAGCCTAGACAAATAGATATTTTTTTAAATGTCTATTTGTAGTGTACCATTATGGATGAAAGAATATGCCCCTAATGTTTAGGCTCAGAGCAATAAATGTGGCCTGTTTACTATGATTACAAACACTCAATCAACCATTTATAAGGGACCTACTCTGACAGACACTGATATGTGTTCAGGATGCAAGGACAGGACAAAATTTCCTGCCTTCCAAGAACTTACATGCCAAATGGGGGAGACTCCACATACATATTTAGGTATATATATTGGAATATGAAAAACATACGTAAAGGTTACCCTGGAGGGAAAGGCACTAACAACTAGGGAATCAGGAAAGGCTTTAAATTCTCTGGCAGGGCCAGAGTTTGGGAAAGGTCATTGAACTTCCTTCCTAGGAATGCCTTTTTCCTTTATGTGTTGACCCACATTGTCATATTTGCTGACATTTTTCTTAAGGCCCCCAGTGACACACAGTCAGGTACAATACAACCCACCAGGGGCCTAATTCTGTTGTGCCCCTATATTCTCTGTGACCTCTAAACCACGGAGTCAAGCTATAGAGGCTACTCCCTCTTCTGTCACAATGATATCTGTAATCAGATGATCTTCTTTGCCATCCCATTTACCCCATGTCTCAAATGAATGTGCCCTAAACTTAACAATTCCTAGTTTTGACTGAAGTTTTCAAATTGTAATTTTCTTATCCAAAAATTGATGGAATTAGAATACATGATCTCTAAGGTCCTTTCTAGCTCTGAGTCCTACGATCTTGATGAAAAAGGTACTGTCCAAAAGAATTTACAAGAGAAAAACAGATGAACTAGATCTAATACCCAGAATAATCCTAATACAAAATAGAGCATGATATAAGGGAAGAGCTACAAAATGCTGTAAAGGAAGTGGAAAAGATTGCTTATAGCTGATAATATCTTAATAAGAATTTCCAGTACAAGGAAAAATTCTAGTCTGCTGGCACATGGCCTCATCACTATATTCTATCAGAAATTGTGGGACTTTATTTCCAATTTAAATGTATGTGTATGCATATATATTTTTCCTTTCTCATATATATATATATATACAATCATATTCATGTATATTTTGCATGTGTATATGTATATGTAAATATAGTTAGGTTTCATGGTAAATAGAGGACCAAACCTAGAGTCAGAAACATCTGAGTTCAAATCCATCCTCAAACACTTACTAGATGTATGACCTTGGGCAAGTAATTTAACCTTTGTTTGACTCGGTTTCTTTGTCTGCAAAATGAGAATAATAATGACTACCTCCTGGGATTGTTATGAGGGTTAAATGAGATAAAAATGGACATGTTTGCTTATATTAAGAGCTATGTAAATATTAGTTATCATTATTATGCACGCATACATACATATTCTTATACAAAAATATAACCACATAAACATATATGTTTAGAAGCAACTTTGTATAGAGGATAATGAGGTGGCCTCGAAAGGGTTTGGAAAGCTCAGGTTCAAATCCCACCTCTGACGTGAATTAAGTTTGTGACTGGGGCCAAGTGCTTTAGACATTTCTCTAAGGCTGTGATCTGCAAAGAATTTCTTGACTTGTGGTTAGAGGAAGTTTCCTCATCTGGGGGCTCCCTCTACCAATGAAATCACCGATCTAGTCTCTGTCTCTCTCTTTCTCTCTCTCTCTCTCTCTCTCTCTGACTCTGTCTCTCTCTTTTTCTCTGTCTCTGTCTTTGTCTCTTCAAGAATTCATACCTGAATGAGAATCCCTCTCTCTACAACATGCCTGATAAGTACTCTTATTTTATGACACTATAGTGAAGATTAAAAATACTTTATCACATGATAGTATGGCAAAAAAATCCATCAAATTTAACAATTTAACCACAGCCATACAGAAATTGAATTACTCCAAAGAGGAACAATTATAGAATGGATTAAAAAGCACAGTCCAAAATATATTCCCAATAAGAAACATACCTGAGACAGAGACACATATGGATCTAAAATGAGAAGGTAGACTATTCTGCATAAGCTGACTACAAAAAAGAAGGAGCTGAATTTAGGAGATCTAGGAAAGATTAATTCCAGTTAAGATTGAAAAAACATGAAAGCTATATCATGCTTACAGGTACATTGACAATGAAAAAATTTCATTATTATAATTATTATGTAATATCAACTAAATTTTTAAAAATCTTATTTAGTATTTTATTTTCTCTAGTTACATGTAAAAATCATTTTTAACATTTGTTTACAAAACTGAGTTTCAAACTCTCTTCCCATTGAGAAAGCAAACAATTCAATATATATTATTATTCATGTGTAGTCATGCAAAACATTTCCATAATAGTCATGTTGTGAAAGAAAACAGACCAAAAATACAAGAACCTCAAGAAAAATAAAGTAAAAAAAAAGCATACTTCAATCTGTATTGAGAAAGCATCAGTTCTTTCTCTGGGGATGGATAGCATTTTTCATCATAAGTCCTTCAGAGTTGTTTTGGACTGTTGTATTACTGAGAGTGGCTAAGTCATTCACAGCTAATGATCTTACATTAATACTGTTACTTTGTATGCAATGCATTTCATTTTGCATCAGTACATGTAAGTTCTTCCAGATTTTCCTCAGAGCATCCTGCTCATCATTTCTTTTTCTTTCCATCATAATAGTATTCCATCATAATCATATACCACAATTTATTCAACCATTCCCCAATTGATTGACATCCCCTCAATTTCTAATTCTTTACCCCCAGAAAAGAGTTGCTATAAATATTTTTGTATGCATACAAAACTATATAGTCCTTTTCCTTTTGTTTTTTGGTTTTTTTTTTTCAACTTTTTTGGGATGCAGATCTAGTAGTGGTATTGCTAGGTCAAAGGGTATGTATGGTTTTATAGTCTTTTGGGCATAGTTCCAAATTGATATGAAGAATGGTTGAATCAACTAAATTTTTAAAGGACAAATTGATTAAATGGAAAAAAAGAGATTTGGGTAGAAAAACAATAATAGTGGGAGACTTCAACTTCACTAATAGATTGTGACAAATCTAACAAGACTGGGGAAGCTAGATGGTACGGTGAATGGAACACTCTGTTCTCCCTTGTGTCAGAGGACCTGAGTTCAAATCCAACCTCATATACTTCACACTTACTAGCTTTGTGACTTTGGGCAACTCACTTAACCCCAATTGCCTTGCTCCCTCAAAAAAAAAAAAAAGAAAGACAAAATAGAATTTATAAATTGAAATGGAACACTGGGAACCAGCCTCATTTAGTGAATCTGTGGAGTGAATCAAATGGAACTAGTAGGGTATTTACTTTTATTTAAATAGAGATGGAAATTTAATAAAAATTCTCTTGCTTTCATGCAGAAAGAATTTAAGAATTACTTTATCATTAAACCAACAAAAGTTAATTTGTGTAAATTCATTATGGCATAGTGGATAAAGAACTGGCCTCAGAATCAGGAAGACCTGTGTTCAAATCCTATGTCTAATATGAACTATTTATATGCCCTCGTGCAAATCGTTTAACCTGTGAGTGCTCTAGGGAACTCTCTAAAACTAAGTTGTACAGATACTGCTAGTCTGCTTTTATAAAGGGAGTTTCCCCATCCAGAAATGTCCTGTAGCAGTGAAATCAAAGGTCCAGGCTTTTATCTTTACATTAATTATTTTTAATTAAATAAAATAATGGCAAATAAAACATAGCAATATAAAAAAGCATGATTTAGTTGGAAATATTTTTACTTAGAACGAAAGGTTGGATTTTGTTCTAGACAAATACTTCTATTATCATAATAGATCATCATCAAAAAATTTTAAGAAGTAACTATTGCTAGAAAAAGGAAGAAGCTTTAATGAGATACATTATGTATTTATACGTTTTTAAAGCAGTAAAAATAGTAATAGAAAAACTTTTCTTTAACATGATTTTTAAAAAGTACTTATCTGAATAAAAGATATGCATTTTATTTAATAGAAGTTTTCTTATTGAGAAAAGTAAGAAAGGAAATCTCTACTCTCACCATTTTTTGACATAGATCTAGAAATACAAAGCTATACCAGTAAGTCAAGATATCTCTTTCCAAGTGAGACAAAGAAGAACAAAATGTCTTTGCCTTCATTTAGAGGATGATTTTTGCAAATTTTTGACTACTTGAAGTGTCAAAGTCTTACCTAGAGAAATTTTTTTCTTTCCAATAATCTACTTTTGTTATATGCTGAAAAAATAAGCATTTTTGTTCCTAAATTGCAATAGCTAAAGGAAGTGTTTAACACTTTGGTTAATTCAGTAAATATTCATTGAGCACTTTCTATTTGTAAGACACAGTTGAGTAGTTAGTTTACAGATTTGTATGAAGTAGTCCCTTATCCTTAATTGATTTAAAGTTTTCTGTGTAGATAAGGCACAATTAAGAAGGGCTTATTTGCTTAAAATGTGTAAAATCAGAGTACAGGGAACATTTATATCTGAAGAAATCATAATTGTTTTCTGTTCATTATATTGTCAATCCACAGACTTTCTTTTTCTTCTATTTTTTCATTCTTTACCTCCAGAAAAGAGTTACTATAAATATTTTTGTACATATACAAAGGTATGTGGTCCTTTTCCTTTTGATTTTTTTTTTTATCTCCTTGGAGCTTTTGTTTGATTGTTTCTTGATGTCTCATAAAGTCATTAGCTTCCATTTGCCCAATTCTAACTTTTAAGGAATTATTTTCTTCAGTAAACTTTTTCTCCTTTTCCATTGTACAATTCTTTTTAAGGAGTTCTTCTTTTCATTGAATTTTTGCATGTCATTTTCCGTTTGGTCAGCTCTGCTTTTTAAGGTATTCTTCTCCTTGGCTTTTTGGACCTCTTTTACCATTTGGTCTATTCTGTTTTTTTAAGGTGTTATTTTCTTCAGTATTTTTGGTGCCTTTTTTTTTAACCAACCTATTGACTCTTTTTTCATGATTTTCCTGTATCATTCATATTTTCCTCCAGCTTTTCCTCTTCATCTTTTACTTGATTTTTAAAATCCTTTTTGTGCTCTTCCATGGTCTGAGACCAATCCATATTTTTCTTTGAGGGTTTTGGATGCAGTAGTTTTGACTTCTTTCCTTCTTCTGAATGTGTTTTGATCTTCCTTGCCACCACAGTAATTTTCTTGATTTTTAACTCTATGCTAAAGTGGAGATACTGTAGAGTCAGCACTGTGACAAATTTTAGGGTTTTATTGCTGCTGTTTTCAGAGGTAATTATGGGGTCCTGTAAGTTTTTGGCTCTCCCAAGGTGGTATTATCCAGAGAGATGTGCATTTACTATTCTCCTGTAATGTGTGACACTCTTTTCCACCCTGGAACTGGGATGAGGGTCCCTGCTCTCCTGTGGCTACAAGCTCTGCTGTGCTAATGTTCCTCCTCGCAGTGGGACTAAAACTCAGGACTGTGACCTAGATATAAGTATAGGCAATGCAACAGAGTCCTAACTGTAATCTCCTTCTGACCAGTTGTCTTTGATGTCTATAGGCTGAGAGGTCTGGCAACCATCACTGCTACAACTGATTGAGTCACCCCAAATCCTGCTCCTGATTTGCTGTGACTGGATCTGTACTGGTTTGGCCTGAGCTGAACTGCACTCCTGTCTCACCTTAGTACACCAGACCTTTCCTGCTGACCTAAGTTATATTGGGCTAGGAAACCTTTTCATTTTTTTTTGTGGGTTCTGCCACGCTAGAATTTGTTTAGAGTCATTATTTTAAGGTATTTGGAAGGGATTGGGGAGAGCTCAGATAAGTCCCTTCCTTTACTCTGCTTTTTTGGCTCTACTCTCAATTCACAGACCTTCTTCAGAGAAACTATATTCTAGGCAGCATTGTGCAAAAGAAAGATATTTTTGACCAAAGCTGCAATCCTAAGGGTGTCCAAGAAATCTTTTATTCTCTGATTTTTCCTTGTTAGGTTTTACTGTCAGGATGTTCGTGCCAGTGACATTTTATTTGGAGACATGCCACAGCCAGCTCAAGCAGAAGATCTTTATGAAATTCTTAATTCATTTACTGAAAAATATGAAAACGAAGAGCAACGAATTAATGAAAGGAAAGAAGCAAGAGAACAAAGGAAGGTATGTATGAAATTTGCTTTTTACTACTGCTTTAATTCACCCCAATAGGAAATTTCTGTTTGCTGGAGGTTTCTGTCCCTTGGCATGGGATTCATAAAAGTGGAATAAATTTCCCTTATTAATGTCATTTACATAAATTCCTTGTAAAAATGTCATACCAGGATGACATTTCCTCTGGAAAAATAAAAGATCTAAGGATAGACATAGCTAGAAAGTGCTTTCCTTTGACAAGGCAAACTTGGGAAACACATCTCAATCTTTAAAGAATAGTATGGTATTTTGCATTATTTTAAAATTTTAAAATACAAAAGTGTAAAGAGCTACAAACAGAGATGAAAGTAGTTTGCCTGAAATTACACATTTCGGTGATAGAATTGTACTTGGTAAAAGCTACCTTTTAGAATTAGAATTAGGAAAACATGACTTTCTCCTCCAATGCTCTAGAGCCATAAACCTACTAAGGGACCATGGCTAATGAATTATTTGTCATTCTTCTAGGCCCTTTTACAACTGTTTTGAGGAAAACGTTTAATATACTCACAAGCCAAACCCACATTTTATACTAGTGTACTTTTCTCCTTCTCAGGCTAAAGACATACCTCTCAGACCACCCTCCAGGCCAAAAGAACCACCCACATCTCTCCAGCCAAACTCAGATTCACAAGGTAAATTAGGTTGCTGTAATTCAAAGGTAATTACATTTTTTTAAAAAAGTCTAAGAAATTAAGACACTTTGATCAGTTTTTAGGATCATGTTGGAGAATTTCTGAAAGAAAAAAAGAAATAAATTTATATCGAGCACACACATATTTCCATTGGCATTATTTATGGATATAGCTGGATGTATCTACTCTCACTCACATGATGTAGCATCTCACTTAGAGTCTTGGTGATGTGGCTTTTCTCATTTATCTTGGAAATGTCCACAAAAGATGTGAACCTATTATGTGAACCAATATTTTTTAGGAAAGAAAGTCCTCAAACATTAGACCTCATTTAAAATAAAATGGATTACCCTACTGTATGGTAGTTTTTCAAGTTAAGTCTAAATGACCACTTTTCAGGAATATTACAGAGGGTATTTCTATTCAAGTATAAATCAAACTAGATGATCTCTGAGGTACCTTCCAACTTTGAAATTGTGATTCCTTTTCTTATCCTCCCCTCCTTTCTCCTTATTTTCTCTCCCTTAATCTTCTCTTCATCAAAATCAACTTCTTCAACTCCACATTTCTTTTTAATGGACATCTCATTTTGTTCCCTCAGTACTACTTATTGTGATTTATTATAGTCTTTGTCCTCAACACCATTGTTACTTCATGGTTCTGTGCATCCAATTTTCTGATTATTGCATGTTTCTAGAAAACCATAAGGCATCCTCTTATATTTTTAGGTTTGCCCCCCCAAAGTCATCAACATTTGTTATCTGCCTCATTTCTGTGACTCATTACTGGGACTAGATTCAAGTTGAACCTTGAAGTTGCACTGTGTTGCTAAATGCTAAAGCATTTGCTTCAACAAAGTCAGAGGACTTGCATTTATACTGTTCAGATTGACTCTGTAGCCAAATGCTTTCAGTGTACATACGGTAAACTAACTTGCTTTGTACATTTATTTTCTCTGTAGGTAACAGAAAGGCCCAAAAGCTTTATCCTGAACTTCCATGTTTTGAGGACACTGCTGGTAAATAAACAATTTCCCATTTTAAATAATGCTAATATATTGAGAGATTTTGGTGACACGGTGTGGATACAGTGCTAGGCTTGGAGTCAGGACAACCTGAATTCAGATCTGGCTTCAATCAGTTATTAGCATTGTAACCTCGAGCAAGTCACTTAAGCTCTCTTTGCCTGTTTCCTCATTGGTAAAATGGGAAAAATAGCAACTTTGTCCCAGGATTACCGTGAGGATCAAATGACATAATAATTGTAAAGCATTTAGCACAGTTTCAGGCACATAGTAAGCATGATATAAATATTAGTTATTATATTTTTTTT
>CM053595.1:174221296-174262687 GCA_028646575.1 Pseudocheirus occidentalis
ATAGTTCAACTTTAATAAGTTCCTTATGATTTCTTTTTCTGTTTACCTTCTCATGCTTCTCTTGCTTCTTGTATTTGAAAGTCAAATTTTCTGTTTAGCTCTGGTTTTTTCATCAAGAATGCTTGAAAATCCTCTATTTCATTGAATGACCATATTTTTCCCTGAAGCATTATACTCAGTTTTGCTGGGTGGGTGATTCTTGGTTTTAATCCTAGCTCCTTTGACCTCCAGAATATCATATTCCAAGCCTTTAGATCCCTTAATGTAGAAGCTTCTAGGTCTTGTGTTATTCTGATTGCGTTTCTACAATACTCAAATTGTTTCTTCCTGACTGCTTGCAGTATTTTCTCCTTGACCTGGGAACTCTGGAATTTGGCTATGATATTCTTAGGAGTTTTCTTTTTGGGATCTTTTTCAAGAGGCAATCAGTGAATTCTTTCAATTTCTTTTTTGCCCTCTGGTTCTAGACTATCAGGGCAATTTTGCTTGAGAATTTCTTGAAACATGGTGTCTGGGCTCTTTTTTCTTTCATGGCTTTCAGGTAGCCCAATAATTTTTAAATTGTCTCTCCTGGATCAATTTTTCAGGTCAGAGGTTTTTCCAATATTTCACATTGCCTTCTATTTTTTCATTTGTTTGGATCTGTTTTTTAATATCTTGATTTCTCATGAAATCCATTAGCTTCCATTTGCTCCAATTTAATTCGGAAGGAATTATTCTCTGCAGTGAGTTTTTGAAATTCTTTTTATGTCTGGCAGATTTGGCTTTTTAAGACATTCTTCTCATCACTGGCTTTTTGGGCCTCTTTTTCCATTTGGGTTAACCTATTTTTTTTTCAGTATTATGTTATTTTCTTCAGTATTTTTTTGAGTTAGCAGGCTGATGACTTGCTTTTCATGATTTTCTTGCATCATTCTCATTTCTCTTCCCAATTTTTCTTCCACTTCTCTTACTTGATTTTCAGAATCTTTCTTGAGCTCCTCCATGGCCTGTAACTAGTTCATATTTTTCTTGGGGGCTTTTGATGCAAGAGTTCTGACTTCATTGTCTTTCTCTCGCTTCATGCCTGGATCCTTTTTGTCTCCCAAAAAAGATTCTGTCGTCTGTTTGTGCTTCCTCTGCTTGCTCACATTGCCAGCCAATTACATGACTTTTGAGCTCTTTGCCACAGTAGAGCTCTGCTTCCAGAATGGAGAGAACTTTGTCCCAAATTGCTAAGGTTTTTGCAGCTGCCAGAGCTGTTAGGAAGGTGCCCTCTCTACAGCCCCCACAAACTCTGGCACACTGGCCACACACCCCAGGACCACTGCCCAAGACCTCAATCTAGATCCAAGCAGGTTAAAGCAAGAACAATTACCCTCTTAACGGTTTCTTGGTCCCTCTACAATCTGAAGGCTAGCAGTTCCTGAGGCCACCATGCTGGGCTCTTTTTCTCCCTCCTCTTGCTGTTCCAACAGTGTTCCACACTGACCTTTTACTTTGTCTTTGGCATTTATGGGTTGAGAAGTGTGGTGACCACCACTGCTGCTGGTGATTCATTCTCCTGAAGTCTCCCTCAGTCATGGCTGTTTGGGGCCACCCTGGGGCTGTAATTGTGTGGCTCAAGTGGAACTGTGCTCAGCTATTGAACTAGAAAAAAAGTAACAAAATTCATTCAGAATAACAAAAGATCAAGAATTTAAAGAAATTTAATGAAAAAAATGTGAAGCAAAGTAGCTTAGCTATTCCAGATTTAAAACTATATTACAAAGTACTAATCATCAAAGCAATCTGGTTGTTGCTGAGAAGCAGAGTAGTGGATTGGTGCAATAGACTAGGTGTAAACTGTGTAGTAGTAAATAGCCACAGTAATCTAGTGTTTGATGAACCCAAAGATCCAAGTCTTCTTGGTAAGAACTCCCTACATGACAATAATTGCTGGGAAAATAGGAAAGCAGTTTGGCAGAAACTAGGCATAGACCAATAATCTCATATCATATACCAAGATTAAGTCAAAATGGTTAAATGATTTAGACATAAAGTGTGATATCATTAATAAAATAGGAGAGCATGGAATAGTTTACCTGTCAGATCTATGGATAATGGAAGAATTTATAACCAAATAAGATATAAACAGGATTATAGGAAGTAAAATATTATTTTGATTATATTAAACTAAAAAACCTTTGCATATACAATACTAACACAGCTAAAATTATAAGGAAAAGAAGAAACAAAAAAATTTACAGCATTTCTTTTCTAATAAAGCTCCTATTTCCCAAATATAGAGGGAACTGAGTAAAATGTATAAAAATAAGAGCCATTCCATAGTTAATGAATGATCCAAATATTCTGGCAGTTTTCCTGAAGAAGAAATCAAAGTTATCTGTAGTCACACGAAAAAAAAAATCCTCTAAACCACTACTGATTAGAGAAATGCAAAATAAAATAACTGATAGTACCTCATACTTATCAGGGTGGCTTATATGACAGAAAAGAAAAATAATAAATACTTGAAGCGATATGGAAAAATTGATACACTGTTGGTAGAGCTGTGAACTAGTTCAGCTTCTGGGAAGTATACCCAAAGGGTTATAAAAATGTGTACAATTTTGACCCAGCAATACCACTACAAGGTCTGCATTCCAAAGGTATTTGAGAAAAAAGGGGAAATGGCCCATTTGTACAAAAACATAGCACTGCTTTTTGTGGTGGCAAAGAACTGGAAATCTAGGGGATGTACATAATTGGGTAATGGCTGAATTAATTGTGGGATATAATTGTGATGGAATACTGTCATGCTATAAGAAATTACAATCCATATGGTTTCAGAAAAACTGGGGAAGACATATATGAACTGATGCTGAGGTTAAGTGAGCAGATCAGGAAAACATTCTACACAGTAACAGCAAATATTATAAGCATGATCAACTGTGAAAGACTTAGCAACTCTGATCAAGATAATGATCCAAGTGAGTTCCAAAGGAAATCATGATGAGCAATTAGTTCCAAAGGAAATCATGATAAACAATTGTCCACCTCAAGAGAAAGAACTAATTAACTCTCAATGCAGACAAGCATATTTTTTAAAACTTTATTTTAAATGTTTTATTTTGTTTGTGATTTTTTTTTTTTGCAATATGGCTACTGTGGCTATATGTTTTACATGACTTTGCATGTAAAATAGATCTAAAATTGCTTACCTTATCAAGGAGCAGGGAGGGGCAAGAGGAAGAAAGAGAATTTGGAACTCAACATTAAAAAGAAATCTACAACGAAATGGGAAATATTTTACAAAATAGAGAAAAATAATTATAAAATCTTTTCCTACTTATTTCTGTGAGAGGTATTTGATATGTTTCTCTTCTTACTTTTTTTTTTGAGGTCTGAGTCTAAGCTAATTTCTACCAGACTGTTTTCCAGTTTTTTCCAGTAGCTTTTTTATCAAATAAGTTTTTTTTTCCTGGTTAATTTATGATTTCCACTTTATCAAACATAGGGTTGTTGAGCTCTATTCTTTCTGATTTTCCATCATCCATTCTATTCCACTGATCTGTCTCTGTCTCTCTCTTTCTAATTGCTGTTTTATAATGTAATTTGAAGTCTAAAAGTGCTATTTCCCTTTTATTTTTATTTCCTTTTATTTTCTAGATCTTTTTTTTAAAAATGAGGGTTTTTTTTACTATCTTATCAAGTTCTGTAAAGTATCCCATTCATAATTTGATTACAAAAGCATTAAAAGTATAAAACTGTAATTCTTAATTAAAATTGCTATTACTAAATGATAACTTAGAACACAAGCTAGAAAAGCTTAACAAAATGGTTGATATTCTAAGGAAGAAAATGGAGACATTAGAATTCAACAATATAATTATTGTCGAGAATTATTTATTATTATGCAAAAATTATTTCAACAAAGTCAAAAGTCAGCAAAATTGGAAAACTGTGTAAAGTTTCTATAATTAAAAAAAATTATCTAGAAATTTGGTCTTAGAGATATGACCTAAGAATTATTGGTCTCCCCCCAACATAAAATAAAACTAAAATATATACATATATTTTATAGACATATGGATAAGATATGACTATTGTCCTTTGAGAATCCTACCATTGGTCATTGAATCTCCCAGAGTAGGAGATTCTGCTCCTTGGGAGGCACTGGAATGATCCAGTGGGGTGATAGAAGCCTTGGGTGCAATTGGTTGGGGGGGACATTGAATAAAACAAGGGGTGGTGGAATCATAAAGAAGAGAAGAAAATTTTGAAAAACAGTTTGTGCATGTTCCATCTATTATACAACAGAGTTAAAGTCATAGTGACTACATCATTTTCCAAATGAACACACCAAATGGAAGTTATAACTGATCAATGGTCAAGTCTGTGGACAGGTCTTAAATGAGCAAGTGTTGGTAGGTGAACATGTTGCACATTGTCAGGAAGGCCAGCATGCCTCAGTAGGAATATGTTCAGGTACTGACTTGTTTACAATAGGATACTACAAGGTTATGTAATATGCGATGTTATGTCATCAAAATTTCAATGCAGGAAGAAACTCACAAATTTAAAATAAATTATTAAATTTTAGATGCATCATTTAAAAATATGCGATGCAAATTAAAAAAAACAGTTATAGGTTTAAAAAAGAAAGATTATAAGTGGGACACTAAGTATTTTTTTAAAAAGGGCAGTAGGCCAAATAAATGTGGGAACCTCTGGAATAAACAGAGAGAGAAGTTTTGGAACTGAACGTTCAAAAAGCAACACCCAAAAGAAGTAGAAAGGAATAAGAGGAAGGGCTTAGTATGTCTTGAATGGAGAATTCCAGGTAAAGGTCACTTGTACAGAGAGGCAAGGAATGGGAAGAAAGTGTGGAAGGCTCATGAACTTCATTTATCTGAGCCAGAATATGTAAGAAAAAAAGAATATAGTAGCAGAACTAAAATAAATTAACAAAGGGACTATGCTGACATTGGGAGGGACAGGAGAAATGAGATGTCCAAGTTGGATGTTTGAGAATTAACTCAAGCATAATAAATAGCTATCGCAATCTGATTATGAAAAGGTGCTGAAGACTATACTTAATAATTTATATCTAGGTTTAGAAAGGAAAACAAAAAAGTAAAATTGGGATTAAACTATCTCAATGATTACAAAGTGCATGTATCTACTACTGCCATCTCTACTTTTAAAAAGAAAATGAGAAAAGAAATATAGCAGATTTAATATAGGGAATAAAAAAATCAAACCTACAAAATTAATACAATTAATAGATAACATCATCTATTAAATGGAAGGGTTTGGCAGAATGGATTAAAAGCAAAACCCAAAAATTACCTAGAAGAAAAACACTTAAAATATAAACATTTGTTTAAAATTCACTTCTACACAGACAACATTGTTGCAACTAGAATAAGAAACAAAGTGGTTAAATGGGAAAAAAATATTTGTATCAAATTTCTCTGATAAGGGTTTGATATCCTTTATATATAAACAAGTAATAAACATATAGAAGACTAATAGCCATTCTGCAATAAATAAATGGTCTCAAAAAACTGCAAAGTATACATAATCACACACAAAAATCACTAATAACAAGGGAAATGCAAATCAAAACAACTTGGAGGTTTAACCTCATATGCTGCAAATTGGCAAAAATGTCCAAAAAATGTCAACAGTAAATATTGGAGTAGTTATAGAATCATGAGCACATTAATATAGAATGACAAAAAAAGTAAATGTAACAAAATTATAAAGAGCCAGTGGGAACTAAAATGAAGAGATATGAGAAGATACCACCAACCAACCCCTTCATGGAGGTGGGAGATCCACATGTATTACGCATTGTGTATGTTTTTTGACTTTCTCAATATTGATGAGTTGTGATGACTTTTTTTCTTTTTTAAAAAATTCTGTTTGTCATATAGGATGACTTTTGGGGAGGCAGAGAGGGGATATTCATGGAATATCATAGTTATATTAGAAATAGAAAACATTAAGAAACAATAATACAGAACTAAAATGAAGGTTTTAAAACAGAAAAATACTATCTGCTGAAAAACAATATAGATAGTGAAACAATTAGTGGTGGTAAGAAATTTGGAGAGGAAATGTGAAGGCCAAGCCCTATTATTTTAGTAGTATAGGGAAATGCCAATAAAGAAATTTCCTCCACCAATGTGCTTCTTTAAGTTTTAGAGAACTGACTCAATAGAGAAATGAAATGATTTGCTTTTGGTCACATAGGCAACACGTCAGAGAAAAGACAAGTCAAGATTTTTCTGACTCTATCCATTATACCATGCTGTCCTCAGTGGAAAAAAAATTAATATTATATGTATTTATGTATACACATACATATATGTATCACATGGAATAGCTAATTTAAAGTACTACCTAAATGCATTGAAAAAATACTTAGGTGTTAAGACAATAATTGGAGTTAACATCAATATGCCTCTTTCAAACTTAAAATAAATGAAAAATTATTTAAGTACTTATATGTGCCAGGCACTATGCTAAGCAATAGCTATACAAATAAAAGCAAACAAGGCAGTCTCTTCTTTCTAGGAGCTTACATTATAATGGGTAATGACAACACTTGTGGGTGAGTAGTGAGCAGGTAGGAATGGAATCTTTGACTTAAATTCATGGGACCCTATGGAGGTGAATGGTGGAGTATAGGCACCACGACATGGAGATGCTCAGAAAAACCAATTTATCACAAAGTTGAACAAGAAGGAAGTTAATAACTTTAATAAAATAGTAGAAAAACTATATTATAACCTTTTGTCAAAAGTTATTGAATTTAAAAACTATTGTACAAATAAGATCAATGCAGTAAGGATAACAAGAAAATACTTGGATTTTTAAAACATATAAATAAACTTTACATTGAATATATTTCATAGAATTTTGAAAACCAAAAAACAATATGGAGTTGATGTAAATCTTGTAGGAGGCATCACTTAATATATAAGTGGTAAAGAACATGAAAAAAAAATAAAAATAAGGAATATATAAACAATCACTAATGACCAGAACAAATGTTCATAACCACTAGCAAAGAAATGATTCTGAAATATCTCCTTATTCCACAGATGTAACAAAGACAGTAAAAACCTGAAAATACATTGTTAGAAGAGCTGTGGAATGATAGCCTAATGTGTTGTTAGAGGTATGAATTCATTCCAATAAACAATTTGAAGTTAAATAAGAAAGACTAAATTGTTCATATTATTTTATAGCAATATAGAAATACCTCTACTACTGGGACTATACCTCAATGAGAGTATTGACAGCAAAAGAAGATCCACATGTACAAAAATATTAAGAACAGCTGGAAATAAAATATACAGCCAATGATTGGAGAATGGTTGAAAAATATGGCATATTAATATGATGGAATATTATTGAACTGTTAGGAATGCAGAATATGAAGATTTTTTAAAAGCATGGAAAGACTTGTATGAAAAAAGTTGAGTATGTACAAAAGAACAATATGTACAAAGACTTTTTTATTGTTCAATCATTCAGTAGTGTATGACTCTTTGTGACCACATGAATCATAACATGCCAGGTCCTTTAATCTTCCACTCTCTCTCAAAGGCGGTCCAAGTTGATGCTCATTGTTTACAAGAGGCTACCTCATCCTTTGTCATCCATTTTTCCTTTTATCTTCAATCTTTCCCAATATCACAGTCTTTTCTAATGAGTCCTGTCTTTTCATTATATGTGGCTAAAGTTTTAAACAGCAGCTACATTATTTGATTTTCCAATGAATAGCATCAATTAATTTCTTTAAATTTTGAATGATTTGGTTACCTTTCTATCCAAGGGACTCTCAAGTCTTCTCCAGCACCACAATTTGAAAGTGTCAATGCAATGATGCAAATAAAGTCAACACTGAAAGACAGTAAAATTCTGAACAAATGTAAAGGCTAACATTACCATTATAGTATCAAAGTTAGAGGCCCCAGTCATTTCCAAGAATTAATAAACTGATATCAGAGAATATTCTTTGAAGGGTATTTGGTTATTTGGAAGTATGCTGTCAAAACAAAATAAATGAATAAATTTTGATAACTGAAAACATTTTGAGATTACTTAAAAGGAAGGATATCTAATAAATTTCTTATAACTATAAAGTGATTGTTTTTGTTTCCTAATAAAACAATATGGAAGTTATTTAAGGTTTTTTAAAAGATCAGTATTTTAGTGGATTCAAAATCGGTATGAGTCAATAGTGACACAGAAGACAAAATATCTAATGAGATCTTAGACTGCATTAACTATACCACAGATTTCCTCTACTGCCAACCTTCAGAAGGTTGCAGGGAGAAAGTTTCAACTGTTTTTGTTGTGAGCAGGGAGCATTATAAAATTGGTCTCCCAATGGCCATTTAGGAATATACATCCTCTATCTTATGATGCATACAGATATTATCTAGTGTCATCCCTCTGTGTCACTCTGAAAAGATCCTTGCTAGTAAACCCCTACTATAATGAAGGAGCAACACATAGGCATTAAATTTAGGCTCAAAGCTACTCTAGTATATTTTGCAGTAAGCTCCTTTTCCTCTGGATTCAAGCTTTCCTTCATCTCATAGGACAAATTTAAGATGTAATTTATTACATCTTTTTCACCTGTTTTCTAGTCCACTCCAATTCCCAGATATCCACTCATTCATCAGTTTTTTGAATGTTGCTATATTATATATGCCAAAGGAGACTAGAGGAATAAGTATCACAGCTTCCTTTCAGACACCAATTGTATTATCAGACTTTGTATCAGTGAACCCTAAGTAGTTCTTTATCCATGCCTCACTCCAAACCAACTCCTTGGTCAACCCTAATATAGTGTTGAGAATGGAGGAAGGAAACAGTCCCTTTGTATTTTATTCCTCAACCATTCCAAACTGCTCTAGCTGGCAGCAATATCTCTGAACCCACGGTACCTATGGTATTTACTTGACAGTAATGTATGGTATAATGGATAGAGTACTGGATTTGAAGTCACGAAGAACTGAGTTCAAATTCCACCTCAGATACTAACTCTCTATGTTACCTTGGGTTAATCACTTAACCACTCTTGTTCTCAGTTCCTCAGCTATAAAATTAGAGGTTTGAACTAGATGGTCTCCAATGTCCTTTGTGGGATCAATTCACATTCACCCTAGTGGTATGGTACTGCACCTTGATGGTTGAGAGAGCTAGGAAAAAGTCGATTTCGCTATGATTCTTGGAAAGCAAATTACTTTCTATTGCCCTCTTCTGCCTCTCTTTGGGTGGCCACAAGTCTCTAGTTTAAGTAGTATGGGTAGCTTAATTGTGCCTATTCAGAATCATCTTCAAGACCCCATCCAACCGGTAAAACCTCGCCTCTATGGACTTGGTGAGCCCTAGTCATATGATTTTGGCATAATGGAATTCATTTCCCACATAAATGGAAAGGCATGTTTGGTTATCATACACCATGTTTTAATCTTGGCATAAAACCAGTAAAACAAAAACCACATAAATGAAACATTTATTAGTCAGCAACACACTTTCAATCTCAACCAAGATGGCATCTGATAGTACGTAGGAGTTATAGGAAAGATTGTTTTGTTGATGTGGTCACTCCACCTCTGAGCAGCAAAGGAATATTGGTCCCACTCAATGTTCTACTCATGTCTTCTGAAAGGCCAGTCTTTAAATGAGGATTCAATAAATTAGCACTTGAAATTCATGACACAGGACACAAATTCAGGATCTGCTACTTTTCTCTACTATTTCCTATTGCTGGAAAAGACTATAAAACTGTCTTGCCACAGTGAAAGCAGTACTATATGCAATGATGAAAAAATTACATAATCCCCACCCTTAAAAAGATTCCAAATAACTGTTATCTAAACTAGATCATAATAAGAGCATTAAAGAGATCAGAATCACATGAGAGATCTTGGAAGTGAGGAATCATTTTTATTGGATGAATCAGGAAAGGGTTCATGGAGGAAGAAAAGGACTTCAATAGGCCAAAGAGTATATGGAAATGTGCAAAAATGTGGTTGAGGGTAACAAAGCCAAACTGGAGAATAGCTAGTAGTCCAGTTGGATTAGAATGTCAAACACCAGAACTTGGATGGTGGTAACAAGAACGGAATAGAAAAGACATATTTGAGAATATTTGGGGTGACAGATTTGGTAATTCAGATATCATTTGGAGGTGGATTTGAATTGGAAGCACCTAAAAATCATTAGATGTCAAATTTGCTGAAATAGGCATGTGTAATCACAATCTGCAAGTCAGGTAAAAAAAAAAATCGGTGCAGCAGGAAGGCAGCAATCATTGCTAATAAACCTGAGAATTATAAAAAAAAATCCCTCTCCATCATTGTAACCAGTGTAGAGTTATACTAAGCATCTGTGCTCACATTTGTTCATCAATTGTCCCTCATATTGTTGTACTGATTGGATGGAAAATAAGCAAGATTTCTAAGTGGCCTGTGGTTCTGGAAAATCTGGTCACCTGGGTGGCTTTGTGCTTATGGATTCAATTCAATTTAACTCAATTAAAAAAGTATTTATTGAAAAGTGGGAAAAGGATCCACATGTACAAAAATATTTATAGCAGCTCTCTTTGTGGTGGCCAAGAATTGGAAATTGAGGGGATACCCATAAATTGGGGAATGTCTGAACAAGTTGCAGTATATGATTGTAATGGAATACTATTATTATTCCATAAGAAATTATGAACAGGAGGACTTCAGAAAAAAAAACTTGGAAAGACAGGAACTGGTGCTGAGTGAAGTGAGCAGAATGAGAACATTGGGTTTAATGTGAAAGTATGTGTAGATCCTATATTTGATTGCATGCTGCATGGGGGTTGGGGAGGAGGAGAGGGAAGGGAAGGAAATTACAAACTCAAGGGATTGCGGAACTGAATGTTGTAAACTAAAAGTAAATTAATAATTTTTTTTAAAAGAATGAGAACATTGTATACAGTAATAGCGATATTGTGCAGTGACTAAATTTGATAGACTTCGTTCTTCTCAGTAATGCAAGGATCTAAGACAGCTCCAAAGTGAGGGAAAATTCTCATCTAGATAATGAACTATGGAGTTTAAATGCAGATCAAAGCATATTCTTTTCTTTTTGTTGTTATTCTCTTTTTCTTGTGTTTTTTTCCCCCTTTTGCTCTGATTCTTCTTTCACAACATGACTAATGTGAAAACGTGTTTAATACGAATGTATATGTTGAGCCTATATCAGATGCATGACATGGAGGGGATGGGAGAGAGGAAAATTTATAAATCAAAATCTCATAGAAGTGAATAATGAAAACTAAAAACAAATAAATAATTTTAAAAGTATTTGTTGAACATTTGGGGATACAAAATCAAAAAACAATATAGCTCCTATACTTAAGGAGCTTAGGAGGAAATGCATTTCCTTGTTCTTTTCTCTCTCAATAGGGCCAAAAATGCTGAAGATGGGATTCTTGGTTAGGTACACATGAAACAAGATGACTTCTGAGGCCCTTCCAACTTTAAGATTCTGCAGTTCTTTCATGTCACAGATCAGTCTCCTGCAATGGGCCTTAGTGCTGGAGCTCATAGGTACAATCTACAAAAGGCTGAGCAAGTGCTATGTGTCACATTGTTTGCTAAACACTGGGGACAAAAAAAAAAGTAAAAAATACAGCCCCTGTCTTCAAGTAGCTCATATTCTAACTGGGTAAACAACATGCGAACAAGTGTTTACATTCAAGATATATACACAAAGTAGATGGATATAATCTCAGAGGGAAGTTCTAGCCCTTGGGTAGTGGGGGGATGATGACTGGGAAAGGTCTTTTGCAGAAGATGGAATCTGAGCTGTCTTAAAGGAAGCCATTAGGTGGTCATGAAGAGAGAAAGTATTAGAAGCATGGGGGATACACAGTAAAAAGGCATAGAATATTAGAGTAATATTAGAAGGATAGCAAGAAGATAAGTGTTTCTGGATCATAAAGTATCTGAAGGTAGTGAAATTTGAGAATATCAGAAAGGTAGGAAGGGGACAGGCTATGAAGAACTTTATTGCCAAATTAGTGGCTTTATATTTGATCATAGTAGTAATCGGGCTCATTAAAGAAGGGGGTAATTTGGTCAGACCTATCTTTCAGAAAAATCACTTTGGGTGACCTTATGCCAAAAATCTGTTAATCAGTTTGTAGGGACTTCCAACAGTGTGTGATCAAGATAGATAATACGATTCTTTTTTGTGTTCAAAGAGATGTAACTAGAAAGAATTAAGGCTGCTTTTTTTCTTTTTCTATGGCTCATAAGTTGACTCTGAAAGTAACTTCTAAGTAAAAATTCTGAAGTATTTTGAGCCTTGTCAGCATTATTGGAATAAATTCATAGACCTTCAAGGCTATTTATTGGAAGGATGGTACACATCTGTATATATAAGTTTTAGTGTGTTTCTTGGGGAGGGGGGGAAGTTTCATTTCCATTACAGCTGAAACTAGCATTTCTTCTAAATTCATCACTGAGGTGTTTATAATATTGTTATAGAATGCAAAGGGATACAATTACAGCATCTTTACATAAAAATCTCACCAAAAGCAGGAACACACAAGGGAAAGGCAAATGGTACTCAAGCACTAGTTACTAATGAACCCCATGTGCTTAAAAGGAGAAGATTTGACACCATTTTATTATTCAAGAGTGACATATTTGAAAACTCAAACTCTCTAGGAGTTTGGAGGCAGAATAGGCAGGATTCTTGTCCAGCTGTGAGCAATTATCTGGGCCTAGTTAAGCTTTCAAAAACTAACACTGTTTAATTAAAGTTGAAAAAAAAGACATTTTGTTGTGAGAGTCTGTTGTTGAAATGAACTCTAGGCTCTGAACTACAAATCTTGCTAAATGAGCTTTACCAAGAGTCCTTTTCTATCCAAATGCACACATGATGGCAGCTAGAGGGCTTGCCATGGAGTCAGGAAGAAATGACACATACTAACTATGGGACACTGAGGAAGTCATATAACATTTCAGTGTTCCAGTCAAGTTTTCTTAACCCTCTCAGGGCTGTTTTAATAATAGTACCTACTTTGAAAGTTGTGGTGATCAAATGGGATAAGGTATTGAAAATACTTTCATATCTTAAAGTTCTGTATAGGTGGTATAGATAGAGTGTTGGAGCTGGAGTCAGGAATACTTGAGTTCAAATCCAAACTCAGATACTTACTAGCTGTGTAATGTTGAGTAAGTGACTTAAATTTCTATCTGCCTCAGTTTTCTCATCTGTAAAATGTGGCAAGTAATGACACCTATTTCCCAGGGTTGTTGTAAGAACAAAATGAAATATTTGCAAAGTGCTTTGCCAACCTTAAAACACTACACTAATGTGTAGTGCCAATGCAATATTTACAGCACCCACAATCACAATAAAGACCATGACTATAAGTGATACGTGACATTTGGTTGCAAAATATACCAGATTCTCCAGGTAGAGAACAGAATCAAAACATTTATTTAGACACCAGAAAACCAAATCCCAAAACCAGTAAGCCAATTCCATCATAGTACCAAAGATATTTAGATGCCAGGGTAACACTGAGAGCCACAGCATCCTTCAGCCTTCCTACAAACCAATACAAGATCAGTATTTACTCACAAACCTCTCTATCTCCTTGCCTCAGCCTCCTCTCTCTCCCATCATCTCTCTGATTCTGACCAACTTCCTGTGGGCTCTGCTTCTCCTCAGCAAGTTCTTCCCACCACAGGCTCCATGTTATAAGATTCAGCCTATCAGGAGGCAGAGTTTACTTTCAAAGCAGGGGAGGTCTTCAGACTCCTCCTCTAAGTCTGTTAAGGGGCGGGGAAGATCTTCAAATTCCCATTCCCATTACATAATGTTATTATTTTTATTGTTATTGAAATACTTTCTATGTTGTTATTACTCTTGTTATTAATTTTTAAAAACATTTTTTAATCAGCAACAACAACAAGACCTTTCAATAGAGTCCACTCTGATGACTTGTGGTGCGGTGATCCTGAATTCTTAAAGGTAATAGCAATGGAGAACCAGCTCTTATGTGTACACCCAAACTAGAACTGTCAGCATAGCCTTTAGTTATGTATCTGTTGTCTGAGGCCTTCCTTACCTAATTTGATTGAGGATCATTCCCATCAATTAGTCAATTAACTAGTTTTCACAAAACATCTTGTCTGTGTCACCAATTTTACTAGATGCTGAAGATATAAAGACAAAAATAAGGAGGCCTCTGCCCTTAAAGAGCCTAGAAGGTTGGCCATCAATTGCTCCTTTTTTTTCTTTTTGAAAGGAGAGGCTGAAGCAACTAAGACTCTGAAAACCCTCCATGCTTTATGGGAATCTGAATTTGTGAATGGCAGACCCATACTATTCTACTTCTGGAATACTTTTTAGTATGTAAAATAAAAAGGAATGACCATCTTGCTTATTTTCCTTCTTCCAGATTATTGAAAGCTATCAAGGCAGATGGCAAGAGGAGAACCTATCCCCTTAAAAGGCTCCTTTCCTCCAACTAAGATGTAACAGTTTGTGGTACCTGGAAAAATTGATTGGTAATTTGTTGCAAAAGTGATTTGCCCATATATTTTCATCATATGCTCCAGTAAATTCCAGTTATATGAGAGACTTCAACATTTCAAAATGAACTAATAATAATACAGAAGAAAAAGGAAGAAGACATCTTAATTGTGTAAGGAAGCCTATTCCGTTCAACAAATGTAATTATTAAGGACAAGATAGTTATGCTTGACTACATTCAAATAAAAAAAAATCTCTAGAAGGAAAATATTTGAGAAAAAGAACGGAAAAAATACAGCAAATATTACAGATAAAAACTTGACATAAAATATGTAAGGATCTATTAAAAAGTTACAGTAATAACTGCTAATCTGCAATAGATCAAGCTATATAAACAGAACATTTTCAAATCAGAAAAAATTATCAGGCTCGCCAACTATCATAGATACAAATTAAAACAACTTTGAGGTATAGGGCAGGAATCATATCCTGTCTGTGATTCATTCACACTAGGCTAGTTTTAAGATACTGAAACTTCTCAGTTGGTGCCATTTTGGACTTACAGGAGACCAGATTCCCCCATAAACACCCTAAATAAAGCTTCAAAATGTACTATAGTATAAAAGAGTCTCATAAGATTAAAAGTATTTATACATCGAGGACAGAGTAGAAAAATGCATCACCCATGACCTTTACTTTCATCTGAACTAGATATAAGAAGATGAACAATTACGCACAGAAACACATAAAAATCACGGTACAGATATATATTAAATTCAAAAGAGAAATAGAAGGTGATAGGCAGAGGGGAGGACATTAGATTGGTTTAAGAGGAAGAGTAAACAAGTAAGGGAATGGTCATAAGCAAAACAAGCTACAATTGCAGAACAAGAAAGGCAGATAAAAAAATGGAACAAAAGATTAAAAAAAAAAACCTGACTTCCTAGATGGAACAAGCACAAGTAAAGGAGACAACAGAGCATGAATAGGCTATTTATGATATTTATAGATTACAAGTATTCAGCAAACTCTCCATTATTCCTTTCTTATCTGTAAAGAATGGGTGGGAACAGAGTGAAAAAAAGTACAAGACAGAATAAAGAGAAACATATAGCAATAAATAAAATATGTAACATTAATAACAATCATAAATGTGAATGTCAGTGAGATGAAGTCACACAAAACAGAAGAGGGTAGCAAAATTGATTAGAAAAGAACATTCTACAATCTGTTGTTTATAATGAACACACTTGAAACATAATGATTAACATATAGTTAAGATGATGGGCTGGAGCAAATACTTCAATTTAAATTTAAAAAGCAAGGGTAAGAATAATTATTTCAGATAAGACTATAACATTATAGACATAATTAAAAAAAGAGAGATAAACAGAGAAACTACTATATTTAAAGTCACCATAATTAATCAATAGTAATGCATTGGGGCATAAAGACTTTACCAAAAAATGTGAACACTTAGAAACAATACACATCGTTTACTAGTCTCATTGTTGTTTAGTTGTTTCAGTCATGTCTGACTCTGTGACCGCATTTTGGATTTCATTGGCAAAGCCACTGGAGTGGTTTGCCATTTCCTTCTCTAAATAAGGAAACTGAGGCAAGCAGAGTTAAGTAGCTTGCCCTCGGTTACACAGTTAGTCATTGTCTGAGGCTGGATTTGAACTCAGGTCTTCCTGACTTCAGGCCCAGTACTCTATCTGCTGTGCCACTTAGCTTCCCAGATTTACTAATCACAATATAATAAATATGCACTCAATAGAAGACCATTGAAAAAATAATTAAGATTAATTGTGGGGAAATATGTTCATTCTAAAGAAATGGTGGGTCAAAGAACAAATAATAGAAACAATAAATATTCTATAAAAATTATAATAATGAGACAATATACTATACCAAATCTTATAGAATACAGATATATCAGCCCTACAGGAAAATTTATCTCTAAAAATGTTCACCAACAAAAGAAAGAACAAATCAATGAATAAGATGCACATCTAAAGAAAGGCTAGAAAAATATTTTTTAAACTTTATTACATAACAAAGCATAAATTCTGAAAAATCAAGAAGTTAATAAAATTGAAAGTAAAAAGTATAAAATTGATGATAAAAGTTGAAACTTTAATAAATTTAATTAATCTGATTTGAGAGTATAACCAAGTTGTTCACGTTAAAATTGAAAAAAGGAAAATTCATAACCACTGGACAAATTAAGGAAAGTATGAGAAACTATTTTACACAATTAGATGCTAAGAGAACTGATAACTTAGAGTAAATGGGTAAGCACTTACAAAAATATAAAAACCCAGGTTAACAAAAGAAAAAAAGATCACTCCAAATCAGAAAAAAAGTAAAAGAAGCTACAAATAAACTCTCTGTCCCCCTCCAAAGCCCTTTAAGACCAGACAGTTTTTTACTTATAAGTGAATTCTATAAAATATTTAAAGAAAAACTATTTCTAGTATTAAATAAACTGAACAAAAAATTGGGAAGAGAAGAGATCTCGTTAATCTCTTTCATTGATACAAATGTAGTCTTCATATCTAAAAGATGAGACAAAAGAGATAAAATTATAATTCGATATCCCTACTGAATGTTGACACAAAATTTTAAAGCAAATTCTTAACAAATACGTCAAAAATAATATATAAGGAAGATTATACATTTTGATCAGGTTAGATTTATTTCAGGAATATAAAAACTATTTGTTATAAGGATGAATAGAAACCTATCTTAATAACATAAATAATGAAAACCACATGACTATATCAATAGATGTTTAAAAAGCTTTTGACAAAATCCAATATTCACATCCTTTATTTTTAAATCAGGTTTTACATTTTTTTGTCCTGAGTAAAGAGCTGCCCCTTTCCCTCCAACCTCCTCAGCTTCCACCTTTCCCAACTCCATTGAGAAAACAAGAAAAACACAAGCCTCTATTAAAACATATACAGTCAAATGAAACAAATTCCTAAATTGACCATGACCAAAAAACCTCCCCGAAACAGAGTCTCAGTCTGTATTCAGAGTCTGTCACCTTTCTATCACTAAATGGGGGCAGATGACTTCATCATGAGTCCTCTGTCCACTAGAATTGTGATTGGTCATTATTCTAATCTGAGTTCCTAAGACTTTCAAAGATGATAGTCTATGTAATTGTTGTTATTTTATATACTACATATATATATATATATATATATATATATATATATACATCATTTTATTTTTGGTTTTGGTTTTTGTTTTGCTTTTTGGAGGGAAGAAGGCAGGGCAATTGGGTTTAAGTAACTTACCCAGGGTCACATGGCTAGGTTTTTGTGTTAAGTGTCTCAGGTCAGATTTGAGCTCAGGTCCTCCTGACTCCAGGGCCAGTGCTCTATTCACTGTACCACTTAGCCGCCCCTGTATCTTTTTTTTTTCTTTTTGGAGGGCATTTGGGGTTAAGCAACTTGCCCAAGGTCACATGACCAGTAAGTGTTAAGTGTCTGAGGCCACATTTGAACTCAAGTCCTCCTGACTCCAGGGCTGGTGCTCTATTCACAGCACAACCTAGCCGCCCCCCATATCATTTCCTTGATTCTGCTCATTACACCTTACATCAGTTCATACAAGTTCTCCAAATGCTTTTTTTTCTGAAACCATTTCTTTAATCGTTCCTTACAGTACAATAGTATTCCATCACATTTACATACCATAAATTATAGCAAATCTCCACTTGATGGCTAGCTTTTCCACTTAGTTTCCAATTCTTTGACCCCACAAACAAAGCTGCTATAAATATCATACCTTTCTATGTATCTACCCATGTATCTATGTATCTGTCTGTCTATACATGTGCTTACATGTATAGATAGATAGATAGATAGATAGATAGATAGATAGATAGATAGATAGATAGATAGATGGATGGATGGATGGACGGATGGATGGATTGAAGGGTGAATATACACAGACCCAAATACACAGACAGAACTAATTACTTAAAGAAATATTAATTACTCATGTGTAGGTTGAGCCAATATAATGTAAATAACAATACTGCCTAAATTAGCTTACTGAATATTACCAGATCAATCCAGTTGCCAAAACTATAGAGAAATGAATAATGAAATTAATGTTGAAGAACAAAATAACAAGAATCTCAAAAGAAGTAATTTTAAAAACTTGAAAGAGACATCTTCTAACACTGTCAGATATCAAACTCTTCTATAAGGCATTAACCACTAAATATATTTAGCACCAGTTAATAGAGGCTAATCAGTAGAACAGAAAAAATAATATAAGGTTGGTAAACCCAGAGACCATACTTTTTGGATTAAGGACTCCCTTTCTGCCAAATTTTCTGGTAAAACTAGAAAGCTGTTGGGCAGAAATTAGGTTTAAAACAACATGGCATGTATCAAGACAAATTTCAAATGGAGAGGCAATTTAGACATAAAAGTAAGTTAAAGGAGAAAGGAAGAAATTATTTTTCAGATCTATGGATAGGTAAAAGGTTCATGACCAAACAAGAAATGGAAACGATCAGAGAAGATAAAATGAACAATTTTGATTATACAAAACTTGAAAGGATTTTTCCACAAACAAATGTAATGGAACTAAAATTAGAAAGAAAACAGGTAGCTGGGAAGAGTCTTTTCGGCAAGTTTCTCTGAAAAGAAAGTCAAAATATATAAAGAATGTATTTCAACTTAGAAGACTAAGAGTCATACCCTAAGAGCTAATTAGTTGAATTAAATTAATAGAGAGTTCTCAATGGCAGAAATTCATGCTATCAACAATCACATGAAAAAATTCTACAAATCACTAATAATTAGAGGTATTAAAATGAAAGCAATTCTAAGGTTCCATCTTACATCCATTAGATTGACAATGACAAATTTCAGAGGGCCTTTGGAACACTGTTGATATATTGTTTGTGGATATACATATATATATATATATATATATATATGAAAGAGGCAATGAAGACCTAAATACAAAAATATTTATAGAAATTTTTTGATAGTAGCAAAAAAAAAAGGAAAATAAGGAGTGGTCCATCCACTGGGGATTGGCTAAACAAATTATTATGAATGTAATGGGATATTTTACCAACTTAAGAAATGATAAAATTGGAAATTTTAGAGGAAATTGGTAAGATACTATGAATTCTTGCAGAGTGAAGTGAGCAGAACTAGGAAAAAACAGTTTTTAGAATGATACCATTATAGAGAAAAGCAACTTAGAAAGACTCTATTTAAATCTATTTTATTTATATAATTTTAAATATAATTTTGTTCATATATGAATTCAATGATCTTAGAAAAACATGGATAGAGTTGCATGAAATAATGAAAAGTGAAATCAATAGGACTAAGATAATGCTGTATACGGTAACAGCACATTGTTTTTAACAACTTTGAGTGACTTAGTCATTTTGGCCATTAAAATACTCAGATTAACTACTAAGGACCTATGAAGGAAGACACTATCTAAATGCAGAGAAAGATCTCACAGAAATATGTATAGAATGATTTTACATATGTATACAAATTTGTGTCTTATGGTAGCCAATTTTATAGTGGGAAGAAAAAAAGTTGGAAAAAAGAGTTGCATGATAAATTAATTATATATTTAAAAGATATAGTAAGTTCTACATATTATATTTTCAGTTTCATGTGCAATAATCTTTTTTAACTATTCTACTGCATTATGAAAATGCTTGTTTTATTTCCTAAGTTCAGAATAAAATAAGGAAAATTAAAGAAAAAGAGAAAATATTTTAGAATTCTGTTAAATGAAATAATAAACCACAATATGCAGAGGACTGAAGATGGAACACCTTATCCAGCTCTTTTTGGAGAGGGGATAGATTTATAAAACAGAGACACACTTTTGGACATGGTCAATGTGACTGTTTTGCTGTACTATGCATATTTGTTATAGGTGTTTTCATTTTTAAAAACTGTTCAGTGGGGGTAGGGATAGGGGCAAAAAAAAAATTCACATAACAATATATTGAAACTTTTCTGGAGACTTAATTGGCTCAGTTGATAGACCTTTCTGATACCCTAGCTACAAAACCTTAAGCTTCGTACTGAAAGGCCAGCAGCACTATAAATACCAGCATATGAAAGCTACTTTCAGATGAATTGATGCTTTATTCCCCCTGCATCTCCATAGCCTTTGCTATGGCTAAGCAAATCTCCTTTTGTTAACTTTCGTATTTCTCAGGATACCTTCTTTCATTCCGTTCTTGAGCCTGGGGCTCTGGACTGGCCTGAGTCAGGCCTGACCTTCTATGAGGTGCCATTTTCCATGCATCATATGTGTAACAATGATTAATTAATTAATTGAAAGGAAAGTCAATACTGGCAGGTTTGTGGAAAAATGGGTATAATCATTCATTGTTGGTAGAAATGAAGCTTGTAGAATCTTTTTGATGCTATGGTCAAGCAATATACAATAAAAGTTGCAAAAACAACTGTAACTTTTGATGCAACCATTCCATTGTTGAATTATTCTTAAACTTTAATAAAAAGAACAAAAAGTAATATCTTCTCAGAGATTTTCATAGCAGCATTACATGTAACTATAAAAAAATTGGAAGCAATCTAAATGTCTAACAGATGAATGGTTAAATAAATTGTGGTACATTCATGTAATGGAATACTATAATTCAATTAAGACTGACAAATGTGAGGAACACAAATAAATCTGGAAAGGCTTGGGAAATGATACAAAGTGAAAAGCAGAACCAGAATAGAGTACACACCAGCTATGACCATAAAAGAGGAAAAATGAATTTGAATGAAAGGATAAACAAATAATTCTGATGAATACTTAGAGGGAGTGACTGAAAAACTGTCATGATACATTATGTGGTAGTAGGAATAATCAGAGGAACCCTTCCTATGGAGTTGGTTGTGCATCTTACTGGGAAAATTCTGATTGGTCCTCACTGTTTGCTAAAGATTATTGGCTACTGAGTATGAAAAGGAATCGACTTTTGTCCAGGAATGCCTACTCTCATTAGGCCAAATAAAGTTAGATAGAATATGCAATAAAATTAACTTAAATGCAAATAATAACTAGGAAAGTTTATTAGATGGTTGTATTAATGCCCTATATTGTATTTTGTAAGACATTTAAGTTTTTTTTAAGATGAGAGAGAGGGGAGATTGTTAAGAGGTAAGCTTAAGGAAGTCCTGTGGAGAGCACAGGACTTGGAATCAGGAAGACTTTAGTTGAAATCTGGCACCAGATACTTACTTACTTACTCTTAACCTTTGTCTGCCTCAGTGTGCTCATCTGCAAAATGAAGATAATAATAGTACTACTTCCCAGGGTTGGTGTTAGGATCAACAATGATGTATGTAAAGCTTTTTTAAACTGTTACATAAGTGTTAGATGATGATGATGATGATGATGATGATGATGATGATGATGTTCTCTGAAGAAATGGGACAAAATGGAATTGAGAGCACAAATAAAGGCACACTTCAGCCTTTGAGACTGTAACAAAGGTGGAGAGGATGAATGGCAATACAGAGTGATTTTAGGGTACAGAGGAAAAGAATTAGTGACCTTATTATGGGTGGTCTGACTTATCTTTGTAAAGGTTATCTTCTGAGAGAAAGAAAAGAGGGAGTAATACTAAGGGCTTGAAGAGAGCAGAACAGGTTTAGAACAGCAGCCTTGCAAGCATGATAGATGATGGACTCAATCTGTAGATTAAAAGGATTGTCACATAGCAATAAGCCAGATGAGGTTGGATAACACGAATTTGTGGTGGAACCAATTGTAAGGTTATATAACTTCCTCCAGTTGGGTTGTGCAGGTTAGGAAAAGTGTAAAGCAGGAAAATCATTCAGCATGGATGATGCAAAGTTGGGGGTTGGCAGGGCAGAAATAATTGAAAGAAAAGAGGACAAAGGAACCAATGGTGAAAGAGATAGATCAAATGTTTAACCATAGAATTAAGTCTGCAAAGAGAGGAAAAAGCTGGAAAGGAGTTGATATATTAAGGGAAGCTGGGAGAGATGGAAGTAACTGAGGCCATAGTGAGTTCAAAAAGATGTTCAGAAAGAGTGGGGAAGAAGAAGAGTTGGGAGGACATGATACTGTAATGAGAAAGAGAAATTGTCAATATGATGAAGATTATAAGTATTTTGGGTAAGGTCTAAGATATGATCAACACTGTGAGTAACTTCCAAAGAGAGATGAAAAGTCATGAGAAGTGAAAATATTGCTGAAATTACTGAAAAACCAAAGCATTGAAAAGAACTTCACCATGAATGCTGAAGTTCTCAGGAATGAGGGAAGGAGTTACCATACAGAACAAGACTGTGAGTCAGGTACATTGTTATAAATACATACATATACACACATACATACATACATACACATGTGCATGTATATGTGTATATACATATATATTATATTCATTTATCTTTGCATATTTTGTGTCTACTCCATTAAACATGAACTCCAATAGGGTATGAAATATTTGACTTTTTTTTTAATAGACTTGTACTGTTTGTCCCCAAGATCATCTGGTAGAAGTTGCAAAGAGGTGAATGTAGCTCTGATGTCAGGGACAATTTCCTAGAGATCCAAGCTATCAAAAACTGCAATGGTCAGCTTCAAGAAGTTGTAGGTTTTCACTTCCTTAGATAGCTTCAAGCAGAGCCTGTATGACTGCTTTGGGTGTATGTTATTATGTTATAGTAGGGATTTTTTTTTCTTGCATGAGCTATAATAGATGACTATTGAGGTTCCTTGAATTCTGTGATTCTATGATTTTTTTAATTCTTTGAAGAAGGAGAAAGAGTGACCTGAAATTCAGTATATAGAAAACAACAAGGATTTTGTCAAGGTAATATAGATAAATGGAGGGGAATCTCAAATGAGTAAATGCTGGCTATAGATGGCTATTACGGAAATAGTTTTAGAATCAAGAAGTCTTCATATTCCTTGTCCTTTTCTGGAGTGTTAGAGGCATGAAAGAAGAAGTGGCCAACACAGGTGAAAGTGGAAGGCATGGGAGGAACTATATTCAGGGGAAACACAAATTCCATGAACTCTCAAAAATGGAAAGGAGGTGAAAGGAAGGGGCCTAGGATGAAGAGCTCCTTAATGCTAGAGTAGGATATTGGAGGATACAGAGGAAGGATCAGGCAAAGAAGAATAGGACTGGGAAAGGCAAAAGCTGGTATGGACAAGGATGAGAGTGCAAGAGTGAGGTAGCAGGGTACAGAAGGTTTTGCCTGGGTAGATATCAATTCTGAATAACAAAAACTGGAGGAATGGGAAATAGAAGTTTGCTAGTTAATGGCACAGGACAAGCACTATTTTATAGAATAGGAGGGGGGTGAGTTAATGGTAAAGAAAGAGGAGAATGTTTTATGGTGAGGGAAATTATTTATTCTGGACATTCCATTAATTCTTTTAAGTCCTGTAGGTGTCTTAAACTCAACATATCCAAAACAGAACTCATGATCATGAACTTCCTATCACTATCATGTGATTTCCTCACTTGTTCCAAAGCTCAGGACAAACATCACCTTATAGAAAAGGGCTTTCCTGATTTTCCCCTGCTATTTATTTGCACATATTTTGTATCTGTTTACTAACTTGGTCCCTCTCCCATTTACCATGCATGCAAACTCTTTGAGGATCGGAACTATTTCTTTTTAAAATTTTTTGGTCATTGTATTCCCAATAACTAATATGGTCTCTGGGAAATAGTAGGGGCTTTATAAATACTTGGTGAATTGAACTGATTGGATGGCATTCACCAGGGACAGTCATTTCGTCCTTCTTACCTTTTTTATCAGTCATATGAGAAACTGATCCTGGGACCAAGAAGGTCATGGGTAATGAACACAAAGAAGGTGATGTATTAGGAAGACTTCTAGTCCCTATGCCTGTGAGGGGCCAGGATTGTTAGCAACTGTGCCTCTTCTCCTTTGGTTATAGTAGCCCCCACATTTCTAGGTCATTTTGTGATAAGGGACTGAGGAGGTCATGATTTTGCAGTTGGAGATGGCAGGCTCTTAGTAATAACCTTCACCCTTCAGAAAAACTTCAAGTTGGTTCCTTTAGGCTTTTTGTATCCTCCTCATTTTTCTAAATAGATCTATACTTCCCTGACCATTAACAGTCAAGAAAATTAAAGAGTTATGTACTGGTCAATTTTGGTTTTTCTGTTTTAACTACTTGTTTTACAACAGTGTTGTTTTCCGTCCTTTTGCATTACACAAATAGACACTGAAACACTTACATAATAGGTTTCATTTGGAAAATATGATGTTCCTTCCACACTAGTGCTTTCCAAATGAACTTTTGCAACACAACACACTGGTGAGCCTGGGACTTCATGTAGGGAGTTAGATTTCAGGTTAATTGAGTTAATATCTCTGGTGTGTTTATAGGGTGAAGAGTTCTGGATCAGGAATTGTAAAAAGGGAGAACTGAACATTTGTGCTGAAAATGAGGCCAAAACAATTTTTATTTCGGGTGGACAATGCTCCTGAGAAAACTTTTTAAAAACATTACTGATATCTTTCTTTTTTATATCACCCATATTTCCAAATGTATCCTGTGCCCTCTTCCTCTTTCCAGAGAATTATCTCTTAAAATAAAGAATAAAAAAAGATGATAAAAGACACGATTCATCAAAACCAACCAATATATTGTAAAATCTGACATTATATTCAGTAGTCCATACCCATAGACCCTTAGTTCTGCAAAGTAGTAAGGAAGAGTGCCTTCTATCTTTTCCCTTCAAGGCTGTTTTGTTATTATAATTTTGAAATGTTGAATAAATTCTTAATTATCTACATGAATGATAATAATTATAACTAACATTTACATAACACTTTAAGATTTGCAAACTGCTGTACATATATTATGTCATTTGATCCTCATGACAACCTTGTGATGGAGGTGTTCTTATTTTTATTTTACGTACAAAAGAGGACACTGACAAAAACTGAGAAATATTAAGTATACTATCCAGTATCTGAGACAAGTTTTGAGTTCAGGTCTTCTAGGTGGCAAGTCCAAAAGCCACCTCGCTGCCCCTCTAATGGAGGGAAGTAGGGGCAAAAAGAATGTGAATCATTTGTGTTTAGTTTGGGGACACACTAAAGACCAAGGAATCTAGGTGGTGAAGGAGACAGTGTTACTCTATACTGAATTACCTACATGTCACAGTGCCGGACTCAGAAAGACATGAGTTCAAACTCTGTCTCAGAAATGTACTAACTGTATTAACCTGGGGAAGTCACTTAATCTCTCTTGGTCTTAGTTTCCTCATCTATAAAATAAGAGGATCTAATTTTTTTTTTACCTCTAAGGCTCTTTTTTGTTTTAAATCTATCATCCTATGATATTTATGCCTTTGATTTACAGGAACATTTTCATGGATTTAGCATTCATGATCAAGACCATTCACTTAATGCAGCAGCATAGATACACTTGCTTCCTGGTGTTATTCCAGATATGCCAGCCAATACAGCCTGTAGATGACTCCAGATATTGGCAAAGTATCTGATAAAGTTTCATGATATACTAAGGTACAGTTCTGACCATGACTCTTCCTTTCACAAAAATGTGTGGTTTCTCCTTATCATGCCTAGGATAAAATGTAAACTCCTTACTTGGCACTTAAAGCCCTCCACAATCCGCCTCCAATCTAATTCTGAATCTTTTTATTTTTTCATGTTACTTCCTTATCTGCCCTAAATGGGACAACTTGTTCTTCCCAGAACTCAACATTCCATCTCCTATCTCTCATCTCCCTGGTGATGTAAAGCCATCTTTCCCATGCTTACAATAATATTAACAGTTTACATTTTTATGTCATTTTAAGAATTGCAAAATTCTTGACTAACTTTTTAGGTAGATAATGTTTTATTATTTCTTCTTTTAAAGATAGGATAGAGATATGAAGTGTCTATCTCAGGATCACAAAACTAGTTAAGTTGACTGAGGTAGGATTCAAACCCAAGGCAACTAATCCCAAATCCACTTCTCTGTTCACTAAGTCCCTTAGCTTACTTCAAGATTCAGTTCAGATGCTTTTCCCCAGATAAGCCTCTCCTGAGGCTCCCCAATTATTAGTGATCTCTCCCATCTCAAACCTTCCTATACATTTTTTTTTCCATTTTTACCTTACCCTTTTCACTTCTTGTCCTATGTTATTCTTATGGGCATTCATGTTTCATCTCACTAACTGAATGCAAGTTCTTTGATGGGAGGAATCATTCTTTTTTTCCTTTGTATCCCAATATATTGTATAGTGCCTTATCCATAGTACACAACTCCTTATGGGCTAAATGATAGCAAAGTTAAATGGATTTGGAATTGATTGAGTGACCATACCCAGTGAGTAGTCATTAATGGCTCAGCATCAGTTTGAAGGGAGGTAGACTTAACAACAACATACTGTACTTGACTCTGTGCTTTCTTTGGTTACATTTTTATCTTTGACTTAGATGAAGGCACAAATGCTAGCTTTCTCACATTTATAGATGGTACAAAGCTGGGACTGATAGCTGATACACTGGATGGCAGTAATTATCCAAAATGATTGCAAAAAGCTAGAACATTGGGCCAAATCCAATCAAATGAATAAATGTAAGGTCTTATGCATGAGTTAATGGAGGAGACAGGACTAGACAGCAGTTTGTCTGGAAAGTATTTGGAGATTTTAGTTGGCTAAAAGCTCCAGATGAATCAACACTGACATAGCAGCCAAAAAGGCTAACAAGATTTTATTTTACATAAAAAGATGAATGGGGTGACAGTTTTTCTGTATTCTGCTCTGGTCAGACTACATCTTGTAATAAGTAATTTCTTTTTTCTTTAGTAATAAGCACTTCAATTTAGGAGGACTTTGATAATTTAGAAAGTGGCTAGGGAAAGGTGACTAGGACATTGAAGGACCTTGAAATGATAAAAGGGAATTGGCAGCACTTAGTACGTATAAGAGATTATTTGGGTGGGGAGGTGAGCTGCCTTTAAGTATCTCAAGGTATGTTGTATAGAAGAGAGAATAAACTTTTTTCTGCTTGGGCAGAATTGCTGCCTGATATACTTATTTCTTTTATTTTAATTTTTTGCTTTTTGGAGGGGGGAATTGGGGATAAGTGACTTGCCCAAGGTCACATGGCTAATTTTAAGTGTCTGAGGCTGAATTTGTACTCAGGTCCTCCTGACTCCAGGGACGGTGCTCTGTTCACTGCACCACCTAGCCACCTCCCCCCCCCCCCGATATACTTATTAATCGTGTGATCCTTGTCAAGTCACTTAACTTCTCTGTGCCTCAGTTTGTTCACTTATAAAATGAAAGAGACTCCTTGGCCTGCAAGGTATCTTACAGCTCTAACCTTAGGATCCTATGATCCTTTGGGGAAAATGTGTACAAGTGGCGGTAAGGCTGATTTCAGACATAACTTTAAAATTTTTTTTTGCAACAATTAGAATGATATAAGAGTTTGATAGGGTGGCCAGAGAAGGGAATAATACTTATACAGTGCCTAATACGTACCAGGCACTCTACTGAGCATTTTACAAATATCTCACTTAATCCTTACAATAGCTGTAGGAAATAGATGTGCAACTATGAGACCCATTTTATAGTAGAGGATACTCAGGCAAACCAAGGTCAAGTGACTGGTCCATGCTCATACATCTAGTAAGTGTCTGAGGCCAGATTTTAACTCAGGTCCTCCCGAATCTAGGTCCAATGCTCTACTCATTCAGCTACCTCTACCTTGGGTAGTAGTGGTTTTTTCAGTGAAGTCTGGATGATGATTTTCTAGGACTTTTATAGAAGAGATTCTTTGGCAGGGACAGGTTAGATTAGAAAATCTCTTAGGTCTCTCCTAAATCAGATTCTGAGGGGTAACTAGGTGGTATAGTGGATAGAGATCTGGGCCTGGCCTCAGGAAGCCTTATCTTCCTATATTCAAATGTGGCCTCAAATACTTACTAGCTGGGCCTATGCCCAGTAGTTGTAAAAGCAACATGAATTTGAGGGCATAGGATCTGGGGTTTGAATCTTGGCTCTTCTATTTATCTCTGTGACTTTGGGGAATTTTCTTCACCTCTCTGGTCTTAGTTCTCTGTATACAGCCATGTAGGGAGTCCCTCAAGCAATGAGTTTGATGACCATATGAAAAAGTAGTTAAAATAAGTAGAGAATTTATCCCACCTGTGTCTGGTAGGATAGTTAGGAAGTTATGCTAACTGTAGAAGAACAACCTTCTACCTTGAACCAGATTCCTTTTTTAAGATAAAAGAATTATGCACACTTCATACTTCATAAATCCCTTCACAAGTTTTGCTTGTATTTTGCCCCTCCCTAGAACATTATGTATAATCTCCAAATATAACAGGTATATCTCATTTCTTGTGTTCCAATTTAGACTCACCATTCTGTCTCTACCTCAGTTTCCTCATGTACAAAATGAATGAGTTAGATTCAACGAATGACTTTCTAAGCTTCCTAACAGCCTTAAAGAGAATCTTATGGTCCTGTACTAGGAGTTATAGTGCAAGACTGAGTGACCACTTATTAAAGAATAGTGTAGGGAATATTCCTTCTTGAGTAGCTGACATCCATAAAACTCTCTGAAATCCCTTGCAACTTTTAAGACTCTGGGGTTTTATAATGGATTGTGGTTAAAGTAATGGAGTAGGGTTTTCACAGAATGGATAAGATTTATCAGAAGAAACTATCCATTAACATTACAGATATTTCTGCTCTAGATCAATTCTGATTTATTTTTTCTTTGTTTGGAAACTCTCTCCAACAATCCAGATTGCCTTCAGGAAAGTCACTTTAGCAGTTGCTTGAACTATTAAATAGCTTAATAGTCCAGGAAAGAGGTGATGATCACCTGAACTTGCATGGTAACTATGTGAGTGGAGAGAAGTAGTTGAATTTGAAAGATATTTTGTAAGCAGAAATGACAAGATTTGGCAAGTGACAGGATGTGGAGGTGATGTCCTTTATCCATGTTGCCATATTGCCTCTCTGAATTCTTTAAAGTTTGACTCAATGCTGTGTTCTCTTTTTTAAGCTTTAAAACGTAATGTATTATTACAGTTTTATTTATTTTGTTAAATATTTCCTAATTACATTTTAATCTGGTTCAAGCAGGTACTTGAGAGTGCAAGGCACTTTTGCATTGGGAAACTTCTAAAGATATTGAATATCTGATCTCCACTTCTCTGTTTCCATCTTTCCCAAAGGATTATCAATTTGGAATTGGGAGGAAACTTAGAAGCCATCTGTTCCAAACCTTTCTTTTTACTGATGCAAAAACTGAGGGAGAACACTGTCCCCAAATCCATTGTTCTTTCCCCTCATACCACTCCATGTCTATAAAATGGGTCTCTTCCTTCAGTAGAGTGCATACTTTATAATTTGCTAGTGACCCAGAGTGCAGAGAAACAGAGGCTGAAATCACTTCAAGATCACCTTAGTAAACCCTAGCTTTGGTTTGCCACAGTCACTCCCTTGCACCTCCCTTCCCCCCCACTCCCGCCCCTGCATACTACCTTGCTCATTTGAGGGGCTTAGATGTCAAGATCCTTTTATTCTCACCCCTGATTCCTTATTCTTCCTTATTACCTGGTGGTGATGAGCTGAGTTCATAATCATTACATAAACCCCACCTCCCAAGGTAATTGCAAAGTTGCTAAGGAATCATAAAGGCCTTACTTAAAAGAGGAGACTTTTCAGTGGTGGAACTTCGGGTAAAACATACTAGAGTCGAGTGCTAAAGAGGCATCTAGGTGACCCAGTGGACAGAGCATCCAGTCTGGAGTTAGGAAGAGTCTCAATTAAAATATGTCCTCATACAGTTAATGTATGAACCTGGTCAAGTCATTTAACTCCAATTACAGCAGTTTCTTCAACTGATAAAATAAGTTGTAGAAGGAAATAGCAAGCCACTTCAGTATCTTTGCCAAGAAAACCCTAAATGGGGTCATGAAGAGTCTTACACAACTGAAATGACTGAACAGTGTCCTAAAGGAAAATTTCTATTGCATGGGGAAGAACCATGAAGAATAAGAGAAGAGAGGGATTTTTTTGGATCAATTAACATTTATTAAGCACTTACTTATATATGGACCACGTACTAGGGATGCAAATATAATCAATGAAATGATCCTTATTTGAAAGGAGTAAGGAGGGTTTTACTTTAGAGAGGGAAGAAATGATATCCAATTTCCTCTAAAGAAGAGAAGGCGGGTGAGTAGATTTTGCCAGGCAGAGGAAGAAGTAGGAAACTGGTGTGGGAGCTGCTTAAAAGTGGGGAGAAAGGAAGGCACTCCCTCCCTGGCTCCCTCAGTAGTGGGGTGGGAAATGTGAAATCCAAAGTGTATGGGGGGGTGTAGGTTTCCGAGCAGACAGCTCAAGTTTGAGGGGGAAGAATTCAGCTTGGGCAGTCAGGGTTTCAGTAGAGCTAGACTGTCAGGCAGGAAGCTGGGGTCCAGGGGTCTCAGAATGGGAGTAAAACTTGGCTATGGTTTTGCATGTAGATTGGTTAGGTTTCATGCTTGATGAGGGTTAACCCCAGAGAAACAATAGCAGTGTCAAAATCAAGCAGGGAAAACTGGTCCCCCTACTGAAGATGCCTGGGGCAGAGGCAAAAGCATAATATTTGGGCACAGCTTCATTGGGGTTTCCCTGGGCTGGGTCAAACCACATATGGATACATTTGCTGCGGCTCCGGTCAAAAGAACATGCACTATAAGAGTGACTACACACGTTCTCATATAGAGAGGCTGGTGTGGGAAAGTAAGATGTGAAAGGGTGGCAGGCAGCCTCAACTGGGCACTTGTTAATCCCTGAAGTCTAATTCCAGCCTTTGTTCTGGTTCTCTTTGCAGGTGTATGAGATTGGTAGTCGTCCCGCCGCTGGTTACAGTCTTCCCTGCACAGAGGAACATTCAGGATCCATTCACTCTACCAGCTTGAAGACACTGGCTGGATACAGGGTTCTAGGTTAGGGGAGTATTCATAAAGACAAGTGTCCTGGAAAAAGTGACATTTGCAGGTTGAGGTCATCATTCTACAGGGATTATAGTTGCAGTGGTACAAGTAGAAGGTGTCTTCATGGGCAGCACAGCTTGTGTTTACAATGCACCAGGCATTTTTCTTCCATGTGCTACACTGGTGATGAAAGTAATCTTCTGGACCAGACTGTAACTTATGGTGTTTAGCATCCGTGCAGACACTGAGCAGATCATTAACCTTCCAAAGCCCATGGGCTACAGCCATGAGGCCCAGGAACAGCAACTCCCATCCTGGTTGAGGCATGATTTCTGGGGCCTGTCTCTTCTAGGTTCCCAGAGATTCTAAAAAAGCCTGGAGTCCCAAATAACAGCAAGGACCCTTACGAGGGAAGTTTCCTTCTATTATAAAACCAGCACTAATGCTATGTTCTTTAGAGAACTTTCTCTGACCTATCTCCCCTTTAGTTGATAGCAACTGTGCTAGCTCTCTGATGGGCTCCTGTGAGATAATGTTATTTCTATATTTTAGTGCATTTGTGTCTTATCCTCACACCAGATAGACTGTGTGCTAGTCCATGAAAACAAGAACTATATATTATTTAATATTTTTTGCATGTGGTAGGACCATGAAAATGTTTGTTGACTGAGTAATTGATTCAAACGAATTCTTTTAGAATTCAGCCTACCTAATAAAAGAAAACTAAGTTGAAATAGAGGTCATGTGAATGTCAAACAATCAGTGGGAAATATTTTTTATTTTTTTATGGAACGACTTAGGAAAAGTTTTCAACTGGGAAAAACCTGAAGTTTATACTCAAGGAACCAAAACATGAATGTAGCTCCAGGAGTACTGTGGCCTAGTTTCTTCCTTTTTCAATCAGTTCATTGGATTCCAATTCTTATTTGTAGCAAGAGTAGCTGTGAGATTGTAGCTTCTGACTTAGCAAAGCGGATGACTATGACACGTTCTATCTCCAAAGACATTTTTAGGATTATTAAATCTTTTGAAAGGTCTTTACAAATGTCTATAATACTGATGACTGACAGTATCACATGCTGACTCACATGCCCACACCAACACAATGTGGACTTAATTTGGTAATCAAATATGCAGGAAATCAGGCATACTGTGATTTGAAAGACAGATTGTGGAAATTCCAGCTTTTCACAATAGATGGAGAAAGATAAAGATTTTCATGAGGCTAGGTTTCTAATTTTTACATTTCTTATTCTAATTTAAACCCCAAACTAGCTAAGCTTCAGAGTGATATATAATACTTGAAATTTCTAGTCACAAAGCAAATCCCAAAAGGCATTTTGATTGAGGAAACATATGTTGTCTTTAAAATAGTAGCCCCAGGGCTCAATGGTGCGCCATATATACAAAAATCTGACTGCTAATTTATTTTAAATGGAAAAGAATTTCCTTGATTGATAGAGAATGGACATCATAGCCATACTTATTCCAGAAGGGACAAGAATTGAACAATTCAGTTCATTTGGATAATTCAGCTAAGTGCCAGGTGCTCTGCTAGGTGCTAGAGATTTAATGACAAATGAAACAGCTCATGCACTAGAGGAGGTTACATTAGATTGGAAGGGTACAACATTCACATAGATAAGAACTATAAGATATTTAATAAAGTATAGAGTACTAACAACTCAGAGGCAATCAGGAAAGACTTCACTTAGTAGGTGGCATCTGAGCTAAGCACTGAAGAGATCTATGAATTCTGAGAGGCGGGGGTAAAGAAGAAAAATGTTATAAGGCATGAGGCAATCAGTCAGTTAATGGACACTTATAAAGCACTTGTTATGTATAAGCACTATCCTAAGCACTGGAGATAGAAAGAAAAGTAAAAGGAAGTTCTTGCTCTCAAGAAAATCATAGTTTAATGGGGCAGAAGACACAAAAACAACTATACACAAACAATATACAGGATAACTTGGAAATTATCAAAAGAGGAAAGGCATTAGAATTGAGAGATTAAGAAAGGCTTCCTGTAAAATGGGGGATTTCAGCTGGGACTAGATAGAAGCCAGGGAAGCTGGGAGATAGGCAGAAGGAGGGGGATCATTATAGGAATGGAGGGTAGCCCATGAAAAATTTCTAGAATCAGGAGTGTCTTGTTTCATTCAGTAACAGAAAGGAGGCCAGTGCCACTTGTCTCATATTTTGCTCATAATGAAGTCATTCTCCGAGAGCTGCCTCCTTTCCTTTTCTTTGCTCTCTCTCTTTTTTTTTTTTATTTAGCTTTTTGGAGTGGGAAGGCAAGGCAATTGGGGTTAAGTGACTTGACCAAAGTCACACAACTAGTAAGTGTTAAGTGTCTGAGGCCAAATTTGAACTCAGGTCCTCTTGACTCCAGGGCCAGTGCTCTATTCACTGCATCACTGTCTCCTCCTTCACTTGCTAAGGAAAACCTTTCTCCATGCACAGGTGATCTCATTCCATTTTCTCTAGTAGATTGCTTCTCTATTATCCTCACTTTCACTTTTTTTCAATCTCTCCCTACCTACTGCCCCAAAACATGCCATGTTTCCTCTATCCTCAAAAAAAACCCTCACTGAACCACCCGTCCACCCACACTATCTATAATCACATATCTCTTCTCCATTTTGTGGGTAAATTCTTCGAGAAGTTCATTTACATTAGGTCCATCTCACTCACTTCTTCACTCTTTCAAGCCTGGCTTCCAACCTTGTCATTCAGCCAAAACTGCTCTCTCCAAAGTTACTAATGATCTCTTAATTGACAATTCTAATGGCTTTTTTCTCAATTCTCATCCTTTTTGACCATTCTGTCAAATATTTCCATGATATTCTCTTCTCAAAAGGCTTTCATAGCAGTAGCCTTCTCCTCCAACTCTCTGATTATTCCTTTGTTGTATCATAATCCAGGTCCTCTGCTATCAATAAGTGTTCCCAGAATGTTCTCCTTGGCCTTCTTTTCTTCCTCCACATTATTTCATTTGGTGATCTCATCAGCTCCCTTATCTCTACGTTGATGATTCTCAAATCTACTTATCCAAGCCTAATCCCTCTGTTGACCTCCCTTCTCACATTTCCAGTTGCTTATTGGATACTTCAAGGTGCTATATAAACTCTAGTTATTATAATTTTTATTGCCATTATAATTATCATTATCAGTCTTAGTCTTTTCTGAAGTTGGGCCTGCTAACTACTCTTGTGAGACCTGACAATTCTGAAATATAAGTTCCTTCATTTTGTTTCTTTATGGTCCCGGGGCCTAGCACAATGCCTGACACACGTCCTGTGAATAGACACTCATGCCCAGTTTACAGATAAGAAAGTCTAGGCTCAAAAAAATATTACCTTGACTTGCTCAGAGTTGCAGAGTTAGTAAGTGGGGAAGTAGAAAACTTGAACCAGGCTCTGTCCTTCTTAGTCCAGTGTTTTGTTTAGTTTTGTTTGTTTGTTTTTCCCATTAAATACTAAGAACTACAACTTTATCATCAAAAGATAATAGATATTCATCTCTAGTCTAAAATGAAAAATGCAATTAAGTTATACTTGTAGATAATAATAAAAATTATTTTAATCCAATAAGTATATTATCCTCCAAAAGGCAAATCTCTAAATTTGCAGGTCCTCAATATGATGAGTACAAGTCAGATATTCACATACTAGTTAAGAGAAACATAATTTTTTTGCCTCCCATCATGCATATAGATAAGGTAACAAAATTCCTTGTATAAAATTAAAACGTACAAACTGAGAGAGCTGCCAACCAAATGGAGGCATTAATTCATTAAAATAAAGTATAACCATTTGTTATAATAATTTAATCCTTATTCAGGTGCATTTTCAGGAAGCAGAAATAGGCAGAATAAGAGCAGTTTAAATTAGCAAAACAACTTTATCCCCCTCAAGCTATGTCACAATTGGCATAATCTTTATTTTTTTAATCATATGTTGCCACATTAATGGTCTGTAATTTAAACCTCAATGAAAATTAAAGGCTGCTGCTTTAGAATATTCTAAGGATGACACCTAGATACCTTCATAGTTACTCCCTGAGGCAGGTTTTTGTCAAGTCTATCTCTTTGATAGAGATTCCTCACAAAGTAAAAATTTATTTACTGAACTTTTTGAAGGCTCATATGAAGTTAATGTTTTGGTGGAAAAAACAACAACAAAAATCCTGTGAGGGAATTTTTTTTGTGTGGGGGGGGGCAAGTGGTGTCATATACACTTGCTCTTTCAGGTTTTGGCATAAAATGAGTAGAGGATAGGAATAAAATTTTATTTGGGTGGTGTTGGTGGAACATGTAGCTTAGAGGTGTATAAAGCAGGGCAAAGTACTTTACAGGAGTAACTAGGAACAGAGAAATGGGAAAGGATGAGGGAACATAGGGTGGGAATTGGTTCTAAAACAAAACAAAACCTTGAGATTTAGAGAGGGGAGAAATCCACTTATTTAACTGGGTATTGAACGTTCCTCTGAACAAGAACTCAACAGTTTATTCTTCATATATGCCCCCTGCCCCCCATCTACCCAACATATTGATTGTTCAGCACAGTTCTCAAACTTTTCGACTTCAATCCCCTTTATGCTCTTAAAAATTGTGGCTGAGCAAGTTGTAGTGTATGATTATGAGGTAATCCTGCCGTGCTGTAAGAAATGAGGAGCTCAGCAATTTCAGTGGAAAGACCTGCATGAAATAATGAAGAACAAAACGAGCGCAACTAAGAGAAGATCATATGGAGTCACAGCCATGTTGTTTTAAGAATGACTGAGTGAATACGTTATTTTGACTATTATAAATACCTAGATTAACTGTAAAGGGCATATGAAGAAAGACGTTGTCTTCATACAGAGAAAAAACCTATATATTAAAGTATGTATAGAATAATTTTACATACATACATATGTACATACATACATACATATATATATATATATATATATATATATATATATATACACACATATATTTGTCTAATGGTAGCCATCTCTAGGGCGGTGGGGGGGATGGAAGAAAGAAATTTACCTACTAATTTCATTGTATCTTTGAAAGACACGGCAAGTTTTCATAGTAGATTTACAATTTCATACGCAATCACCTTTTTATTGTACTATATTACTGAAATGCCTGTTTCATTCCATGAATTAAAAATAAGATTAAAAAAAATTGTTGAAGACTCACAATCAAAGATATTTGTTTATGCAAATTATATTTATTGATAATTGACAAGTTGGAAATTAAAACAACTTAGTATTATTATGGAAATAGTATTGACCTTGTAGATTGCCTGAAGATCTGACACTCATGCGTCCCTTGATCATGCCTTTAGAATGAATAGTTCAGCAGAAGCCAGCTCTCACCAGATCTTTTAGTCTGGTCTAGGCATGAAGGAAGAAAGTAGGTCTGGATTCCTGCCCATTAGGGCCTCCTCCAGGGCGAAGGCAAGCCTGAGATGGAAAACCATAACTTCCTCTCTTAGGGCCCACTGTTCTAGATGGGACTAAAACAAACAAAAGAGAAAACATGGGCTCTTTTTCTTATACCCCAAATTATACTTGGTAACAAAAGTGATCCTCCAGTGCCATTCTCTAGTCTCCGTGGAAAAAGTCCCTTATAGGAAAATTGGGCTAACTTGTACATGGTAGTTGCTGTCACCTGACGATTTCAGTGATGAGTGTAACAAACAGAGGCAGACACAGACTTCCTACCTAGATCTAGAACACATGGCCAAGATCCCGTGTCAAAAAACTACTATGGCTTCAACAGATGCTCCCTCCTGCTAAGATCTAACAACAACTTTCAAGAGCAGAAGAGTAACCAGCCCATTGTAGTCTACATAATTGTGAATATCACAGCACTGAAGCTCTTCCTGGATTTTATCATCAATGGCTTATCATCAATGGTTCTGGGGTCAGACTGGTTTTCATTTTTTTTTTCTTTTTGGAGGGCAGTTGTGGTTAAGTGACTTGCCCAAGGTCACACAGCTAGTTTTTTTGTGTTAAGTGTCTGAGGCCAGATTTGAACTCAGGTACTCCTGATTTCAGGGCCGGTGCTCTATTCACTGCGCCACCTAGCCGCCCAGACTGGTTTTCATTTTGACAGACTCATTCAGCACCTTTGGCTCCCAGTGTCTCCTAAAAGAAGAAATGTGTGCCAAAACAGTGGAGAAGGCTTCTATGCAAATCAGAACCATGGCCTCCTGTAGAAATATGCTGTGCCAGGGACAAGTAGCAGCTGGAGGAAGCTGGCAGTCTGTTAGGGAATTAAATTAACAGAGTGTAATGGAGCTTTCTTTTGTGCGTGTCCAGATCACCTAACATGAAGGCACCCACATGGGTGATGCCAGGGACCTGCTTCTAAGAGAAGACATTCTGCATTTCTCTACCATATGAATGGGAACAGCCTCTTTCTGTTTGCTGTGTCGCTGGAACAGGCTATACCTTTAAAATTTCCAGACTGTGACAGAGTCACTCACTGATTCCCCCCTCCCATTATCCCCCCATCCCCCACACCACCCAGCCCTCCTGTCTCACTCTGTCTCTGTCTCTCTTTCTGGTACCACTCAAGAGGACAAAGATACAGTTTTCCCACATTATTGGCATCATGAACTGAGGACTCTGCCCTTTAGGCCCTATGTCTTCGGGAGTTTGAATTTGGTCTGTTTTCTTTGTCCTTTTTAGTTCTCAGCACAAACAGTGGAGTTCTTGAATCCATGTTGACCTTGGAAGCAGGATTCCAAGCTGGTTGTTGCTAGTAGTCCAGCAGGGAAGGTATGAGAAGTGAGGGTGCCAGGGACTAGTGTGATTGTGCTATACAGGAACTGAGTTAAACTCTCGTCCTAATAACCCTTCTTTCCATAAGAGACTAAGGTGGTGTAAGGGGGAATTATGACCTCCATATGTGGGAAGAGGGAAGATTATGTTTGTTCTTGCTGTGACTTTGAAGTAAATATTCCTTTGTAAAAATTAATCTGACTGTTAAGTGAAACTAGTATGTTACATGGAACTAGCATGCAGGGGACCCCTAATATTGGGAGGTATATTTAAAATGAGTGGGTACTGGGACTGATTCAACCCATTCCACCTCATATTTTTTATATAGTAAAATTTATATAGGATCATATGATTTAGAGTTGGAAGTGACCTTAGAGGTCAACTAATTCAACTTTTTCCTTTCATAGATGGGGAAGCTGAGGCTTACTGAGGTAGAATGACCAACTGAAGGTCACATAAATAGTAAGTGATAGAATAAAATTTGAACCCAAATCACAGAATCAAAAAGATCTAAGAATTGGAAGAGATTTCAATGCCACTTAGTTTAATATCACCTGATCAAGAATCCTTTCTTGAATATCTCCACTCTGTAGTCCAGCCCACACCACACTTGAACAAGACAGCAGGAGGCCTTTGGGGAGACAAAATGGGCAGTGGAGACTTCCAGAACCCACAGATGGTAAGGGGCTTGGACAGTGGTCAGAAAGAGATTACAGGGAGCCCTTTGCTGGCACTGGGTGCAGGACTATGTTGCATTGCTTATGCATTGTTCCAGGTTGCAGTTCCAGGGTAAGGAGGAATACTATCACGATGGAAACCCTGGTCACAGTTGCAATACAAAAATGAGAACTTGTGGTCACTCACAGACCAGAGCACAGGCCAGGAGAGCGGTGACCACACCTTTCCACCTAGGAAGAATTGAAAACTAAGAGACATCCAGAACTGGCTCTGAAAACAGCAGGACAAAAAAAATCTGATGCTTGGGACAGTGTCCCCTTTACCCTGAAAGCAGAGCCCAACTTTAACAAAAAGTTATGTCAAGAAATAGGCGGGGGGGGCAGAGCCAAGATGGCAGCGTAGAAGCAGGAAAACGTTGCAACTAGCACAGAACCACCTCAAATATCCATAAATATTACTCTAAACAAATTTTAGGGCTCCAAAACTCACACAAAAATCCAGAAAAACACATCTCCCACTGAAGGAAGCTCGGCAAGAAGGGCTCATCACAGCATGCTGGGAGCAGAAACCACCCCAGCCTGAAACTGTGGCTTGGCCCCAGGGCAGCCAGGACAAGCTATAGCTGGAGCCTTGAGGAGAGTGTATCAGCTGCAGCTGTGGCAGTTTCCAGACTTATTAAGCCATAAGGAACAAGGACAAAGTGAAAGGTCAGTGGAACTCAGCTAAATTTGGGGGAGAAAAGGAGTCCAGCCAAACTGCATCCAGGGCAAGGAAGCAGCAGAAGTGGTGGCCCTGCAGCTGCCTCCACATGTCTGCTTCAGAGCTCCTGGCCTGCAGACTGCAGGGGGGCGAAAAAATTGTTTAGAGGCTAAGTGCTCTTGTGTTGAGCTGCCTGGACCCAAATTGTGCTCTTGGATGGTGGTCCTGGGGTGAGTTTTCAGTGAGCCAAAGCTGGTGGGGGCTGCAGCAGTCTCCCAATAACTCTGGCAGCTGTGAAAACCCCAGAAATTTGGGACAGATCTTTTCCCTCTGGAAACAGAGTTCCACGGAGCTAAAACATTAAGTAATTCACTGGCAACAAGAGCAGGCAAAGGAAGCAAAGTAAGAATAGCAGTTGAACTCTAGAATCCTTTTTTGGGGACAAAAAAGATAAAAGCATGGAATTGGAGGAAGACAATACATGATGACAGGAAAGATTTTTAAAAAATCAAGATGAAGACAACAAAGCCAAAACTGCTTTATCTAAAGCCTCAAAGGAAAAATGTGAATTGGTCTCAGGCCCAAAAAGAATGGCTGAAAGAGTACTAAAAAGATTTTTTTTAATTGTATACAAGAAACATAGGAAAAACTGGAGAAAGAAATGAGAGTGATGCAAGAAAATAATTTTTAAAAAGGGTAAACAGTTTGGTAAAGGAGACACAAAAGAACACTAAAGAAAGTAACAGAGTAAAAGAGACACAAAAACCCACTGAAGAGAACTCTTTGAAAAGCAGAATTGGTCAAAGAGAAAAAGAGGTACCAAAGTTCACTGAAGAGAATAATTCCTTAAAAATTAGAATGGGGTAAGTGGAAGCTAAATACTCCATGAGATATTAGGAAAAAAGTTTAAAAAAGAAAAAACAAATTAAAAAATGTGAACTATCTCACTAGAAAACAACTGACCTGGAAAATAGATCCTGAAGAGATCGTTTAAGAATTATTAGACTACCTGAAAATTATGATAAAAAACTAGAGCCTAGATATCATCTTTTAAGAAAATATCAAAGAAAACAGTCCTGATATTCTAGAACCAGAGGGGGGAAAATAGAAATTGAAAGAGTCCACCAAACACCCCTGAAAGAGATCCCCAAATGGAAACTCCCAGGAACATTACAGTCAAGCTCCAAAGCTCCCAGATTAAGGAGAAAATAGTATAAACAGCCAGAAAGAAACAATTCACATATCATGTAGCAACACTCAGAATAACACAAGATTTAGCAGCTTTTACACTAAAAAAAATTAGAGGGCATGAAATATGATATTCCAGAGGGTGAAGAAGTGAGACTCATGACCAAGAATCACCTACCCAAGAAAATTAAGTATAATTCTGCAGGGGAAGACATGGATATTTAATTAAATAAAGGACTTTGAAGCATTCCTGATGAAGTGACCAGAGTCAAATAGAAAATGCCACTTTCAAATACAAGACACAAAAGAAGCATAAAAAGGTGAAGAGGAAAGAGAAATCATAAGGGATTCAATAAAGTTAAACTTTTACATTCCTGCATGGGAAGATGATAATTATAACTCCTAAAAAACTTTCTTATTATTAGGACAATCAGGAGTATACATAGACAGAGGGCAAAGATATGAGTTGACCCTGTTGGTAAGAAGCAAAACACTTCTTTTTTT